>JAJTUV010000293.1:292500-931267 GCA_021653895.1 Mastomys natalensis | reverse complement strand
TGGTATTCAACATGTTTATAGAGTGAATTTCATACGTGAACTTATCATAGTGTATTTCATCTTATAAGGGTGTATTCATAAGAAATTTAGTCTTTTAGTCTAGAATAACTAATTAAAGGGTAAGGTTTTATTTAGAACCTTTTGACTAGGTTGAAAGAACCTGTGTACTCATAGACCCGTCCTTCATCACTTCTGACTTACACCCTCCCAGACCATTCTCTTTAGCCATTTTCCACAGGATCTGCATATGTGTGTGTGTGTGTGTGTGTGTGTGTGCGCGCGCGCGCACACACACACATATATAACTAAGATAGTGAACTGTAGGAACACATACAGTCTATGACTGAAGTCTAAAGGAGGAATCTGAGAGCTTATGAGATAACTCCAAAGAAACAAGACAAATGTCTTATAACCTCTGTTCCTCCAAAACATGGGTTTGTTCTTGGATTCTGCTTCCATGCCCCTTCCAGGTACAGTACTTAGGGGCTGGCCTCAGATTGCACATTGTTGTTTACTTGTGTTAGTTAGAAGATGTTTCCAGGCACAGGTTGCCCTTGTGACTGTGTACAACATAAGCACATATGACTTAGCCTAACCCACCAGATATAAATTGTCTGATATTCTGAATAAAAGTTGATTGTTGCATTAGACTTTGGTCCACCTCATTTTTTAAGCTTCAGTCTCCCAGGTTCATACAATCAACTACAGTGGTAACAGCACACCATGAATAAATTAGTATTTTGTTTGAGTTATGTTTGTATTTTGTTAGTATTTGCTTCATGAGTTGAAAATTGGTCCTCAGTCCTGTGATGTTCGAAGTAGTAGAGCATTTAAGTTGTGGAGCCTGTTGGAAAATATTACGTCATTGGGTATCTCTCAGAGGGATTAGTGTAGTAATTGTGATAGCATCACTGGCTCTCTTGAGATTGGTTATAATAGCAAGGCTGACTCCTCTCACTTTCCATCTTCTTATTTTGTCATAATATGACTGTTTTCTCTATGTGTATACCCATCACTGTAATGCCATCTGCCATGAGATCTTTACTGGAGGTTAAATGCATGCGGCTGCCATGTCATGGTCTGAGTACAAAGTATGAATTAAAATTGATCAGTTTCATTTCCATAGTTTCCACCCTCAGGTATTTTGTTATAGCAAAATAAAATCGATTAACAATGAAGCTGTATGCAGTGAAGTAACCTAGAACTATTGAAAGCAGAGAGAAGCTGTGGGGTTCTAATAGAAAGGTTGCAGAGAGAATGTGTATATGGGGAGGCAGAAAGCCTGTGAACTAAACCAGCATGAGAGTTTAGGGTTGAGGTGGAGGTTAGAGGGATCATGGGGCTAATGTGGACTTTGAAATGCATTATAGGAGTTGTGAAATGCACAAGGAGTATGGAGGCTAGCATAACTTTGATTGTGCTGATAGCTGTTATGGTGTAAATCAAAGGGGAGATAAAAGTCTTTTCAGCCGCAGTCAATAGAATTCACTTGGTAAAATCATTTCACAAGTTCCTCAGGTATGTTGGCTTTCTCTAGCCACCAGAAATCATTTCTATAGTCCAACTTGAGCTAAGCCTAGACACAATTTTGGATCAGTCAGTTGGCTTGTCCTTTTCGGGGGCAATGAGACAGCCTTTGGAACTGGCTGTGGTAATGATGGTAGCCATGGTGGTGAAAGTGATGATGATTGATGGAAATGGTGAGATGATGAAGGTAATCGTGGTGAAGATGCTGGTGCAGATGCTGTAATGATGATGGTGATGGTAGTAATGAGAGTGTTGACATTGATGGTGGTGACGAAAATGACTAGGATGCTTATGATAGCAGTAATCAAGGTGATAGTGATGATAGTGATAACAATGGAAGATATTTGATGATAGTGATTATCAGTCTCAATATGTTTTTAAAATTTAATTGTGTGGCAAAATAATAAGGTTATTATATTATTTATTATATATAAATGTTGTTTCTTGGCTTTTGATTATAGAAGATTGATCTATTGGGTTAGGAGTGGAAGCAAGAAAACTCACTTCAGGGTACAATGCTTAAAAATGAAAGCTGTATTTTCTGCACACACAGGGAGGCAGGAGTTTGGGATCTGAACTATGTCTCCAAAGTGAGTTTGTACAACAGTTTTATAGGATGAGAACACAAAGCAAGTAGGATCATGCTGGGCTGTTACATTAACTAATCATAAGGGGTTTAACAAGGAAGTTAACATTGGTGACTGGGGCCTTATTCTGGTCACCTAGTGTCAGGGTCCTTGAGTCAACTTTTGCAGTCAGGTCCCCTCCTGGACTTTGACTTGGAATCTAGAGTGATTAAGGAGCAAAGGAGTCAACTGAACCAAGAGACCCAGAATTCAAAATGATAAGGGAACGAAGAAAGTGGGAAAGGTTCTTGTAGTTAATTAAGTCAAGACAGGCAGTACATTTATGACTGAGCCTTAGTTATATAACAGGATAGCAGCATCTTCTCTCTTTCTATCCTTTACTGATTAACAGACAAACATGAAGCAACTAAAGACGCAGGATCGGAGTTGGACTCTGGGGCCTGGGAACATGAACTCAGTTTTGATCCTGCCAGCAAGGTGGAGCATGTTCTGAGATGATTGACTTAGGAAATTGTCTCCTTACAGATCTAGGAGTAATAGCAAGCAGAATGGTCATTACGTTGAATGATCTTTTCTTTTCTTTGAATAATTTTACTATTGACCAAAACTTTACAGTTTACAACTAGTGAAGGAACACACAGTATTCCAGAACTTATAATGTTTTCTTTGGTGGTGTAATTGTTGGCATTTGGTCTAGCCTTCGCTCCACAGTTACCTGGCAACAGCCAGATATGCCTGTACTCACGTGTTTGCCCCCTTGCTCTCTCATGCCTCTCTTGCTCTTTTTCTTCCTCTTGCTCCTGCTCCCCTGTTTCCCCATTTCCCTCCCCTCTCCTCCACGTGTTTATGGCTGGCTCTATTCTTCTACTCTCTCTTTCTGCCTTTCTCTGTCTTCTACTCTCTCAACTCTCTTCCCCATGCCTTGAATAAACTCTATTCTATACTATCCCCTCCTGTAGCTGGTCCCTCAGCAAGAAGGGATGCCTCAGCCTGGACCCTTCCTCCATACCTGACTGCACATCTACCAAATATATTCCTTCTCTCTCCTTTATTTTTAGAAAATATAAAAAATTTCATATTCTACTACAGAGATATTTGCTCTCCTGTTCATTGCAGCTCTACTCTAGATAGCCAGGAAATATGCTCATTAGTGATGAATAATGAAAATCTGGCACAATGGATATATTATTCTTTTAAGAAATCAAAATTGATTACTTAAAAAAATCAAAGTGATTACTATTCCTTTATTTTCTAGGTAGATCTAGAGTTTTAAACCTACTTCTTTGCTATTTTCTATTTTACAAATTGTATGCCCTTTCTTTTAAAAAGTCTGCCAAACCCCCTAATTTCGTGACACCAGTGATTATTCCAAAGGAAAACACACATATCTGAAGATTTCAAAGCTAACAGCCCAAATGAGAAAAAACAAAACAACCCCAACCCCTTAAACAAACAAACAAAAAAATGCAATCTTATGTCCTTCTAGGTCTTAGTTTAAATTTTATTTTTTTCAGAAAAAAAATCACTGATCAGAATGATTTTTCTGCTCCATTTTACCTGCAAAATTTCATAATTTTGATTCTTAAAAGAATAATATTCCATTGTGCCAGATTTTCATTATTCATCAGCTATGAATATTTCCTGGCTATTCTAGAGTAGAGCTGCAATGAACAGAAAGCAAATGTCTCTGTAGTAGCATATGAAGCTTTTGTGTTCATGCTAAGTGTGGATCACACATGGTGGGCTTATTTCTGTAAATAGTAGGTTTAATTCCATTTTTGAGGAACTGCCACATTGCTTTCCACAGTAGCAGGGTGTGCTCTACGACCATCAGTGACTGTGTCTCCAAAGACACCCTGCATTTGTCATCTTTTAAAACTTAGCCATTTTGACTGTGACAAGAAGAAATCTCAAAGTAGTATTGTCATTTCTCTAATAGCTGAGAATTTGAATTAATTTAAAAATGTTTTAAAGTCATTTTTGTTCATTTGATGAGAAGACTCCGTTAATCCATGCTCCATTTTTTTTAAACACGTTGTTTGTTTTAAACAATTATGTCCTAGAGAGTCTATGAATCTAGGAGACATTTCTCCACATAATAAAGGCAGTTAACATTGCCAAAGAGAGAAACTTTCAAAGCATCATGACTAAATAAGGAACAAGGCAAGATGTTCACTTTATTCACTCCTGTTCAACATAGTACTTGGGGCCTTAGTTAGAGATCACAGAATAAGTGACAGGTGTTGTGTTTTTAAAAAGATAAAGAGAGGAGAGGGCATGTTTGGTGGATGTGTGGTGAGGTGGTGGGGAAGGGGGTGCCTCGGTGGGCCCATGCTGAGGCATCCTTCCCCTGAGGGGCCAGCCACAGGACTGTATAGTATAGAATAGAGTTAGTTTATTCAGGGAATGGGGTCGGGGAGTTAAGAGGGTAGTAGAGGCAGAGAAAGGCAGAGGAGAGAGAGAGAGGAGAGTGAGAGAGAGAGAGAGAGGAGAGATAGGTAGAGGCCAGCTATGAGCAGTGTGAGAGAGAGGGGAGAAGGGGAATGGGGAGAGAGGGGCAAGGGGAGAGCAGGACAGAGTAGGAGCAAGAGGCAAGAGCAAGAGAGAGAGGAGGGGCAAGCAGCCCCTTTTATAGTGAGTCAGGCACTCCTGGCTGTTGCCAGGTAACTATGGGGTGGAGCTTAGACAAAATACTAACAATAACGGAAATAAAGGACACACAAATTGTAAAGGAAGAAGCCATGGCATCTTTATTTTCAGATGACATGATTTCATACATAAAAGACCCTAAAGACTCCACTAGAAATTTCCTCAGCAGATAAACACATTAAGCAGAATGAAAAAAAATCAAAGATGACATACGAAAAAATATGTATATACTTTATATACAAAGGACAGAGGAAGGAATTGGAGAAACAATACCATACACAATAATCTCAAAACAAATACAATGTCTTTAAACAAATCTAAGTAAGCAAGTTAAAACGTGCACACTTTAGGATACTGAAAAAAGAAATTGAAAACATACTAGAAGATCAAGAGGACTACTATGCTAGTGGATTGATATGATTAATAATATGAAAATGGCCATTCTACCAAAAGCAACTTATCAAATCCAATGAAATCACATCAAAATTTCAAGTCAATTCTTCCAGAAAAAAAGAAATAATCCTAAATTTTTTACAAAATTACTAAAGACTCTAGATACTAAACAATTGAACAATAAAAATTTGCGGATCCACATCAGACTTGAAGTTATACTATAGAATATAGTAGTAAAATCAGCATGGTATAGGCTTACAAACAGAAAGTTGATCAACGAATAGAGTTGAGGCTCATATGTAATCCACATCTTTCCCACTGATTTTGACAAAGTATTAACAACACATTTGAGAAAAGACAAGATTTTCAATAAATTGCAGTTGTCAAACTGGGAGCTATATGTCGAGGAATGAAACTAGATCCTTATGTCTCACCCTACACAACTGTAACCTGGTCAAAGACTCAACTTGAGACCTGACACCTTGAATTTGATAAAGGAGAAAGTATTATACTTGAACTCATGGGCACAGAAAAGGACAAGACTCTGATAGCACAAGCATTAAGACCAACAATTGATGAATAGGATACTCTCTCCAGTGTAGAACACTGTTATTTGAGTGAAAAATTCAACCTATAGAAAGGGAAAACAAATCCTTACCAGCTATTCAACTTGCAGAGGGTTAATATCTAGATTATACAAAGTTATATATATTTATGAAAAACTAAACATCAAGAAACTAGCTTTATAGTGTAGTGCTGATTTTGCCTTTAGGTCTGTGATTCTCAGTTATTAGGGAGAAACATTCCTCGCTGTTGCTTTGGTAAATTATTGAGCTGATCTTTCTTTGAAGCGTTGCAAGTTATTTTTCTCTTCAGGCAAATTCTTTGGGTATTTTTTGATGTTCATTTCCCCATCCCCACCATACGATTCCTTCTTCTTCTGCCAAAATGTCCTCAGCATGTTCTTTGGGAGCTCTCATCATGGTTGAGATGCTAATGTCAGACACTGGGAAGAGTGGTAGGGAAGATGATGAACTAGATGAACTGTTAATTATGCTCAGCTGATATCTGTGGGAGGGCACTTGTGGAAAACTAACACGGCTTTGTTAACTATTTTCTGAATTTGGAAGACTTAATATCATGAAAAGATCTCAATTGTTTACTAACTGGCAAAGACATGTTATACCCTACTATGAACTACATGGTTTGATATTATAAATAATAAAATAAGAAAAGCAGGTCTGTATTTTTATGTATGTGCATAAAAGGCCACCAAGAACTCAAGAAGACAGTATGATATTAATCTTGTACTTGTAGGATTTTGTTAAAATATAAAATTTCAGTAATCAAATTGGTTCTTAGAAAAGGAAATAGTAGTTTGGGCTTTGATCTAGTAATTCTGCTGTTAGGAAGTAGTCAGAGCTGGAGAAAGATTTTATATTCAGTGTTCATAAATCTTCAAACAGAGATTAATGAGATATATGAAGTCAATCCACAAATTAAAGATATTAAAACTGTTTGGAAAGAAGCTGATTGAGCCAAGTACATTTTGGTGGTCTAATGTGCAATGTTAGTCAAAACAAGAAACTTACTTTAAGCAGTAGGTACTAATTATGCAATGTATGTATATGGAGGTAGAGAGATGGCTCAGCTGTTAAAAGCACTTACTATTTTTGCAGAGTTCAGTTCCCAGAACCATATGGCAACTCACAACCATCCTGAACTTCAGTTCCATGGTTTGTGGTATGCGTGGGTGCAGGAAGGAGAGGGTTATGAGGTTGTGGGTAGGTGTGTGTTGGGTGTAGATAGAAAAACCAGAAATAAATAGCCAAACTTGGTGTTAGGGATTTTCAGGTTTGAAGGACTGTAGATAACAGTCCATTTTATATCTAAAAGGAGTAGCATATGCTTTCTTCTTTGTTCATCCAATGACTTACATACACAGATAAAGTAGTTCTTAATTTCTTGGAAGCTTCTTATATGTTGTCATTGTATATTATACAATCTCTAGAGAAGTCCAGAGAATTCTTAGGCTTTAGCTTCAACCGTGAGGTTGTCTAGAAGCTTTAGCTCGTATCTGACACTGTTTATTGATTATAGACGCATATCTAATCTGCACGGTAGGCTGGAACGGTTCAGACTACTAGGAATGAGTAGTTCCTTCAGGTGTGTGTACTGATCACTCGGAATGAGACAGGCTTCTGACTGGCTTCTCCCGCTGAGATCCAGGACCAGCTCAGTGAGTAAGGGAAAACTGTGCGGTGTAGTATGGGGTCAACAGGACCCCCGTTAGACAGATAATGGGTCTTCATGGCGCGTTTCATCCTTTCCATGGTACTTTACAGAAATACTACTCATCTGAGTCCGAAACAGAACAGGAATGGTATTCATTTTAATGAAAACCCATTGAGGACGGTGTTCCCATTTACTGTGCACCTGCTTTGCTGCTGAATAATGGCACTTTTCCTGCTGGTCAGGATACCAGCTAACCTTGTCACAGACCTCGTCCTTCTTTGAGACCACAACATGCAGTCATACAACAGGCAGGCTCTGCACAGATGCTGCCTCGCACCATTCTTCTGGGTCGTCCTCTCCTTCTCAGTCTCCGTCCTGATGGTTTTCCATCTGTGTCTGAGGCTGATGAGATTTGAGGTCAGAGAAAGAGCAGAGCCTGTAGGGTAATTCCCTAGCTCACCTCATCTTCATAATCTTCCGTCAGCTTCCTGTGTGGCTCACCCTGGTATTGATCCTGTCATAGGCGGCAGCCTACAGAGGCAGGGGGCTGAAAATCTTTCCAAGGAACCCTCTTGCCAGGCTCCTGCTCTGCTCCAAGAAAAAAAGCATGCTGTGAAAACAATCAGCGCATTGCTTTAGATCTAAGTGATTCCAACTAGGTCGATGCTTCACGCTGATGTGTTGAAAACATTTAAAAAATTTCTCAGAGTTTGATTTCCACAGGAACACTGTGGCGTGTGCCTCAGCGTCTGCAGTCGTTATTTTTCACTAACGTAGCTGTAGCTGACAACTGCTTCCTGCCACAGCACACAAAAGCAATAGGAAATCACGCTTTTGTCTGGCTGGACGTTTACGTTAAAGGTTTTGCGCGAAGGGAGTGCTGTTGTCTGTGTGGGTTGCTCAATAGCACGTGCTATTTTGACCTACGGTGGTGAAGGCTTTCCTTCCTTCCATTCTCTCTCTCCCTCTTCCCCCCCCTCTCTGTCTCTGTCTCTCTCTCTTTCTCTAATTTTTATTTTAGTCTTGAAGTAGATACGATCTGCTGTCATAGGAGAAACACAAGAAAATGAACTCCTTGGTTTAGTTTTGAGTTTTAAGATATTCTTCGGTTTGGTTGTGACTTTCTTAAGAATCATTTATAATGTTGCCTTCACCTTTGACAGGGGCTATCAGATCTTCGAGAGCCTATGTTTATGTGCGAAACAGGTAGATCTCCTCACTAGGGTGCAACACTCAGAAACAGGTATTACTTTGGCCACCCCGAGTTCATGGGCATTTAATTCCTGTCGGAATAATATTTCACTGTAGATTCTAAGGCATTGAGTTTTCTGCCTGCACAGTTAAGGAAGGGGATTCTTGGCCAGCATTGGCTTAGAACCTTGCAGAGTTGGATACTACACTATATACGACCAGGAAAGTATCGTTTAACGGTGTGAAAGTTAAAGGGCCGCATGAGTTTTTACGCCTGAGTATGCAGCTCTGAAGCATGATGCATCACAGATGTACCTTCTAAATTACTTTTTTTTTTTTTTTTTTGGATATAAACTTAGAGGCCTTACCTTAACTATTACTTGCAAAGAATTAAACTATTTTTCGTGTGATCCCAGGGACGCTGGCTGCTGGTCTGAGGTAGAGGACGTGGTTTTGTTCAGCTAAGCTATCTTTACAATGTCCTCATTGAAGTAAAATGGTAGAGTAAGGTACTCAATAGCACGTCAATAGACCGGCACTCTCAGCACTTAGAGGCTGAGTCACAAGAGTGGATGTGAGTTGCAGGCCAGCCCTCAGACAAATGAACAACGAAAACCTGCTGGGCTATCCTTTTAGCTGTTTGCTGTTGTTGGCAAGGAGCTGAAAAACAGGGAGGAGAAATGAGCTTTCTTGGGTGTTTCTCCTGGAATTTTAGAATGCCTACCGAGAGAGCATTCCTACAAGCTCCATCTGTGGGCCCACTGTGGGACATGCTTCTCTTGGTGCAGAGGGGCAGCTCTTTTTGCTCTGAGTTACAGCCTCTCAGAAGCTTAATCATTTGATTCTAGCCATTCCTGCACTCGAGGGCTTTTTACTTCTGCTTAGCGATATCTGTGTGTGACGTCATAGCTCATATACTGAACACCTACTCTGTGTACATCTCCTTCGTCGATGTATATTTAATCTTCTAAAGACAAGTTGCATACAAATGGTATTTTATGGGATTTTTGCTTTATTTATATCTCATTTAAAATAAGACGAAATGGAACTTTTGTGGGGAAGAGACTAGTGTTTGAGTGTTACTTCACACTTTACATATGTTTGTACTTAGAGATTCCAGTGTTTTCTAGGAAGGTTACATTTTGAGTACTTCCGGCTTCCTGAGGACAGAAGGAGAGAGAGGTTTCTGCTGAGTGATGATTCTCCATGTTGGAGGCACAGCACTCGAAGGGGACGGAAGTCATTGTTGATGGATCTAGCAACAACACTGTCTTTCTGATCCTTCTCTTTATATTAATTTATTCTTTTTGAATTGGGCCAGCATTTCAAAGCATGATGGGAGGCAGTTTTAGAACCTAGTGCTGATATAATCAACTGCGTTGCAGAGATAATGGGGCTTTTCAGCATAAAAAAAAAAAAAAAGGCAGCACTTGTCTATATTTATTTATGCAAATATTAGGGTTCTTTTTATTCCAATACTAATCTTGTCTAAAGTATTATTGTAAGTCTGCTTCTAAGTCTGTTATAAAGCTACTATAAGTCAACAAATGAGGGAAACAATTCTAAAATATCATCCTTTCAACAGCATTCCATTCATTGTCAAAATGAACTCCTTGGATCCTGCAGAACCACTATTTGTACTTCAAGAATACTGTCAAGAGTCCTATTTGCAGAGAATTTCAGCACTTAATTTATGGACTCAGCTTCTCAGGTTACTTTATTTCTGCATCTCCCTCCCCCGACCTCCCCAATTTCCCCCAGAGTAAGCGTCGCAAAAAAAAAAAAAAAAAAAAAAAGCCATAGCCTTATAATAAGGGTTGAAGCATGCGGCTTAGGGCAATATAGATTTTCCAGAAAATCAAATATGGATGTGGTGGTGATTGTTTTTCTAGTCAGGAGAAGCGACTTACCATGGGAATGTTAGCTGTGCATCTCCTGTGAGTGACTTTAAGCAGTCACATGCAAGCCAACCCAAGCTGTAGGATCTTCAGGAAGCATAATCCAGTACTGTTGTGGACAGCTCTGCTTCCCATGAACAATTCCCCCTGGTGGCTGCTTCACATGAGCCTGTGTGAGTGGTTGCTGGATCTCTCTTACCATTAACTGGACAGGCTTGTACTCAATTGAACAGATGTCATAAAAATAAAAAAGGTGAACACACTGAAAAATAAGATGTGATTAATTTTGTAGTAAGCTTACAATTTTCAATGTGATGCAACTACCATTTATGAGTACTCTCCTAGCTTTGCATGTTTGTGGGAGAAATGATTTCTGCTATGCTATAACTGAGCAGAGTGACCATACATAATAATGGCATACTGGATTTTGAGCAACTTCTAATGTTCAGTTTTTCTTGCAGGCATGAAAGCATTATTGCAGTGGAATCTTACTTGTGGACTCTAAAAGAGTAAGATAAAACTAGACTGTATTTTTCTTACTTGCTTGATTAATCTTCAAGCTTTGGTCATTATCTTCTGTAGCTGTTGGCCATATTTGGAATCTCTCCAGGCCCTTTCCCTTCTGGGCAGGAAAAGCACACCCCCAGTTGAATGAATGTAAGCCAAGGTTGGGCTGTTCCCATGAAATGGTCACTTCCTTCTCTCAAATGCTCCTGGGCCTCTTCCACTTAGTTGCCTCAAAGACCTTGTGATGAGATGAAGGGCATATGAAAAGAATTGCTGGTTTCTTCTTTGTGGCCTCTGTTTGCATGGACACAGAGAATATTTATCATTTATTTTAGTGGATCAAAGAAAACATTAAATTATCAAAACTCATGTCAAAATAGTCTGTTTTGTTTATGGGCAGAATTTTTAAAAATGGATGCTCAATTATTTTTTATTTTAGAATTTGATTACTCCTGGGGGTTGTGTGGGGACACAATTATACATACATGCCAATTTTCATGATATAACTAGAAAAATATTCATTTGATTTGTAGGTAGATGATGGTTTTTTGGGAAAAAACTAATTTGTTTATTCACTTGTTCATTCATTTAGTTACATCTATTAGTTCATCATTTACTAATCTACAGATAATTTTTCAGCCTTTATTATGAGGAAGGCATCATGCTAAATGCTAAAAATTAATGGAAAAGCACTCATGGTTTCTCCTCTCAGGAACCTCAGTCATTAATGTTGTAAAAAGTCAGCAAATAATTTTAATTTAATTACTATTCCTTTTTTTCACATAATTAGCAAACACTCATCATGAACCCAGATGTGGCAATAATGTTTGTAGCCACTGAGTGGTGTGTAGTTCCTGATGCTAAAAGGAATGTGGTCCATCTAGATCAAGACTCTAGGGAAGGCTAACAGCCCTGGTGGCAAAGGAGCCTCTTGTGAGCACACTGTGTCAGAAACAGATGGACATGCTATGCCCATAATGTCAGAATTTATTGCATAACAATAAATTCATGAGATTGAGAAGTTTCAATGACAGCAATTACCATAACTTCTGCCTACTTCCGTAGTTTAGTAGAGGCAAACATAAAATTTTTGTCCCAAACAGAATCAGTAGCATTACCTTCCATATCACACAACACATAATAAATGTACCTGTGAGCATACATGTATAGGGTTACAGAATGAATAAGGTAAAGAGGCTTCATTTCAAGAAGCCTCAGAAACTGTTAGAGTCTGCATAGATAAGAGAATGGGCAAGACCACTGCCAAGATGGAGCTGCTCATGCAAACAGCAGAATGGAGAAGAATTATCTAATCTCAACAGACTTTAAGGATGGATTGAGACAGATCATGAGATCTTTTTGAAGATTCTAGGTTCAACCTAAGGAAAGTCAGTGAACCACTGAATGCCATAAACTCCATGTGAGTGAGGAAGGCTATAAAGATTGACCATGGCTGCTCTCAGCTAACACAGTTATTCATGTTTCATCTTGCCATGTTGCTTTTCATTAACTAACATGACCATGAGCTCCTTGGGACAGAAACTACTCCATGCTTGGTCTACAACTTGCTTAGTAACTAACTCGCAGATGCTATGCTCACTCAGCAAATACTTATTAAATTGATGAAATTATATTCATGTCCTCCTTGAATTTTCCTTAGAATATTCACAAAATAGTTCATCAAAGTGTTCACTTGGTTTGCATATGCATATGAAATGCTGTATACTTGCTCGCCATTCATGATCTCTCTGGGGTCTAGAGTCAAGTGTCTTTGTAACAGTATCACAGCATTTATCTTGTCTGGCAGTGTCTTCAGTTGCTGTTGCTATGCTTATGTGGATGATTACATATTTATAACTGTTCATGTTCTTTGTCTATTGTCAGCACAGAGGCCAGAGTAATATTAGGGTTAAAGATTCCCTTTGGGGGTTCTTACTTTTGTCAATGAAAGAATTTAGAAATGCTCAAGGACAATTATGTTAGAATTTAGGGGAAAATAGCAGAGCAGACAAGCTGTAACTTATAGCAGCTACTGGAAGAAGGGAGATAGAGAAAGAGATAGAGACTATTATGAAATATAATGTATCAAGAGAGTACTTGGCAGGCCTATGCCAAGGTGTCCCCCTGAGAAATCAAGCCATGCAACAGAGCTGGTATGAAAGGGGTTTATTTGGGGGAAGGGAGGGGAGTGGGAGCCTGGAGAAAGGGTAGAGGCGGGCAGACAAGAGCAGAGCCAGGAGGGCAGAGAAAGGAGAGGGGGCAGAAGAGGGGAGGGTGGTTGAGTACTTGTGGAAACACAGAGAGAGAACTGGGATAGCAAGCAGTCCTTTCATATTTCCCCTGTACCTGGTGACAGGGGAATGACAGAGGATGGTGTAATCAGTTGCTAGGTTCCTGGGAGGAGCCTAATGGAATCACTTGTAAGCTAACAGAAACAGAGATAGAAACAAAGATAGAGGTAGAGAGATAGAAACAGAGATAGAGAGATAATAGAGTGAGCCATACATACCAAGTCATTTGCAAGCTAGCTAGCTAAATTAATAGATGAGTGAGCCATACCATGCATTTGCAATGAAGGTCAACAAGCAACCATATGACAAAAGGAGATGGAGGCTTCAGAGAGTGAAAACTCAAGCTCAGAGTACCAAGGGGAGCATGCTTAGCTAGTGTCTTAGTTTGGGTTGTGTTGTTGTGAGGAGACACCATCACAAATGCTTATAAAGGCAAACATTTAATTAGGGCTGGCTTACAGTTTCAGAGATTCAGTCCATTATCATCATGGGGAGGCATGGCAGCATTCAGGCAGTCATGGTGCTGGAGAAGGAGCTGCGAGTTCTACATCTTCATCCAAAGGCAGCCAGGAGGAAGATACTCTTTCACACTGGGCAGAGGTTGAGCATTAGGAGACCTCAAAGCCCACCTGCACAGTGACACACTTCCTCCAACAAGACCACACCTATTCCAACAAGGCCTAACTTCCTAATAGTGCCACTTCCCATGGGCCAAGCATATTTAAATCATCACAGCCAGTATCTAAAAAGGGACAAAGAAAAGTAAAGTTGTATTTTTCAGAACAAATAACTCCAAGTAAGGACTCAGAAAAGCTGGCCCGCTTCGCAGCAGAGGTTTGGTAGTTCTGCTTGGTAGAAGCAGCTGCAAGGGTCTGCACTGAGAAGAGACTTCTGGGAAAGAAAAGTACATTATCTTCCTAAGTGGCCAATAATCCTTTTCATCTCTTCTAGGGTAGCTTGGAATGCCAGGTCTCCACTCAAGGCTAGAGATGGCATTTAGAACAAAGCCCAGATACTTTCACCCTTTTCACGTGGTAATCATAATTCCAAGGAATGACAGAGCTGATGTTTACATTTCAAGTGTTACCAGGGAAACAGGAGGTGGGGGTCCTGTTCAATAGCCTGAGGCTCCTATAGCAGGCTAACCTAAAGTAAATTACTTTAATTCTGGTTTGAAACCTCTGGGTGGGCCCCAAATCACTCAGAGTGAGTCTAAGTTCTTACGACAGCATGGAGATTGCCCATGATCTTTCCCTGTCCATCCCCTTTCTGACCATGTCTTCCTGTACATTCTGCACTCTGGGGTCCTTGCAATTCTGCAGAAAGGCCAAGTCCTCACCTCTCCGATTTTGCTTTCTCTGCTCAACTATCCTCCCACCAAAATTTGCACAACTTCTCCCTTAGAGCATTTAATGTTATGTGTAGTATGAGTATGTGCTCCTAATGGATTTTTCCCAGATTAGTTCTTTTAAATTTATGGAGTGATGTTTCTGGCTTTTTACTCTATTGCTTGCCTACACAGTATTAATCTGTAATTGTCTTTTGTTCTTTTCTAATAGCTTTTTCTCACTTCCTTTTTTTGGACTGTGAGCTGGCTAATATTCTCAGCTCAATATGGAAAACTCAGGGGGTATCAGGCATCTGTGCTTTCTTCCCAACCAGTTTAGAAGTTCTTGTGATTTGTTTAAAGATGTGATTTTTTTTTTATTTTGTTTTGTTTTTCGAGACAGGGTTTTTCTGTGTAGTCCTGGCTGTTCTGGAACTCACTCTATAGGCCAGGCTGGCCTCAAACTCAGAAATCTGCCTGCCTCTGCCTCCCAAGGGTTGTTATTAAAGGCGTGCGCCAGCACTTCCTGGCTAAAGATGTGACTTTTAAAGAAAATTGTTTATTTTTATGCATGTGTTTGTATGAGTATATGGTATTCACAGAGACCAGAAGAAGGCATTGGGTGCCTTGAGCTGTAGTTAGAGGTGATTGCAAGTGACCTGTTAGGGTTGCCAAACTCAGGTTCTCTGGAAGAGCAGCAGAGCTCTGGACCACTGAGCCATCCCTCCGGTCTCTTAAATGCATAAGCTGTCTGAACTGTTTTAGCTGCAAATGATGGAACTTAAATGACTTTTTGTTAATCAAGAGAGGGTAATTGACTCACCTAACTGTAAATTCCTGAGATAAGAATGTTCTTGGTCAGAGTTCAGACAGTTCTATAAGTGTCCAGTCTGTCTCCATCTCTTACTGTTACTTCATTTCATATCTGGTTAATCTCTAAAATATTCTTTATGAAGTAGGTCATATAGAATAACCCTGGTTGGTCCTGCTTAAATTATAGGTCCTCCCATTTTTCAACTTCATAATCAGATCTTAAAATTTTCTAGAGTCTTAGAAACTCCCCATCTTGGCACTAAATCCATGTTTTACTACAGTTCTGCTCTTCAGGATCACCATATAGTATTCTTCTTCCTGGAATTTCTTCTCACTCTGCTGCCTTACTCAATCAAAACAAACAAAACAAATAAACAAACAAACAGCAACAAACCACAATAAACCCCCCAATCATTCATATATACAATGTTCTGTAATTGTATTCATGCTCTTTACCCACTCCTGTCCTGTCCTGCAGCTACTGCTCGGTTCTTCCTTTTCAACCACTCTTTTCTGCTTTCATGTCCTCTGCCTCTGTCTTTTTGTTTCTCTCTCTCTCTCTCTCTCTCTCTCTTCTCTCTCTCTCTCTCTCTCTCTCTCTCTCTGTGTGTGTGTGTGTGTGTATGTGTGTGTGTGTTTGTATGTGTGTAAAATTAGTCAGCTGCTATTTACTCATGACTAGAACACCTGTATCATGAAGTGGAAATTTCTAGTTTCTTTAAAAACTCAGTTGTGTTATGTAATATCTTCTGGAAGCTGAGTTGTGAGAGGACATGCCATGTTTTGCTGAAAGCAGACACTTGAGAGGGCACATGATGTTTAGAAAGAATATAAACAGAATCCTACAAATAGTAAGAGAATGCTCTTGCATTGCTGCACCTCTGTGCAATGCTCTGCTGGTCTTTGCTGTTCTTTCCTTGTCTTCACTATGTAGAGAGAAATGTGCTGAAGAACTTCTCATGATACTCCTGCTGATTTTGGCTGCTGGATTATGTCACTGCTACTGATTTGTGTTCAGTGTTTGCTATTGGACTGGGCTGCTGGTCCTGATAACAAAGAGTGGAATTCCCCCCCCCAAAAAAAAACTACCATTAAACAGATCCATAAACCCCTTTTCCTATTAACCTTCTTTCTCCCAGACCACTGATCGGTGGTCTAGAAAGGATGTTGAAGCATTTAAGAACTCTATATAAAATAGGTTTTGAAAAGTCTAAGCCTACAGAACCATATCCAGAAAGGCAACATTTCATAATACCCTTCTCTTCCTCCTTCTCTTATAATTGTTCTGCTCACTCTTGCACAATGTTCCCTGGCTTTTGCATGATGTTCCCGGCTCCATCAAGGGAGTGATATCAATACTCTGCTTAAGTTTCAGAACTCAGCATTCACTTGTTCTCAGAACTGTAACCAGATATTAGTCCCTGCATTAAGTCACAGCAAAAAGAACGTTTGGTGACCATACCTGGAAGCAGTTTTAAATTTTAAAAAGGGAATTGATTGCAAATTTATTTAGCAAATCACCATTAATGGGATTTTCCTAGGGCCTGTGAACTTCTTCAGCCATAGGTTTTTGATTAGGTTTACAAGAGCAAGCATCTATTCCCCCCCATGGAGTGGGCCTCAGATATCAAATACTAAAATACTCTTGCATTGGTGGGTGTATTTTGCCTATCAAGTTGATATCACAACACACAAAGTATATAACAGAGTAGGGCTTTGATGATGTTTCTTCCGTAGCAGCTTGCATAGCACTTTCTAGTACCGTGGACATTTACTGTTAGGCAGGAAGCTTCCAACTCAGTTCTAAGTACATTTCTCTGTGTCTTGCATCCAAAGTCTTGCATCTCTGTGTTATCTTCAGCAATAAGTTCCTTCTATCTAGTTCTAGTGAGAAAAAAAAAACAAAAAAAAAAAACAAGAGAAACAGACATAGCTTGCATAGTTTTGAGACCTTTTGATGTCTCCCAAACAATAACTCATGGGAAAATTGATCCACACTTTCTTAAATCTCATGGTAATTAATTTTGATCGTCGACTTGAAAGGATTTAGAATTAGCCCAGAAACAATTTTCTGGTCAAGCATGTGAAGGATTATCTAGAATATGGTAATTGACATGGGAAAACTCCCCACCCCCACCTCCACCCTTACCAAAAATGTGGGCCATACTGTTCCTATTCCGTGCACAGAAATTCCAGGCTGAATAAAGAGGAAAAAGCAAGCTGAGCACCAGCTCTCATCACTCTGTGCCTCCTGTCTGTAGATGCAGTATGGTCAGCTGCCTCACAGGCCTGCTACTGCAACTTCCCCACAAGAAAACCCTTCTTCATTGACTTCTGTTACATACTAGACAGGTGACCTCTGAGTCTCAGTTTCAGTTTTTGTCACTGTCACTTGGGTATACCTGTAGAATAATCCTCTATGAACAAAACAAATGGTTTTAAAGCCCTGAACGTCTAGACCTGACTTTAAGTTAGCTTTATTCCTAACTGATAGCTAGAATTTGAGGTGCAAAATAATTTCCACTCAGAATTTTGAAGACATTGCTCTGATGGTTTTCGGCCTCTAGCTCTGCTCATGAAATGTCTGAAACCAATTTAGCCTTCCTTCCTTTGGAGATAAATGTAATCTCCTTGGAAGCTCTTAGGATCTTCTCAGAATCTTAGTGTTCTGAAATTTATAGGCAAGTGTTTTGGTTCTTTTTTTCAGCTTAGTAACAAATGGAATCCTCAGGTTGAGGGCTACTGGTTTGTTTAAGCTTTGGGTAGCCTCACTCTGTTGTCCTGATAATTGCTCACATCAGTTCCGCACTGACTTCCTCCTAGAGTTACTAGTAGATAGTTTTTACAATTTCTGTTCATCATTTTCAGTAGATTCTGAAAGGTTCTTCACTCTCTGATCTAGCATTCTGTCAAGTTTACAAATGTCTAGAATTATATCTTAGTTTTAAAACTATTATATTTTGATCATTGCAGTCTGCTCTGGTTCTACAGATAAAGTAGTCGAATCTCCCTTATGAAACCAATTACATTATTTTAAGATTCTTTTCTCTCCTTTGAATTATTATTTTCTTTTTGTGCTCATGGTTCTAATCTGTTATTTTAAGTTTTTCTGCATTTTTTTCATGTCTGGTAATCATGGCTAATACATTCATATTTATGAATAAAAGAGTGGGATAATTATTAAATGCTTCTGTCCTAAGTTTCTCCAGTAGTTCCCTATATTGGGCTTCATTTGTGGTGTATGGAACCAGCAATAGGTGAGAAGTTTGCCTGTGCTCTCACAGATACCACTAGGTTCTTGTCCTTCACACTATACGCCAACAAATCTGAATTGAAACTATTGGCAAGAATAAGAGGAGACTTCTTCATTCTGTCCATGTTTTAATAATTAAGCCTTTTTACATGAAAAGTAAATAAAATATGTATATGTCTAAGAAAGAAAAGGATCTATATCTCTTATCTATTAGATATTCAAAAATATACTTTAAGTTATTGATATGTAAGTTGCAGGTCAATGGATGGAACTAGAAAATATTATGCTGAGTGAGATGACCCAGACCAAGGAAGTCAAAACTCAAATGTTCTCTCTTGTTTTTGGGCCCTAGATTCAAATCTTTAGATACGCACATAGGAGATACCATGGAAGTAAAAAGGGATGCCAGCGATGGGGCTAGAAAAGGAGCTCTAGAGAAAGAAGTTGTAGGACAGGGTGCTGTGGGACGAAGACAAGGATTCCTACCTGGAAAGGGGAAAGAGGGCCACATGGAGGGGAAGCAAGGGAGGTGAGATGAATAACACTAGGACACCAGAAAAGCCATAGAGAATCACACACACATAATGAAGTTATACCATTCAAAGGGAGCAATATTCTTCCAAGAGCCATTGACTGTCTAACAAAAAAACCTCATCACCAGGCATGGGAAATGGGTTTTTGTTGTTAATTTTGTTTGTTTGTTTTTGGATAGTTGGTTATGAGAACCTGCCCAAAGTAACAGACTATTTCTTTTATCTCTGGTTGACTTCCAGAAATCAAAGGCAAGACTCTGAACACAGAATTAAGACATTGAACTGGCACTGACCTAAATTCTTCTTCCTTGAGAACTAGCTCTCATAGTACCACACGGAATTATTTAAGCAGCCAAGAGAGGAAAGCAATCAATAGTCCTACCTAACAGTAACGAATATGACAAGAATGGCAACATGTGCCAGAATGTACAATAGTGACACTTATATCATGCAGGTAATCAACAGATATCTAATTAGACTTGTGGCCTGCTCAATAGGTAGGAATGTCAGCCTACTCCTCATGGCTGGTGAAGCCATGAACCCTAGAAATGGCTATTGTTACTTCACTAAAACAGTACATTCTAAATATTTATTCATATACTAATAGATAAATGTAACTCTTACTCCTCACCAAAAATGCTTCTTTTTGTAGTAGACAGACAAATAAATAAAACCATAACTGGTCAATATACAGAGAACACCTGGCTGAGGGGGTGCTTGGCTTAACTCATTTGCTAAAGAATTATGAGATAACACTGAGCTTAGTGTACTTTTTCAGTCACCCATCTTACTAAGAAGATGTTTTCTTCCTGTGATGTATCTAAGTTACTGATAAGCTGGACAATGTTATTGCTTCTTGTATCATCTTGACTCCTCCTCCTGATGATTCTTGTCAGTATATTTGTATGATCGTGTGTTTTTATTCCTTGTGGGTAAATATCAAACATAGAATTGTCACATCCTAAAGTAGAAGAAGATGTCCCTTCTCCCATCTACAATTAACTGTCAATAGTTCTTCAGGGAGGGGTGGTGCCTCGTGTCCCCTTCCCCCTTTGGTGAGGAAATACTGAGGAACCCAGTCTTGGTGCATGTTTTAATCAAGTGACTATAGTTGAAATGAGTTCATGAGCTGGCCAGCTGTATCACATTTTTATAATAGTCCTCCCTATCATCTGGATCTTTCAATATTTATGACCCTTCTTCAGTGATGGTCCCTGAGCTTGAGGGTGGGTGATTGTAACCTAGATGTCCCTTTAGGGGATGAGTGTAAAGTCACTTATTTTCTATACTTTGGTCAGTTGAGATTTTTTTGTATGAACTGCTGTCCCATTGCATGAAGTGGCTTATTTGATTAGAGTTGAGAGCTGTATAAATCTGTGGATATAAAGAAAGTATTTAGAATGCAGTTTGATAATAATCCCATTAAACAAAATAATAGTAAAAAATTATCCTTCAGAGCCTATGACTTTTCCAGACATGGTTTATGGTATAAGGTATGAGTTACCTTAAGTCCAATTATGAAAGATTTGGTTACTGCCTGTCTTAGTTAGGGTTTTATTACCATGAACAGACACCATGACCAAGGTAACTTTTATAAGGACAACATTTAATTGGGGTCGGCTTACAGGTTCAGAGGTTCAGTCTACTATCACCAAGGTGGGAACATGGCAGCATACAGGCAGGCATGGTTCAGCAGGAGCTGAGAGTTCTACATCATTATCTGTAGGCTGCTAGTGGAAGGCTGGCTTCCAGGCAGCTAGGATGAGGGTCTTAAGCCTACATCCACAGTGACACACCTACTCCAACAAGACCACATCTCCTAATAGTGCCACTCCATGAGCCAAGCATATCCAAACCCTAACATTTGTGCCACTATTACACCAGTGGGCATACCTTGCCAGACTGGTTTTTATTGTAGCTTGCAAAGTTCACAACTGGGAAAGATTATGATCACTCCAAGCAATCTGCATTGTTTCTTCTGTATCTGAATCTGTGTCCATAACTGGAAACCAGTCAGCAATGAAGAAGCTTCCATCTTTATCAGCTTGATTTCTTCATATCCTGTGACCAGAGTGTGTAGTATACTCACTGATAGTGTCTTATTATCAAGTTCCAGTGGGCACTAAGAGCAACAGGAATGGTCTATTGTTTTGGGAGTCTCTGAGACAATAAACCAAAGGGAGACATCCCATATCTAGCACTGATGTGGAATACCGTCCTTAACACTGGAGTATTTGTGTGGTGGTTATCACTCAGTGATTTTATGTGTCATTTCTTTGATGATTATTGTGATCAGTGGACATTTAATTAACTGCTTTTCTGGAACATTGCTCAAGTCTTTGGCAAAGTTTTCAAATTAAATTTTTAAAAATGTTTTCAGGATTTAAAACCTTTATGCTAACCTTTATTAGATATATACATTGTATAAACTTTTTGTCAGTTTCTATTTTGCTTTATATTCTTTATATTTATAAAGCTTATATTCTTTAACTTTAATTTTTGTGTATGTATAGGTATATCTATTCGTATTAGAGGGATAAATGCCTGTGTTTATATGTGTATTCTCTTGTGAGTTCATGTGTGGATGCTACAGAACACGTTTGTATATCGTTAGTCAGAAGCTGAACACCTTGTTTATTTTTGATACAGGGTCTCTTACTAACCTGGAATTCATCAAGTAGGCTAAGCTGGCTGGATGTTGAGCCTTAGGAATCCCTTTTCTTCATTTCATGGTTTGTCATGACTCAGAATAGATTCCTAATATATAGTGATTGAGAGATAGGCTGGGAAAGCTGGAAATTTCCTAGGATGGACAATGATTCCTCATGTGAGCTACAAAAACAATCCAAAATGCCAACGAGCTGTGGTTGAAGGATATTTATTTAAAGTGATTTACTAATGTCCAAATGACTCTCTCAATTTTTTCCTCTGGGAATTCTTATTAGGAAGCTGTTTCCATCCAGTTTACAAATTTATTAGATTTTATATTCTACACGATATTTCAGCTATCACATACCAAGCATTTATTGTGATCGAAGCTCCATTCTGTCTGTCTTACATATTTTTCATTTAATCCTGATAAGATGATATTCTCCCCTCTTTACAGATGGAGACACTGAAGCCAGGAAGAGAAAAAGTACAACTCTGGTCCTTACCATTTTATGTTGCTATTAATAATATGATAATGTTGCTGAGTCTATTTTGTATTATGGTTAAATTGAAATGCAAGGCAATAAGGGGAAAGATGGATAGTTTCATCTCTGTTTTAGAGATTGTCAAACCGAGGGCAGTGCCTCCTCCTACTCCCAGGAAGAGTTTAAGGGATTAGCTGTTCCTTCCCTTGTTTTTGTTTGTACTTCTGTTTGACTGTGGAGAAGACTGAAAGTGGGGTTAAGTGGGCTTTACCCAATATTAGTGAAAGGCATAAGCAATCTTTTGGACCTCACAGAAAACAGTGTGAATAAACTGCATCAAGGTTCAGTCTACCTCCAGACTTCTGGTGCAGCCTGGGTGCGGATCAGCAAGGTATCCACATCTTCAAGATTTCGGAGCAAACTCTCAAACCCACTCCATTCAGTTCATATTACAATTGGGCATCTTCTAGAATTCTCAAAAAACATTAATTAGGCATTTCCTCACCATCCAATCGCTTAGATGTTACGGGATGTTTGTTCCCATACAATGTCAGTTGTGGCTCTGCAGGCTTTTGTTTTCTGTCTGGGCTCCAACAGTCAGAGCACTGCGGGACATTGGCAGAGACTGCTATGAGAAGAAAGGCCAGGCGTTTGTCATTGGGTCTTCCTGTTCCAACCTGAGCAACTCTGTTTTTGTATCTTTTATATTTTTCACTGTTGATTTCTAGTCTGTGACTAAAAATGTTTGAAGCATTTTGTGATGCTGTGCAAAGTGCATCATCTCTAGCATCACAGAAATAGTCCTCAGTGATTTAGTGAGCTCTGGATCCTGCCAATCATCTCTGCTTTCCTTATGCCACCAAAGTGCACTCTGTGGTTGGGAGCATGCATGGGTCTTTGGAATATTGGGGAGTGTTGAGCGGTCTCGTTAGGTTTATACATTTTTAAAGTGTTTTACATTTATTTTTGTATTTACTTATTTTTATTTTATGTGTATGAGTGTTGTATCTGCATGTATGTCTGTGCTCAGCATGCATGCTAATATCAGGACAGGCCTGAAGAGGCTGTGGGATCCCCAAAAAGTAGAGTTCCAGATGATGGGAAGAAACCAGTCCTCTTAACTGCTGAGCCATCTCTCCAGCCTTTGTTCATATACTTAAAAGAAAATGTTTCTACCTTGGCCACTAGCAAGTTCAAACTTAAAAGAGAAAGCCAATTTGTATTCCAGGTGGATATACCAATTTGTATTCTTACAAACCAGTATTTAAGAATCTCCATTGATCCACATCATCTCTAATACTAGGTCGAATCAAATTATTATTTTTAAAGGCTAAGCAGTATAAAATTACATCTTATGGTTCTCTAAGGGCTTGTCCCTGATTACTAATGAGGACAAGCACTTTTTCATGTTTGTTTGACATCCCTTTTATCCACTGTGTGTCCTTTGCTGATATTTTCTATATTATATGTTCTTTGTACTTTCTGTAGGTCAATCCTATGTTGATTATATTTATTCTAAAAATACTCTATTTTTTCCTTGTATTTTCACTTTCATTATGATTACGTTTGATGGACACTATAGTTTTAAATTTTTATTTTTAATGATGTGTCTGTGTATGTGCATGTCAGGTCAGAGGGTGGTGTCGAATCCCGTGGAGCTCAAATTACAGCTGGATGTTGGATGGCTATTCTCTACATGAGAAAGTTTTTAACCACTCAGCCTTCTCTCCAGTTTTAGTTTTGATACAGATAAAATGAACTTTAAAAGCAATTCATTTTTTTTTCTTTTAGTACCTTGTTTAGGAAAATGTAAAGCACATTAGTATTTTAAGGACAATCTACATTGTTAGAAACATGCAAATTTGCTTGTCTTAGTTCCTACTGCTTCATAATGGTCTGATAATGGTGAAGTGATTATCCTCAAGCCTAGATAAGATTTTGATTATAATATCTTTATATCTTGCAAATAAATTTGGGGATAGCTAACATATTTTTATTATTCAGATTTCCATGCTTAAGGTATTCCTCTTATTTTTGTAGGTTCTTGCAAAACTATTTCTATAATAGTTTATAAACAGCCAGAACAAACAAACAAGCATCATTCAGTACTCTTTCATAGTTATTTTTGTATGCCTTAGTTTTATTAATTTTCCTTTAAATATGTTTATATTTATTTTATAATTAATGTGTTTGCTCTATGTTTGTGTGTGCATGCACATATATGTTTGTGTGCATGTTTTGAGGTCAGAGTTCAATGTTGACTGTCTTCTTTTGCTCTATACCTTATTTTTATATTCTTTCTTTTATTTTTGATGGTTCTTAAAAGTATACAACGAATTTTAGTATTTTCATCTCCATTACACTGTTGCATGCCCTCCCCCACACTCCCTCTAACACTGTCTTCCCAACAACTCTTTCTACTTCAATGTCTTTCTGTGAGGATGACTTACTAAGTTTAATTAGAGTTTCTGGTATGAGCATGAAAAAATGAGAAGAGAAGAATATAAGAACCATAGGATGGAGAGGAGTGTCGCAAAAAATGTCTTCTGAACATCATATGGACATTGCACTAATAAACTTACACTAATTGTGGATAATTACACAAAATCTGCCCAAGGCTATGTTGCCAGCATTTCATCATGGGGGAAGGAGGGAGTTTGTATATCTTTGCCTTATTTTTTTGAAACAAGGTCTCCCACTGAGTCTAGAGCTCACTGATTTAGCTAGACTGGCTAGCCAGGCAATGCCATGGGCCCATCTTGTCTCTGCCTCCCAGTGTTGGGCCTACAGGCACATGCTATGTGGCCAGGCTTTGAAAGTGTGCAGGCTATCAAAACTCAGGTCCTCATGGTTATGCACCAAACACTTTATACACTGAACCATTTTGTAGCCCATATTTTTCTTTCAACAGAAAATCTCCAACTCTCTGTACCCTCTTGAACAAAATTTTGGTAATTGTTACTGCCAGATAGTAATTGATACCTGTATCTGTATATTGATCACATATCAGTCATTTTGACAAACTATTTATAATATCTTATGCCCTTTGAACGTTTTATGCAAACACATAACATAGGACATAACACTTTTCTTACTTTCTTTTCATTGCTTTACATCTTTATTTCTGTCTACTTTTATTCTGGTGAAGGTGAAAGGTCATCTTCTGATGTTTGTGCTACCTATTAATAGACAGACCCTCAAAAATATAGCTCTCCAACAGTAATCAATTGCCAGTAGATGCTCAACTACGACCAAGGCTTCATAAGCTCCTCTCCAGCCATGCTAAACCTTTGACTGGTTTGACATTGTGCATCATTCCATCTGTCGCTAATAATCAACAGTGCTTTAAGTTTATTACAAAATTCCTTGAAAATAGTAAATACAGTTTCTTCTTTTCCTGGTTTGTTAAAATATGTATTGTGCTGTTGTTACTTATATGAGAATTTTATCAAATTATTCTTCTGAATGCACGAAAATGATCGTTCAATTATTAACTGATTCTCTATGTCCAATAATGTTGATAGATTTTAAAAACACTAAATTATCCTTTCATCTCTGGAGTAACTATGACTTGATTACAGTATATTGTTAGTTTTTATACTGTTAGATTCTGTTTGCTAATATTTTGCAGTTTATCTTTACTCATGAATAAAATTATCATCTGATAATGCATATTATAGACTGGAAAGAATACTAAGTAACCTTAATTGCAGTATGTTTTTATTGATTTTATAAATTTAGAAAACAAAATTCTTTACTCTTTAAAGATTTTTAAAATTAATATAAAATTTTAAATGCTTGTCCACATAATCAGTCACATGTACTTGTATATAATGTGTGTGCTCTCACAATTGTGTATCTAACTTATTTAATGATAAAGGGAGACTTTCATAGCTTTTGTCTGAATTTTATTAAAAAATATTTTCTAGAAAATTGTCTATTTTGATTAAGATTTATTTTCATTTTCTTAGCTCTACAGCTTTCATTGAATTATTTTATAATACTTTCAACACCTGTTTTATTTATAGTTATACTTGAATTTTTCCCAGATATGCTACTTTGCGTATTGTCTTTTCATTTTGACAACTCTTCTTTAAGATACGAACATTTTTTACCAGGATTTGTTTCTTTGTCACATTTGTGCACCACCATATCGTTACACATAATTCCTTCTATATGCTTTATTATTATTGTATGTGTGTTTGGTTGTGCAAGAGCACATATACCATGGCGCACACGGGAAGGTCAGAGGCAGCTTGGTAGAGCCCCTCCTTCCACTTTACATTGGTTCCTGGGATTGAACTGATGCTGCCAGGCTTCGGTAGCAAGCTTCTACACTGCCATCTCACCAGCCTTTACATCTGTGCTTATTTGGCCTCCATCCCCTTTCTCTTCTCATTCTGATTTCTTTCCTCCCCTAAAGTACTTACCCCTGCTTTACTCTTTTTTATTCTCCTCCCTTAGATATTTTCTTCTGTTTTTATAGTCTGTAGTCCCATTTCTGATTTCATGTCCTCTATTTTCTTTTTTATTATATGAGTTTATTATGCCATAATTTTCTCTAGAAGAACAGACTTGTATACTTCTCTGTATACAAGTTTTAATGTATGACATATTAATCATAATTTCTATTTTGACTTCTTTGAATCATTAGATTTTTGTCAATATTGCCAAGTATATGGAGAGTTTTAAACGGCTAGGGTTTAATAACACTAGAGAGATTTAGAAATGACATAAGGAAATCTACTATAGTAGAAGCTATCTTCCTAGCATACACACACACATATGCACATGTTCATGCACACATTAAAATGTAGTTACCCTATATATAGCAATGCTCTACAGATACCAGCAGTGACCAAATAAAAAGTGTGAGGTGTAACTATACTTTTGGCTATTTGATTGAGCTCTTTTACCTACCACTCTTCTCCCTTATCTCTTCCAACCCCACCCATGACACTAGGTTGGAGAGAAAAAGGGATGGGGGAAGGAGGATCATCAATTTATTAAGCTGCTTCCTCATGATTAGGGGCATCGAGTTCTTTGGGGCAAGTTCAGTCGTTGTCAGGATATCTTCAACCAGCACCCATCAATCCAGCAAACAGCAATAAAGTAATCCAGCAAATGGCAAGAGCAGCAGCAGCAGCAGCAGGAGCAGCACCTGAAGAGCAGCAATAGAGGGAGCAGCAGCCATGTCTCCCATTGGGTCTCTAGCATTTTTATACCCTTTTCAAGAGTCCCAGAATTCCAAAAGTGTTTTCAGCTGGCAAAAATCACATCCATGCCAGAGCATGAGACAAATTATCGTCAGCTGCTATGGACAATCTGAAGCAGTCCCGTATCTCACACCTGGGATTCAAACAAAACATATTCAACATAACATTTCTGTGTTTAAAGAAACCAAAATTTCTACTACAATCACAAACAAGTTAGTTATTTTGAAATAGTTGGTCAGTGAGGTCCTATAGACCCTCCGAATACTATGGGCTATTGCCATTGCTCTTGGCTACTGTTCTGATCCCTATTGCTGAAATCATTACATACTTGAGTCACAGAAAATGATTAAACTAGTACAGACCTGAAAGCCTCAACCTTCCTGGTTAGCTTTCATATTGCTGGTGGGTGTTATGCAAGCATAGGAGGAGGAGTAATTAGCATCACTCTTACCCAGCTGTGAAACCAGGGAGCCACTAGTCTGGCAAGGCATTGTCTTTCCAGATACACTGCATAAAACTCTCTAAAGGTTGATAATACATTGAGATTTACATTTTTTTGTCCTACTATATGTCACATGGGCCTAGAACACTCACTTCTCTGCCCTCAGCCTCACAAGTGTGGACTTACAAAATGTATGTCACTCTACACTTTCACATGGACTTTTCCTATGTTTGAAGTTGAACTTTGGAATGTTTTGAGATTTACTTTATATTCTAGTTTGCATAATTGTTACTTGGTTTTAAGACAATTATGAATGTTGTTTTTTTATTGCATTCATAGTCTTTACAGGATTTTAATTATTCCTCTTAGCTTCCATATTTTTATTTATTTTATTGTTCTAGAAAAATATATACAGTTATATGAAAATTTCCCAATCTGGTAGAAGACTGAAAAAAGATCTTTGTGTACCCTGTCACTCTGTTATTTCCTCATATATTTTATATGTTTAAACTTAGTTCACAGAGATTTAGTATTGCTGTTCCTTTAGTGAGTAGGTATTTATCATTAGTTAACGATTACCTCTATATCTAATAATTATTGATGTCTTAAAAGCATATTTGTCTAAGCTAATATGACCTTCTTAAAGTTTTCATTAGTATGTATCTAGTGTATTACATTTTTACTTTTAAGAACTAACAGGAAGGGGCTGGAGGTGATGGCTCCATACTAAACTGTTATATCAATATTAATCATCTATCATCTCTCAGAGTTTCGTTAGATCAGAATATCTGGAGCAGCTTTATTGGAAGTTCTAGCATGGGATCTGTAGTGAGGGGGCAACAAACTATGAGATTTCGACCTCCTGAGGACTTAACTGAGGCTTTAGTTTCTTGAAGGGTTGCCTGAGGCTTCAGTATGCACTTTCAAGATGAATTTAGTGTTGGCAGTTGGTAAGAAGTCTTGGTTCTTCATGGTGCTATTCCAATGACCAATGTGTTGAAAGGTAAATAAAGAAGAGAAGATTGGAGGAGTGGGTTTAAGATGTGTGATCAGAAGGGAGTACATGAAGGGGAATATGCAGAGAACTTTCAAAGTTGGGAATAATAAGGTTTCCTGGAAGTCAAGTGAAAGATCTCAAGGAGGAAGTCATTGAGTTGCAAAGGCTGCTGAGAGGTATAGCCATTTGACAACTGATCAACAATGATTGAATTTAACACAATGGTAAAACCTGGTTGAGCGTTAGTATAGAGATAGCAATAACCAGTACTCTTCCCTGAATGATTGACAGAAGAACATCATGAAAACTCCCAACAGCTGATAGGTGTCCTAGTTAATCCAACCATTACAGTTCGCTCCTGCTTCACCTTGAAGTAAAAAGCTTCCATGAAAGGTATCCAGTGTTTTCATCTCCTTTGTGATACTCTTAGGGGAGACATGGGCCCGTGATAAGAAATAAATGCAATGTATTTTAAAAATTGAGAAACACCACTTCTGTTCCCATTTAGGCCATTGCCTGACAGATCCTGAAAACTCAGAGTGTCTAGTAGGGTATCTTCAGGATACAAGGAGACAGTACAGCTCTGGAGTGTGGTTGATGTGTGTGTGTGTGTGTGTGTGTTGTCACACAAGTATATGTGCACTGAGGCACTGTTGCCATCACTGCAGATTTAAAATGTTCAGTAGATTAGAATTTAGCCCTGGTGCTATCCCCTACCACAAAGGTAAAGCCATGATGCAGCACGTCCTTCAAGGATGACAGAAGATGATGCTATGATAGAACGTCTACCTGTTTATTACTAATATTATTGAAAAAACTCTGGAATGTTTAGAAATTCTGAGAGACTCAGGAAATGGACAGAGGAAAAGGAGATCCTTTTAAGGGCAGCCTGCTCAGAAACAGACTGCTGTGCATGGTCTATATCCCAAAGAAAATCCTTCTCATGGCTAAAGAAATTCTCAATTCTGCTGACCAAAGGCTTTGAAGGAACCATTATTTATCATCATGAAAAAATTTAGTATTTGTTCTCATGTTACAATAGAAGAAAATTATAATTTAAATTATAGACTGAAAAATAAAGGAACTTTTTTTTTTTTTTTTTTTTTTTGCTGATAGCAGATGATGAAAAGCTTCTCAGGAGTAACCAAGCCTGAAGAAATCACAACAGCAAACAAACTAAGTAGTCAGGCTAAAATAAATATGTTGCACACTGTGGCTGAAATACACTGAATACCATTAGAGTGAAGATGTAAAGGATGGAGATTTATTTCTTTTAATTCTGCAGGTTAAAGTATGAGACCAAGATGTTTATATGTTTTCACCGTAAAGAAAAAACAAATGTTTGAGAGGACAGATGTATCTCATATGATTTAAGCTTTATACATTTGTATATGTGTATTAAAATATTACATGACCAAAAAAAATGCATGACAAGCAATAATCTTGTAAAATTGAAAACTTGAAAATGTACACACAGCCAACATAAAATGGACTCAGCAGGTTACATTTATATATTTATGTGTTTATATGCATAGCAAATTAAGAAAAGAAAAGGAGGCCATCATTGAGAGGGGGACATGGCAGAGTTTGGAGAGAGGAAAGGGAAGAGGGGAAGCGATACAATATTTTAATTAAAAATTCACAAATTTGGCAAGAGAATCAACACATTGGACTAACAAATATTCAAAAAACGGTAACCACATCAAACAATAAATATGTGACGAACTTGTCTAGGTATTTACTCTGAGAATCAGAAGAAAGTTAAATTGATAATATATTTTTGTTTGAGAAATTTATAAAAATTAAAAGTTGATAATATCAAAGATGTTGAAGGAATAGATATTGAATATGAGGTGCTCAGACCTTTGTAGGAAAAATGAGAAAATTCTAAAGATTATTTGTTTTTTAGGTGAAATAAAATATCACATTATACTAGTCTGACCAGTACGAAGTTGAGCAGTCCTCTGAGGCAGGAGTGAGGATGATTATAAGAAATACAGAAAAGAAGACTCAGAGACAAAGGTTAGAAATCAGGAGGGCTGCCCAGTGAATACTGCAGCAGCCCTGAGTTTAATTTTCACAGGTTTTATACTTTACAGTATCGTGAGAAACAAAGTCACAGCCAGCAGAGACATGGCTGATGTACATTAAATATCTGTTCTGATCCAGAGGCCTCCCTGTTCCTTCCTCCAAGATTAGCAGAACATTCAGTCCCTTGCCTTGAGTTTCAAGTGTATCTGTTTTTATTGTTCTACGTGCCAGCAGGCCAGGAAATCTGCCAGCAGACCCTGGCCTGACTTGACTCTGACAGGCAAGCTTTCACAGAAGCAGGCAAAATAGCTCCTGATATCACATGGTAGACTATTACTTGATAATGAAGACCTAGACAATGTATATGAAAAAGCTCACGATACTGAGAGTCACTTTACATATTAGGAGTAGCTTAATCACTTTCAGTGGCTGCCTTAAATATTATGCAATAGTTACTTACTTCTCTTATTGAGGACTGTTTAGTGGTTTTAGAAAATAGTAATGATATAGTCTTAAGTAATTGAAATAGGGTAGTAAATATACACTCAGATGCAGAATTTGTGTGTGTGTGTGTGTGCACACAATATATAATGTATCAAATAGTGTGGCATTAGATGCATAAGATATTATTATTTTTAGTGAGCGTGTGATTCCTTAAAGGAATATTATTTTAATACCAAAAAGTCAGAAGAGGACAAGGAGGAAAAAGGGTGGAGGAGGAGGAAGAGAAGGAAGAGGAAGAGGAGGAAGAGGAAGAGGAGAAGGGAGAAGAGGAGGAGGAAGAAGAGAAGGAGGAAGAAGAGAAGGAGGAGGAGGAAGAGGAGGAGAAGGAGGAAGAGGAGGAGGAAGAGGAGGAAGAAAGATAACCATGAAGTGATATTTTCAGAAGTTCCTCATCTATACAAGGTCATTTAAAGGTGAAAGGATAGTTTCCAAAGTGACATGGTTTAGTTTCTCATTCCAGTTGTTCCCAGAGAGCAGAGAGTGCTGATCCTCACCAAACTTTATGACTGTCTTCCCAGAGAATGATTTCTATTTTGTCTCAGAGAATCATTTGGTACATACTATTTCCTTGTATCAAGAACATGTTTCTTTGTTAGAAACATGGTTTTAGTGGTTAAGAGAAATGTTGTTCTTTTAGGGGACCAGAGTTCAGTTTCTCCTAAGACCTACATAAAGATTGTCACAGTCACCTGTAACTCTAGTTCTAGAGGTTCTGACATTCTCTATTGCTCTCCACAGTCACACATTTACACATACACACATATACACACTCTCATAAACATATACACACTCAACACAGAAACACACACATACATACATATTCACATGAATTAATATATATATACATATATATATATATACACACACACACACACACACACGAGAGAAACACAGAGACACACATAGATATATACATAGAGACATGATATGCACACACACATAGGTACACATCCACTCACACACGCACACAAATACATAGGTATACACACAGTCTCACACACAAAGACATAGGCATACACACTGACACACAAACACACACACACAAAACATAGGTATACACACTAAACACACACACACATGAGAATAAATCATTAAATAAATCTTTTAGAAAGAGCAACCTTTACAGTATAAAAAAAGACCATTTAACAAATTCTCAGTGCAACACCTGTAGATAATGCAGATATTTTATTTTTAGACGAATAGTACTTTCTTTTGTCTAATGAAACATCTGCTACTCAATCATAGTTAGCCTAGAGAAGAGATGCCTTTGCCCAAACTTCATTATAACTTTGGTTTTAGAAAAATTGTTTGTGCATAATTTTATTTAAAAATTAGGAAATTATTATTAGGATAAGTAAAATAGATTTTTACTACAATGAAAATTTAGAAGTCAAAGTGAAATATTATCAGAGAATACATTTTATCTCAAGGTTCCATGTGAATATGAGCTCATAACAAAATTCCTCTACCTGCATCTTATTCATAAAGTAGCTTTCACTTCTATACCATTGAAAAGAAACTGTGCTCCTTCCTTCATAGTTTGCCTTTCTTAGAATTGGACTTGTCTTCTGTTAGGAAAGACTCAGAGCTCTGCATTTATAAGCCCTGGTTTAGAGGCACCTGAATTTCCCTGTTTCAATAGTTATGTCTTATGGAATTTGAGACATGAACCAGGAAGGATGCACCTTGCTGTGTCTCCATTAGTGTTCTGTTCTGAAGGTTTAGAAGAAGGCTCTTATCTGTATGTTCATGGGTACTAAGAACTCCTACTTCTATCCCAAAGGATTTTCCTGTTGCATCTTCTTTTCCATTGAGCACTGGATGTTGGACATTATGTAGAAACTTGACCTTGCTTCATAGAAAATCACACTCTTCGGTCAGAAATGTCACAAAAAGCAGATGGTAGGAGAGACTGAAATGCTATTGAGTCCTTCATGCTGAAAGAAATTATAGTTGGCTTTGATTGAATGAGTGCCAACATAGCACTAATTGATTAAATGATGGAAAGGAAAGCATTTTACAGTATTTTTGACATAATATCCCAGAAAGGTGCCAGCAAATGTAATTTTTGCAACAGATATGAATATTGAGGTGAGCAAAGTTTGCATGCATTCATCATACCAGTTTTCTGTGGTTTAAAATGATGACCTTTTCTCTCTTCTGCATTGTGCAAGGAGGCTTGCTATAGTTTTAAATCCCGTCAACACATTTTTCCTTGAAAAGGAGCAGCTACTTACAATGTGGGTTCTGATTTACATGTGCACAGAGAAATTCAGATCTAAGGCTGCCACCCCAAGCACCACTTTGTCTTATCAGATATTGTAGGATCTTATCAGATGCTATAGACACAAGTGTCAAGGATGCTCTGAGGCCTCTGAACTAGCTCACCACCCCGTAGGCCTTATTTTTAATAACCCCTTTAACAGAGCGCAGGAGAAACTTCAGCCACACACAGCTCAGGATGCTATAACCAGATATCCCCTATGAGTCCATCCTTAGGCTGCTTTTCTTGTGACACACATCCTCTAACTAAATTTTTCAGCAAAGATTCTTGAGCCTCAGAGTGGTGAAACTCATCAGTTCCCAGTTCTGATACAAATGAAGAATGTGTTTTTCATAATGGGCTGGGACATACACCAGTTCAGTGTGATCAAGTGCATGTGGTAAAAGTGATACCTGAGGTTTCCTTGATCCTTGTGTAGGAGACAGAAATATTCCTGAAGTGGCTCCCAGCACCATAAGATTCTACATATATCACACCCTAGGTGTTATTAGGCACTGGGAGAATATATGCTACGCATTGATGAATGGCTACCTAAAACAACACAGGTATATTTGGCTGAGGAATACTAAAATCTCATCATGTGGCTATCCTCTAAACTGATATAGTTACAAACATATATGTATGTACAGCTATAATGACATTTCCTTGTATTACATCTATCAGGCTACAAGCGGCTAATAATTTTCTTTTCTAGTCACAGTCAAGCATTATAATGGCACATATCATAAATCAGCATCAACACAGAACATTGCTTAGCAAAAATAAATATATGTGCATTGCAGAATGATCTGAGATTACAAAAATATATCAGAAGTCAAAAGTAGCTTGTGTGGAGAAATGCTATGTCTTTAGTTTATTGAGATTGTTTGGAGTTTCCTAATGTACTGTCACCGAAAGAATAATTTTTCCTTTACAATCTACTTAGCAAAGATTTATCGATCCTTTCCCCCTTCATAGAGAATTACTGATCCATTTTAGAAAATCAGATTTTCACACCTTTCAGGAGAATGTGCCCGGCACTGTACTCAGGGGACTGCCGGGGAAGTTGACTTTGACACTCAGTCCCTGGGAACTTGCACACCACAGCCTAGCATCTCATTGCTGATTTGTTGCACCAGGCAGTAAATACTTTCATACATTTATAGAGGAATGATTGTACTGCAAGGACTTATTTTTCCATGCTAGTGGATATATTCGGGGCACTGTTATTTGTGTAAACAGCATCCTCGGATGTGGCACCTTCTCTCTTCCTTTTCTATATCCTGTCTTCTCAGCTCTGATGTCTGAACAGTAAGGTAAGATAAAAGTTGTTGAAATTCATGTTTCAAAGCCATAGGATACTGTAGAATTTTTCAGTGTGGGTGTAAATAACTTCCTTTAAGACATGTGTGTCTGCTCTCACCTCATTATGGGAGTAACCGAGGTAGCTAAGCAGCCGACACGCTACATTGAAGTATGCATCATAATGAAGGTGATTTATTGTAATTAAAACAGTGTGGAGAGGGCTTTGCACAGACATATTGTCTCACAGAAGAGCTTAATAAAGAACATTATTATTAGTTATGGATTTGGGTGGAAGATGCTGTTTACTAGGAGTTATACAAGGTTTGGTAAGAATCTCAAATTGCTTATTGAGGTCTGACTCAAGAGAGGAGAAATATCCAGCAAGCGAAGAATTTTCACACGAGCAGGAGGCAATGTGCATGTGCTTGTGTGTAAGAATAGGGAAGGGGCAGAGAAAGAAAGACGACTAAGAAAATGACTGTGCCTGAAGTGTTCTGGGCAGGAGCAGTTCTAGAATATTGTATTACATATCTATGGAGACAATGGCATGGACTGTAAGTAGCTCCTGTCTCTTGATATAATAATGCACATAAAGTCAGGGTCAGATTGGGTTCGCGCTGGGCTTTGATGTTGCAGAAGGTCACTAGGAGAATCGATGGACCAAAATGAGCCTTGAGTTTCATGCAATCAATGTGATTTTTCTATTTAAAAGTGGACAATACCGGGTATAAGTCTTAAGTTTCAAGTGTTGTTTGTCTGAGCTGGTCAGATCAACCATAGATTTTAGCACACATGAGTTGTTTAATATCATAATTGAGAAGATGGGGGAGGGCAGGGAAACTAGGCAAGGATGCAAAAACCCTGCCTTTAAGTTTAAGTCCCTGTTAAACAGGCAACTAAATTTAGAGTCGTGTGACTGTGAATGAGAACTGTACTCCATTTGTCCTTTTTTAATGAATTAAAACAAAAAAAAAAGCCTTTAAAATGGAAAAAAGTAGTTATTAAATGAAAGTAAAATATTTCTAATATGTTGCTTTAGTTTTTCTGCTTAACCCCACACCTACAAAGCTACTGTTGGGCTCTGTTGATTGGCAGGTAAATAGAAGGATTTCCTAACATGTATTTTTCACCAATATCATTTATTACATAATTTTTAAAAGTTTTCGCTAATTAGAAAATGACTGGAAGATGTTTTATTAACTGTGAAGACAGAGAAGTATGAGTTTCTGTTGATGCTTCAGGTCCTTAATATGCAGCAGCGAGCAGCTTCTTATTAATAAGACGCAGTTATAAATGCAGTTTCCTAATGAATTGGGAGTTCTGGGGCAGCCGAAGGGCTGCCTGTGGGTCTCTACACTTCACACCATCATCACTGTGTCGCTGCTTTGTCATTATTTAGGAATTGGATTACCATGGGAGCCTTTGCTACTCTCTGTTCAGAGGAAATGTGAATGAGACAAGTCTTAGATCTATAGAATATTCAAGTCATCTAAGACTTTACTCTCCCTCAGGAGGCTGGTCTCAACAGAGAGAGCAGTGGTGAAACTTTTTTTTTTTTTTGGCTGAAGGTGAAACTTTATTTCAAATCTTCCAAGGAAGCTAAGTAAACAAAATGCCCAATTATTAAAATTCAGGAAACTGAAGGACAAGAAATATTTAATATTTTATATATTTAAGCACACTGAACTCTGAATAGCTCCTTGATGGCAGTGCTGTTTGGGTTTTATTATTCTCTCCCCCTTGTTAAAAAAATAACAATGTTATCTAGATTTTTCATTCCAAATTAATTTGATTTGAACACCCAAGATTTTAATTCAGTAAAGGAAAACTGAAGGAAATAAGTTAAAAATCGTCATTAACCACCTCTGACTTATAGCCTAAAGCAAAGTCCGCATTGCCTTACATGGGCTCTAACAGCTTTTCCATTGAAATACGCCTTTCCCTGCCAAAGTTAATGAAGTATACCGAGCATAGTATAAATTACAAAGTTCAGGAAGTCCAACTTTATTTACTGAACAGGTCAATGAACCCCAAAGAAATTAGAAGTCTGTGGGAGAAGATGAGGTGTCCTTACGTGATGTTCCTGCACTTACCATGTAGCAGTTGTCACTGTGCCTGGACTACACGTGTGTACCTCGGGTCCAGCTATAATATTTTAGTTCCAATTAGATTTTTTTGTGTAGTGAAAATGATCAGAGATTTTTTTTTTACCTAAGACTTTGGAGTTTAATTATAATAATCTCTAAACAATGTAGAAAAAAGCTACTGAAAAATAGCACTTGAAATTATGTTTCACGAACAGACTCTGAAGTCTCAGGACCCTGCATGCAAACTGTGAAGGAATAGTTATTATACCGGTTATAAGTGAAGCATATTCATCATTTTCTAAATAGAAAATTTGATCAAGGAAGTGGATATTTTTCATTGATTTATCAGTGGCTCTATGAGGAAGGTAGAACTTTTAAATTTATACTTATGATTTGTACTTTGTAGGATGCATTTCTCATGAAAATAATAAGATGCTTTAGTTTTTTCTGACATAGATTGCATGATCTGTGTGTACATATTAATGTGTGTTTGCATATGTGTCTATGCATGTGGAGTCAAGAGGTTGTCCAAAAGAGTCTCCATCTATAACTCTCTAGCTTGCTATCTGAGACGGGCGCTCGCTGAACCTGGAGCCCATGTAGTAGACTAGATGGATGGGACGCTGCAGAGATCAGAGGTTCTCACCCTTTCAGGGCTGGGACTACAGACGTGTGCTGCTAGGACCAGCCTTTTACAGTGTCAATAGGTGTCTGAACTCACGTCTTATGTGGCACTGCAAGTACTTCACCACTGACCTTCTTCCCAGCCTCAGAGAAATATTTTTAAAGATTCTATTGTATACTCCAAGAAGTAATATTCGATACAATGAAAAAAATCAAACACTAATTTGCAGTACAATTTTTATTATTTTGCATAAAATTGGGCCTTTTGTACTCATTATTTTTTTTTTTACTGTGGTTTATTATGTTTTACCCGTTTAACTCCTGGTGTTGTAATATTCTAACTTGAAGCTTTGTGGTAAAATGAAAGAGACATGCTTTGTTGATTATCATTTTGAAGTCTCCCCTATATAACCCTTATTTGAAAAATGAACTTTGAGCCCCAGTCACTGTTAAAGGCCTATTGGGGAGGTTGAATTGAGGCTGCGGCAAAGTGCTTCTGGCTCTGAAATCACTTTTCTCTCAGATGAGGATACTGAGGTAATAGAAAAACTCTTAATCTCCAAAGCATCCTGAATGTGCCACCCTGAAAATTAACCTCATTCATCGCCTTCCCCCACCTTCATTTTTTTCTTTTTTCTTTTTTTTGAGATCTCAGAAAAATTGAGCACATAAATTAAAGTGTCCCCTTCCCTGCCCTAAGTTATGCACCAGCCTGTGCTCACAGGCTGGAGCACCGTGGGCTCCAGACCTCAGCAACACTACTGGGTTTTTATTTTCACCCAAATGAACTGCACGTTAACCTTTGTTTGTTTGTTTGTTTTTGTTTTTGTTGTTCAATATCTGAAACCCGAAGTTCCTTCTCTATGAACAAGTCTGACTTACCTTTCTGTTTTGAAATATCATTTTCTATGGTTATTTCTACAGAAAAATCTCACTTCCCAGCCATGTTCACTTCCTCCATTGTGTGGCCAGCAGTATGCTCGGCAAATAAAGGGTGATGTTCTCGTCCTACAGGTTCCTGCTTTGGAGTATAATTTGGAGGCACCATCTGTGTTTCTAGGAAAACAGAACATGTTTGTCAACTTTTTCAAAATTGAATTTAGTTCTTTCTGGAGAAGATCAGTTGACTGTGCTGGCTAGACAGGCCACCCCTCAATAGGTTAGAAGCTATTTTTTGAGGTTCTGATATCATTCAGGTCTTATAAAGTCAAAGAATCGACAAGTCTCCATCCCAACCATTAGTTTAGACAAACAAAAACTGTACAATAAACTATTTGCCACACACCTGTAGATTCAATAGTAGATTTATCTTGATGATCTTAACAATTTGAGTTCTTTCTGTAAAATGTTACATTTCCTAAAGAGACAAGGTGAGGAAGCAGCTGGCTTACCAACTATGCAATCCCGCCCTTGCAGCAGCAGATTGATCCTTCCACTAGCAAGAACTGGTTGGAAGATTTCCAACAGGGCTAGAGAGATGTTGGTAGAGTTCACATTAATTAGCATGCTATCTTCTATGTGAAGTCATCCCTCAGTATCTGAAAAGAAGTGGTTCCAAGACATCCTGCAGATGAATATCTTTCTATGAATTATCATTGTCACTGCTTGTGACCTATTCGTATTCTGTCATGTACTTCAATCTCTAGGTTATTTAAAATACATAAATCAATGTAAACCTTATGTAAGTAGCTGTCAAGCCATGTTGCAGAGATAGTAATGTTGGAAATCAAAATGTCTGTGCATGTTCATATGCATGAAATTTTCCTCAAGTTCTATTGAATTCCAGTTGACCACATCTGCCTACAGGTATTGATATACAGAGCTGACTGTACTGTCTTGTCTACAGTTCAGATCCTCTAAAAGATCCCTCTGGACACTAAAACTGTGTTTATTTCAAGGAGAAAATCTACCTTATTTCTATGAAATTTTAATACTTCATTATTTAAGATCCCTATATGTTTTAGAAGATGGTAGCATTTTATTTTCTAGAGCAAACATATTATGTCCCTACATGTTTACATTAGTTTTACAGAGATAATCAAGAGTAAAGAATCCTCACACCACGCCATGCATACATCTCAACACTCTCATCTCTACAAAATATGGTCTTAAGGCAACTTGAACATTTGAGTAATGTCTGCTCATTTTTTCAGTATGGTTTACCTTTATTATAACCTTGAGATAAGTATATTTTTGTGTTTTTTTGGTAGATCCTTAGAATTCTGCTTACTGATGCTGCTGACTTTTTAATGCCACAACTAATATTTGTTAGTTCCTTACTTTTCTGGGTTATGTTCATTTCTCTAGTTAAAGTTTGACAAGTATAGAATTCACCTCACTGGGACACACACTGCTTTTGTTGATTTTAGTTATGTTTTAGTAGTATGTCTGAGGTAAATTAGAGAGCTTTCCTTTATGCTTCCCACTACTGAGGGGAATATTACATTACTTATGATATAAGGAGGGGAAACTGGATGTTTAGTAAGGACTAAAGACAGAACTGCTGTTAAAGTTCATTTTGGTTTCCTTTGAAAGAACACACACACACACACACAACACACACACACACGGGAATGGATTCAGGCCTGTTTGAATTCACATAACTTGTCATACAATTTTATCACAGGACTAGGACTGACATTAGGGGCTCTAGGATGTCTCTTGCTTTGCTGACTTCCAGGTTATTGGTTCCATGATTCCATCATTCTCTATCTGAATTTTTTTTAATATTTTTCCTTTTATTTTGTCATGATCAAAAGTTCTGCTTCAGATGATGGATACAAAAGGCTTCAGGATGCTGGTGTCATACTCCATTTCCTTGATTCTTATATGTTCTCATTATGTTCTACATTCTATTAAAAGAAAAAGAATCAATAGTCAAGAAGCCTATTAATTTCCATTGAAATCTGATGTTATTTGGGGAAAAGTCTTTCCTCTCATGTCTACATCTTTAATTTTATAAAGTACAGATGAACCCTTTTATGGCTACATCAACTAATTGCATTTACTCAAGGGAACAAAAGAAGGGACTATATTTTTTCTTTACTCTGCCTATATAAACAATCTTTATAATTGCAAAAAGAAAAGGAAGATATAATACTGATCCTATGTAATCCTAATTAGTTCAATGGATACGAGGCCTCTATCAATCACTTTTATAATTTAAATATGGGCAGGTGTTAGTCAAAGAACCATCAGCTTGTGAGCTGATAGTCTCTGTAAAGCAAATGACTTTAGACACAGAGAATACCTCAGGCATTGGTCTTGACATATTTCAGAAATAGAACCCCCAGAAACACATCCCTAAAACTGGCATTTCCACTTTTTGATCAATGAATGACATTAGGTAGGCAATGCATTTAAAAATTAGATTAGAAGTTTGATTGGATATTGATATGGGGAGATGCTGGATCATAAGGAAAATCTAACACAATGATGTCATATTCCTGTTGAATATGAAATCCTGTTGAATTCCTTTCTGGAATCCTGGCCTTAAGTGCCTTGTAGTGAATTCCCTAACATGATGCCTTTTAACAAAAGCTGCAGTGACAAGATTTCATGATTCTCTAAATGTCTGCACAGGCATGCTCTATTTTTCTTGAAAACATATACATATATATGTTTTTATTTTATATATATATATATATATTATATATATATATATATATGTGTGTGTGTGTGTGTGTGTGTGTGTATGTGTGTGTGTGTGTGTGTGATATATATATATATATATATTAAAATTTGATACATATGGGATGATTAAATACACAAACACATATATACATCTATTCAATGGGATTGGTAGTTATGCCATTTTGTTTCCCACTAATTTCATTATTTTTAATAGCCTTGTTTTCCATCTAATATTGTTTTCATTTTGGAAATAGTGTGAACTCTGCTTACTCACCTCAAACCTTCATCTAGAATTAACTCAATCAACTCTCTCTTTTGTTATGGAGTTCATAGGGTCAATAATATTCTTGAAGGTAAAATTTTATGCTGTCCCAGGGAATGGCAATATTAGGAGGTGTGGCCATGTTGAAGGAAGTGTGTCACTGATGGGGTGGCCTCCTCTTAGCTGCTTGGAGGACAATCTGCTTCTGCATTCCTTTGGATGAAGATGTAGAATTAGCTCCTCCAGTGCTATTCTTGAATGAACACTGCTGTGTTTCTAGCCATGATGATAATGGTCTAAACATCTGAACCTGTAAGCCGACTCCAATTAAATATTGTCCTTTATAAGAGTTGCCTTGGTCGTGGTGTCTCTTCCCAGCAATGGAAACTCTACCTAAGACATATATGTGAAAATGTATAATGAATATCTTAGAATGCAGTAAATCTAAGACATAAACTTTAGCATCATGGCATTATTGTCAATGACATTTAATAAAATTTACTTATCTTCTTTTTAAAGACCTATTCTGAAATCTTATTAATTAATTATGAATGCCATATCTAAGAAAATAAAAATATTATTTCCTAAGGCAATGTCAGAAATAGAATAAAATTTCAGCAGAGTTAAAAAATGAATCAAGATATTAACTTCAATTTTAAAGATGGCAAAAAAAAAAAAACTTCACTAAAATTATACTGTCCATCGTTACCCAGAAGTACAAGAGTTTTGTATAACATTTATTTTTCTTTAATACTCCAATATTCTGTTTTAATATACTTATTATTTCTTACTTTTTAGCAATAAATACTTTAATACTTAATAAAAGAAGATGATATAAGCAATGATACATCGTTAAACTTTCCACTCTCAATCAGGTATGAGAATTACAAAGTGGTACTTTATTGTTGGGCAGTGTTTGTGGCCTAGTTTCCATGTAACTTTTCTGACATTTGTTCTGTTTTTCCAATCCTTTTGCAAAGAAGCACACGTTTTCTCTCTGTCTCTGCCTGTCTCTGTCACTGTCTCTGTCTCTGTCTCTGTCTCTGTCTCTGTCTCTCTCTCTCTCTCTCTCTCTCTCTCTCTCACACACACACACCAACACACACACACACACACACACACAACTTTGCTCTTAAAAAATTGTCCTATATAAATGATTTTTCTCGCCCCAGTTACTAAAGATTGGCAGCATGAATGCGTGTATGAATGTGGCAGTCGCTGACACTAACTGAGCCTTGCTTGTGGTATGGGCCTTATCGTGTTTTTCATTCCCCAACTATCTGTTAACTCCATAGCATACTGTAAGCCTTGGTCCACACACTTTCATGAATATTCTCTGGCTCCTATCATGGTCACATGAAACTCTGTTACAGGCACATAATCAACTCTTTGTGTGGATGAATTTGTATGTATTTCCTCCAAGTTCTGATGTCACAATGCTATAAGAAGACTCATGATTATTCATCTCTCTTGTTTCATTGATATAACTCTGAAAGATTTGTAGTGGAAGTTTTTCTTTGTACATAAAGCATATAATTTGATGAATTATGGAGAATTGCTCTCAATGATCATTGTAGAGCAATGGTTAATGGATTTGAAAACAGCCATTTTAGTTTATGCATCAACCAATTCTCCATTTTCTAATTTTTGCTCACCACTAGATGATACAAAATGTATTATTTAATTGTCAGTGAGGAGAATCATGTTTATTTTTTAATGTCTCTTTGGTCATCTTTTGCCCTTTATAGACATTATTATTGTTGATACTACAGTTTGATATATTGTAAATGTTTTTCAATGTATTATTTTATATTCTTATTAAAGCCTTCATTTGTCTTATAAAATTCAAAATTTATCTTTTGATGTCTAAGTTTCCTTTTAGACTATAAGAACCTTTTTCAGTCTGAGACCATGGATGTTTTAGGTGATGTCATCAGACTTCCTTCAAATGCTATGCAAAGGCAGATTTACAAACCACATCTCTCGCACCCAGAATTGCAGACTGTGTTTAATTTTTACTTCTGTATTTCCCTAGGAGAATAGACATAACTAATTTGATAAGCATCCGAGAATTTAATAGGTTCCACTTACAAATGTGTGTTCTGTCTGTTCTAAGTCAGTTTCCTGTTCATGGCACTGCCTCTTGGTTTCGGGAATACATACTATAAAGTATAAAGAGTTGGCCAGAAATGATGTACATTGTACATGACTACACTGTGACCAGAGGTACATTGTAGTGGCATATATTTATCTAAATGTGCCTTATCGATAGTTTTTAAGATTAATAAGACACTTAAGGGAGAACAATAAATGGGGAATTAAAATGCATGTTGTCAAACTGTATAATACATAAAAAGTTAAAATAAAGGGTAGCACCTATACTCTTACTTGCCATTGAGACATACATTCTTCATGTTTAGAGTTTCCTGGATAATGGGAGATTTCCCATATAATGCAGTAACCATGGAAGCCTCTATTGAGAACTCTGTTCCTCTTTTGAGAACTTTCTCTATTGAGTCTCTGTCATCAGAGTCCCTAGGTGACTATAATGAACAGAGACCTCTGCCAATCCATGCTGCTCATGCCACACGAACAGGAAAAGATACTATGTTAAGTTCATAAAACTTGAAGTAGTTTGTTATCACAGTTTAACCCTGTTGATGCTGAGCATCAAGTCCATCAATGGACGCTGTGGTAAAGCTTATCAGAAGCTGCTGGAGATCAGTGAGACACCCGTTATTTTTCTTTGTCTCTGCCTTTCAGTTCTATACACAAGGCTAAAGCTTACCTGTTGTACATATTGACTCATTTTAAATTAAATCTAAGAAAACAGAAACCCTTCTTTTGTCTAAGTTCTGTGTTATCCTTCATCTTCGAGTCAGAAACCTTCCATTCGGAGATGTAGAGAGACTCCCTAAGACACGAGTAAGCTGAAATCTGACTTTCACTAGATAAATAGTTTATTTTAGGTTTCTTTGTTGTTGTTAGTGCACATTAATTGTGTGAGAATTCCATACCTGCATATAATATACCTTGATTATCATTTTAATCACATCGTTATTCTACCTCTTGCTTTCTCTTCATCACCTAACAGTTCCCTTGTTTTCCTTTTCCTTCCTCCAGTCTCACCCCCATCATTAGTCTGAAAACACATACTATTTATTTTTCTGGGTCTAGTTTATTTCACTTAGCATATTCTCTACTTCAATTCATTTTTCCTGCAAGTGACATACTTGCATCTTTTTTTTTTCTGACTGTGTGAACCACTTCTTGTGGAAAGTGGTTCCTGATATGTGTTTATGCTCAGTAAAATGGAGTGCAGAGTTAATTATGGGACAGCATTTGGTAGCTCACAAAAGACATCTTCCTTGATATACATTCTTGTAGAAATTCTACGCTGCTTCATGGGGTCAAAGATGGAGCAAACCATATTCTTCACACTATTGTTTTTAATATGACAAAGTCAATTCAGAAATATGGTTTCAACCTTTACCACCTTTTGTGTAAAAAAATGCTGGGGGGATGCACTGTGGGTGAAAAATGGAACTTTTGGAAATTTCACCATCTGATGTAAAAATGGACCTTAGCACTACAAAGAATCAAGGACTGTTTGTGGGAGCAATCTGTGTGTGACATTATTCTCCTGTCTATAAATATGTCCTCAGTACAGAGAGACCGGGGAGGGGAACTGCCCTGTAATATCCATGTAGAGAAGTGAAGGACTGATTTCCAAATGAAGGCAAGGGCTGCTGCAGTAATGGGGCATCAAACAGGCAAAATTGTACGTGTTGTCAATGACTACAATGTAATTTCATTGATTTACAATGTTGAAACTGAAGACATGATTTCTAGCTTATAGAAAGTGTCACACTGGAGTAATTGCATACCAACTGGATTTTATGACCAGAAAAGAACCTGGTAATGCCCACACAGATTCCTCTGGCTGCATAGCTCTTAGGGTTGTTCTATAATCAGAGAGTTATTATTAGCTGTTGTCCTGCTTGTATTACTCATAGAAGGCATAGATGTCACATAAACTTACATATTAAATTCTCGTTCAATGTATTATTTTTTTTGTAATGGTTTGGAAGTAAGTGCCATTCAGTTGGGATTCATACTTTGGTTTTTAATTTTCACCTTTTCCTGTGGTAGCAATATCACAATGAGTGAGTCTGTCTAAATTTTGAGTAATAGAAGTGATATAATCTTATTCAGTTAAATGATAATGAGGAGAAGCATTTGAGACTCTAACATATACTCTATTAACAATCTTTTTGGTATAGGTATTCAAAACCTTACATGAACTAAATGTTCAATGTTTTATCATAAACAAGCTGTGTTGGATAACTTTGCCCAGCTGTAGGCACATATAAGCACCCTGAACACATCTAAGCCAGGCTAAGCTAATTCATGATATTTATTAACTATTTGTTTTACATACATTTTGAATTATTATATTTTGAATTTAGTAATAGGTTTATTGGAAAGCAAGAAGAATAAATATGTGAATCATCCAAAGGATGAGTAGAATTTCTTGCTTGGAATAATCCATAGCCATCTGTCTTCTTCATTCTCCCTTGCCCAGGTGCATGTGGCATCCTAGTGGTATCATGATGCACTATTAGAGGACATGCACTTCTATATACTCCAACTAAACTATGAAGGCACAAGAAAACATGTCTCCCTAGTTGCTCACCAGAGTCTTCAGCAGTGATTGCCATACACTGGAAACCACAAGTGTTATATGTTCCATTTCAGGGCTGAAACAGAGTCTCTAGGGAGTGGAATGTGGAAAATTGCATTCTGAACAAGAATTGTAGTGGTTTCTTATATTCAGGGAAGTCTGGGAATGTGGAAGTGAAGGAAAGTTATGCAGAAACGATGATCCATAGAAAAAAATCAGAAAACATTTAGGGCTTATTTTCGCTGGTATTTAACATGCATTCATAAATTACTGTAATTTACCAAAATTCAGAAATCTATATTTCCATCAGCATTCTAAATGTGTTTTATGTTGTTTTAAGAAACATCATATTCAAGAATTGTTATATATAAGACTATACACAAACATATTTATATAAGAATTAGAATATATATTTTTTGTTAAAGTTTTCTCTGGAGCTAACTCCTTCCATTTCTGACAATGATCTGTCTTGAAGTATTTTGAGAAATTTGTCTTTAATGAAGAAGTTAACTCTAGCATTTTGATTTACTCTTAAATAGAATAGTTTTACTGAAACTGATACAAATTTACAAAGCTATTTTCAAAATATTTTCTTCTAGGTCATGAAATATTAAGTGCCTCATAAGTTGACCAGTACTGTGGTGTTACTGCATCAGAAATTTATTTCTATTCTTATAGATTGTTGTGGTCCACACAGGGTTGTGATTTGTACAAGCTGCACATTGCTGAGTAAGTCCATGAATAAGTGGATAAATATGAATAGTTTTCTGCAGAAATATTTGCTCAGGTTAGCATTCACAAAGGGGAAGGGATTGTGTTGCATATAGTATTTTATGAGGGTTATGATATTTCAGGATTATAATTGGTTTAACGGGAAAACAGATTAACAAATTATGATCAATATTTAAGACATAAAATGTGAATTCTGGGTATGGTTTGACTCCTTTCTGAGTCTTCAACTGCTGTAGACTTTCTTCATGTAAAGACAAATTTGGCACAGCAGAACATGACCTTGTGGCTATTGACTAATTGTAACTGCAATTATATTACTTGAATCTTGAAGGCTATGTAGTCAGATCTAGTATGCTTCCCTCAGTTTCATTTCCTCACAACAGTAACATAAATTCATACCCTCTGTCTATAGCTTGAGTTGGGCTCAATCAGCACCTTGGTCAGCTCCCGAAACCACTGTGCAGCCATCATGGAAGAAATGCCCAGTGCATCTTTAAATGCTACAGCATTAAGGAGCCCTAGACATGAACTCATGGTACCCAAGCTTTTTTTCCATTCTATGGACACAGTTTTTAGGCACAGTTAGATAATCTCAGTGCTCTTTTCCTGTCAAGGTTTCTAGGAACACCGCCATTAGTAGGCATTCTGGAATTTGCCATTTCCTGTTTATGGGCTATTTTTCCATTATTGTCTATGTTATCAGTTTGGTACCAAGATATTTTGCTTTCATTAAAAATACCTTTAATTAAATTAAGTATTACAACATAACTTTTATGCTGTTCATTCACTCATTCTAAAGGTAGAATTTAATTATTTTAGTGAATTCACAGACACACAAACATCCCCACTAAACTGTTTCAGAACACTTCCTTCATTTTAATGCTCTCTCAAGCCTATTTTGCAGCTAGTTGCCCCTCCTAGCTGTAGTCCCAAAGAATCTACAATGTTTCTGTCAGTTGAAGCCTACCTTTTCCAGACATTTTAATTTAAACACATTTATTCATTCACATATGATAGACACTTGAACTGTTTGTAGTCTTTCTTTAAGTAATGTTGACATGACCATTCACATATATGTTCATGTGGATGAATCTTTTCACTCTTTAGACAGATTTGTAGGATTGGAATTTAGGTCATGTTTATATGTTTACATTTTAGTTCTTAGAAACTGTTAAACTAGTTTTCTAAAATAGCTGTTCCATTATACGTTACTAATTCTGAAAAAGGTCCATGTTTCCAAAATTCACACCAAACATTGGTATTATTCTTTTTAAAGATTTATTTCTATTACTTTTAGTTATGTGTATACGTATGTATTTGTGTGTGATGTAGGTACATATGCCAACAAAAGGTAGAAAAGACTATTCCATTCTCTGGAGCTGGAGTTACATGTAGTTTCATGCCACAGTGTGGGTACTAGAAATTGAACCTGTGTCCTCCTGAAGAGATATTAACTGCTAAGCAATCAGTCTGGACCCCAGAAATGTCCTTTAAAAATGTATAATCATTAGAGTTGATAATACTGTTACGCTATTAGATTAAGTATGGTTTAATTTGCATTCACTTGATGATGATGGTAAAGCTCTTTTATATATTTTAGATATATGAATATTATCTTCAGTAAAATATATTTAAGACATTTTTACATTTTAAAATCAAATTATTCTATTCACTTGAATAACTCAGCATATATTTTAGATATAAATCCTATAGCAGAACTATAATTTTTAAATGTTCCTTCCAGTCTGTGGTTGATCTTTTAGTTTTCTTTATGACATTATTAGAAATGCAAACATTATAATTATAATAATTATGGGCTATAATGAACCATATCACTAATAATTGTGAACCATAATTACCAGCATGGCACAAAAACTCCAAGAATGCAAAAGTTCCATGTATAACTTAGTGATAACCAATAGCTCTAATTGTATTTAATATTCTCTCATCAACAGGGAAAACATTCCTGATACTGAACCTAGTAACTGTTATGGAGGTTATGGAAGTCATGGATCTTAAAGAAGAACCTAAACCACTATGTTACCTAACCAGCATAATTCTTAAGTACATTTTAAATATTTGTCCTTATTCCTACAGATACTCTGCATCAAGAAAACTTCTTTTTACAGCTCATGGAGACCATTACAGAAAACCACAATCACCAAAATGCAAAGTTGTAGAGTCCATTCTCTCTGTATATATCTATAATATAACTTCCATATCTAAAACTCTGGGAATCATTACAGAAGAGGGAGTGGAAATATTTTAACAGCCAGATAAATAGAAAGTTTTCTGTGGAAAGTTTCTTAGGAAAATCAGAATCTACATCCATAAAGTTTCACCACCATGACTATCTAAACACAAGGACAATAATAGAGAACAAGAAAATCGAGGAAATAATAGACATGCTAACATGGATGGAAGTGTGGGGGAGCCCAGGAGGCCACAACATTACACAAAGAACTACTAGTAACTACTAGCAAGGAATGCTGAGAGCCAGAGAAAGTCTTCCTAAGGGAAAAAAACACTGGTTGGTTATCTAATGTCAAATGATCATACATAAAAGTAACATTATACAGATTGAGATGTTTGGACTTCTGTATTTAGAAATATATGTATTGTTTATTTCATACACACAGAATACATACACATGTATATAAAGCAATTAATAAAAAAAGAGACAATGTATTTGAAAAAGAGTAAGAAGAGTATATAGGAGTGTTTGGAAAGATAAAGAGAAAAGAGAAAGAGAAAAGAGAAAAATGAAAGAGAAAGAGGGAAAGAGAAAGAGGAAAGAGAAAGAGAAAAGAGAAAGAGAAAAGAGAATATGATGGCATTATAATCTCAAAAATAAAAAAGAAATAGTTTTGAAAGTTTTTTAAATTTAAAATGTAATTATAACAATTCCCCCTTTTCTTGCCTTCCTCCTCTCCTCTCACCACCCTACCTTCCAACCTCTCTTATGGACTTCCTTCAATCTCAAACTGATGGCCTCTTTTTCTTTGATTTTACACACTCTCTCTCTCTCTCTCTCTCTCTCTCTCTCCTCGCTCGCTCTCGCTCTCGCTCTCACTCTCTCGTCGCTCTCTCACCCTCCCCCACCCCCTCTCATACACACATATACACACATACACATAAAATACATACATATACAAATTCATAATCTACTGACCCCATTTAGCATTTTATTTTTTTGTGCATACTATTTCAGACTGACCACTTTGTATTGATATTATCAATGTTCATGTTTTTGTAGGCAGCCATAATTGTTGAGATATCATGGGTGTGGTTTCCTTGTCATTTCTAGGAGACACAATTTCATAGCAGATGTCTTGGTCCTCTGGGCCCTAGGCGAAGGTGTTATGTAGCAGATATATTCCCGTGAGGGTGAACTCCCTACCATCAGTCAATCTCTATATTATGACCAGTTATGGTGTTCTGTAATGGTCTTCATTTGCTACAAAGAGAAGTTCCTTTAATAAGAGTTAAGAGCCACATTTATCTGTGGGTTTATGGATAAGTTTCAGGTTGCAGTTAGAGATTTTGTAGGTCTAGTAGGTTGTAGTAGTAGGTTATCCTCTAAGATCTGTTTATGATCTCACTAGTAAAGATCATTGGCTTTATTTCTAGTACCAGGGATGGTTTTCTTCTTGTTGAGCAGGCTGTAGGTCCAGTTAAAGAGCTATTGGTTTCCATGAATATATGAGTGCCACTATTGCATCTTTATGGTCATTGCTGTTTCATAGGTGTCATGGTTAGGTAGGACTATTGACTTCTAATTCTAATTTAACTGCATCTTCAATATAAAAATTAAACATTTTTATTCTAATCTTAAGAATTTTTTAAAAGCCATGAATGCATGTACATTTTTGTCAAACACCTTTTGTTTTTCTCCATCTGTAAGATTGTCATGTAGATTGATATTTAGATGTCAAATCAATTTCTCATTCTTATGCAAAGTCACATTTTGTCCTGTTATTATTATTTATTGTCTATATTAGCTTGCTTTAATTTTTAAAAAAAATTTTGCCTTTAAGTTAGGATAAATATTAATCTGCAATTTCATTTTGGGATAGTACATGGAATTTGGATTTCCTTTCAGGTAATTGTTTTAGTTGCATACCTGCGTATACATTTTTTATTTCCTTCAGTTAGTTTGGTAAAGCCTATATTTCTAGAAATTTGTCTACTTCATCTAGTTTATTGATTTTTATTGGCATATAGCTATAATAGCATCCTGTATCATGTGCACTTTTGTCAGATTGATACCATTATCCTCTTCACTGGTTTTGCTTTGGGGAAATATGTACATTGTTCCTTTATGTAAAGTAGTTACAAACTCACCCATTCTGTTGATTGTGTTGGTTTCTCTATGTGTTATTTTTTTATCTGCACTTACTTTCTTCCCTTACCCAAGACGACGCTTAAACCATCCATTTAAGAGCATTTTTTAAAAATCTCTGATATTGCTGTGATTCTCCGTAACTACACTGTTTCAGGTGCCTGCAATGTATTCTAATGTCCTCTACTCTACCATTTTATATTGCCCCCTTGGACATTAGAAGCATATGGATTTTTAAATCTTTGGAAACTCTTTGAATATCTTTGTTTGTTGATGTTTAATCAATTATGTTGTTGTAATACAAATTTCATATGATTTTAATTACCTTAACTTATCAAGACTAATTTAATGACCAAAAACAGGTCAGTCTGTTCAGTAAACACTGGCTTTTTTTTTTTTTTCTGTGTGAATTCTGATTTTGAGCCCTGGAAATGAAGTTTTATTTTAATTATTTTGCTTCCATCTCTAGAATCTCCATTTAGTTTTTCAAAATTATGTTCACAGCTTTTGTCGGTTATCTGTGAAATCTGAGGACATTCAGAAATACTTGTACTTCTTTTCGACCACTCTGTTCACTTGATGCTTCGTTTCAATGTGTGCCCAGTGTGGTAGATTAGGTGTTCAATTACAGCAGCTCAGAATTCTTATATTCTCTCCTAGGGTGTTATTTTGTTGCTGGCTTTTAAAATTATTTACTAACTTTTTTGTTAATTTTCTGCATTTCATTTTCTTCAAAATACATGCCCATATACACTTTTCAATTTTCTCTTTCACCCTACTTCAATTCTTTAAGGTAAATTCTTTTTTTATTGGAAATTTTATTTATTTACATTTCAAATGTTATCCCTTTCCCTGTTTCCCCTCCTCAAATCCCTTATCACATGTCCCACGACTCGCTTTTATGAAGATGCTCCGTGACCCACCCACCTACTCCCAACTCACCAGTCTGGCATTGTCCTACATTGGGGCATCGATTCTTCACAGGACCAAGGGACTCTCCTCCCATTGATATCAGATAAGGCCATCCTCTGCTACATATGCAGCTGGAGCCATGGGTCCCTCCATTGTACTCTTTAGTTGGTAGTTTAGTCCCTTAGGGCTCTTGGGGGGGTCTGTTTGGTTGATACTGTTGTTCTTCTTATGAGGTTGCAAACCCCTTCAGCTTCTTCAATCCTTTCTCTACCTCCTCCATTGGAGTCCCTGTACTCAGTCCAAATTTGTCAGGCTCTGGCAGAGCCTCTCAGGAGACAGCTATATCAGGCTCCTGTCAGCAAGCACTTTTGACATCTGCAATAGTGTCTGGGTTTGGTGTCTATATATGGGATAGATCCCCAGACGGAGCAGTCTCTGGTTGGCCTTTTCTTCAGTCTCTGCTCCACACTTTGTCCCTGTACTTCCTCCTGTGAGTATTTTGCTTCCTCTTCTAAGAAGGACTGAAGCATTCACACTTTGGTCTTCCTTTTTCTTGAGCTTCATATGGTCTTTGAATTGTATTGTGGGTATTCCGAACTTTTAAGCTAATATCCACTTATCAGTGAGTGCATACCATGTGTGTTCTTTTGTGACTGGGCCACCTCACTTGGGATGATATTTTCTAATTCCATCCATTTACCTACAAATTTCATGAATTCATTGTTTTTGATAACTTGAGTAGTATTCCATTGTGTAAATGTATCATATTTTGTGTATCCATTCCTCTGCTAAGGGACATCTGAGTTCTTTCTAGCTTCTGGCTATTAAAAATAAAGCTGCTATGAACATAGTAGAACTTGTGTACTTGTTATATGTTGGAGCATCTTTGGGGTATATGCTCAGGAGTGTATAACTGAGTCCTTTGTCCAGTTTTCTGAATAACCACCAGACTGATTTTCAGAGTGGTTGTACCGACTTGCAATCCCACCAACAATGGAGGAGTGTTCCTCTTTCTCCACATCCTCGACAGCATCTGCTGTCACCTGAGTATTTTATATTAGCCATTCTGATTCATGTGAGGTTGAATTTCAGGGTTGCCTTGACTTGCATTTCCCTGATGACTAAGGATGTTGAACATTTCTTTAGGTGCTTCTCAGCCATTCGATTTTCCTCAGTTTAGAATTCTTTGTTTAACTCTGTACCCCATTTTTAATAGGGTTATTTTGTTCTCTAGAGTCTAACATCTTGAGTTCTTTGTATATATTGGATATTAGCCCTCTATCAGATGTAGAATTGGTAAAGATCTTTTCCCAATCTGTTTGTTATAGTTTTGTCCTATTGATGGTGTCCTTTGCCTTACAGAAGCTTTGCAATTTTATGGTGTCCGATTTGTTGATTGTTGATCTTTGAGCATAAGCCATAGATGTTCTGTTCAGGAAATTTTCCCCTGTGCCCATATATTTGAGGCTCTTCCCCACTTTCTCTTCTATTAGATTCAGTGTATCTGGTTTTATGTGGAGGTCCTTGATCCACTTGGACTTGAGCCTTGTTATAGGAGATACGAATGGATCAATTTCCATTCTTCTACATGCTAATCACCAGTTGAAAATGCTGCCTTTTTTCTCCTAGATGGTTTTAGTTCCTTTGTCAAAGATCAAGTGACCATAGGTGTGTGTGTTCATTTCTGGGTCTAAAATTTTATTTCATTGATTTACCTGCCTGTATTAGGTTTCAACCCAGGGATGCAGAGATGGTTCAATATATGGAAATCCATCAATGTATCAACACTATATAAACAAACTCAAAGGAAAAAAACACATGATTATCTCATTAGATGCTGAGAAAGCATTTGGAAAAATACAATACCCCTTGATGTTAAAAATTTTGGCAAGATCAGAAATTCAAGGCCCATACCTAAACATAGTAAAAGGAATATACAGCAAACAATTAGCCAACATCAAAGTAAATGAGACAAACTTTAAGCAATCCCACTAAAATCCTGGACTAGACAAGGCTGCCTACTCTCTCCCTGTCTATTCAGTATAGTACTTGAACTAGTAGCCAGAGTAATTAGACAACAAAAGCAGGCCAAAAGATACAAATTGGAAAGAAAGATGCCAAATATCACTATTTGAAGATGATATGATAATATACTTAAGTGACCTTAAAAATTCCACCAGAGAACTCCTACAGCTGATAAACAACTTCAGCAAAATGGCTGGATATAAAATTAACTCAAAGAAATCAGTAGTCTTCCTCTACTCAAAGAATAATCAGGCCGAGAAAGAAATTAGGGAAAGAACACCCTTCACAATAGTCACAAATAATATAAAATATCTTGGTGTGACTCTAACCAAGTGAGTAAAAGATCTGTATGTCAAGAACTTCAAGTCTCTGAAGAAAGAAATTAAAGATCTCAGAAGATGGACCGATCTCCCATGCTCATGAATTGGCAGGATTAATATAGTAAAAATGTTCATCTTACCAAAAGCAAGCTACAGATTCAATGCAATCCTTATCAAAATTCCTACTCAATTCTTCATAGAGTAAGAAAGAGCAATTTGCAGATTCATTTGGAATAACAAAAAACTCAGGATAGCGAAAACTATTCTCAACAATAAAAGAACTTCTGGGGAAATCACCATCCCTGACCTCAAGCTGTATTACAGAGCAATTGTGATAAAAACTACATGGTATAGGTAAATTCTTAAGAGTCTGCTGCAGTATAACCCAGGGTTGGGAAGAAATTGGTTAGAGACTATAGATTCTGACTCTCGAGCTTGTAGATCTCTCAGCATTAGTCCATGTATCAGGGTGTGACTCAAAAACACATCCTGGTCAAGCCATTTTGAATTCTGCTCCTTTTACTTTACACCAGACTTTACCAAAATTCCTTGGCAAACCACAAAGGCTCCTTTTAAGACAGGAATGTGTATACAGCTTAGGTCTCCTCTGGTCTGGTCTTCCTTGTTAGGTGCAGTCTCCTTCAGCCAGGAATACGAATCTCCAGGGCTCTTCCATTGCCATTTCTGTCTGTTAATTTTAGGACACTAAGGCATTTTGCTTTTGAGATTGTTGCTTACATTAATAGCCACTGCTCTCTATTAGTTTGCTTTTAGTTGGAACCTGCTCAACTGATAGAACCACCATGAAAATAAAGCTGTTAAGAGGGGGAGCAGGACAGACAGAAATAGCTTACCAAAATTCAGTAGATCTCCAATAAGTATTTATCAGTTTGCCCTGAGGATTTAGTGTTTCCAGAACATCGCAATTCTCATTTTGATTCATATGTCTGAGTTCAAAGATTTGTGACTTGTTCATTCTATCAACTGATAGATTTCTGTTTCTCTGTTAGCTGTAGCATCTTAGAGCATTCACATCCCATGCCCAAAACAAACTACAGACACCATCACAGCCTAGCCTAATGATCTGAGCTGGGCCTCAAACATGTAGGGGGATAAGAGTTAGATCTATTTTTATTATTCTATAATTGAATGCAAACAATCATTAGGTTTTTACTTAGATGAGCTTTTTAATGGACAAAAGCATTATAGGTAAAGGAGGAGATGGAGAGGGAATGGGCTCCAATCCATACCATGAAACTGAGAACAGATAACATTCCCAGCCTTTACTTAGCTCAGACCTGGGGATTGCTAATTTTGTTTCTGTCTAACATTTTATTCTATATATTTAAAGGGTTTGGTCACAATATATAGGAAGGGCTACTGCTCATTAGTCTGCTGGTAAGTGCACACATAAATATCAGAGTCAAGAAAAAAAAAGAAAAATGAAAGAGGAAGAAACATGAGAATATTCATGAGAGAGTCATGAAGCACAGTGTTCTTGTGCTTTTCAGGGATCCCTCTGAGATAGAAATCTTAAGTGCAAAAGTACAAAAGCCAAAGCTCCTGGTGTATTTATTTGAATCAGGCATCTAGTAATACTTCTAGAGATTCTTGTAGGAGAGGATTTGTTTTATTGAGGTCTCAGGGAGGCTTGGTCTGTGAAGGCAGCTACCGGGGTATGTTCTCAGAAGCACTGTGGGTCTAGAATGTGGAGGAATAGAGAGAGAAAGTGTAATGAATTTTTTTTGGGGGGGAGGTTTTAAGCCCACTATGTTCTCAAATCTATAGTCTGTATTACCTCCTGAGTAAATGACATGAAAACATTATATTATTATTAATAAGATGACGGCAGTAGGTTGGGCAGGTTCTGAGCTATTCTAACCTGACTATCAGGCTGTTAATATCCAGACAAGTACCCCATTACTTGCCAACCTGGTCTTACCCTGGCTCACTCTGGTCCATGTGTGTCTTCATGTCTGCTCTCTCATTGCAACTTCGTGGTGAATCTTCCTGGTCTCTCCACCAGGTTTTTCTACCTTACTTTCTCATTGTCTTTCTCTTACTTCTTTCTACCTGGGACTCCTGGCTTGGATCAGCAGTTGTGCCTTCCTATCTTCTCAGGCCAGTCATAGGCTGAACAGCTCTTTATTGACCAATCAAAGGTGGTGGAAACAATATTTATATAACATTGAGACTAGAGATACTTGACCATGCCATTATTGTCTGGACTGTAGACAGATGTCTAGGTATAGAAATCACACATTGTACCAGACAGGAAGTTTGTGAAAGGCTTTGACTCTAGGTGTTTGTTCAAATAGAGCCTATAGCAGTGTTTTTTATTTTTCATTATGTACTTACTCTTTGTTGAAGCTGACAGTATCATTGTAGTACATGACAGGGAGGTTTATCATTTAATTATAAGCTTTATACTAGCTTTGTTCGACTTTCACATATTTATGAGCTCTAACCGCCTAGACCCTATTCCTATCAAAATTATGTCAGTAGCTGAATAGTTCACTGTTTACTACTTGAGAATCAAGTGATCCTTTGCACCACATGCAACCTATCAGGTGGCCAGATTATACTTTTAGGAGTCGTAGAACCAGAGCAGAAAATTAGTTCAGGATTTTGTATCTTTACAATGTTAGCAGACACTGTTAGCTCTAGGCTGGCACAAGGGCTATCATTTTCATCTTTAGAGTGATTCTACAAGGTAGCCACCATAGCCACAATTTTTAAAAGAATGAAAAAATTTTGGCTTAGAAAAACTGATAATACAATGTCATAAAGACAGTAAATGGGAAGGAACATTTCAAAGCTCCATGTATCCGATTGCACAGCAGAGATGTGGCCAATGTGGTCATATGATTCAGTAGTTCAGTGTATCAGGTCTCTGTACAGAAACAGAACTGATGGGATGAATATATATCAACAGAAAGTCTGAGAATCCAGCAATTACTCAGTCCACAAGGCTGGATGTTTTAGCTGGTCTTCAGGATTTGCCAGAGTCCCAAAGAAGTAGGCTGTAGTATTAGTGAAGGAAGGAACTTGCCAGAGAGAGGGAGAGCAACCAGGCAAGGAACAAGCATTCTTTCCTTCCATGTTCTTAACATAAACTGCCACGAGAAGGTATGGCCCTATAAGGTGGATCTTCCCACCTCAAAACATCTTGATTTAGGATTGGTCTTCCCACTTCAGATAATTCAAAAAAAGAAAGAAAGACAGAGAAAGAAAATTTCTCACAAGTGTGCCCAGTCATTTGGATTTTAGTGAATTCCAGATGCAAACAAACTGACAATTAAGAATAGCCATCACGGTCACTTTTAATAAAAATAATGCTATTATTCATTTATGTATGTATATATCCATCCATCCATTCAATATTTATTCCATCCATCCATCCACCCACCCACCCATCCATCCATCCATCCATCCATCCATCCATCCATCCATCCATCCATCCATGTTCCAGAATCATGCTGAATCTTGGCTTTTCCTAATCTTCTTTGAAAAAGAGATGTGGGCTGTAGAGATGGCTCCGCGGTTAAGAGCACTGACTATTCTTCTATAGGTTCTGAGTTCAATTCCCAGCGACTATATGGTGGCTCACAACCATCTATAATGGGATCTGATGCCCTCTGCTGGTGTGTTTGAAGACAGTGACATACATTCACATACATAAAATAAATAAATCTTTAAAAATGTTTTATTATATACTAGACAGGGTAATGGGCTTCATGATGACAATATCACACATTAAGATAATATATTTTAATCCTATTCACTCTCCTCCATCACCTTCTTTTGTTCTTCTCCTACTCCTGATAATCTCCTTGCTCTTCCCAACTATTTACTCTTCATTCTGTTCTTGTGTTCCTTTTGCTGTTTTCGGGAGGTCTTTTTCTTCTCATAAAGGCTATGTCTTGCAAGTCTGTGTTTAGGCTCATTCTTCTTTGCATAATCTAAAGAATCATAGAACATGCCAAAGCCAGTTGTCTTGCCACCACCGAAGTGTGTTCTGAATCCAAATACAAAGATGACATCTGGTATGGTTTTGTACATTTGGGCCAGCTTTTCCCAAATTTCTGTCTTTGGTACTCTTGCCTTCCCAGGATGAAGGACATCAATGACTGTCTTTGAAACAGATGGTTGGTCATGAACTTCTTGGTTCAAATGGTTACTATGTCATTCATGATGGCTACGGTGCTGGAGCTGTAGAGAAGGAAAAGAATAGATGTATATTCTTAGCATCTTTTATTTCTCTCTCCCTTAAACTTGTTTGTTCACTCCCTGTATTACTTTCTCTATGTTACTATCATACCCATCTTCCCAGCTCCCCTAAAGATTTTTACCCCTCTCATGGGCCCCTTTCTAGTTTTCATGACTCTACACCCACACGTTGATCATATTTTAAAATATTTATTTTTGTTTATGCTATTAGTCATGGCCCTTTCAAATCATCATTCACAGGCTTTTCTATCTTTGCCATATGCTTTCCTAGCCTCCTGAAGATCAATGTCTAGCAGTAGCAGCTTGTTAGAAGCTAGTTCTTAAGTTATTCCCAATCTCTTGGGTCAAATGCACATGGTCCTATGCCTAGATAAAGAGCTTCAGGTAGTATGTGGCTACCAAGAGAAGGAAAGCCAGTTTTCTTCAGGAATGAGTACCCACATAGTTTGTTCAGTCTCAAGTGGTCAACACTGGACACATGTGCATATAAGCAAAGCTAAAGGACTCAGTAGGATACACACACGTGTGTGTGTGTACTTGCAAACACAAATATATGTGTGTGCTTGCATATAATAATAATAAGAATATATCATGAATTTATGATGCAGTTTTTTTATGTATGAAGCTTAAAAACAAAATAGTATTAAATAGAACTTACATAAACAACAACAACAAAAAAACCTCTGGGAGTATACCAAACAGAAAAAGGACCTTTATAGATGATGGTATTAAACAAATAAGGTGTGTGAGGTTTTGCTTTCTATTCAAAATGCTGTCCGTTATGGATGTCTGTTGGGAGAATATGGCAGGTTTTTTTTTTTTTTTTTTTTAACCTCTTCAAAGCATAAGCTCTTCCTTCTATCTTTTCCTTGTTAAATTCTGTTTCCAATTAAAATGTTTTGTTTTAATTCTATATTTGTCCAAAATAAGAACCAAATGATAGTCCAGACACTGATATAAATGAATGCCTCCTTCCCCCATTTCTCCCTCTCTACCTCCCTTGATATCAATTTTTTTTCCTTTCTTACTTCCCTTTTTCCCTTGTTGCTTTCTCCCTCCCTCTCTTTTTCCTTTCCCCATTTTTGTAGGATGACTTTGTTATTCTCTGTTCTTTTTTCTTGGAGGAGAAAGAAACATCAAACCTCTCATCAATTACATTTTCATTTCTCTAAAATGCCATCAGGATATACTTTATTTAAGTGATCTCTCCTTATGATAGTTCCTTAAATAGTTTTCCTTTTATAGATTTCTCACCTATCAACAGTTATTTAATTTTTTTCTAACTTATACTTAATTTTTCTTGAGTTTTTTCAGTGTAGTCACTGTATTTTCAGCAATGTCTGTCATCCCAAGTGCTCTTTATGTATTTGTATGATTCTTTTCCTTTAACTCTGAGTTCTGTCAACTCCTTTTCCCTGCTTTAAATTCTCACTTTAGAGAAGTTAGTGTTCCATTACTTTTAAACACATAAAGCAATACAGAGTTCTTTAAATTGTATCATGGCAAATGTTTTCTAGTGAATGTGCTTATGGTCTCCTTTGATCCCTCTTGGACTGCTATTATTATATGAAGAGAGTTATTTCACTTTTAAAATTATCAAGGGATGAAGTATTTGCTTTCCTCTTAATCTTCATATTCATTTGCCTTTTGACAACATTCTTTTTTTCTAGGCTCCCACAAAATAGCCCGTTAAGCTGTAAACACTCAACAACATTTTCCAGCCCAAATTTGTAACTGCTTCTACACCTCTCCTGAAAAACAACACTGTCAAAGTCATCAGAGTAAGAATCTCACTCCTGGTACCAACTCCCATCCTAGTTGGTTTTTCTGTTACTCTGATGAAATTTCATCATCAAAGGGAACTTAAGGACGAAAGGGGTTTGTTTTGCTCACAGGTTTTGGCTTATCATTGTATTTGTTAGGGTTTCTATTGCTATGAAGAGATATTATGATTATGGAAACTCCTATAAAGTAAAGCATTCAATTGGGACTAGTTTCCAGTTAGTTCAGTCTATTATCATCACAGTAGGAAGAAGCATGCAGACATTCAGCAGACACAGTGATGGAGAGGGAGCTGAAAGTTCTACATCTGGATCGGATCCACATGCAACATGAAGAGAGATACTGGGACTGGCTTAATTATTTGAAACTTTGGAGTCCATTCACAGTGAAACACGCTCTCCACAAAGGCCATACTTGCCCCAACACAGCCACACCTCCTAACTGTGTCACTCTTTAAGAAACTTTGGGGACCATTTTCAAACTACCACAATCATTGATGGAAGTCAAGGCAGACTCTTGAAGCAGAAAGCACAAAAGAATGCTACTTACTGGCTTTATCTCTCTACTTTGTTCAGTTACCTTTGTTACATAGTCCAGGCCCACCTACCTAGAAATAACATCACTCACAGAGGCTGGACCCTGTTATATCAATTAACAGTTATAAACATTTTTCACAGGTAAGGGCACAGGTCAATCTGATCTAAGCAATTTCTCATTTGGAGTTTCCTTTTCCAAGTTCTCTTTTCTAGTTTATGGCAAGTTGGCAGCTAAAGTTAAGTAACATACCTACTTATTTAGTCCCTGGGAAACTAGAACTGCAGAAGTTAATGACCTTTGCAGGAATATAGTCACTCTACTTCTAAGTTGTGATAGACTCAAGTTGATCTCTCTTCCATTCAAACTGTTAGACATTCCTCATTCCATACAGCCCTAAATAATGTGTATTTCCCACCCACCTCTCATTTTAATTGAGAGACACTCTATTCCAATTTTACTATACACCTCTCTCCCATGCTTTATGTAATTCTTTCATTTTATTCTATGTCTCACAATGCAATATAACAGCATCCTATTAAATTCTGTACTAAGATCCCCACAGAGTTAATAAAGAATTTGGAGATCAAGAAGAGTTCCTGATGGGTAGAGTGGGGGCAGAGATGATACAGGAGGATGATAATTTCAAAGCGTGCTTGACCTATATCATGATGTCATATTTAACATCAAAATATCTACATCAACAAATAAAAATTAAACAAACAAGCTAGTAACACTCCTCCCAAACATAAAGGTGGTACCTGATGTGAAGCAAATGTGGGGTTAGCAGGTAGGTGAGAAATGAACCTTAATTGATAACCTCAGTGTATTAGGAGGAGGCCAGGCAGAGGCATAAGCCAACCATGTTCCTGCAGCACAGAGGTCCATGCTTCAGAAATGCACTTCTGCAACAATCTCAAATTATTACTAATTTTTGATATGTTCCCTCTAAAATAAAATAATTTCTATATGTTCCCTCTAAAACACATGATAAAATGATTGTTTTCATCAGTCTGAATTTTTATTGTTTTGTCATTTTTAAGTTCTTTAACTTTTTAAATCAGAAACTAAAGATGAGTGAAACTGTTGTCACAGAAATATGGAACTATAGATACCAGATGACATGACTCTATTATTTACAAAATATTAGAAGAACTCTGCTATCCCCTGAGTTTTTGATCTTAGCCATTCTGACTGGTATGAGGTGGAATCTCAGGGTTGTTTTGGTTTGCATCTCCCTGATGTTGTTCTCCTGATGTTGAACATTTCTTTAGGTGAATACTTCCTTTTTATGGTTAGATGTGTTAATACAGTGCTACATGTCAGTTTCATGTTGTAATAGTTCATTAAAATTCTATGTAATTCAAATAATATATATAAAATATGAATTGTCCTTAACTTCCACCTGACAAGAAGATTTATTAATTAAATATCCAAAACTAATGACTTCAACACCTACAATTTCCATTTTATCTTTTAAATTTTATTTTATAAATGCAATCTGAATTTTATGAAATTTAATTATTATTCGCTTTTTCCTGACAAGAAAGAAATTATGTCAAAGATTTAGAAAAATAAAAATGTAAAACTACGCACCATTTGGGAAGAAGGTGTTACAGTAACCTCATTTTGTTTGTTTTGTTTTTTGAGACAGAGTTTCTTTGTATATAATCCTGGCTGTACTAGAACTCATTTTGTAGACTAGGTTGCCCTCAGATTCACAGAGATCCACTTACCTCTGCATCCAGAGTACTGGAATTGAAGATACATACCACCACTGCCTGGTCAGTAATATAAAAAATTTTAGGCTGTTTTTGTGTGTCTTTTTTTTCTAGTAAGGTAATAAAACAGTATGAAGCCAATGAAAGAACATGACTGTTTTCATAATGTCTGCCAAAGAATGGCTCACCTTGTCACAGATATTACTGGAAGCGTCAAGAAGAGGAAATGTTTACCTAAAGAAATGGCTAAGATCAAAAACTCAGGTGACAGCAGATGCTGGTGAGGATGTGGAGAAAGAGGAACACTCTTCTATTATTGGGGGGATTGTAAATTGGTACAACCACTCTGGAAATCAGTCTGGCAGTTCCTCAGAAAATTCGACATAGTACTACCTGAGGACCCAGTTATGCCACTCGTGGGCATACCCAGAAGATGCTCCAACATATAACAAGGACATATGCTTCACTATATTCATAGCAGCCTTATTTATAATAGCCAGAAGCTGGAAAGAACCCAGATGTCCTTCAACAGAGAAATGGATACAGAAAATGTGGTACATTTACACAATAGAGTACTACTCAGCTATTAAAAACAATGAATTCATGAAATTCTTAGGCAAATGGATGGAACTAGAAAATATCATCCTGAGTGAAGTAATCACAAAAGAACACACCGATAAGTGTGTTATCCACTGATAAGTGGATATTAGCCCTAAAGCTCAGAATACCCAAGATACAACTCATAGACCACATGAAGCTCAAGAAGAGATACCAAAGTATGGGTGCTTCAGACATTTCTAAGAGTAACAAAATACTCAAGGGAACAAATACAGAGACAAAGTGTGGAGCAGAGACTGCAGAAGGGGCCATCTGGAGACTGCCCTACATGGGGATCCATCCCATATGCAGTCAACAAATGCAGACACTGTTGTGGATGCCAGGAAGTGTATGCTGACAGGAGCCTGATATAGCTCTCTCCTTAGAGGTCTGCCAGAATCTGACATATACTGAGGTGGATGCTCACAGCTAACCACTGAATTGATCAAGGGGTTCCCAATGAAGGAGGTAGAGAGAAGACTGTAGGAGCTTGAAGGGGCTTGCCCCATGGGGAGAGCAACAATACCAACCAACCAGAGCTCCCAGGGTCAAAACTGCCAGCCTTGGAACACACATTGAGGGACCCATGGCCCTGGCTGTATATGCAGTGGAGGATGGCCTTGACAGGTATTAGTGGGATGGAGGTCCTTTGTACCGTGTAGGTGGGATGCCCCAGTGTGGGGGAATTCGAGGGTGGGGAGTGGGGAGTAGGTAGGTGGGTGGGGGCATACCCTCATAGAAGCAGGACTGGATAGGGAGTTCCTGGGGGTGGATGAGGAAAGGGGATAACATCTGAAATGTAAATAAGTAGAATCTCCAATAAAAAACAAAGAAAAGGAAATATTAAATACATTTGCAAATAAAAGTGATTTCTGATTTGGACTCCATCCATATTGAGAACTGTTAGATCATCCTAGAGCAGTATGCACTTCTAAGGAACTCAAAAGCACAAAGAGAACCTTCGGAAAAGTCAATCTAGTATTTAAAGTGAACGAGCAAAACACACAGATGTAAAATTAGGATACTTTCAACAAAAAAGAAGGATGCTAGTGTCACCAAGGATATGGGAAAAGTAGAACCCTCATACACTGCTAGGTGCATTAACAATAAAAAAATGAATCAATCCCTTGTGGAAAGTAAGTCAATACTGTGGGAAACAGTTTGTGCCTCTGGAAACTAAGCGTAAGAAACTAAAGAGGTCTGTGGTACTGGCTTGGAATTCCGGCTCCTCTGGGAACATAGGCAGGAAGCGTTCAAACTCAAGGTCAGTGTAAGCAAAGTTGTGAAATTCTATCTCTAAATGAACAAACAGAGGACTAGGGACATAGCTTCATGATTGAACATTAGCATGTGAGGCTTTAACTCAGGAAAGTAAAACATCAAATGAATACTTTCTTGTGGTCCAGAAATTATGCAGTTGAATTTGTTCTTAGAAAATTGAAAACATAAAGCCTCTCTATAAATGGTCATCAACAATATTTATACTAACTAAAAAGGAAGTAACTCAACTCACTATTGATTGGTTAATGGCTAGAAAAAAATCCTATATGTTCATAATGTGGATGAGCTTCGTTGTTAAGCTAAGGAAGCCATAAATAGAAGCCACACTCTGTGTGAGTCCATTTGTATAGAGTGTCCGGTTAGAGTCTACAGATAACGGAATATTACTGTGTCTTAGCTCTCAGTGAAGATAAGGAACTCATAGCTAAAGGGTTTCACTTTGAAGTGTTGAATTGTATACTGGGGGTGACTGTTGCATAATTTGTAAGCAAACTGAAAACTGGTTATCCTAGAGTATGCTAAGATGTTGAATTTTACTATATGTAAATTATATCTTAAATATTGCCCAAATTTCCATTATGATAATTAAGAATCACAAAATATGAAAATTTGCAAATACTTGGGTATGATGAATAACTCAGATATTTATTATTTATTTCCCTAATCTGAGATGACTGTTTACTATCTCAAAATAAATAAAGGTTGAACAAAATATCTGATTTTTAAAATTTTTTTTTTGATGCAAAAGCAAGAGATTTATTTTCAGATGCTTTGGGATCAACTTTCAATTAGTCCCTCAAGATGAGTCACTATAAGGTGACCAAAATATCTGATTCTTTATTTACCAATGTGCTGCAATTTGATACAGGAAGAAGAATGTTGTCATTTTACCATGCTGTTTTCTTTAGAATAAATACATAGATAAATGAATAAATAGACAAATAAAATGCCTACTATCAAGCAGTAGTTCTCAAAGATTTTTACCTCAGAACCATACTGCCTCTCTATCCCTCCTTCCTTTCTCTTCTCCTTTCATCCCTGCCTCCCTCCATCCATTCCTTCTTCCTTTCCTCCCTTCTTCCCCTTTTTCTTCAGTGTGTGTGTTTGAGCATTCAGGTGCAGGTACATGGAATCCAGGCCAAAGGACAATCTCAGTTATTTTTCCCTAGTTGCAGTCTGCCTTTTCTTTGAGACAGGATATCTTCTAGCCTAGAACTCACCAGGGAGGCTATATTGACTGGCCAGCAACCCTAAGACATTTCCTTTTCTCTGCACTGGGATGAGACGTTTTCACTCCTATGATCAGCTTCTATGTAACTTGGGTTCTAGAGATGGAACTTGAGCCCCTGGGCTCGCTAATACTGTACTCATTGAGCCATCTCTCTGGCTGCACACCATATTCTCAAAAATACTGAAAACTGCAAAGAATTTTCATTTCTGTGAATAATATATTTTATATTCATAAAGCAAGACTTAAAGGAAATTAATTTTGACATATTTAAATGAATTTTAAAGTAGTGATAAATTCATTGTATGATAATAACTTTTCAAGTCAAAACTATTTTTTTTCAAATAGAGTACCTTAGAAGAGTGATAATATTTTGGATTTTGACAAATTATAAGATAGCTGGAGTCTTAAATCTACCAGTCATGTATTCTGTTGTGATGTTTTTACTTGAGTTTTATGAAGAAATTAAGAGCCAGGTAGATATGCAGTTATGTTAGAAAGGACTATTTTCATAGTGTTTTAGGACAATTGTGGTTATTATTTGATGCCACACCAAAACCTGACAAAATGTGAAAAGCAATAGTTTTGTAAAGCTTAGTTGCAATGTGGAATCAAAATGTACAGTAATAAACTCATGAGCTCACTAAGTTATAATGCCTTCTCAGGCTTTGCATTTTGGATGGTTCTTTTATTGATACATAATTATGTAACAGGAGACACTGATCATCTGGGAATGTCTTTCCAATGCTGACCCATTATATAATATCAAAATCATATTAGGTATTTCAGCACTACCTTAAGGAGAAAAAGGCTTTAAGGATGGAAATTATCAAATTTTGGTGACAGTAACATTGCCCAAAATTCTGTTTTTTTTTTTCTGAATGCACAAAAATGTTATTATTAACCACAAATTCTTTCAGCTGTTTTCTCTGCAGTGACAGGTTCCCTTCATTCATTTCCCATAATGTATGTGCCTGACAAGGATGAAAAACCGAAGACTATAGTGTGTCAGGGTTCTTTTCCTTTTCATGTTCACAGCTTCAACAATCACAAAAGTGCTTTTCCTAAGACAATCTTTCTATTTTGGCATGCAGCCAAGGTACTTTATTTTTTTTACGTCCCAGTTCACAGCCAGAACATTTCAAAAAAATGTACTCAAGGATTCAGTTTAGTACAATTAATATTTGTACCACTTCAATAAGGTCTTTTAAACTTACACTGGCTGCTTAGTTTTGCTAAATTTCACCATAACTCCAAGGGTACTATGTATGGCTGTCATTCGATGTCATTGTAATGATTTGTGCCAAGACAGTAGCAATTTCATCCACAGTTGCATTTGGATCATGAGTGTAAATGTCAACACGGACAGTGTAATTATGAAAGACTTAGGATGATAACACTGTTGTCATATTATGCTGAAAAAATGTTTGATCCTGCAGATTCCTTCAAGGATCTTGGGGACCTTAGTGACTGGCAAAACTATGCTTTGAGAAGAATTGCTGAGTGAGTGAGCTTGATGGACAAACTACATTACATGTACTTTCCACAGAGTAACATATTTTTGAGTATCATGAACATAAGTTTACTAGTTTACTACTTGATACCTTTATATACAGTCACATTATTTTGGTATTATGAACAGTAGCAACATAAGTAGAAGGTAGCAGCTACATACTCTCTCCTGATACGTGGATGTTACCATAAGTCAAGCCACTGCATTAGTATCTCACATATTGGTTAGCATTCTTTGTCAGGTACAGTTTCAGTGTCAGTAAGACAGGTAGCTCAGGAAAAGAGGAATTAATGCTATATTAATAAAACCATAGTACACAATGAGGGTGGTGGAACATACCTGGAGCAATCCAGTCAAGAGAGACACAGGTAAAGGAATTTTACTGAGATCAAGACAATCTTGTATGCATAATGAGTCCAGGTCAGTCTGGTCTATGTAGTGAGATCTTGTCTAGCATCGCCAGTCCTACGAATAAACAAAACAAAATAAAAAAAAAAGTTATGATAAAAATTTTGGTATGACACAGTTCTTCAAGCAACGACAGTAAATACAAAGGTCAAGGTGGGGAGAGACTCGCAAATGGGACCAGGAATATATCACAGTGTGCTTAAGGTAAATCTGAGGAATACTTGGTGATCCACTTAAATGGGCTTCTGAAAAATAGGCCAACATTCCTCTGGGCTTAGTAAGTCATGGTGTGAATAACTTTCTTCTGGAGGATAGATTAAAAACAAAAAACTCCACAATTTTAGACCCTTATAAAGATGCTACAAATACTGAAAATCAGCATAGTTATAAACTCAATAAAACAGAAAACCTGTAAATAAAGTGTGTGCTAAGACACAGAGGAAGGCTTTAGAAAATTTATTGGCAGACTTAACTCATAGCCTTCCTACCATAAGATCAGAAATCATTATCATAAAAACAGGCCAAGGGGAAAGACAGCAGGGTGGCATGCAAACCAGAAGTCCCTGAAATAGGAAAGCATTTTAGCGATAAGTCAAAATGAGAAAAATTAACATTAGAGGATCAAAATATAAGCTGTTATCAGTGTTTAAGAAGGTAGTGACTAGGCCAGAGGAGCTTAAATGAAGACAGATAAATTCAATGAAGTAAAACGGTCAGCAATCTAGGCTTTTGAAGATGATATGAAAAGAATTTAAAATAAGGTAAGGATTAAGTACAGGAGCATCCCTGAGAAGTGAAGACTGAGGAGGTCCTCCATTCTAAGAAAATCAATGATGAGGCTCACCCTAGAGATACCTTGGACTTCTTAATAACAAAGAGAAAGAGAATAATTATATAAGCATACTACTGGAAACAAAGAAATGTTACCTGGAAAGAGCAACAATATGGTTAGGCTCCAAATATCTTCATTGAAAAACAAATTTAGTCAGACATTTAAGTGGTCTCTGAAGAATCTGAGCCACAAGCTGCACTAGAAAAAAAAAAAAACTTAGTCAGCTAAGACATCTTTAATGCATGAAGGCAACAGAAATATATCATCAGATTAACAAGGACTTGGGCAGCATGTCATTGTCACATGATCATTAAAAATTACTATAAAGTTTAGATAAATGAAGATTAAAGTGGTAAAGATAGAAGGCGCATGGACTTGGTGCACTGTTGCTGGGTTTGCAGCTAATTAAACACAGAGGTTGAACAGCAATTCCAAATGTAGTTCAAGAATTGGATGCAGAAACAAAATTACACTAAAAGAGAGGGCTTCAAAGTATAAAGTATTTTCAACAGTAGTGAATTTTGAATGCACTTCTAAATTCAAGGCTTAGGATGGAGTGTGTATTGTTAGTTGCATGTTATAAAAAGCTCTGTAAATGAATTTCAGTTTTGGAGACATAATCTCAGTATATGCCCAGGCTAGCCTCAAACTCTTGGTCTTCATGCCTCCTGAGTATTGGGATTATGGGTGTGTGTCTCCTTGACATGGATTCATCAGATATTGTAAAGAGAAATATTTAAATGATTTCATTATATTCTTCACTACAGTGATTAAAAACTAAAAGTCATATGTACATACATATTTTAATTTTTACTTATTAAAGAACTTCCCAACTTCTGACAAAGACCAATTGAAAAAGACATATAAGAGGCAAAAAGATCAAAGAAATAACAAATGAATGATAGCTGAAATATAAAATTAAAATAAGTCCAAAAACGATAATAAAGGAAAAAATAAACAAACACAAAACAGAATAAACCCTAGTGAGCAAAACATAATAAAAGTACTGATTATGACACTAAACATAAATGTTTTAAACTTTTATGAAATATGTTAATACAATCTTGTACTGAATTAAAAGAAATCCTGAGTGAGGTAACTCATACTCAAAAGGACATGCATGGTATGTACTCAATAATAAGTGGTTATTAGTCAAAAAGGACAGAATACCCAGGATACAGTCCACAGAACTCATAATAATAATCTGAAGGCCAAGTGAGGATGCCTCATCCCGCTTGGGAGGGAGAGAAAGCAGACATGAGGAAAGGGTGGAGGCAGAGGTAGGAAGTAACTTAGATGGAGAGATGACAGGAGGATAAAAAAGGAACATGATCAGGTATGGGGTGGGGAGAACAGGACTGAAGCCCCGAGGGACATCAGAAAGAATGGAAACAGGCAACCTCGGGAGGTAGAAAGTGGGGAAACGTACCAGAGACCTGTGAGGTGAGAGATTCTCAGGATTCAAAGAGATGAAATGCCATACAGTGGGGGAAGAGGGAACTTCCACCTCCAGCAGAAAGACAGGGCATCAAGTGAGAGATGGGGTTGCCATCCCACAGTCAAAACTCTGACTCAGAATTGTTCCTGTCTGAAAGAAATGCAGGGACAAAAATGGAGAAGAGACTAAGGAAAAGGAGGTCCAGTGACAGGTCCAAATTGGGATCCAGTTCAGAGGCTGGTCCCAAGGCCTGACACTATTTCTGATGCTATGGTGTGCTTTCAAGAGGGACTTATCATGACTGCCCTCTGAAAGGCCCAACAAGCAGCTGAGAGTCAGATGCCGATATTTACACCCAACCAATGGACAGAAGCTGGTGACTCCTGTGGTTGAATTAGAGAAAAGCTGGAAGAAGCTGAGGAGGAGGGTGACTCTGTAGGAGGACCAGCAGTCTCAATTAACCTGAACCCCCAGGATCTCACAGACACTGAGCCACCAACCAGACTGCATACACCAACTGATATGAGGCCTCCAACACATAAACAGCAGAGGAATGCCAGGTCTGGACTCAGTCAGAGAAGATGCACCTAACTCTGGAGACACTTGGGCTCCCAGGGAGTGGGGAGGTCTGGTAGGGTGGGGATATCCTCTTTGAGAGGGTGGGGTGTAGGTTGGGGGGGGGTGGGATGTAGAACAGTCAGACAGTAGACCAGGAGGGGGATAAAGTCTGGACTCTAAAAAAGTATTAAAGAATAAAAGATAAATAAAAATAAAAAGAAAGGGATACAATTAAAATATAAAAATAGTAAAATCAAAATCTAGGAAATTATTGTAGGTGAAACTCAAGGTAAAGTAGAATTCAAGATAAGAATTCAAGGTAAGCTAACAAGTACAGAGTGAATTGTATTTATTTAACACTACAGACCAAATAAAAATTAAAAATATATAAAGTAGAAAATCTGAGAAACTCAATAAAATAAATTTAAATCAGGATCTGAAAAATAATTTGCATAAGAAGTCACCTGAAGCCAGACTTCAAAGTAAACAATGACATTAAATAGCATAAGGCATAATTTTAAATTTTAATTTGTATGAATTTAGAACATACTATGTTTTCATACGATAATCCCCAAAACTGACCTAAATAGTAGGCTTCAAAAGTGAAAAACAAAGAAACAACTCAAAAATGAATAAAATTGTTATATTTTCTGAATAATCAGTAAAAATTTAAACTTCTCTAAATTTAAACAACTCTAAATTTATTATTGGTTCAAAAACCAGAGAAAGAAATTCACAGGATATACCATGAATAAAAATGATTTCAAAGACAACTATGGGAAATCCTTTATATAACAATTTTACAACCTTCCAGCTTCTCTTTACTCTTTCAAAGGAAATCTAAATAAGTGTGAAAATCAAGATGTTTAAGGATTTGAGAAAATAAATATATAATAAAAATATAAATAGCTTAATTTGTTTTAAATATTGATAAACGAGAGCTTTAGTTCATTGTGGGGGAAACAGCCAATAAAAACAAACATTGGATAAATCTAACTGGAACAAGTTAAAACCATAGACCATTTTTTCAGACAGGAAGAGTGACAAAATATCTGAGAGAGATTGAAATGTAAAAATAATATTACAAATAATATACTTGAAAAAATAGGTGAACTTACATGAAACATGAATGACTTAAAGGCCATGGTAAATTTAAGAAATTTTTAAAGCTCCCAAAAGGGAAAAAACCTCTTAGTACAGATAATGACACACACACACACACACACACACACACACACACACACACACAATTTTAATACAAACCTGAGAGTCCTTAGCTTCTGATTTGGCAAATGAAATCATGATATGCCAATAAATTACTCCATTAATTGTGTTCTAAAATTCCACTGTTTGAGAAACAGATTATCTATTAATGCCATACACCTAGAAAAATTCCAGAAAAATAAAATATTAAAAATATAATACAAAATAGAAATGGTACATATATCTTTTTCTGTGGATAGGGTGGTTTCTAATTATAAAAGCAATAGAATTAAACATGAAAGACAAAGATGACTGAATAAAAAGGTTTTAACCATTTTAAAGAACCAGCATTAATAAAAACCAAGTGGTAAGAAAAAAAGTTGGGTATGCACCCAAGTTAAAGCCAGAAAAATCTGCCAAGGATTCTATTTATCTCTCATATTTTCAATTTCAACATCAATGAAATGAGGAAAATAACACTGTTGATCAATGAAAAGTTTAGAAATAAACTCAAATAAAACTTATGTATAAGTTTATGTATATAATATGTACATATTAAATATATGTATATATTCTCTCTATATATAAAATATATTCATATACATATCATACTGCTGTGCTGAAAACACTGTGTCAATTATAACTTCAAACAATTACTGCTTCTGTACAGCTGTACCACATTTCTGGAGAAAAACCCTGAGATTCCCCAACAGACAGATCCACAGGACGTGAGTAACTCATAAAGAAGAGTTCACTAGCCAATAAACTTGGAATTTTTAACCTTGCTAATGACATGCAAATTAAAACATTAATAAAATGCCACATTCCAACTAATAAATTAGAAAATATTAAACATATAATACAAAGAGAGGCTTTCTCGTGAACTGGGAGCATAAATTTTCCACAGCTTGATCTTGAAGGCTTTGGCAATGGTCCACACTCTTTCAACCTGCAGTGTTACTCCCAGGAATATATTTTAAGCTGTCAAGATTTTATTTTTGTATGAATAATTAGACATATTTTAAATCAAGAGACTTTATACTTTCTGATAACATAACTTTATCAATGAAAATAATTTTACAATATGTTCCTAACATATACACATTTATAGATTTTATGTTATACGTTTTGCCACTAAAACATACAACACAAAATTGAAATACTGAAGTGAATATAAACTCTAATTTTTTCCCTGCACCTCAGTAGAAAATCACCTAATGCATGAATATCTTGTTTCTAAGACCTTTGTCCTAACTCTGTAGTTTAAAGAGTGGAATAAATCATGCTGACATATTCTGAGTGTTTTGCAACTGCTTGGAATCTCAGTTTTTGATATGTATAATTTTGAGAGCACAGATGATGTGCATAAAGGCAAATATAGTTGTTCCTAGCTAATTCACCTTTATCACCCAAAGATCTAGCAAAGAGCACAATAGACAGTTAATAAATATTCACTGAATGAGAAACTGAATTGTAAAACCAGGTACCAGCTATGCATGAAGGTACATGATCGTACGTCAAGCACTCAAGAGATTGAAGGAGTACTGCCAAGTTTGGCCAGCCTGGGTGGCATAAGGAGACCCTATCTCAAACACAGATGCAAATACATTTACACACAGTAATTAATTAATTAAAAATGTAAAAGCAATATCTGACTGAAATATGCAATCTGATTCTAAAACCATTTTTTAAAATAATGAATCTATTCATAAATATATGATAGTGTGTTTTGTATGTATCATACATATACTATTTTCAGAAATTTCTACAAGTCCTATAATCTTTAATTAAAATTTAAAGCTGGTATCAAGAGTTGAAGATGAAATATGGCAGAATATTTTTATTCTTTTTGAAGAATTTTTATTCTTTTTGAAAGAATAAAAATCTAAAATATAGACTATAAAAAATAAACAGTTCAAGAACTCAGATTTTGTAAGTGGCAGAAAAAGAGAAGATTATCAAGTTTTTCTCTTATTTAAAATTAAAATGAAAAGTAAGACCAGATCGAGCGGAAGCTGCACCTCCTTCTATGTCTGCAGTAAACATCGTATTAACTTCCATACCTTGTACCTAAGAGTTTATGAGATACTGACAATTAAGGAGCCGAATACACTACAAGTTTGTTGTGATTGAGAACACAGACAGAAGAATCATGAAGAATATAGAAGCTTCTTGACATTGCCGATCTAGGCCTGAGGATCTCATAATAAATCATCAGCTGTTGCCAGTAGTCTCTTTGATGACGACTGAACTAGGCACTGATCTAGGAGTATATAATGATATTGTTAGAAGTCATTTTATTGATTTTTTTTCCACCATAGGTCTCTGGGCTATCTAGCCTCCATACCTGGTCACCTGGGCAGTGTTGCACATGGGCTCCCTGTTGTGGTGTAGGCCTCAAGTTAGACCAGTCATTGGTTGGCCACTGCCACAATTTCTGAGTCTCTGTTGTCCTGTACATTTGGCAGACTGGATAGATTATAGGTTGAAGGAATTGTTACTGGGTTGATGTCCTAGTCCTACCTCTGAAAGCCTTGCTTGATTACAGAGGATGGAGGGTTCAAGCGCTGAATTCTCTATTACGAGGAGTCCCTGATAGGGTTACTCTTGTAGAATTTCTACTGACTCTTCTGAGAGTTCTACTGGGCTAGGTTTCCACACCACCCACACCCCCACTTTCTCTCAAAAATCCTGTGTCTCCCTCAGAATTTTTTCCCTTCATTCCTCTACTCCCTTCATCCCCCCAGCTCCCATCCCTATCTGTCCCCAATCCACCCACAAAATCTATTCTATTTCCTCTTCCCAGGGAATTCCATGCATACTCCTTAGAGAAATCTTCATCACTTAGTCTTTCTGGGTCTGTGGATTATAGCAGGATTATCCTTTAATTAACAGCCAATGTCCACTTATAAGTGAATACATACCATGTTTGTTTTTCTGAGTCTGGGTTATCTCACTCATCTTTTCTAGTTCCATCCATATGCCTATAAATTTCATGATACTAGTTTTAACATTTGAGCGCAAATGTGCAAATGTACTGCATCTTTTAAATCATTTTTCTGTTGAGGGACTACTGTTTCCAGTTTCTGACTATTGTAAATAAAGTCACCATGAGCATAGTTGAGCAAGTGTCTTTGTGGTAGGATGGAGCATCCTTTGAGTATATGCCCAAAGTGATATGACTGGATCTTGAGATAGATTGATTCTTGATTTTTGAGAAATTGCCATATTGATTTCCATAGTAGCTGTATAAGTTTGCATTCCTATCAACAATAGAGGAGTGCTACTCTTGCTCCATGTCTTCACTAGCATGAGATGTTATCTGAATTTCTTTTTTATCTTAGCCATTCTGACAAGTGTAAGATGGAATTTAAAAGTCATTTTAATTTGCATTTCCCTGGTGGTTAACTATGTTGACATTTCTTTGCTTCTATGTCATCTGATGATATTCCTCTGTTGAGATTATCTGTTCAGATATGTATCCCTCTTTTAAGTAGATCATTTGGTTTATTGATGCCTAATTTTTTGAGTTCTTTATAATTTTTGGACATCATCCCTCTGTCAGATGTGGGGTTGGTAAAGATCTTTTCCATTCTATAGGATGCTTTTTTTGTCCTGTTAACTGTGTCCTTTGCCTTACAGAAGTTGTTCAGTTTTGTGAGGTCCCATTTATTAATTGCTGATGTTAATGCCTGTAGTATTGGTGTTCTGTTCAGGAAGTTGTCTCCTTGCCAATGTGTTCAAGGCTCTTCTATCAGGTTCAGTGTATCTGGTTTTATGTTGAGGTTTTTGATCCACTTGGACTTGAGTTTTGTGCAGGATGATAGATATGGATCTATTTGGATTTTTTCTACATGCCAACATCCAATTAGACCAGCATGACTTTTTGAAGATGCTTTATTTTTTCTATAATATTTCTGTATTCTTTATCAAAAATTAGTGTCATTGGTGTCTGGATTTATATCTGTGTCTTTGATTCAATTCCATTAATCAACCTGTTATTTTTTATGCCAATTCTGTGTTTTTTTTTTTTTTTTTTTTTTTTTTTTTTTACTATAGCGTTAAAGTACAGCTTGAAATAGGGATGGTGATACTTCTGAAAATTCTTTTATCATATAGTATTTTTTAAACTATTTGTGTTTTCCATATAAAGATAAATATTAATCTTTCAAGGTCTGTAAAGAATTGTATTGGAATTTTTATGGGGATTGTGTTGAAGCTATAGATGACTTTGTTAAGATGGCCATTTTTACAATGTTAATCCTACTAATCCATGAGCATGGAGATACTTCTATCTTCTGATATCTTGAGTTTTTAAAGACTACCCAGGGAGTTCTTCCAGTGTTAACAAGACATGGACTTCAGGGATATTGGAGTCTATCACTTTTCCTTTGTTCACCAATAATCTAGTCAAACTCAAATGGTAAAGAAGTGGCCAATGCAGGTTCCAGGAAGACAGATAAATGGAGAAGTGGCTCATTTGATTGATTTTATGAGATAAATTAAATGAATTTCATGGATATAGGGGTAAAACATTTATAAAAGTGGCTTAAATTTGAGTTTTCATGATATCATAAGATTAACAATGTCATACTGCTCAATAGTCCTCATTGCCGTTTTGTGTTTTCAATTACAATATCATTTAGTGCCCAATTACCATGCATTTTCCATTGTACTTTTACCTTCCTCCAAAACAGCCTTGTGAAAGGGGAATTTGATCCTAACATGTCAGTCACCGTGAAGAACAAGGGACTCTGTATCAGGTTTGATTACATCCCAACTCCTCCTCTTGGCCCAGAGCCCCCATGTGAGTTTACCATTGGCCGCTGCCAACTTTTGGTCCCTAGAGAGTACCCAACCTTTCCTAAGATACAAGTTTTTCTTTCTATGATGTCATATGACCATTCTTCCATTCTCTGTGGTGTGTGTCCAAGGGCCCCTTCCTGTGAGACAATTTTAGTTCACTAGATACATTTGGACATCCATATCCATGGCTTGTGATAGTCTCATGCAACCAAATGTAGGTCAAAAAAACAATTTTTTGAATGTGTCTAAAGGTATAGCAAGGTAGCTCAGGGTTTAGACGTTCTGCTACTAAGGCTGATAAGGAGGTCAATACCAAATCTTGTAATCTCTGGACATGATGGAAGGAAAGAACCAACTCTCATTAATTGTTCTTTGGCTATCTATATGTGAGCATGCTTGTATACACACACATACACACACACACACACAACAATTAGTAAATAAATAAAAAAAATTTTAGATATATTTGAAATAAATTTATACATTTTCCATCTTCTTCATCCATTAAACAATACAGTATAACTATTTGCATAGCATTTACACTATACCAGATATTCTAAGAAACCTAGAGATTATTTAAGATATATCAGAATATGTGTAGGTTCAATGCAAAGACTGGTATTTTATACAAAGACTTATGTCATAGGATTTGTTCCTGAACCTTGACCAGCACAGCTTTTCTTTTGTTCACAGCTATCATTACCACCCATAACTGTGATATTTCTTTAATCATTTACTTGGCTTTTATTGGTTTTCATCATTATACTTTTAGCATCAAAGAGCTTTGAACTCTGTGTCTTGCTTAGTGATATACTTCTGTCATATGCAGTACTCACAGATACATATTTTTTAAAAACTAGCATTAAAACACTATTAGTATCAAACTCAAACAAGGAAAATAAATTCCATAATCCCTTTACAACAACAGATTAAACTATCTTTTACTGGATTTTTTAGAAACATGTTCATGTTTTAAAGCCCATTGTAATTGGCTAGATATTTTAAATTAAAAAACAAAACTTAGAAATTCATCCCCTAGTTTGTCTGAAGTTAATTTGAGTTTATTTTATGATTTATTTTTAATCAAAACTTTTTTGCTGATGTGTTGAAAGGCACTGCACAGGTATGATTAGTTTTGCTTGACACAATGAGGAAATGTTTAGTCATGATTACAAAAATCAAGAGCAAGCCTTCTAGACAGCTTTGTTCTTCCCAGAAGGAAAGTGTGGGCCCAGAGGAAGCTGGGTGAGGGCCCTTGTAGTTGAAGTGGGTGAGAAAGTAGGAGAAATGATCTTCCACTTTCATTCATTCCATACAGCAAATAGCAGTCATTTTAGGCACAGCACATGTGTGTGTTGAGAGTCGGGGAGCTCAGTTTAGAAGCTAGATGGAGCAGAATGGAGCAGGCTCTACACTAGGCACAGGTATATCATTGCATAGACCCCACTTACATGCTCAGATTTGGGACAAATTCAGCCTTCCGTGAATTAAACTTGTCTTTGTTGGTTCACTAAAACATAATCCAAGCAAATTAGGAGTCAAGAAGCAGGAATCATATAAATGGAAGCTTCTAAACCCAACTAAAACACTGATTGTTTGTAAAGACCTTATAAAAATATCTAATTTTTAATGCTTCCATGAGGGTGACTTCCTAATAGACTATAATGTGTCTGCTTTCCATTCATCAGTATATTAGCAAGTCGGTGATATAGCAGTGCTTGAGGGTATTCAGTCAACAACTCTTGAATTCTGGACACAACGTATTCACTGAGATACTCCATCTGCGCCATCATAAAGACAGCTTTTGACTGATGGACGGGAACCTTTCTTCAGTATGCTTCTCCAAGTGGGAGATCCTGTATCACCAGTTGCTGATGATCTCTGTAAAACCAAGACTTAAGTCTAGAGAAGCCTAAGGTTCTCTGGGTGGAGCAACATGTTATTAACAACCTTGATGATGTCGAAACATTTCCTCCTAGTAGGGTTATGTGTCAGTGTATCACTGCAGGTCAGCCACTCGGATAGAGTGTGCCACATTAGCACCTAACAGAACAGCCAGCAACTGTTAACAGGGACAGCAAGTATGCTGAGGCTCAGCTCAAGTGCTGAGTACCTCTCCTCTCTCCTTCCTTGTGTTTACCAGTCAGCAAAATTTGTGGTGGTAGCAGATCTTTCTTGAATGTTCCTTTCCTAGCAGTCTTCTGAACGCCTTGTACAGAGTGAACTGTCAGTAAGTAGATACCCATTGAATTTCACCAGTTTTTTGTCTTAAGCAGACTCTGTTTTTTAAGCAGCCCCTCCATTTCAAAGGTTAGAGGTTAAAAGAAATACTTAAATAAGTCTATGTGTAGTTTGAGTTGGGGAAAATCCGAAAAGTAATTTTAACAGTTGCTAATAAAGATAGCAAGGTGGGAGAACCTGTAAACCACAAACCACCCAGCTCATGTACTTTTGAGAGCCCAGAGAAGAGATTTAGATAATCTTTCCAATCATTCTCCCTCCTTACCCTCCCCCACCTCCTTGGAATTATGTTATCTGTGCTTCTCTTAAAAGCTCAGAAGCCTTTTGAATTGGGGCAGCATTCAAAGAACAGTCAAGGGTCACCCTTGGAATATTAAAGGAGAGTGGATTACCCGGAGAGGCAGGGCAAAGAAATGCTGGACCCTGCCACGTGCAGGCTGAAGGTAAAAAGAGAGGAACCCACTAACTGGGCTCTGAGAAGGGAAGGAAGCAGCTAGGAGAAGCTCTGTGAATGGTCCCAGCAGGTTGTGTCAGGCTGGGGTTGGGGGAACATTAATGAAATCAATTAGACAATGAATGGCCTTTTGAACAAAGTAGGATGGCTCCTTTAAAGAGCGTGGAGACATCAAACTTATAAAATAAAATTAAAAGCCAGATACTGTCTTAATCTGGAGATAAAATTCTACAGAATTTACAGTCCTCTGACAGTTACTTATTCCTTAAAATAATAAACCTTTAGAATTTATGGAGTAAATTCCTTCTCAAAGGACTTAAGAGTAATTTAGTTTAAAAAAAAAACTAACAGGTTTTTGACCTTTCTTTCTTTCTTTCTCTCTCTCTTTTTATAGATATTGATTCTTGTTTTTGTTTTTCAAATAAAATCAATGCCTATTTAGTGGGGCTTGATGTGTGTCCCACACTCTCCTGATGTTTGGACTAGGAAGATCCAAAGGCAGGCTGGCTCCTTAGCAGCCTTTGCTGACTAATTTATTTTTGTGTATGTGCAGGGAGTGGATCAGAGTCTCTTTGAAAATATAATGAAGGCTAAGGAGCTCCCTTTACTAAGGTACCCAAACTCTCACACCTTGTCAGAGGGCAGTAAACAAAGAGCACAGAGCAGGCAATAGAGAAATCTCTTTTATTACCAGGCAGTCAGCCTGGTCTAAGCGCTATTTGAATTATTTATTTAATCTGTAAACGCATCCCATGTGGCATATGCTATTATTACCCCCATTTTCTTCCCAGGGAATTGGAGGCTCAGGGATGTGAGTCCTTGTTCCAAGCCCCACGGAGAGCAGGTGGCTTCATGCCTGAACACAGGCTGCTGGTTCCAGGGTTCAGACACTCAGCCCAGCACCATGTGACCAGAAAGTGGGGCATCACAAGATCCCGAAGGGAAGCAGATTACAGAGAGAATTCACTCTAGACCAGAGTGTGTCTGTGCTCAACTTTGACCATATGGCCCTAGATACTTTATTATCACATGCCAGAAAAAGCGTCTTCACAATTTTGCAACACTAGACTGTGAATAGCATGTTCTATGGTTTACAGATGCACGCAGGGCATCCAACAGGAGAAGTAGATCAGGCCTGGCTCATTACAGGGGAATTTGTACACCACTCAGAAGGTACTATGGACACAGGGAAGTTTTGAACTGGAGTTTTAGAATTGTTAATTGGTCAGCAGGGGGCAGGATGGATTTTTCTATTTATTTATGGAAATCAGAAATATGGGAAAGCAAATATTTTGTAAAGAAAAGTTTTTAACTCGGTCATTTTGAAGGAAGAATGGAATTTGAGGCACTCGTATTTAAGATATTTATTTAAATGACAGAATTGGAAAATTCATAATTAAATCAACCTTCAAATACCAGTGTGTGTTTTCAGAAACAATTCTTGAGTGGCTAAAGGCTGGGAGGACAGTTTATTGTGTGGTGAACTTCCAGTAGTGAACAGATTCCTATAGAGAAAACCCAGGTAGCTGGAGATCTGAGCCGGACCCAGAGGCAGGAGAGCCCTTTGTTCCCTGGGGCCACACTGAGCTCTGCAGCCTTTCTTTTGTTGAGTCCTCTGCTGCCCAGTTTGAAGGCAACTCTTCTCTCTGCCTCTCCTTCTTTTCCTCCCCCTTGCTTCCTTGACTATTAGTGAATCAATCAAAATATGTTGTGACTGGGAGCCTAGTTTGTAACAGACACATTGCTCAGTATTGAGTATTCTGCCTGCTAAAGATTAACGATAGGAACTCTATTATGACTTTGTCATATCTGAAACACAATACGGGAGGCTGGAGAGATGGTCCAGTAATTCAGGATTTGAGTTGAGTTCCTAGCACTCTGGTTAGGGCAGCTCACAACTGCTTCTAACTCCAGCTTTTAGAGATCCAACATCTTTTTCTAGCTTCCATGAGTAGCTATATGTTACACACACACACACACACACAGACACAACACACACACCACACATTCAGTTAAAAAAAAATCTTAGACAACGCAATGTGGGTAGGCCTAGTAAGTTATCTTTGAGTATCCTGAAGACTTTGTACAAAAGAGCAGAACTAATTAGTTTAAAAAACAAAGTAGATATTTCCGTTACCCTGACTCTTTTTTGAGGTCCAAAAGGCAAATCTCTAAAAATCTTAAGATATCTCAATCCTTGCTTGACTATCCTGGATTTATGATCAGATTTTCCCATTCTGAGAGATCACTGTGTCATTTACTTTAGCAAAGTTTTGGGTGTTGAACACACATGAATGCACAATCACAAAAATACACAAGATATATCTAGAAGTTTTAAGACATTAACAATACATTTTAGTTAGACTAGACTGAATAATCTCTTTTTGTAATTCCTTAACAGCTGTTCACTCAAATTACTAAATACAAATTCACTTCTCTTGGAGCTATATTCTGATTAAGGCCTGATGCCCAATTGAAGCCATGAGATTATGAAGATTATAAATATAGGGTAGTTGTGTGTAGCATCGATATTGCTGCATAACCCCATTACGAAAAGACCCAATCCAGATGATCCAGATTGAGCTCTTATCGATGCTTTTACACAAGACAGCAGAAATCGAATTGATGGTGCTGTTAGGTTGTCAATATCAGTGTCTCCTTCTCTTCCCACATAAGTAGACACAAAGCACGATCTGTACAAATTGTCTATACAGTCATACTAACTTCCAATAGGCCAAGATGCTGGAGAAGCTCAAAGGAATGTTCTAGATGACACATGTCCAACAGCAGTTTTGTACAGGTGTGTTGTAGAAGCCTAGAACTGATAAACTCGTATTTGTCCGATTATTGTGTATCTCAACCTGCACACTCCTGTTGATGTAGTTTTGCTCCTGACTGGTGATCAGATATAGCCATGTTATGTGTTGTCTTCGTGAACTGAGTTTGAGCTACCCCTAGAGTATAAGCATGAATAGGAATAAGTGACACAGTGACACCTGGAGAAGGACTCTAGGAAGAGAGGGCAGTGACTCATGTACCTGATGTTCTACTAGAGGAAAGAGATGCTTTAGCTGGTCATACATTAAACTTACCCTTGGCAAAAGAAATGTCATCCCCAGTCACAAAAGCAATCTTTTATTCCCTTTATTTAATGCATCAATGCTCTATCTGCATGCACACATGGATGCCAGAAGAGAGCACTGGATCACATTATAGATGGTCATGAGCCACCATGTGGTTGCTGGGAATTGAACTCAGGACCTCTGCCAGAGGTAGACAGTGCTCTGAACCACTGAGCCATCTCTCCAGCCCTGCAATCAAATATTTTACTGTCTCCCCCCTTCCAAATGATTCTGCATTGATCTTAAGCAAATAGTGCCTAGATAAAGTCTGGAAATAGAGTAAGTAGCAAAGTATCATCCCAGGGCATCTTCCTAACAGGGACACCAGATGTTACCAATTTTTTTTCTCCTTGAGAGAAGTAGCAGCTAACATTGCTGGTACTCGGGAAAATGAGGGCCTTGGAAGTAGTGAGTGGATCCACTAGAGCAAACAGTAGAATCTTCTTTTCTTTCAGTGACAGTGACTCCTACTCCAAATCAAAGGTGCAGAGAGATAATTTACCAAAGTCAATGGCTTTATATGGGACAGCAGTATTGTAGAAAAGGTCTGTCTCTACAATACACTCTATCCTTTGAACATATTCACAGGTAGTATCTATTTGAATCTCACTATATTTTAGGCAGATATAGAATGTCATTTTGATATGCAAACAGACTGAAGAGACAAAGGTTCACTCACGTCCTGTGGGTAACTCGTACTAAAGTGAGGAACAGCCATGCATTTCCCCACAACTTTTGTAGAGAGCCACTCTATGAGTCCAGCATTCTTTTTGAATTTCGAGTGCCTTGCTTGATTTTACGAATGACTTTGGGGAGAGAAGTATGTAAATTTCACTATTCTAACTATAGAGGAAAAGAGGTAAAGGATGAGCATTAAGATCGTTGATTGGAGAAGAGTTCCAGCTTTAGGTCAACATTTTCTGTGCAAATGACAGAGGGATTCTCTTCAAGGGCAGCTGTGGAGTGTTTGTAAAGTGCATTATGATACAGATTTCAGATCATTGTTAAAACTTGGGGAGAAAATGTTCTTCAGTATGTTAGCTATACTGAGAATTAGCATGATTATTGATGAAAGAAAGAGAAAGCTTGTTTCTCAGTGTCTAAAATAACAGACTTCACTATGGACATGACGCCTCTCTAAACCCACTATAAATTAATACATCCATAAAGCTGGTTTCCTCCTCTTAATTATTTTCTATTTTGATAATTTCCTCTTTTCTGTGAGAAAAATTACACACTAAATATGATCTTGTGTTCACATATTAAACTGAATATAGATAATTTGATTCTATATTTTTCCCTAGATGAAAATATGTATTTTTAGAGTGGGAAAATAAGACAAATTTTTTCTTTATGAAATAGGCAGCATTTCTACTGAATTTTGGTATAGGTCCTTTTATCATACAACCAAAGAAAATTTTCACCAATTTTTTTGAGGACTGCCTGAGTTATTTATATTTGTCTCCAAAAGCACCTTTGACTGTCAGTTTCATACTTGGTTTGTTCACAAAAATATGCTGGACCTTACTCAAGTTCTGCTAAGAGGGGCGTGGTTGTTTCCATTGAATGGCTGCCGCCGGACACGGATGCTTTGCTGAATTCATAATCCCACTCTCTCTACTTTCTCTGACTAGAAAATGAGAGTGATTATGCTTCCAAAAATTTTATCAACTTACTGAAAATATTGAGCTGAATTATTCTATCTTTCTTTATCTGGCATTATTTTTAGCAACCTGACAAAAGCCCATGTTAGATTCTCTATAAGCAACACTGTGTCCTCAAGCCACTGGCTCAATAAAATGTCGACAGAATCACATGGAAAACTCTGTAGTGGAAATTATGTTACAGGACAGTAGAAATTAGTCTGATAAGATATATTAAACTGAACAAGGACGTACCCTGGATGGACACAACTGAACTTTTATCATGGAATATATTTGAGACAAGTGATTTGTGACATGATTCATGAGAAACACTGTCACATTCCAGCCTTTTAATCTCTAAAATGAGAACATTACAGCTGATAGTGTTTGCATGGCTTGCTGTGCTTATCTACAGGGGACACTGAATGAATCAGAGTACTGAACATGCTCCAGTGTCCTGTCTCCTGTATTGCATTGTTCCATGAATTCCGCCCAAGCGGAGCCAGCCAGAGACATGTTTTGTCTTCCATTCTGTAGAGAAGAAGATAACACACACAGCCCACTCTGGGATGGGTTATCTAGATGTAATGCCAGCTGTGGCCATGCTGACTTTTTGGTTCCTAATTTAGGTCTTGGGGTAACCATACGTTCCTCTCAGAGGTTACTGGGCAGTATGAAGAGCAACATCTACTAAAGCCATAATCATAGCCTTAAAACTCAGTCATGTGTCCTAGGCTCAAGTCATCCAGCCTCACTGAACTTGAGTTCCTCATTCATAAAATATGGGTAAGACTTTGCTCAGTTTGGATAACAGCAGATACATCTGCAGAGCTTGTCTGGCAAAGACACTAAATGAGCGGTTCATTTTCTTTAAGCATACCTGAAGGAGATCTAAGTGAGCATTGTGCTGTTTTGCTGTTGGGGCACTGTCCTGCTGTTCACTATAGAATGTGGCAATGTTTTTTCTTCAAATTTTGCTAATGGAATGATTTCCATTTTTTATTTTATTGTTTCTTATCTCCTATTTCTTACTTTCTTATTTCTCTTTTCACTGTCTTGTCCTCTTCGGTCTCTAATGACTCTTGTATGTGCCTTGTAGTGGAATAGGCACTGTTCCGTTTCCATCGACATTTAAATATGGGACCACTTTCTCCTACCAATGTTGATAGCCAAGTGACAGAGAGGTCTTTGTTTCTTCTCCTGCAGTAATAAAAACACTTCAAGTGATTAAGCATGGAAGTTTCATTATCTGGTATTTAATTTTTCATTTCAGCCATTTCTTTCCTTGTTTGCTACTGGGGAAATCCTTGGAAATATTGAGGTTATAGCTCTCTTACATTTCTTCAAGATACTATGTGGGTATATAATAGGACATTCTGTCTGTTCTTCGCAGAAAAGTTTTCACAGACCACCATAGCATTTTCCAGAAACACCAGTGTTACTTGAAAGAGGCACTCCCCCAATCATCAGTGAGTCTGTATTCGGTGATCATTGCTCGTGGACCTCCCAGTGACTGCAGCTGTGATTCAAAGTTGTCTGTTCTCTGACTCACTAGGGGTTTGCTATTTAACCATGTTGTATGTGCATATGTGTGTTTGTGTGTGTGTGTGTGCGTGCATAAATATATATGCAAATATATTCAGCTATGACATGGGAACTATAAAGTGTTTTGTAAAATGAAAGCTCAAATGATCACTTTAATGACAAACTGTTTTCAAAGCTTACATCACTGATAGGCACTGGTGGTCACTCTAACCATGTATGAAGTACGTAAAAGTAGTTTAAGAAAAGAAAGTTATTGTTTATTGAATATACACTATCTGGCAGGATGTGCTTTGCACACTTTTGCCACATTTAAGTGCAACTCGTCTGGGTAGCTTCATTTCAGCTCTTCTGTGAGATGCAGGATTCAATTTTGACCCTTCACAACTACTGCAGGAGAATATTCCTTTTTACATCCTCCCTGATAGTCATTGATACATGTGTGGCCTACAGGATTGTACTCCTAACAGAAGTTCACCATCAACACCCCTTGGAAGATATTTAAATAAGTATTGTAGCCAGCAAGATGGAATGTTTCTAAAGGATAAATCTTTCTCTCTCTCTCTCTTCGGTATTCAGCTTTTTAGGAAGTAAAAAACTATCTAGAATTTAAACATGGGTTCTTATATTCTGTGATGAGTGCACTATAAATACCATGAGATAGCTGGTTTTGTTCCTTTCCTTACTCTGCCCAGACTACTCACTAAATCAGAACAGCAGCAGCAGCAGCAACAGCAACAACAAACATACAGGGGGAAGGAAATTCTGGGGAAATTTGAGAATTGCCCTTCTCCTTTGTGTTTTGTCAGTCTCTCTCCACCCCGAAATGCCAACTTCTCTAAGATCTAGCCAACATACCCAGTGCCTGGGATACTAATCTATCACCTGTAAATTTAGATTGACAATACCATGGGTCGACCGCATTGATTACATTGATTCTATTTCAAATATTTACAATATACGGAGACAAGCCTAATCTATTTTCTAAAGAGTTCAAGGTAGGTATCACAGTTTCAGAGGGGGGAACAATGGAGAAATGTTTGTGGTTGCTATCTACAATAATCTGATGTTGACAGAGAGTAGTATTTTATTTAGTAATTAACAGTGTAAAGGGCCGAGGAGCTGTCATGTTGGTTCTTAGGCTGGGGAATGTGATGAAAGATGATATCTGCGATCGCATCCTTTCCACTTGTTTAGGATTGTCAGGATGAGAAATGTCAGCATTATGAAAGCTCAGCTCTGCTCTTGATATGATAAAACCCTTCAAAAGCCAGCCTTTCTCTCTCCCTCATCCCCCTCCTGCCTTGCTCTCTCTGCACTTGCTTTTTTTTTTTATTTATCCTGTTTTGTTAGATGGCAGAAATATAATTCTTTTCTTTCTTCCTATTATAAGCCACCATTTTTGTTTTATTATATGTTTCACAACCCCTAATGCCCCACTGAAAATTACCTTGTTAAATGACAGTGTTTCAAAGCCATGAATCCTTTCCACCATTCCCTCAGAGGTTTGAAACAGTCAACAGACTGTAAAGAATAAATAATAAAAAGTATTGATTATTTTGATGACTGTGAGATTCAATTAAGTATTAATTTTGCCCTCCAGTGGACCTATCAAGGTATTCAAAAGGGAGGATTCGGCTCAGCTAAATGCGTGCTGAGTGCTTCAGCCTTAAATAGGGAGAAAATGTGTTTACCTACAGTATTTGAAGAAGAGTGCATTGATGCACAGAGTCCAATATTTAAGTGCTGTGCAAATTAAGCCCTGGTGACAGTGACATTGTTTTCAGTGGTATGAGTATTGACTAAAGAAGTGCATTTGATGACAGCTTAAACTATTTGTATTGATTAACATTTTCATAGATTATCATGTGTCATATCAAATTCACTTTTCAGGCATGAATACATTAAAAAGAAGAAAAAAAAAACAGCACAGGCATACCACAGCCCATGTGATGATGGGCAGGGAGCAAGCCGCTCCACCTGCTCCTGCACGTCACCTGTTTCCTGCTCAGGAACCATTTAGGCATAAACTTGACAATAAATAGCTCCCAGATCACGAAGGAAAAAGGCAGTTTTGCTTTGCTTTGCCTCTGCATCTGATATCAGTGCCAAAGCAATCCTAGTTTGCAAGTGGACTAAAGGCTAGATTTGAGGACTATTTCTCATCCTAACACGCCTTTCTAAACGAACTGGAGATAAAGGCTTGCTAAATTTTGGGGAGAAAAGTTTCCCTCCCCGTTTTTTTTTTCCTGGAGGTGATTCTTGACTCCTTTTTCTTTAATGCTCTTGGTGTATGATGCTCTAGGTAACTGAATTATTGAACACAGTTTGTAAGTATTTTCCCACTTTCTTAAAAAATGTAAAGCAATTTCCGTATATTTTGTTGTGTTTTGTTTGCTTTAGAATGTGCATTTGATTTGGGGTCAGCCTCTGTCCCCAGTCTGGGACCCCTGTAGCCAACTTCTAAGTGTGTTCAGAGAATTTACATAAGAAATATCTCCTATTGCACTGAAAGCTTGTAGTGGGCTCTCCTTTTTCCTGTCTCTTTTCTCTACTCTTGGGATAGGGTTTAATTGCTTCTCCCCAGGGAGAAGGCTTCTTAAAATAGTCCCGTTCCCTCCATAGGGTGCCCCTTCTAAAGAGGTGCGTTGCTGGAGTACGCCAGCACTTCCCCCCACCCCCTTACTGCATTAAAGACAGAACAAGATGTAAAAACATCCTTACAAAAGCACATCATCCTACAATTAAAGCTGTGTTGGTTAGCCTGCTAGCAAAGAAGTTTTTTTTCCCTTCCTTTTCCCTCCGAAGCCTCCTGAATCTCTCACATGCTAGTTGAGCTTTAATAGGGAGGGGAGTAATGGAGAACTCATCGAATCTGTAATAGCTCTTCACTTGACTGCAGCCAGCAATAACAGCAGGAGCAGGCAGAGATAAGAGAGAGGAGAGAGGGAGAGTGTGTGTGCAAGAGAGAGAGGGAGAGGGAGAGAGGACACGCTCTCTAAAGCTGCCACTTTTTCCTCCCTTCGCTCTTTCCCCCCATCCTAGGATCCAATGATAGCTGGACAAGTCAGTAAGCCCTTGCTGTCAGTGCGGAGTGAAATGAATGCGGAGTTGAGAGGTGAGGACAAGGCTGCTACTTCAGACAGCGAGCTGAATGAGCCCCTGCTTGCTCCCGTGGAATCAAATGACAGCGAGGACACTCCCAGCAAGCTCTTCGGTAAGTCTGTCTAGGTATTTCATTTCAGTCCTACCATGTTGTCCGGAAGAGCAATCCAGCCACCACCACCCCAGCCCCCCTTTCCTCCTGTTTTTCATTTTTTTTTGTAAGTGCTAAAGAGGAGCTTCGCATCTTAGAGGGCTAAGGCACGGAGCCTGTTCAGCTGACTGGGAGGATGCCCTCCAAACTTTTTTTTAACCAACAAGGAACTTACTTACTGCCCATTTGACTTGTCAAGTAGTATTGCCATGCCCAGATTGGAAATTATTCGAACAAAACAGAAGAATGAAAAGAAAGAACAAATGGTAAAAAATCATCAGGAAATCAGTTCCATTGCGTGAATTGGTTAACATTTATTGAATAAATATCGACTCGGTTTCGGGTTGCTTTGCAGCCTTTTGTTAAGGGGAAGGAGAGTAAAGAGTTATTATCTGTAGTCAAAAGATGAGAGAGGAGAACTGAAAATGTCAATACAAATCGCTCTGTGCCAGGTAAACAAAGGTGGCTAAAGGCATGGCTCAAAGCAACACATTTTGTCGTCACCATCTGAGTGAGTATTTCTTCTTTTAAAAGGGTTGAGGGAACAGAACATCCCCTACGCTTCTCCCCTACCCACCTCTCTTTAACATAGTTTAGCCTCATGCTAACCATGGCGACAGCCCAGGACCTTTCAGGAATCTGTTTCATAAACGAGAACAAACAGAGGGCCACTTCAGCTGAGACATCTGTCATTCAAACATGACAGTCTCTAAGCCAACTCCAACTCCTGTGATCTCTAATCAGAAAGGGGAGCAGGCTGCTAAGGCACGTGCCGGGTGATGGATGCTGGGAGAGTGTCGGCTGCACAAGTACTTTATGCTTCTGAGTGACATTAGCTTTTCAGAACAGCAGTCTCTGACACGCTTACTTTTAATTATTTTTAAGTGTGTCTGTCTATACATCTGTACAACCAACCTGGTATAAGCAAGCAGAAAACTGTTTGCTCTCAGATTTAAAAAAATAATGCTAAAGTTTGAAGTCAAACAACATCCATACATAAAATACTTGATGAAGAATACTGATTTAGTTTTAAAATATATTTAAATTTTTTTTAAAAGAACACTTTCTTGAGAGATGAACAACTCTTAGCCGGTTTCACAGAGGACATCTCTCTACTTACAAAAGACAGACACCAGAAGGGAACCACATAGAAACTTTGTTTTGGATGTTTCTTTTGGAAAAAAAAATACTAATTTTTACAGAAGAATACAACTGATTCCATTTTTAAGAAACCCAGTGGTCACTATTGGAGTCTGAAACCAAATTCTCCACACCCAGGCTCTGAGGTTTTAACAATTCACTCTGCAGAAGTTTGTAGTTGTAGTTTGACTTTAGCTGTGTGCAAAGTCATGCCTTAAAACATTCATTTTCTTTTAAGAGTCTAATGAGAGAAACCAGGTAAAATTATCAATTACAGGAAGGCAAAAGTCCACACACAGCCCCCTCTGATGCTGACCATGCTGTGTAAGGCTTTCCAAAGCTGCAGATTCTCACCTCAGCAAAGCAGCAGATATTAAAGTGCATGTTCTAAACATTTCATATATTTTTTAAATAAGTACATTTTGTCAACTTTGGTTTGTAGCCACAACTTGTTTTCTGTCAGTTGAACAGATGAAGGGATGGCAGTCTTCTCATCATGTTCATTTCAGTGTTGAGAACTGTACCACACTCTGTATCCCACTTTTACTGGGCTATACACACAGTGAAGGAAGCTTTGAAAAACCTGAGGGGGTCAATGGGATTTTATTTAAAGTTCCCTGAAAACATATTTTAAGTGGAATCCTTCTGGGGTGCTAGAGACCAAGGAGTCATAGTTTAACTGGAAACTCACAGTGGACTTGGGAAGGCACCTATCTGCATTTTTGAGATTCTCAACTTCTGAGTGTGTGGTAGAGTTCAGTGAAATTCCCACACTCCGCCACGAGATGTTTTATGTCACCAGCTTGTCTTTCTCCTCTAGATTACTTTATAAATGCGATGTGAATTTTCAATTAGGCAGAGGAGAAACAAGTTGACTTAACAGTCTTGAAAACTTGAGAAAATAAAACGAAGACAACAGGAGACAGAAATTGTACAAAGTACACAGACTGGAGCACTCACTGGTCTTGCAAGGATGTCCTAGTTATTGGGACGGTTGCACTCTCACTTTTGAATAGTGCTAGGACTTTGACTGAGACTAAGAATTAAAAATTTTAGTTTACAAACTGTTAAAACTTACTAAAGTATTTGTCACCAGTCTTTTTAAGGGACTTTGAAGATAAAATGTATGGTGTTGGCATATGCTGTCTGCTAAGGCATGTGGATGTCTGGGGCATTGTGTTTTGTTTTAGATATAGTTCTGAATGTGCTCTTTATTTGTTAACGGAGAATTGTGTTGTTCCTGGGCAGTCCAGCTTTTCATGCAAACAAGGGTCTTTCTGACCTTTCTTTCTCAAGCCACCATGCCTCTATTTTCCTTCGTGTTGTTAAAGCTTCGCTTCTTGTATGGCAAGGACAGATCAGGACAAATCCTGTGCATTTTGCTATGTTTAGTGTCATGGAGAGAGAGACATTATACAACAACAGGGGACAGAGAGAGCTTGCTTTTCTTATTGCACCTGAAATTTCAGTATAAATGGATTTCTTTAAAGACTGTTCACCCATCTGGGTCTCGTTCAAATTAGTAGCCCAGAGGACAGGCCCGTCTTTCTCACAGTATGGCATCTTCAGCCCAAAACTGCAGGAGAAAGGCTAATACTGATGCCCTCTATGGATAAACAAAGGAAATTCCAGGAACCATTGGGCTTTTTATGCCTCTCCTTAAATTGCACCTCTGTACTTAACAGCATCCAAAGGGAAACATACTGTGCAGAATGTTTCAGTGCTCTGAGCTGCTCAGAATGCCAGAAGGAGGAACAAGAAACCATATGCCAGCCTAAGTAGAAAGTTCAGAAAAGGGCCCTTGTGTTTTATGAAGTAATTACATCAGAGGTAGCATTTTGCTTAACTTGAACAGCCATGGAAACTAAAGTACACTTAAGAGGATAAATCCACATTTCATTGAGAAACATGTGGTGAGGCAGTTCTCTGCGATATCATTAAGTTTGCATTATTTATTCTTACAAAGCTCTTAGAAAAGTACCTCCATTTTCAGCTTATGAGCATATTCTGCCACACTCTGAGCCAGAGGAAACAGTGTGGATGGATGGAGTAGAGGCTTGCACGTGGAAGAATTATTAGAGGAACCGGGGCTGTGTCACACAGTGCTCTAGCCGCATGATCAAATGACTGATGCCACACAGATCCAGTCACCAAATATGGAACTAGTGATGTACAAACTGGAAACTGTACCCCAAACTGGCCTTTGGCAGACAATCTCCAAGGGAAAGGGCTGCCGTGTTTCTCCAGTGACATTTATATTGCTCATGTCAATGTGGAGCTGCACTTGTGATTATGACCGTCAAGCATTTAGTGTGCCACATTCAGCAAGCAGGATGCTAACATTCAAATGGCAGTATCCACCACATGGTCAGGAAAAGGCTGCAGAAAAGATAAAAGTAATATATATATATATATATATATATATATATATATATATATATTATATATATATATATATATATCCCTGGAAAAATAACTGTATTCTCAACTGAAGAAGTGAGATCTCATAAAACAGGCCCTAAATATTTCTTCTGTATATATTTGAGATTTGAAAAATGATTTACGAACAGTGCTTCCCCTGGGACAATTCGTATTGTTTCAAGGTAAACCCCATGATTGCCTGTATTTAAGTTCCAGCTACTCTGGGTAGCTGTGCTGGGACGAGTGGCTTATTTTCCTGTTGTATCACACAACTGTGAGCTAGACACACACTTCAGAATGTTGAACTGTAAAAGAAACACATCCTTTATGAATGTTGCATGTGAAATTTAAAAAATATGGCTGCTTTACTCCTATAATATTATAGGTTTTTTTTTTCTGGCTTAACAAAAATCATGATGATACTCTCAAGAGTGAGCATTTTCAATATCATCTGTCTGTGAACTATTAGGAGAGGGTTGAAAGCTGGGTCAATGATTTCTCCATATTAGGAAATACACTTGTCTGTTTTCCTTTTCCTTCTACTGAGCTTTGTCCAAAATCATGCGTTAGAAAATTTTCTGTTTTCAAATTGCTGTCCAGTTTGACTTGATTAGAATTTATGGCCATGGAGTCATTTTCAATGACAAAAGGATAAAGAACTAAATTGTCTGTCACCCCTTGAGACAGTGGTCTCTGCAGGTCAGCAGGGAGGTCATTGCAGGCATCGTGGGGCTGCTCTTCAGCAAGGCTGCCTCTTGCCTGTGCAAGCAAGTGGAGGCCTTCGTTACGAGGTCGCTGTCTTCATTACTTTATTTAAACGTCTTCCTCAAGGTTTCAATACCTTGGGTGCTTATAATGCTCTCATAAAATATGCTGGAGCCAGTAATCAGCATGTAGGGCTTAAGCCCCAGAGGGAGTTGGCTAGAAGATGATGAGGACAATTCTCTAGAGAAATATATTCATTTAAAATATGGAACATGCTTCTACATTTTTTAAAGTTATGCTATATCAATTAAAAAATCATATTCTTTTTCACTAAAGAAGGTGCATTTTGCTAAAAAAGAAACCTTCATATTTGTAAATCAACTAAATAATTTGAACAACATATTATATGCAAAAGATAAAAAAAACTAAACAAAAATCAATAGAAGTCTGTGTTGGTGTGAGTACACGGGATTCAGGATGAGGTGTTCGCCAAAAGCATTCATGGTTTAATAGTCAAGTAGGTCTTTGCCCTGCTGCACTCTGACTATCAGAGAAGAGAAATGTACACTTAAATATATTTCATACATTTGAGAAAATCTAATTCACTGATACGATTATTTAAAAAGTCATTGAGAGGCTGTGTGTATTTAGACAGCTTCAGTTTAATGGGGCTGTGCTACTAGAATATTATTAGGACGTTGCATTGTAAACAAATTCATTTTGAGTAGTATTTATATACATATATATATATATAATCCTTTGAAATATATATTTTTTCTTTGAAATATATATATATACATATATATGTATATTACCCTTTGAAATAAAAATAAATCTAGTGAGAAAGGCGCCTGTGTTCAAACTTCTCAGCAGATTGGTTCAGTGAGCCGTGCTCATGGCTAAGCGGCACTGCACTGGAGCATGGTGCACAGTGTGTGACTGAAGACTCAGTGGGGACTTCCTTGGTGCTTTCCTTTTCTGCCACTCACCACGCCTGGGGTGCTCTCTCCGGTCAGACCAGTGTTACAGAAGAGAAGTTCAGCATTGCAGAGTCTAAAGATGCTGGGCAGAACTGTGTCAGCCAGTCACAGTGTGCCTATGGCTTTCTCTCTTTTATTTTGATTGCCATGGTTTACATACTTTGTTACTGTTGTCAAATGGTTCCGTAAACAGTAGAAAATAAGATAAGGCAGATGCCATCCGATTTATCTGCACTCAGTTGTTCCTTTAAACGATTGTATCCTAGCCTTCAGAATGCCGTGGTGTTTCTGCCTTAAAGGTTACCTGGCATTGTAGTATTTTGTAGTTTGTAGTGCTTTGTCTGTGTCATAATTAATACAGAGGTGGCTCCCAAGGCTTAGTTGTTTAGTAAATTGCTTTCTCTCTTAATTACCTAGTTTAGTTATAGAATTAATGTTACTATTTTCAAAAATTGACCAAATAAAATATTCTTTCACTTGAGAGCTGAGCTTTAAGTAGGCTGTTTCAGGAAAAGCTTGTGTGTTACCACACAGTAAACAGATCATTTGTGAGAGAGCTGGCATCTCTTTGGCGACCTTCCTGGTCTATGTTTTGGGATTAATAATACATCAGACATCACACATTTAAAAGAAAGTAGCTGGAAGAAGGAAGTGGGGGAGTTCAGCTCTGCTCCTGAGCTGCCCCTGGTTACTCAGACCTTTCTTAGGAAGGCGAGGCAATGGTAGGAGAAGGCATATTTACCCAAATCTGCACCTGGCCAACCTAATTCACTTCTTGAGTTTCTAATGCTAAAGAGAAAGAGAGCAAAGTGTTGAGACCCAATTGGTGCCCTGTCAGGGGCAATCTGTATAACATTTCCTGCTGTCAGGTTAATAAATTTTTTAAAAATATCCAAAGGCAGAGGTAGCTATGGAAAGCTCATAGTAACTGTTGCCATTCTCCCTGAATTCACTTCTCTTTCATATCCACCGTGGCTCTGAAATTTTCTTGTTTTTGTTTGCTTGGTTCTGTATTTTGCAGGTGTTTTTTGTTTGTTTGTTTGTTTGTTTTGTTTTTCAGTTGTTTATGCTACCTCTTACTTTTAAAATGTTTATCCTTTGAGATTTTACTTGGTGTTTCTCTTAGAAATCTGAATATAACTTGTTTTAATCTTTAGTGGCATTCTGCAGTTGGACACCTATGGACACTCCATCCAACTCAAATGCAATTGTAAACTGATCAGTACTGACTTATTTGGGGAATATCAAGTAACGGGTACATTAAAAAAAATCATTCATAAAAGAAGATTAGGTCTTGGCAGTTCGTAGGCATGAGGCGCTATCTATGGACCAACTCTCAGTCTCTGAGTATGAGCTCCAATTGTCTGATTGCCAGAGTTGAGGTTCATACAGATATAAAACTGAGTGGCCTTGTTTCTAGAAATGCTCAGTGTTATGTTCTCATCTATCGGATAGACTAAGCTGTTTCTAGTGGTGCAGATGTTGAAAAAATTAACACTAAATCTCCCTTCACTAAAGAAAGTTTGTCCTCAGAGAAATGGAAATTAACTTTGTGTTCTAAGAATTCAATGGTAAAAGTCTAACCCTGCCACTTGCTATACAGGATCGCTCTGAAGTCACTACTGATTTACTTACTTCATTTTTCTAGTCTATTACATGGGTGTCTGTGCTGTTTCGCAGGATCTTATAGAGCAACTTTAAACTTTCTCCGATTCCGGCATTGGTTTAAGTGTGCTTGCAGTTTAATATATAATAAGACTATGCTCTATATTTTTACACTAAACTGTTAGCTATGTACAACTACAGCCATTTAAGTACTTTCATTGGAGAACTGTACTCCCATCAAAACTATTTAAAGAGGGGGGAAAAAGTGACCTGATTGCAAGAGTAGAAACTAAGAAATGTCATTGCATATAAATTGAGTATTTAAAGTTCTTTGTGCTGAATGCCATGAGAGGTAAAACTTTATAATAAAGGTTACATTTATTAAGATGATTAAAACCCTTTTAAGAAAATAACACAGATAAAACTCCAATAAAATTTGTTTGTTTGTTTGTCCTGAGTGTGAGATAAACAATGAAGGTGTTCTTCAGGAGACCTGTGTACCAATGATATAATCAAGTTTTCGCCAGTTTGATAAGTCTGTCCTGACCTGTCTTTTGGAATTAGCATTTTCTTATACTCATCTATAAAATATTTGCCTATAAAATATTTTTCTCTATTAAAATAATTCCCAGAAAATTTGTTTCCTACTTTTAAATTCATACAAATAATAGGGGCAGGGGATGACCAGATTTTCATAAAAGTTTGTTGCAGTCAAGGAATCAGAAAAACATTGTGTCCATTGGAAGGTAAATGGTGCACTTTCCTCTTGATTTTCTTATGTATCCACACACCACTTCACAGTGTCTACCAAATCTGTAGTACTATGTATTTAGTGTCATAAAGTTTATGATAAATGCTAATTTATATTAGTAAGCATTCTTTTAGTTCACATCATTCATGCACTATTTGAGTATACTGCTGCATATTAAAATAGAAGTCGTATGTCAAATGGAACAAACTTAAATTTGCTAGTAAAGGACTACAAATTACTACCTTTGGACATTTGGGCTGTAATCTCTGTTTCTTTGATCCTGTCTGTCAGATACCAGAGACAGCAACAGGATTCCTCAGAAATTATGCAATAAATTTTAATTTAGTAAATTTAATTTTAATTCAGTAAAGCAAATTGAGAGTGCTACACAATTTACCTTGGAAAAAGTATATGTATACTTAAAAAATTGTATAGTATATTTTTAAAAAATCCATCCAAGCTCAGGAAAATCTCTATGTTTAAATTGTGGAAACGTAGACATTTATCAATTTGTGGATATATGTCTATCACAACATTAAGTACTTAGCATTACTTTAATCAGCAAAAGGCAATTTGTTCAATCATAAGGAAAATGTTTGTTACACAGTTCTGCAAGAATTCTGGATGCCTGAATCAACATTTACACAGGCATGTGTTGAGGTATGTGGGTTTGTGATGTGCAAGAAATAATAATTGCCACTTTAGTCATTTGCTACTGAGATAGTGTGGTAATACTCATCTTTGTTTGTAGCTTTTGACTGCCATATGTGATGATTTTTCTCTTGGTATTGGTATAGCACAATTTACTTTTGCAAATTAATGGTTTTGTGTAATGCATTGAAGACAAGAATCAACCCTGTTAGAGGAGAAAAAGGCTAAAGGATTAATTTGGTTTAAAAATGCAAACATTTGAGGCTGTTTAAAAAGCATGAAAGTATTACTGCGGAGTCACTTATTGCCAAAACCAACCAAGGGTAGAAGGGAATACAAATCAAATAAGAAAACACACATCCCTGTATTTAATTATGAATGTGTAGGACAGGAGTAGATGGGTGAACTTTACTTTGTAAGAGCTGGCCTTTCCCCCAATACATCCATTTCATTTACCAAAATTTCAAAAGATAGAAATGTACAAGAAAGGAAACAGTCTGCAAAGGAAGCAGCATGTAGGACACAGTGTGCAAAACTAACATTGCAGTGAAACCAGGTAATGCTGGCAATAGATAGTGTAATCAGTGAATGGGCAAATCCATAGGGTGAGAATCATCTCAATCCTGTGACTTTCCCAGAGAGGGAATATGCATGTGTGGTTGAGTGATGGATGGCTTGTTTTGGTCACAGTCTTGAGATTAAGGCAGATTTGAATTTTAAACTAACTTAAGGAATTATCCAAACATTCACGTAGACTGGTCTATGCCTTAGCTTGAAATTTTTGGTTCTCTCATTATATTTTGTATTCATAGTAATTTCTTAACAAGCCACCTGGAATCTACAGGGAATCAGAAAATTCTTTTAAAAGTTCAGTATCCTGCTTTGAAGGGCTTAATGTCTGCAACTGACTGCTTTAAATAAAAACGAAAAGAAAAAGGAAACAGGGAGCTTGGTGCTTCCTGAGAGGCTTGAGATGGGTGGGCCAGCCTAGAGATGGAGCCACAAGTCTTGTGATCAGCAGTGTATCAATATGGCTTTATAATGACATAATAACCCAAACCCTGTAGCAGTTTATGGTTCTTTTGAGAATTCTTATGGATTCTTAGAGTGAGGGAGGTCTGAGAAAAGATCCTGAAAGCTTTCACGAAATCTGGCTGTGTGACAGGGAAGTATGATGCCTGTGATTTAGCTGCTAAGGAATCCCATCGACCAGGGGCATCATTAAACTTTTAAGGTAAAAACAAACCACAGAGCAATTGGTAGATATGAAGGGTACAGAGTGGCCAGAGTGACTGCGGAAATTAGAAAGTGAAGGTTCTGAGATGAGAATCAAAATGCAGGGACCCCACTGTCGACCTCAGTGTCCTGCTTAAAAACAGCATTCTGTGTGTGCAGTGTTCTGAACACTAGAAGCACGCTGGGTCTCTCTCTCTCTCTCTCTCTCTCTCTCTCTCTGTGTGTGTGTGTGTGTGTGTGTGTGTGTATTTCCTTCATGGAATCTGTCAGAATTGATTGCTGCTCTTTCATTTTCCCTTGGCTATTTTTAGTCAATGATAAATAAAGAACCAGAATTGTGAATCTGGCACCAGTGAGATATCACACCAGAAACAGCAGGGAAGAGCCAAGATGAATAACTTTACATCAGTGGATGCCCGTAGATCCCAGGCCTCTTAACATTTGTAATACTGCTAATTTCTATGGGCTTTTTAAAATACACTTCCACATGAGCTCTCAAAACCCATAAAAGTGTGGCATGTAAAGTAAATTGTTTGTCACTTGCCGTCGGCCTGCCATATTTATTGTCAGGAGAAATGGACATTAGTTGGAAAAGCAGTTGTTAAAGGCCAAACAATTTTTAAAGATGGCAAAGCCGTGCGAGGGCTTTCCTTTTTCTAACAATGAGGCGCCCCTTCAGACATCAAAAGACAAGATAATAAGACACTTCAAGCACAATTCAAGATTATATTCAACATCTAAAGGCTCATCTCTTGTCAGTTTGCATTTACCCTCCGAGGGATGGAACGCTTCTATCATCTTTCTGTCAAGAGGAGTCTGGCGGAAGAAGCAAGGGCTCTTATTTCACACTCTTAGGATTTTTTTATTTTTTTATCAAATAGCCTCCACTCACTTGGATTCAGCCAAAATGGGGGGATAATTCCAGGAAGGTCATCACAAGTACAAAAATCTCATATTGATTTGTATGATTAGAAGGCATTAAAATTGCCCGCTCATGTTAGGTGCTGAGAAGCTGTGTCAGTTACTTGATCAGACACTTTTTTTCAGCCTAGGGGAGAAAAAGATAGCTAAAAATTTAAAAGTAGATAACTGAAAGATGAAATTGTCTTAATATGCTGTTTGAACATTTAACAAGTGAACATAAAGACAATTTAATGCTTTTAACTTCATAATATTTCCAATTAGCTTATTCTTTATGGAATACTTCATACAGCATACAAAGAGAACGGCAGGCCCATGCTTAATAGCTGAAAGAAATACTTTTGTCAAATTATTTGTAAATACTTTCAAAAATTGATTTTATATATCTAATATACAGATAATAGTTGATGACATTTTCAGTATAAATTTAATTACAAGGCTATCTGCAATGATTAGCAAGGTTCTGTAAATGTTTATGTTCTGAAATGATAATCCTGTCACATTTGCCATCCCATGCCATCCTTTCCAGAGACAGTGCTAAAGAAATACTAGAGGACTTATTATCCTGATTATTCTCTACTAAAATAAGTCACATCTTTTGCTCTCTGAGGGTCATATCTCCATACAGAGAAGCATTCTGGGCTTTTTGTTTGGTTTTGATTTAGATGATGGTGGGGACACACTTACACAAGTTAGAAGAACCAGATTTTTTTTTTTTCTCAAAATAAAACAACTGATGAAAATAAAACCATGATATCCTGGGATCGTTTCTATATTGAATCTTTGAAATTACTTTTCCTAGGAATTTTCATCACCTCTCTGTGTCTTTGCTTCTGATATTTCTCTTCTTTGCTGTTGTTTTGAGACTAGCTTTCTTCTTCTATATCACAGGCTCACATCAAAGCAAAGCAAGCAAGTGTGTGTGTATGTGTGTGTGTGTGTGTGTGTGTGTGTGTATGTTGTATAAATGTGTCACAGTGTCATTACAATATGTGATAGAAGTGAGAACACGATTCTACCGTATTTGTTCTATTCATTATATGGTTCTATTTCTACTCTGTACTTTATTATTTATGCATTCAACTGTGAATTAGTCAATTCAATAAATAAGTACTGAGTGCCTTCTCTACGGCAGGTGTGTGTTGGGTGCTAGAGACTGTACAGAGACTAGTGCACAAAGTAAGAGAAGCATAGTTTAATATTAGGATAGGTATTAGTGTGCAAAAATGAATCATCCTTAAATAGCCTTCACTCAGCAGCCCATTCTGACATTGTCTTTTTCATCTATGTTTCTGGTGTTTCTTTAAAAAGTATTGATCTTCAAAGTTGTATATTTTAGAAGTTTTTAATTGGTCAGAGGTCACAATGAGGCTTTCATTGAGAAATAATTATTCCAAAAATATTGTCAAAGGAAAAATGAATTATTATGGGACTTGTAGAAAATTACAATGATAGTGTTTTTGCCATTCTGTTTGAGGTGTAAAAACAAAACTCTGCCTTTGTACACTTCTTAGTTATGTTCAAAGGGAGAAAAAACTAGAATTTAATTTAATTTTGTGAACTGATTTTCCTATGTCTGTTCTCTTTCCTAAATTCTTGTTACATATTACTTAACAAAAGGCTGCTGAGTCTTGCCTTGAGTTTGGGGTTGACCCTGACTTGCCACTTAATAGCTGTCTTAGCAAAATTTATGACTTAAGCTTCTACATTCTCACCTCTGACTGGAAGGTTTGATGACACTTACTGCACAGGGCAGTGCTGGATTTAAAATGATTGACACTCATAGAGCCCTGTAGAATTTTGGGTGTGTAAATACCATAAGTGGTTAAACTGAAAATGAGTTTGCCATTTTCAGAGAGGAGTTGATTATTTTTTTTAGCACTAAATGGGATAAAACTGATAGCTAGAGTTATGAGATGGTTGGAATGATCTGTGCCTCTTCATGAAGAAGCATCAGCTCTCACAGATCTCTGGCCAAAGGGGTCTTCTGGAGATCTTTTTCTCAGGATGACAGTACCTCTCCCTTCTTCAGATACATTAACAATTGCTGTCTTCAAAACTCATTTAGGAAGAAATCTATAAACGGATGCTAGAAGATTCTAGAGAAGACTCTGATTCTCTGTCTGTGTCTTGTAGAGCATATGGGTGAGGGTAGAAGGGTGGGAAAGGGACAGTTATATATATATTATACTGTTCTAAATTTAAAATGTGGGAGACTATAATTCTTTCATATAATTGAAATCTTTAAAATAATGTGGGTGTTGAGAAGTGGTGTTACATGAGATGCCTTTGGAAGGCGATAAAACTCCTCTAGCTGGTGACTGGTTCCATTGGCCTGTAGCTATCTTCATTTGGATAGCTTTTAGGCCAAGCACAGGTTTTTCTCTATCTTGAACACATTTTTACCAAAATTAGGGATATAGCATTTGTCCTTAATGAAATGTTCTTTCACAGACAAAGGAGTTTGAGTTCTTAGTGCCCCCCCCAACTTCCTTTTCTCAAACAGGAACATTAAAATAACAGGCTGGTATGTAAGGGAGATTAGGAAATTACTAAACACCAGCAATGGGAGATTATGTAAGGAAGGTATATACTTACACAGAGAGATGTTTACTTAATGTGACTCCCTTTGCCCATTTAGAAAACTAATGGGCTTTCACAACCTGAGAAGGGACAGTTATCCTGATGACAGCCAACAAAGAGTTTGAAGCAGATTGTAGTGACCTGGAGAAATTGAAGATCTGCTTTCTGTATTTAATTTTCCCCTAAAAAGCCAAATCTCAGGCTGAATGGAGAATGTAATTTCTACCCCAGAAGTTAATATGGTTTGATTAGGATGATGAGCTTCTTTGTCCCAGAGGAAACCCTTCCATCCTGCTGAAGGTTTAGCTGTAAGTTACGCATGTAGACCACAGCTACAACTTGAAATCCATGGTACCTTCATTGGGAAGTGTATATTGACAGTGGTTAGTGTCTTCCTAATCTTCCAGAAAAAATTCTTAACATTTTATTTTAAAAACAAACCAACAGTAAGAACGTAAATAAAAACTATCATTGCAAGACTTGAATGTGCTGTTGGAAGCCATATTTGAGGGAAGATGTGTCACTACCTTTCTAAGGATGGAGATTTCATTTGAGAGTTTGAAAACTTAGAGTTCCTTTTATGCATACAAAATGATCAGGTTAAAGAAGAGTCTGCTGTTGCTATGGTTTCCATGGCAACTTGGGTTTAATTACATATTCATGTCACATACACATCTCTCAGAAATTATTGACACTTTTAAATTATTTTATTTACATATATGTCAACCAGTCTAAAATGTGTGTATGTGTGTGTGTGTACAAGACCGATAACACATGCTTTCCAATTGAATTAATGTCCACAATCGTGTTAATATTAAGTAGAATAGACACACTCTTTCTCTCTATTTTAGATAAAATTTCACATAGTCCAGACTAGCCTGGAACTAACTAAATAGTTTAGCATTGTCTTAAATTAAATTTCAGTTTTAAATTTTTATTCTTTATTTTTATTATTTATGAGTTAATATCAAGGGTCATGGTTTTTCTACACAGCATCCATGTTGAGAACAGAGAGAAATTTTTGGAAGTTGGTTATATCCTACCATGGGATTCAGTGATAAACCTCAGGTCATCCAACTTCAGAATAAGCAAATGCTTTTACCTTTTGAGCTTTCCTGCCAGCCAACAGCAGACTGTTAACTAGTTCAACCTAAACATCAGCCTTAAGAATTGTTTCTTCTAGAGACTTTAAACAAACACATGGATGAATTCATCTGCTTTTGCATTCTATGGAGGCTCATAAAACTTTTTCTTTAAAGTCTTTGATATTTTTCCTTAATGGTTTTTGACAATCCTCAGGAAGCATGGATAGACTGGGAGAGTTCTGTGGGACTGAGGAAGTGTGGATTAAAGAGTAGAGAGTTTCAGTAGGTGGGAGATGCTTTTGTGATCTTTTGTGTAGTGTGGTAGCTCCAGTTAATAATATATTATATACTTGAAAGTTGTCAAAAACAGTGGATGTTTAATGTTCTTCACATAGAAACATAAAGTGGAAAGTATATTAATGGGCCCTATTAATTCTTGTGCAATGTAAAAGCATGCCAAACATCACATGCACCTTGTAAATATAACTGTTATTATCAATTAAAAAGAAAATATTAAGAGGCTGGAAAATTTTCTCAGTAGTTAATAATACTGGTTATTCTTAACAGAGGACCTCAGTTTAGTTATGAACACTGACATGGTGGTTTACAACCATTTGTAACATTCAATAAGTGTTGTTTTGGGGGAAAAAATCATTGCAATAAGGTTAATATTGTCAACAATGGAAGATATGAAGTGTTTCTTATACGCCTGACCTATAATACTTCACTGATGTGACATTGGCTAAGAAGGTCCTGCTACAGATCCTATAGAAGACCCTGCTACAGATCCTATAGATTTTCCCCCCTTCCATTTCTGATGATCAGCATCTTTTGATCAAGCTTCTTGGTTCCCCACAAGGCAGTGCATCCTGCCTTCCCTTGTGTTATGGCTCTTCTCTCATTTTCTCCACTTCTTTTGCAGTTGCTATCAGGGTTTGCCTGCTATTATAATGACTTATGCATTTGTCTGCCTCTTTTGCTAGGTAGCAAGTCCCTAGAGGATAGATAATAGATCTTGAATATATTAAGTACCAGACAAATGTTTTTTGAATTGAACCACTTCTGAATTGGATGTTTCTGGACATCATCCACACTTGGTAAATACTTGCTGAATATTAAGAGAAAATAGACTCTACTCACAGGAGTCTACTATCCTATCTGGGGACATAGGAGGAGAGAGGAGGTTAGAAAGAATGACAAAGCTAAGATAAATAAATGAGTGGCCACATGTCAATAAGTATTTAGTAAATTTCTGATAAGTGTTGTACTAGGCTTGCATAATAAAATGATAACTAATACAGGCTTTGTCCCTGTTCTCATGGATTTCACAGACGATAAGCAATACAGATAACTAAGTAATGCTGTCTAGAAATTAATAATTTACCAATTTAAGAAATGCCCTGAAAGCAGGAAGCAGATGGTATAAGAGTGAATAATGGGAGCAGAGGCATAGAATCGTTTGCAAGATCAGCTCCGCTAGAGAACACTGAAGAGAGCCTATGTGATATCATTTTGGAAAGTTACTTCTCTCTCATTAAGTATATCCTTGATAGGATGATCCCACACGATGCCTTTCTTCCAATAAACAAAGAATAGTATGTCCTCAAAGTAGTCCAAGGTGCCAGCTCCCTCCTGAGAGGGTAATTCTTTTTTTTTTTTTTTTTTTTGGTTTTTCGAGACAGGGTTTCTCTGTGTAGTCGGGCTGTCCTGGAACTTGCTCGGTAGACCAGGCTGGCCTCGAACTCAGAAATCCGCCTGCCTCTGCCTCCCAAGTGCTGGGATTAAAGGCGTGCGCCACCACCGCCCGGCAGCGAGAGGGTAATTCTTAATTTGTCTGGTCTGAGAACTGCAGTACCACTAGGGTCGCTCTAGATGGAAGTGCTTCAAGAGTTAGAAATTGAATATCAGAAGTTAACGTCATCTACTGCTACACTGAACCTCCAAATACGCAGCTCACATCGGGACATTTATTACACTCCCAAGTCTTTATCTTGGGTAGGTTTAGAAGAGACAATGAACTTCTTTCTTATTTGGTGTCATCTGATGGAACCCAATGGCCAGGGTGGGCTAGAATAATCTGAAAGCTGATTTTCTCCACTTCTGATGGCTGGAGCTGGAGCCTGGCTTGAATTTTAGCGAGAACCATCAGCCAGAGCATCTCTTGGATTTCTCCTGGTCAGCTGGACTTCTTTATAGTGTTATGGCTGGATTCCCAGGGAAAGCACTGATCAGGAAGGGGGTAGTGAAAGCAGGAACTAAAGAGGAAACTTCAGGTGGAATCTGGCTTTCCTAAGTTCAAGTTTTTTAACCTGATCTGGAAGACAATAGCATCATGTTTACTATTATTTTTTCTTCATTAGAATCAAGTCATAAAGGCCGACCAGAGACCAGAGTGGGGAGAGACAGAGGAAGCGAGGGAGAAGAGAGACAGAGAGAGACAGAGAAACAGAGAGAGAATTATATACTTTATCAGGAATGATGTCACATTTATAGATGAGTTGAAAACATTACAAAGTTCTCTCACTTCTGTATATCTGTTCCTTTTCTCTCAGAGAAACTAAATGAAGTAAATGTCCCTGGGAGGCAATGCCCTTCTATCAGTTAACAAATATTGTAATGGATTTGCTTGAGACAAGGTTAATGGTGATGATTTCTATAGCATTCACTGAGGACAACTTAATATATATTTTTTAATAGTTGTGCTTTGTTCTGCTGAAGGTTACCTTTCTTTTTATCACTGTTATTTTCTTTGAAATGATTAAGGAGCGTACTTTAGATTTTGGAAACTGGGCCTCTACTCCATAAACACACACAAAAAATAAAAGCTGTGTGGTGTTAGGAGTCAGGGGCAGATAGAAGATAGATTCTAGGAGCCCACTATGCCCACACTTATGACAGACCATTGGTTATAGCAAATGAAAATAGATTTCCCAAACCTAACATATTAAGTTCAATACATTTCTCTTCAGTAATAACTGACAGAAATTTAAGTTATAATAAACCATTTCTGAGCCTTTATATCCACCACTGGACAATCTAAAGAAGAATGGGCCAGGAAAAGAAAGTTGATATGCTCAATGGTATTTCATGTCATCATTGTTTATAAGAAAATTATCTGTGCCACAATTATCTTAAAGTGTTTAAAATTAGATTCTACATCTGAAGATTGTTCTGCTTCGGATTTTTCCATTACTTATATCCAGGAGATTCACACTTCAAGCATCTTGAATCTTTATAAAGACCAATTTTGCATTTCTTAATGTATCATAATATCTGGGAAGAATGGCCATCATGGGAAAGAAGGAGACTCTTAGATGTCAGCCCGAGGAATAGAAGCGTTTTCCAGCTCTGTTGAAGAAAATGGGGAGCAAAGGTTTGCATGAAAATTTAGAATGATCAGTGTTTAGATATAGAATCAGCAAACTCTAACTTTCTCAGTTGTATGTGTTATTATGACATCAATTACTAACAGGTTTTACTAACTGTAGACAACATGTCCTGAATTCTGAATTACTTTGCTTCTGTGAAAAGTCTAATTTACAACATTATTTGCTGTTCCACTTTCCCCAAGGCCTGCAGATTCCCCCCTGGTGCCTTTCCACACACAGTACTGCCAGGGAAGGTCCCCGAGAGGAACAGGAAGTAGCACACCAGATAATCATGTTGAGGTGCATGTTATAAGCATTCTCCATGTTTGTGGCCATGAGGTAAACTCCAAAGCCAGGAAAGGAGGAGGGCCAGGGCAGGCTGGGAGGCGGTAGAGTTGGAGGAACCTCAGGCAGATAAGACTTATTTTATTCACTTGCAGAGAGGCTGTTAGGCTGCTGGCTGCTGGCAGTCACCCAGACACGAGGCAACTCACACTGTCCAAACAAAGACAGGAACACACACACACACACACACACACACACGAGAGAGAGAGAGAGAGAGAGAGAGAGAGAGAGAGAGGAGAGAAGAGAGACAGAGAGACAGAGGACAGAGAGACAGAGAGAGAGAGAGGGAGAGAGGCTGGCAAAGGTGAAGACAGGGTGTGGGTGCATTACATGTATATATACAGATGTATGTGTAGTGAAATATATATATATATAAATATATGATATAATCTGTATTTATATATCTAAATTTTAATATGCAGATGCATATATATACACATATACACACACACACATATAAAATCACTGTTTACTTTTGGGCTCCCCAGACATCAGCCATCTTTTTCTGACTCTTAACATCCCCAGATGCCTGATGTTAGCCATCTTGCCTCATGCCAGATACCCATATATCAGCACCATGTTACTTGAACATAAACTGGTCCATAAGAACTTCTGATGCCTTAAATGGAATGTGCAAAAATATGCAATATGAAACTCTACTCTGCAGAACTCTTTATAAAATTCTTTTCCTTAAATCCACGAGAGCTCCATGAGAAAGTAGCTATGCAAGTGTGTCCACGAGCTAAGCTTTACTATTTGCAGCCTCTGGTGGTGGCAGCAGTGCTTCTGAGCATGTAACAATTTCAACATATTGTTACTCTGTGAAACTTCCTGAAGCAGATACTTCCAGGTTTGGCTGTTAAACCTCCTCAGCTAATACAGTTTACAGAATTATGATCATTTTTCTCCACCAATTAAAACTTTATACAAGCTTATTGTTCTCAGAAAAAAAACTACAAACTTCTACAATGTTGTTCCCACCATCCATATAACCTCATGCTATACTCTCTCTCCATATATATATATATATATATATATATATATATATATATATATGCATTAACTGTCAATTTGACATAACTAGATCATCTGAAACAGGAGTCTCAGTTGCTCAGTTGAGCACTTTGTCAGGCTGGTTTCTGGTGTGTCTGTGGAGGACTCTCTTGATTGATGATAACTGCTGTAAAAAGTCAAGACCACAGTGGGCAGTATCATTATGTAGAAAAATAGTCTTGGGTTGTGGAAGAAAGCTAGGTAAGCATGAGTTTAAGCACTAGCAAGCTGCATTCTCCCATGGTTTCTGCTTCAAGTTCCTGCCCTGATCACAGCAACAGCAGAGTACAACAAGATGCTATGGTATCATTTTGTAACATGCTTTCCCATGTTCAAATGATTTTACAGAAATTACATCCATAATCTAATCCTCTTGCTATTTCATCTATGCCTTGAATTATATATTATCTATTTTATATATTTTTCATATAGGAAATCATTATTTATTCAATTGATCCTTTCTTCAGTTAAATTGCTTTCATTTTTTAAATAAACCACGTGTATAGAGAAAATATGTCTTACACACTCAGACTTTTCCTTAGGATAACACAGCAGAAGTGAGTTTGTGCGGCCGTTACCTTGTGCACGTCTATGTGCTCCAGAGGATATGCAAATGTGTATATTCATGAATAGTGTTTGCAAGTGTTCGTCTAATTCCTTCGACACATTTTATTTTTTAAAAGATTTTTGTTTTGAACTTTATTTTATTTTATGTGTATGTATGTATGAATGACTTGTCTCCATGTATGTAAGTGCAACATGTACGTTCCTTTACTTAAGGAAGTCAAAAGAAGGAATCTCATTCCCTGGAACTGGGGACCCATACGAATCTGAGCCAAGTTATCTGAAAGAGCAGTACGTGGTCTAAATGCTGAGCCATCTCTATAGCCCACAAATCTAACTTTTATCTTACATGTTTGCATTTAGAAAATGCAGTCGGTGAGAAATAGTAACTCTTTTTGTTTTTGATTACTAATCATAATGAGTAAAGTTTATGTAGTATTTAACAATTTAAAAACTCTCTCATTGAGGAATCTTTCTCATTGCTTTAAATGATGTTTTAAATAAATTAAATAAATCCTTAATCTAAAAAGATTATTATTACTATTTTTCCAACATTTTATAAATACTACATTTTATGGCTACTAGATAGTAGGTAATAAAATCATTGTCAAACGTATGATGGGGAAATGTTGCTTTTGGTTAACATCTAGCTAGAAAAAGATCTAGAACCTACTACTGGCTTACACATGGCAGGATATTGCCATATTGATGCTGGGCACTGATCCCAGAAAACCGCATATGCAGTGCCATGTGTTCTAACTCTGAGCCTCATCCAGCCTGGGAGTTGCTTGAATCCAGATAGAAAGGGGATGGGATGTTCAGATTGGATAAACTGGGGAAAGTTTTACAAAAGCACTTCCTACAAACTTTTAGTAGGATGCCAGGAAACACAGCACAGAAGAACCCTGCACTTAAAAAGCACAGCATCCTTGTTTTCCTTTGGTTCTCATCTTTTACTTCACCTGGGTCATAGAGAAAGGACCATGTGGAGGAATGCAGTTATCCTAAGAAGACTCCACAAGAAAGAACAAAGAAATAAGTTTCTGAACTGAATTCTCTCACCTTCCACCAATAACAAAACCAAATGGCAACTGGACAGCAACAATTGGCTTTGAAGCAGTTTATAAAGATGAACTTCCTGGAACATAGAGTAAGGCTGGGTGGTAAAGGGCAGAAGGCAGCCTACAGGGATGGATAGCCTTAGCCAATGGAGCAGACGACTAATTCTAGTATCAATCTCAATCCCCACTTTGCCACTTAACTGTTATTTAATGTCTATGATCATCATCTGGATCATAAGGATAACTATAGTTCCCACTTCATATCACCTCTCTGATGATAATTGAAGAGCTAAAGCACCTGCAATAATCTTGGCACACAGTGTACATGTCTGCCCTTGTGGAATGGAGGAGAGGGTCTAAGAAAGCTCCATAGTTTCTTCATCTTTTGTCTCTCTTCCTTCCTTTAATCCCAGATGCTGCCATGGTTGCTGTTTGAAATTCAGTTTAGCATTTGCAGGATATGTTGTCAGAGACCAAGCCTGTTCCTTTCCTCAGATCTCACCTGAAGTGGTTCCTAACCAGTATCAATCAGACACACAGCATTTTCCACATGTGTTGGTCATGATGGCATGCTGGGTCTCTGATCATGATGCAGAAGAAAACTGGGTTCCTTGGGCTCTGTCCCAAGATGCTTCATCATCTTTCTCCTACATAGGCACCTTTAGAAGTGGCCTTCATTTACATCCAGGGAAGTTTGGTAGAACACTTACAGGATAAAATGGATGTGTATTCAATGACACTTTCTGTTTTTACTATATTAACCGTATAGAATGGAATTTTAGCATTGACTTAGTCTTTTGTTTCAGTGTTTCCTTTCTAGAAAAATCCCACAAAGTAGATGAGAAATTTATCTTCTTATACTACAATAACATATTTTTAAAAATTTATATTAACTTGCCACAAAACTATGTCTTCATTTGGAGCATTAATGTAAGGATTTCTCATTCAAAACAAGAAAGTGAGAAATAATTGTAAGCAGGGTTATTTACTGGATATCTTTATCTCTCCATCAGTCCTGACTTGACTGTTAATTATAAAATGTTCACCATCTACACACTAACTGACAGACATGAAATTGTCACATTTGTGTTTTGTTGGTATGACTCCAAGCTGTTATTGTTCAACCTGAGATTGTGTTTAGAAAGTAATAAATCCTTCCTGTTACATATCAGCCCAGTCTAACAGTGTATACCAAAAGACACTGCTTCCTCCAGTGTGGCAGTTACAGTATAAGTTACAGCTTATTTTATGAGGTGTTCCACTTGCATGACAAGGGTTTAGCTTATAAGTGCCATAACCAATGTATGAAATTATAATCTACTTAAAGGATTGGCCAAAATATTGTTTTTTATATGGTTCATTATATTACATTCTAGTGGCTTGAAGTATTTGTTAGAGATAAAATTGTTACATTATTATAGAGTATAAAACATGATATATCATCGTTGATGAAGTTATTTTGAGTGATATTTCTAGTCTGACTTAGTGACTCCAGACTGCTCAGAAAGAAGTCCAGTGAGTCATGGGATGGCTTAGAAACCCGCATTGTCTCAGTCTACCACTACAAAAGCTGGAGCTCACTCATGCCACTGTGAACACAATAGTCTGAATTTTCAGGAATTCTGAGATGCAGCCATTTAACAATGACCCTATTAGGAATTCAATTATTTACTCTTACAATTATATAAAGTATACTAAAACCAAATGTGGCAGAGTAGGATACTCACCTTATTGTGGCCTCATTGTTGAGAAAGAGGGATGTGGTGAAGTAAGACTCGTGTGTTCCTCAGGGCATGCTCTCACAGTGACCTTCTTCATCCTTCTACAACCCACCCCCACGGGTTCCCTTGCACCATCAACTGACTACCAACCTTTTAGTGACTGGTCTTTGGCAGAAAGTTCAGACCCAAGCCCAACAGGAATGTCTTATTATTCTGAGTCCATTCTCAGCTCTGTGTTCAACGATACCATGTTTATCTCATAATCAGACAATTAGAAAGTATTTACATGTTGGAAAGTTGGCTGGTGCTTGGTCTACTATTTGTTGGTTGTCTAAAAATGAGAAAATGACGGTAAAGTGGTGATAATATAAATTATACTCAAAGTGCACTATCTGAAAGTTTTGTATGGTTAATGGAATTAATAAATGAAGATTCATTTTTAGTATACAAAACCACTATGGTTCTGTGAGGTGTTGTTGGTAAGTGAAGATTTAATATACACCCTTATTTCCTTTTCTTTTTACTTTAACAAATACATGGAAATATGTTCCAGCATTCAGGTAGAATGGTTGTCAATGATATGAATAACTTTTTGATAAGTCAAATAGTAATTACATTTGCAGTCTCATTTTTGTAAGACTGCTATTAGTAGTATAATTACAAAAACTCCCACTAGCTTTCAAATGAAATAAAAAGTCCATGTATATGTATAAGTATATGTAATGTGGCTAAATATATTCTATTATTCATTTTCTTTAGGAGCTAAGTGTTATGCATATTGTGTTGATTGATTCTAATGTTTGTATGCATATAGACAACATTCACACTTTTCCCCAAGGCAGTTTACTTTTCAACAATCATTGCCATATAATTGATTAGAGGGTATTAATTTACAGATTCTTGTTCTATTTGTTTTGACACATTAATTTCAAGTACATGAGGACCCAAAAATATTAACAAATCTTTCTAAGAGTTATTAACTCAAGAAGCATGATGAAGACATTCATATTACTATGCTAGCATTTTTTGCTCTAGTACCAATATTTTTTCAAGAAAGAAGATATTTATAAATTATCTTAGTATTTAAGCTTCTGTAGATAGTGAAGTTAAAGTGAAGAGTTTTATTTTTGCTCATAATAAGACCATTACGGTCCTTCTGCTCAGCTGTTCAGTCTTTCTGTTTTTATTTCTTTGCATAATCAACAGAGAAAATATTAAAATCATAGATATTATCCATTATATCTGATAGCTGCATTACAATGATAACATAAATATTTTAGCTATAGGTCAGGTGCAGATGCAGATGTAGGGGTGTGTACAAATAACCAAATAACATGGATGCATCTGAAAATGAGCTGAATTCAATTTGGAAATGAAAGCAACTGAACAGACCAGGGAAACTTCCCTGGAAGACAAAGGGATGCACAGTCACATCAGCACAGGTTCAGTAATGAGACAAAGCAGCCAAAGTCCAGGAATGGAAACGTAGACACCACAGAAGAGCTCTTCAAACACTAGGAGGGATTTGTAAATTAGGGACATTCTCAGTTTAATCTGTATGACTTCTGGGAAGTAAGCAAAACTCAAGTAGTCATGGATGGAATTTAATCAGTAGAGTTAAGATATAAAGGTAGCTTGCCGAGGGGATGGGCACCCTTACCATTTAGTCTTCAGGAAAAGCTGAAAGATCTAATAGATGGGATTCAGGTGACCATGAAGTAACCCTTCGGAGTCTATAATTCTATGAGCACATAGTCAAATGCTAAAGCAACCTGTCCTTGGAAGACTGGATAAATAAGCTGTTTCATAATCTCAAGAGCTGTAGTTAGCTCTAACTATAAAATAAACAAGGCCATATTATATTTTGATCTGAATAAATGCAGGTAATATTGTGCTAGAAAAAAATCCTTAAGTATAAGTATTCTTGGTGCCAAGGAGATGACTTAGGGGCTTAAGTGCCTGCTCTGTAGCATGAGAACCTGATATAGGATCCCTAGTGCCCAGGTAAGCCCTGTGTGTGGAGTTTGCCTGCACTCTTAGAAAATATGAGATTGAGAATGCAGAATCCAGAGACCCTTTGTCAATTAGTCTAGAAAAAGACATGTTCTAGGTTTCCTGAGAAATCCTGCCTCAGAAAATAACATGGAGAATAATAAAGGAAGTCAACTCTTGGCCTCTGCTGAAGTTCTCACCTGCATACAGACTGCATATAAACAGTCAAACATTTATCACACGTATATTCACACACTCCCCCAAAGTATTTTTATAATAATAGTATTTCTGTTTTCTTGAATTAGCACATAGAAAAAACCACTTTGGTCCTGGTAACAGCAAATTACATTATTGTAATCTATTTGTCCTATTCTTGATCATAAAGACTTATTTGGTACATTCACTTTTCAATATATTTAATATATAGACAAAAATGAAACATTCAAAAACTTCAACAATATTTAAACTGAGTTACTTTGGCAAGCTGTTTCAATATCCTCATGAAATTATCGGAGCTTAAGAACTGAGTTCTTTTTTTTTTTTTTTTGTATTACTTTTAAAAATACATTATCCCCTCCAGAGACCAATTATATCCCCAAATCAGTATTTTACTTGAAAAAGTTCATAGATCAAATGAACAAAAATGAAACTTGACTGGCAACCTGGAATATGAATTAGACATGGCTGTGTGGCTATGGAATTGCTGTGTTAAAAGGATTTGTGCTCATTAGCAATGCTAACGAGATTGCTACCTTTCTGCTCCCCTGAGAAAAGACACTGCTATCTGAAGCCATTATGGATTAGATGTTTATATTTTTAACCCTCTAATTAACTACTCATGATTTTTATAAGACAGTTAAATCTTTTGAATTATAATTTTACTCTTATGGGGGAAAAAGTTATTCTAAGAATCAGACAACTCACATCGATATCTTGATTTCAAACTTGAATCACCTCAGATATAAGACAAAGAAACATGATATAAAAGGAAATGTAGAGAAAAATCCTGAGATCTCTCTCTCTCTCTCTCTCTCTCTCTCTCTCTCTCTCTCTCTTGAATTTAAATTTAGAATAAGGTCTCTTAGTACCCACTTTGTAGAAATATATCCTCAGGTTTGCAAAAGACAAGGGAGAAAGTATTCCAGTCTTGTTGAGTTTTGTTTTGTTTTTAACACACACACACACACACACACACACACACACACACACACACACATACACATACACACGACAAAAATATTCTTTAAAATATATAGATCCGTGTGTGTGTGTGTGTGTGTGTCTGTGTGTGTGTGTGTGTGTGTGTGTGTGTGTGTGTGTGTGTGTGTGTGTGTGTGAAGCAGCAGGAATAGAAAGGATATCTTTTCTAAAATTTGGAAGAAATTTAAAATACCAGCACTGGACCATCTTACCTAGGCTGAGGCCAGGATCAGAGGCTCACAGCTGCAGTAGACGGGCATGTTATGTGGGGCAGTCCTGCATGGGAAAAATAAGGTTTGAGTTTTCTTTGCAAATCAAAATAAAGAGTTCAGAGCATATGAATGGAGAGGGAATACTTAAGGAAATGGAATATTTTGTAAAGTTATGCGGGGGAAATGAGCTGGAATAAGCAAGGTGGAAAGCGAAGCTCCTAAAGACCCAGCCACTGACTTGGTAAACTCACCGAAGCTCTGAAAAGTTGAAGGGCTGGATGCATTCCTACAGCATCTTCCTCTAGACTTGCTTCTTTTACTGCAAATTGACTCTTCAGGGACCGAGCCTCAGAAATAGCTCATCTCTAGTGTCTGTAAACCAGGGAAGTATCTCATTTCCATAAAATCCAACCTACATCCAAATAATGTGTGAACCACGTGAAGTTGCTTCACAGACTTACCAGAACATACTTGCTTCCAGTATGCTGTATTGCAGTTGGTCAAGAGTACTGGCTGAAAGTAAGCATGGACAGACAAAGAACACACATACATACATTGTCATTACTGAAAGAAAAGTCCAGGAAATCCCTGACTTTTCTGATATTGCTACTTTTGTGTTTTTGTTTAATGAAACAATACCTCACTGTTTTGTGTAGCTGACTTTGAAATCACTGATAGACACACTACCCTCAAACCCATGAGCTTCATGGCTATGCCTGTCCACACTACCACAGCCAACAAATCAAGCACACTTTGGAGTTACAGATTCGTGATATGTGTCTTGGAAAGTGGCTTATCTAGGCAAGGTGGCACATGATTGTAATCTTAGCATTCAAGAGGCACAGACAGGAAGATCCTGAGTTTGAAGCCAGCCTGGGTTATATAAGCAGTTACAGGGCAGTCTGAGCAACATAGTGAGATGACCCTCATTGAGGAATGAAAAATGTCGGGGAGGGAGAATGTATCAGATGCTAGGTTATACAGTTTACAAATGGAAAGAAAGAAAGAAAGAAAGAAAGAAAGAAAGAAAGAAAGAAAGAAAGAAAGAAAGAAAGAAAGAAAGAAAGAAGAAGGAAAGAAGGAAAGAAAGGGAGGAAAAGAAAGAAAAGAAGGAAAAGAAGAAGAAAAATGAGAGAAGAGAGGAAAAAGAGAAAAGAGAAAGCCATGAATGTACTAATAAGCATATGTTAGCTATAGACATGGAGTATTGTGTGAGAGACAGCCAGAGTACACACATAAAATAAATCCTACAGAAGAGGTTTATGAGTAAACACAAGCTGCTTTGCCATTTCTGTCAGTGTTAACAGTCAGGTGATGATGACAGTAGTCATGATTATCACCTTTCAGAATGGTAAAAATCTTGCCCACTTACAATAATTTAAATAGGAGGCAAGCCATTCATTTCTTCTGCAGGGTTAGAATGCATATTTGGCTCTAAGAATTTAGTGTTTACCCTTCATGGGTCAATAGATAGGTGAGGCTTAAAACCTCTTTAGGTGGAGATTATTCTTCCTCTAGCCTCCTGCATTTGAAAAGCCCCAAGCAATATTCCACATTTCTTAAAGAAATAAGGTCAAATGTGAGGAAAGAACAGACAAACAATATCATTCACATGGAAATCATCACCACAAGTTAATAAAAAAAAAAATGGAGATTCTTTTCCTCTTTGAAAGCGAGATGGCACTGACTTCTGATGGGACTTCATTTCAGTCGTTGTTACTGGTAAGGTGATGAATTACAATATTTACACCATAAAAGTGAGGTGGTTAAATGTTATTTTAAAGGAAAGTTGTCTTTTAATGTTCAATGATATTTTATTTTATCATTTATCTTGCTTTTGAAGAATTAGTGTAAAAAATAATGTGTTACATTATGTTCTCATACTTTGCTTTGTGATCTCTCCTTGTTCCCTTCCTTTAACCCTGTTTGTTGCCTCCCATTGGCTGTCATTTCACTGTCATGTCATGTACACTCTCCCATTCTCTCCTTCAACCTCTTAAGCCCCCTTTTGGCCCTGTCATATTATCCTTTCACACACACACACACACACACACACACACACACACACACACACAGAGAGAGAGAGAGAGAGAGAGAGAGAGAGAGAGAGAGAGAAGAAAGAGAGAGTCTAATGTCTGCATATTTTCTTCCTAAATTAATTAAATTATTAAGTACACTTTGGCCAAATAAGAATTGTTCATTTCATAAAAGTTAAAAAGTTGAACTATAAAGTCAGTCTGCCCATAAACACAATGAGAGCATGCATGCATATGGGGATGCATCCCAGTGGATCTACATGTGCTTACGTTATTTGTCTGTAGTTCTTTGATTTAGATAAATGAAAACTGCAGTGGTTTAGCTAGTTAGAATGTAGATTGGCAGTTAAACACAATAAATGAGTTAGCTCCTAGCTCATAAAGCCAGAAGAGATACATCCTAACAGGAAGGATGGAGAACAGGACTCAGAGGTTGTTACTGCTCTTCATTGGCCAAGCAAATCTATGAGGTCCCTGTGAAGAGCTGAAGTCACTAAAGAGAGAGCCAGGCTTGGCTCTTACCCATGTCTCTGCTCTCTCAGGCTCTGTGAGTATTAGGACACAGGCTAACAAGCTCATCTTCACAACAAACTGGCGTATTTTCCCTTTATCATACGTTCAGTTGGCCCAAAATTTTAGTAATTGTTTTATGAGCACTGTCAACTGACCTTTGACCTCACTTCTCTGCACTTTATGTTTGGTCAATCTAAGCAAGATGCCTTTAGTCCAATATCTCTTCCTACCACTGTTCCCCGAATCCTCAGCTGCTGCCTCGTTGCCTTCCACAAAGAACTTCTTCACAGCTTTAAAAGATGGCATTTGCCAAATACTTTTAGGTTTCAGGAAACTTAGAAATGACAACAGGAGCCTCTCTCTCTCTCTCTCTCTCTCTCTCTCTCTCTCTCTCTCTCTCTTTCTCCTGAGAAGAAAACAGGAACCTCAGACTTGGGCTGGTATGCTGTTTAGTGGGGACATAGAAATTAATCAACTCAAGGCTGACAATAAAGGCCTGGTATTTTATACTTAATTTTTATTTACTTATATTTTAATTAACTTATTTGTTATTTTATACAGAATCTCCTGCTTCAGCCTCATATATATATATATATGAGTGTTCTAGGCTCATGCACCATGCCTGTTAGGATACTGCTATTTTTTTTTTTTTTACCAGAATTAAAACACTGGGGAAAAAATGAAATAAGATTTAAAACCAAACACACTTTTTTTCTTACCTACTATAGGTATGTAGTTCTAAGAGTAGCTACTTATCCTTGCATTCTGGAATCATTCATTTAATTATCTATCAGTTTGAACTTTGAGTGTCCTTTGAGTGAACTTTGAGCGGCTGTGCCACACAGATCCAGACAAAGTTTACTTGGTAGGCTTTATTCTCCAAATATTAACATGTTGTTCAGCCTCACACCCTCATGCCAGTTGTGAAGACAATTGTGAAGTTAGTTACTTCATCATGTGCACTGTCACCATTAACCGTCATTTACTGAGTATGTGTTTCTCCAAGTAGTCAGGCAGGTAGCTAAGAACTCTCCATGTATAACGTTTCCACTTTCCAGTCCTTTGAAGGCTTATTATCATCCCTTTTGTTCAGGTGAGAAAGTGAAGGGACTGTTTAGAACACTACTGCAACAATGTGAGGCTGGAGTTGAAATCTGGCGTGTCTGTCCCAGTGTCCTTGTCTTGAGGGCTAATCTGCGGGTAGGTACCATCCTTGGGGTTTTGTTGACTTTCTTCTGCCACTCTCCTTCCTCTTCTCTATGACATCGTTTTCTCTTCTGCTCAGGATCATCTATCCAGATGTTCTCCCTCCCCTGGACAGAAACCTTTAGATTTTCTTAATTACGTTGATGAGGGATTCCACATCAAAGAAACTCCTAAGAACAGAAAATATGACGCTAGAAACAGGACCCAGACAGTATACCACACTGTTGAGAAGTTCAGAAATAAACTCAAAACCTATCCCAGTTTTGTGGAAGTGATATTGTATAATGGAAACTTTCTTTATGTCGTGAATCTGAGAGCTCTTATTTTTAAGTAAATTTTAACTAGGAGGCCTAGGCATTCAGGTGCATATTAATTTTGTACATTTTGAAAGACAGATATATTTCAAGAGAATTCAGCAGTGTTGTAGGTAGAAAATTACTTAATAGCAAATGAATTGCTTTGCTTGTTATATAGTAAATCATTATGATAATAAATCTTCCTGGTGGCTGCAAAAAAGCTTGCACTTGGGTCTGGAGTAAAAGAAGGTGAGCAGAAAGGACTCACATACTGAGAAGCTTGAGTTATAGCTACCTCTAGAGTTGAGTTATTTCCTACCTCTAGAAACCCAGTCACCATGCTAATCCCATTTACAGGGCGAGAGACAGAGAGAGAGAGAGAGAGAGAGAGAGAGAGGAGAGAGAGAGAGAGAGAGAGAGAGAGAGAACAGATAAACCAAGTGACCAGGCACTTTTCTCTACGAGTTCTGAAACCCAGTGGACATAACTATACCAGAATCTAAAAAGCCTATGAAGACAAAGAAAACAGAAGGGGTGACATGGAATAGAGTCACCATATGCTGGGAAAAGAGGAAAGTAACTTACCTAGCCAAGTAAAGAAAGTGAGCCCTTACTTTGGTAACTCAGAGAGAACTCAGAAAGATGAACCCACCTACCACGTTATGGAAATTTGTACCTACATCAGATAATTATTAATGACAAAAGTTTAAAATAATTCAAAATAATCATTACAGGTAACTGTTTCGATTTTAAGACATGAGTAATAGCCACGTAAGCATCATAGAAATACAGACTTGCAAATGAACAAAGGAAAAAGGTAAGAGAGGGAAATATGCCATTTCCCCATGAATCTAAAGACAGTGTCCTACTGTGTTGTTAGTAAACAACATAAATGAATTTAGAAATAAGAAATAGTTCGAGGCCAGCCTGGTCTACAGAGTGAGTTCCAGGACATCCAGGGCTATACAGAGAAACCCTGTCTCAAAAAAACAAGAAAAAAAATGACCTGAAATGTATTTATATAACAAAATAAACTAGTGATGATTTAGTTCACACCACAGTTTTCACAAGTTAAAAGAAAATATATTTTGTTAGTCATTCAATTATAAGGCAATGTGTCCCATGTGAGGGCTTGAACTTCCAAAAGGAGACAGTAGTGAGTGGTGCCCTGTAGTTTTTGGCAGTAAAGAAAGATTCCCAATTGATACTGTTTGAAATGACATGGGATAAAACCCCAGCAACATAAGGTGCCTCATGGTAGAAAGACCTACAGTCAGCACTGGATGGTACCAGTCTGGCAGTTACTGCTTCAATCATCTACTGAGCTGAGCTCATTAGCTCCTCAGCGTGACATTACCAAACAAACTCAGTACTGTCTCAAACCCAAAGCATCTTAGCACAATGCCCTTATACTTAAAATAGTTACACCCTGGGACAGGACAAATCAGTACAGTTAACCTCAACCCTTCAGGAATACACATAGTTTGAATAGAAATCAATGCAATATTATACAGATTGTGTATCTGGGAATACTAATTGTTGAGTGGTGAAATTCATTGCTTCTTCATAACTCTTGCATAATAGAAACAGCTTCAAAGAAAACCTGAAGTCCATAATTCATTGACAACCCAGCGAGGCCATCTTTATATTAAAAATATTTATATTCATTTCTATTTTGTTTTAAGTGTTAATTTCCACCTAGATTTGCAAAATCAAAATTGTAGGTTAATAACATTTATCTTTTATTGAAAGAAAGTAAAGCATTTCAGAATACTGTGGAATGAAGTAAAGTACTGCATCCCTCAATTTAAAAAATACTACACTATTCTTTGTTGCTTTCTTAGTGGAGAGTCTATCTTTGCAAACGTTTGTTTCCAAAGGCCTCACAGGAGGGCCAGGATAGAGAAATGGCAAAGACTTGAGAAATGATTGAACCAGCAGGTTTGGTGCTATGACAGACTTTCTAGACAGTCTGCAAGATTCTGTTCTGCTACCTAACTAGAACTTTGACCTTTCAACATTACTTTTTTTTTTATTATGACCCAAACAGTGAAGAAATGTCAGCATGTAAAATATGTAAGGGCAGCTGCTGTTGTGTAAAACCGTTGTTTTAGCTATATATTGCTGAAAAAAGAGGAAAAGGAGAGGAAGTGAGGGAAGGAAGAAGGGAAGGGGACCACTGGTAGTAGAAAGGTTTAAAAGTCAAAGGATGTCTATTAAGATTATGACCTGGGCATGCCCTAGTGCCAGCTTTGCATCTCAGTTGCACCATTGCCAAGCTGTAACCCTGGCAAGCTGCCAAGTCTTCAGGAATCATCTCACCTGTTATGTGTCTTTCAGCCAATGTCTTTTCCCAGTTCACACCAAAAGACGAAGTCCCACACCCACTCCTGTGTTGACTTTTACTTTCCATTTCCTGGCATCTAGGATTTTCTGTCACCAGAACTCTTTGCTAAGTGGTACATTAAAGACGAACAGTTTTCAAATGATTTTCCCATCGGGCTCAAAAAGATCTGTCAATAGTTTTTGCACAAAATGCATACTTGCTATTCTTCCCTATTCATTTCCTCATAATAAGCACATGATACATTTACTGTTTTCTCTCATAATGCCTGCATTGCGCTGGCCTATCTTTGCTCAGGAGTGTGCAGATCTACCCAGGAGGAAAGATTGGTTAAAGTAGATATGCATGTGTAACCAACAGCTAGTGTGTGGTCACCACTGGTGTGTGCAGGAGAGGGATCTGATCTAACTCACTGTAATGTAGTCTTACCCCTAACACTGAGACCTTTTGACAGAGAGCTGTTTTCTGAAATGTGTTTTCGTATTTCCCAGAAATATTCCGCAGTTCTTGGAGCTGTGCTGCAACCGCCAAGGCATGAATGTTCCTCAACTGTGTTCTGAGTGATTGATCTCTATTTACCTGATGCACACATGAGGACATATCCATAGTGCAGAAAGCAATGTGCCGAGTGGACAGAACATATGCTCGGGCACAGCCAGGTCACCTCACAGAAGCCAACATCAATACAAAACCACCTTTAAAGAGAACTTGCTAGTGTATACAATTTCAAGAAAGAAGGGGCCTTAGAAAGCAGGAACATTTCCTTCCTATAGTGCTCAGTTGACTGCTTTTATCTCAACCTTCCTAATGCTTATGGGTCAACTGAAAGCCAAGCTAATATGCCCTTTAGATACTCATTCCATCAGCTGGACCTGTATGATTTAAGCAAGTCACTTAAATTCTCTGAACATCAGTTCCCTGTATACACGTACTGGCTCGTATTTATGAGCTGATTAAAGCCGAGGCACACATTAGCTGTCATGATGGCTAACAAAAATAGGAAGTATTCAATCAGCGCTTAAGTGATAGAAAGGGGTTATATTGGCCACCAAATCCAATTTTTTATTGAGCAGTAGTATGTGTCAGGTTTGTCTCTGTCTTAGTCATGTTGCTATGTGTGGAATGAGTACATGTTCATTAACCCTTAGGGAAGTTAGTTGTTTCCTCAGAGAGCTAGGAAAATGTAAAGCCTAGACCTCAGCTAATCACAGCATCATGGGCACAGAGGGTGGTAAAAACTGGAGCATTTGTTTGACTGGATCCAGTGTGTACAGTTCTGGTTTCAGATTTTAGAGAATCAACAATCTGCTGATACAGGGTGTGCTCAGAATGCCCGTGGAGTTTCAGTCCTTTATGGCTCAGTCAAGATTTCAAAACAACAAGACTGCCTCTATCACCTCTTGCTTATTCTCAGCACCTCTCTGTTCTCACCATACTAGTCTGTGAGTAATGGTGCCTCAAGTTCCTGGAGAAGGAATTTTTAGCTTTCCTTGATTGTCATGACCTTTGTCGTATTTTTTTATTCTTTTATTTACAGTTCTACACACTGACATTTCAGCAGCCTCACGTATGTCAAGAAGAAAAATCAAATAACTAGTTTTGAAACATATTTCTAGAGAGCAGACATAAATGCATGTGTGCACACCAACAGTTCTTCAGCCTGCACCCCCTTTTGCTTTAACACCCTTGTTGAGAGTATGCTCTTCTCTAGGCTTACTTATGGTAGGCCAGGACAAATGAATGGCTTAATACCTCTGAAAGGTTTTCTTTTGAGTACTTTAGAGGACAAAGGCAGTAGAAATGACTACTCTGAGTCCTAATTATTTAATTACAAAATCCATCCTGCTATGAAATTTCTACTTGTCTTTCTGAAGTTAAATTGTACCATGCAAAAGAGTTCAGCACTGCTCTCGTATGAAACAGCCAGCTGTATTTTGAAAGAAACAAGAACAGCTTTCAAGACAATGCACATTCTTGCTGTTTTTATTATAGTTATTGTTGCTGAGATGGCAATCATGACACCTGAGGCATATTTCAGAGTTTAATTCCTCAGATAGTCTCTTCCGTCTACGGCTCTTACGCTGCCAATGCCTCATACTGAGTGCTATTTCTCAGAAGCAGGCTAGACCTAAGTAACAGTCACAGCTACAAAACTGGAATTCACTGGCATAGGCAGAACAACTGTGTGCACTTGGCACATACACCGTGCGACTCAGACATCCTAAAGAAGAGAGTATCCTGCATGTATCCCTGTGTCTGTAACAGAGTGTGCTGCTAAGCCTGAATTTGCTCATGCTTTACTTGAGACAACTAGCAAGGGCGTGAAGCTCTTGAGACTTCCCATTTGGCTATAATTTTCTTTGCTATGTGTTGACATTGTGTGTGCTGTTTGTATACGACAGAATGCAAAGTCTGTGTCCCCTATATATAACCTGAAAAAAAAAACTGGGCCAAAATAATGCAAGTACATATGTGTCTTGTAGTGGTAGATGTTTGCTAACATTTTCTTATACAAAATTATAGATCCTGAGTTTTGACATAAAAACACCTATAGTAATCTTACCCATACTTCTTCTTAATTGATGAAAGAAAAATTACTATTCTCTCTACCAATGAAAAAAATCACCACACTGTTAGATATGAAGTCACACACTAGCTTGTACATATCTTGAAATTGAAACCATGCTTATGTGAAGGAGGCATGCATTTATCTGTGGCAGTGTGAGCAGAAAGCTTCCCATAGTAGGAAGTCAATGCTGGCTGGTATTTTAAAGCTGAAATTAGATTCTCTGCTTTGATTATTCCATTGTGGGTCCCAGTTATATTTTAGTGTCCTTCACCCTTTCCTCCTTTATTATTTATAACCCATACTCTTTGAGCAATGACCAGTACTAATCTGTAACCTTCTATCCTTCTGCCTGATTCGCTGCCTTTTTTTTTTTTGAAACTCCAAGATTGAAGCATATATTCTGAGACTTTCTGTTAAAAAATATATTACATTTTTTCATATTTCTGAGCCTGAAATAAGAAATAAGAATCAGTCTTGGATTTGCTAGTCTCATTCATTTTCAGCAGGCCTGAGAGAAAGGGAGGGAGGAAAGGAGGGAAGGAAGGAAGGAGGGAGGGAAGAGAGAAGAGAGACGGAGGTAAAAATTACATTTTTCTATTCATTATAGTTTTTTCGCATTAAAGCACTAATATGGTTTTGCATACAAATTTGTTACTGCTTTCTCTTGGTGGCTAGATTAATGCATTAGGTCTGTTTTCTTCCTGATGTTTCTCCTCCCTCAACTCTAGCTTTAATCCTTCTCCATCCACGGTATCTGGGCCTAAATAATAAGAAAAACAAATAAAATAGCAATTCATTTGTTCGTGGTGTACATTAAAAAGAAGTAGGGCATAAAGCAGCATTAGCAAGAAATCCCCTGAGGACCGAAGCATCCCTGGCCCTAGCCTCTTGAATGGTGCCTGTCCCTCCCACAGCTGATGACTGAAATGGTATCCTCTGCCACTAGGAGCTTTTAATTTCTTTACATTGTTCAGGTTGCTCTGATTCAATGCAAAGTGACAGCTTCCATTCCAGTGTGGCTCATTATCAGCTCTTACACGAGACAGCAAAGACACACATCTTTATCTGAATGTGGAGACTAGCCTTCATTGTTATGACAATTCACTGGCTAAAGTATAAGGTCTCTCAGTAACATGGGCATTTGTGCACACCGTCTCACAGCCAAAGAGTCAGGGATACGCTAAAGCAAAGCAGGGGCACATCTGTATCCCTTGGGATTCACAAACAGGAGGACTTTGATTTCAATAAAAGCCACCAGGTAGAGGACAGGGAACCTTCAAGGAGAGTCCAATTGTCGGGAGGTGCCAATAAATTTAAGCTATGGATCTGGAAATGGGTAGATATTGCTTTGGGTTGCTCAGAATCTGCTGGTCGTGTTATTTGTCCATGAGCACTCCTTCACTGAGCGAGCTGTCTTCTCAGTCTAGGCTAATTAACTATGTACCGTGATCTTCTTTCCTATGTCTAGAAAAGACTGTGAGCTGCACTGAACTTCATAGATTTTTTTTTTCCATCCATGGTGGAGACTTTGAAGTAAAAATGATCAGATCTGGCTCAAGATTTTCCTAACCATATCCTAGTAACCATGTCAATGATAGCCTGCATTTTCCTCCTGGTGGTGATTCAGAGCTACTACTCTCTAACACTGCATGTAAGAAAGACAGAACTAAACGAATGTAGGATCATTATTAAGTAGATGCAAAGGTATGCATAGATATTTATAATCTGTAGCAACATATGCTTATCTGCACGGTATATATTGATATTGAGGCTAAGTAGGGTAATTTGCTGATGCAGTGGACTGAAGAAAAGAAGAGATGTGCTTCAAATAATCATCATTCACTGTCCAATCAAACCATATGAGCAACTTTAAGTTTTCTAGTAATAACACTATACAAGTAAAAAGAAATGGGATAAATTGAATTCATAGTAACAACACTATAAAAGTGAAAAAGAAATAGGATAAATTAAATTCATATGCTATTTAGACTTATACATAAAATACTATTTCAATGTAAAAACTAAATTACTCTTTTTACTCTTAATTTGAACCTCTTTTAAAATATTTTGGATTTATTTATTTTATTCTATGCATATGAGTGGTTTGTCTGCATCTAACCCTGTGCACCACATGCATTCTTGGTTCCTATGAAATCAGAAGCTGACATCAGATACTCCATACCTGGAGTTTCAGACAGCTATGAGAAACCGAAGGAGCTGAGAATCAAACCTAGGCCTTCTGCAAGGAACAACAAATGCTCTTCCTGTGGAGCCATCTCTCCAGCCTTCTTTAAAAATTTTGGGTTATTTTTATATATTCTCTTTTTTGTTCCTATACATTATTTGGAGTTTTCATGTTACTTATACTGATAGCACGGCCCAGTTACACCTGTCCGTTTGTAATGCCCAATAACCACAGTAGCTTGTGGCTGTAGTAGGAAACAGTGCAGCACTGCACAGGCAGAGAGAGCTCATTTGAAGTTTGAATTCCTTACTAATAAGATGGTTACTTTATACATTTTTAATATTTTATTTTTTTCTTTGAGACAATTTTATGTAACTCAGGCTGACCTCAAACTACCTACCTGGGCAAGGACTCCTGATCCTCTGGCATCCACCTCCTGGAATTACAGGCATGTGGCCCATGTCCATCCTAAAAAAAACGAATCTTGATAGTATCTTGTCTTAGGTGAACAGCATCCATCCATCCATCCATCCATCCATCCATCCTCCATCCATCCTCCATCCATCCGCTCATTCAAGCAGTATTCAGGGTATGTTCTTGAAGCTCCAGAAAAAAAAAAAAAAAAGGAAACAGTATGCAAAAGTGAAAGGCAAATGATGGAGCTAACCTTCAGTGAAAAAGAGAGGAATGGGGGAAGAGCACACACAGGGCTTGAAAAACTAGACTCAAAGAGTGATGGATGTACTCTGTTATGTCATGCCAAGTTATTTTGTATGAGGACAACAAAATTGTGACTGAAGGAGAGATTAAGTTATATGAACATCTGGGAAGAATTTCAAGAAGCATCCCCCAAATCCCCAAGACAGGAAAGTAAATTTCCTAAATCCCAGAAGCCACTAACATGGCTTTAATTACTATTGCTTGAACTGACTACATTCAGGCTAGAAAGACCCACACCTGTGATATACTGTATCTGGGTGTCCTACACAGAAGAATCAGTTTACATCATTTATATGAACTTATATTCCTTTTTTGTGGATTTATTCCCTTTTTAACTATACCGGCCCTCCAGAAGTAAACGTGAGGCAATATGACATATTTGAATTCTATTCTAGCTGTTCCATGTTAACCAGGTATCTCATGATCAGCTCTACCTCTTAAATATAGGTAGCTGAGTCCCGGACATGAATTGCATGTGGTGTGGAGCCCATGCAGCTAATCTGAACATTCACTTTGTTAGGACACCTAAAATATTTTATGTAATTAAGCCACACTAGATGTATATCTTAGTTTAATGTTACGCACTGAGAAATATTCTTATATACAGACTGAATGTTTAGTGTTCATGTGTGTACATAATTCTAGTCTACTGTCTGTCTTTGTATAACACTCTGATTATTATCAGTGCTGCATGCACACAGGATGGAATTGGTGGTATTTCATTCTCATTCTAAATGTCTCTTGCTAGGAAACAACAAAGAAAAGCAAAGCTATCCACACTCTTAGATCTGTGATCACCATGCACTCTCAGGCAGCCTAGCAGCTAGATATAAGCCATTTCTTATCTCCTATTAGAATCGCAAGTTATTCCTGCTCTCTGATTTAAGTTTTCTTTGGAGTGAAGAAAGTACATTTACCTTTGAAAGGAAATTCAACTGAAATTCTGTATGAGTAGATTGGACTCTGAGAACAAATCTCTCTTACACATCCTTATTTAGTAAAAGACTGTCTAAATTCAGTTAGAAATCCAGGATCAGGATAAGAGTGGATATTGCTTTTGGAATACCATAGTGAAAATAAACATATCTGAAAAGACATGCTTGCCCCTCTGGTGTGTAAAGTGACCAAAAAATAAGCAAAAGACTCACGGATGAATTGCCTTATATTGCTGCTGGGGCATTTCTTAGTATGGTTGGAAAACCTGGCTGAGTTGTATTTGATAATCATTTCTCAGTTCCTTTGGAGAAGTTCCTCTCTCTCTCTCTTCTCTCTCTCTCTCTCTCTCCTCTCTGCCTCTCTCTCCTCATTGAGAAAGACACCAAGAAGATCCCATGGAAACCGTGAGAATAGAAACTGTACCCATCTTTTTTTGCATTTTATTGTGTAAAGGGGTCCCTTAGAACACAGTGGTGTTTTGTAAATAACAAGTACCAAAATTTCACTCAGCTGAAATTTGTTAAAATATAAATTATTCTTTAAAGAAGATGTTAGAAGTAAAGCTGATTCCCCACTAAGCTCTCATAGCAAACTTGTAATTTTTTAAAAATTGGATATTTTCTTTATTTACATTTCAAAGGTTATCCCCTTCCTGGTTCCCACACCCAAACCCCTTATCCCATCCCCCCTCCCCTGCTTCTATGAGGGAGTTCCCCTACCCACCCACCCACTCCTGCCTCCCCAAGCTGGCATTTCCCTACAATGGGGCATCGAGCCTTCACAGGACCAAAGGCCTCTCCTCCCACTGATACCTGACAAGGCCATCATCTACTACATAGGTGGCTGGAGCCATGGGTCCCTCCATGTGTTCTCTTTGGTTGATGATTTAGTCCCTGGGAGCTCTGAGGTGGTCTGGTTGGTTGATATTGTTGTTTTTCCTATGGGGTTGCAAACCCCTTCAGCTCCTTCAGTCCTTTTTCTAACTCCTCCATTAGGGATCTCGTGTTCAGTTCAATGGTTGGCTGCGAGCATCTGCCTCTGTATTTGTCAGGCTCTGACAGAGCCTCTCAGGTGACAATTATAACAGGCTCCTGTCAGCAAGCACTTCTTAGCATCCACAATAGTGTCTGGGTTTGGTGTCTGTATATGGGATGGATCCCCAGGTAGGGCAGTCTCTGGATGGTCTTTGTTTCAGTCTCTGCTCCACACTTTGTCTCCATATTTCCTCCCGTGAGTATTTTGCTCTCCCTCCTAAGAAGGACTGAAGCATCCACACTTTGGTCTTCCTTCTTCTTGAGCTTCATGTGGTCTGTGAATTGTATTATGCGTATTCTGAGCTTTGGGTTAATATCCAATTATCAGTGAGTACATACCATGTGTTCTCTTTTGTGATTGGGTTGCCTTGCTCAGGATGATATTTTCTAGTTCCACCCACTTGTCTAAGAATTTCAACCACTTCTGGGAATATACCCAAATAATGCTCCAATATATAACAAGGACACATGCTCCACTATGTTCATAGCAGCCTTATTTTTAATAGCCAGAAGTTGGAAAGAACCCAAATGTCCTTCTACAAAGGAATGGATACAGAAAATGTGGTACATTTACACAATGGAGTACTACTCAGCTATTGAAAACAATGACTTCATGAAATTCTTAGGCAAATGGATGGAACTAGAAAATATCTTTTCTTTGATCTACAGTAGACTTGTATAATTTGATTCTGAAGTAATGGTTATTCTGAGATATTTAAACTGAATGGTTGTTTGGCAACCAAAGTATTATTTAGTCACAAAATAACAACACAAACCTCTGTGTTTGAGACTGATGATAGCAAAGGAAAAACAGACAGATCAGTCAGCATTCAAACTTAGGAAACTTGACATATTACTTTTAACACAAACTGTGGTACTCATTCTTCAATATGTAACAATTCAAACTTTCAAGGGCATTGTTATAACTATTCAAAAGTATTTCTATGTAACTCATTTAAGTAAAAATATGATTTTTATAAGTAGGTGTGTGTTAGACTTTTCTACAAGATTTTCTTTACATAGGGTAAAATTATATTTCAGATGAAATGAATCAGAACAAACAGAGACTATCAATTCAAATCACTTCCCTCCACTCTTGGGGGGATGGAACTCTGTGCCTGTGGGACTAGACAGGTGTGTGTGAGTATGTATGTGGAGAGACAGAGAGAGAGAGAGAGAGAGAGAGAGGAGAGAGAGAGAGAGAGAGAGAGATTCTTGATGTAGTAGTAGTAGGAGAGAGAGAGAGAGAGAGAGAGAGAGAGAGAGAGAGAGAGAGAGATTCTTGATGTAGTAGTAGTAGGAGAGAGAGAGAGAGAGTTTCTTGATGTAGTAGTTAAGTAACCTTATGCCAGCCCCCATTCATCTTAGTGGAGAAGGCAGGTGCTGAGCCAATGCTGAACAACAAACAGGTTGAACTAAACTCCTCCGGAGAGTTGAGAGTTTTCCAGTTCTAAGTGTATCTTACCTCCCTACACTGAAGCTACACTCTCAAGTCAGGAAATCCCTCATAGACTTACAAATAATGAAGTCCATGTGTATACGTGGGAAAGTCACATAATCAAAAGATGTTAGTCCTTAGAAAAATCAATGTAGAAATAAGTTTGTTATTTTTAAGCAGGGAGAGAATGTTTGTTTAGAACTCTTCTGGATAATGTTCCACATGGCTTCTGAAGTTTTAGATACTATACAGGATGCAGGTGTAACCCAAGTCTCCCCCACCCCGGGTCCCCACAGTGAACAAGTGGCATTCAAACAGCCATGTTCAACCAGAGGGGCCACTTGGGACTCAGTTGATGTTGAGCAGGTTCCCACCTGCTGCCCAGAGCCAGCAGCGTCGCTCTGCTGCAGGTGAACCCGCGCTGAAGCACTTTCACAGTCCAGAAAGCATGACATTCCTTGTTACCAGTGGGAGGAAAGGCTAATTGAGAAGTGTGTATAAAGGCTGTAATGAGTAGCATTTACATGTATTGATTAGAAGTAGGGCCACCGTTTCTCATTTATCACCACCAGCAGCTGTGAAAATTTCCCCACGTCGATTGGCACGGCTCCTACTCCCGCTCCTCCAGCCCTTTATTGCCTTTCTCCCCCTTTCCCTTCTGAACCGGAGCGCTGATCCGCCAGCTGGAATGGCCTGGTAATTACTCCAGCACCTCCACCAGCTGCCACAATTGCCAAACCGCTGGAGTGAAAAATTCCATCCTGCATTTCCGATTTTTTACATTACCATTGCATAATCATATTTGACGAATAATTAACCTAGGTTAATACTTCAGGGAGCCATTTGCAAGTAAATTGATAAGCTGAGTGCTGTAACAGGCTCACAGAGGCCGAGGACTTTAGGGGTGGATCACCACTGCTCTGGCTGGCTCTGGGCAGTGAGTACTTTTTCTGAATACCACACTGACAAAGGTGGACACTGTTTAGAAGAGCTACTCAGTTGAGTAAGACAAGCAAATACCCTAGATCTAAGGTCACCTTCAGTAGCTGGCATCTCTATCTTAAAAGGCGAGCCTTCCTGTGGAGTGGGCATTTAAATGCCGTAAGTCCGTGTTTGGAAGTTTACTAATGAAGAGGGAGCTTGACGGTTTTTAATAAATTACCAACAATATTTTGTCTTTGTCTTTGGGCTTTCTGCCTGAGCAGTGGGAAGAATGTTCTTCCTGCTTATGACAGCCATTGCAAAGAAAAGGAGAGGAATAGCAATATGTGGGGTTGAGTATAAATAAGGTTCTTATTTCCAAATCAAAAATCATTGAGCTAGCTAGTCATTTTAGAAGGTTGTAGACCTGAAGAAGTGGGAAACCATCAAATACAACCATCTAAATTCAAAATCCTCAGTATAGTTGATAATTGTAACTTTTTTTGTGTATGGCCAGCTGGTCTGTGGAATTCTTTTTCTCACTTTCTTAATTTGAATACTTCCTGATTTCTCATCTCCTCCTCACTCTAAATTTAGGGCCATGTTCTCTTCCAAGAAGAATCAGAAGGGTAAATCACAAGCTTGTGATTTTAGACATATCTGGGCCATTTTGGGGGCTTTGCTATATGAGCTCAGCATCTTTATAATAGCACACGTGTGCAGAGGCTCAGCAGAAGTCAGTGCCCAGTACCATCACGTAAATGTAGTACCTCTCAGACTCAACTGCACCACCAAGCGAAATCAGGGCCAAACAATATCACACAGTTGGTCACACATTGATGGAATTAAAGGTCGCTGTTAACATGACTTGTAATTGGTCTGAACAGAAACAGAGTTAAAACCCAAAGTCGTGAGATTCTACTTATAGAGCGTGTTGTTGGGTGAGACATGGGAAGCAGGAAGAAAATGAGATTGTTTTCTTCGGAACATGGTTCCAGAATTCTGACCTCTTCCTGTTAGAGTTTACATATGATGCTATGCTGACATCCTTCTACGCTAGGAACATCTTCCCTGCTCAGTGGTGTGTGAGGTTATCTCCTTGACATGAGTGTTATGAATTCCTGGGAACAATGAAACAAGTCAATCCAGCTCATGAAATATCCGGTCCTGCTTTATTCTTAGCTACTGTCAAGCAGGAACCTGCTGCTTGTCAAATATATACTGCGAACATACCGTTTGCATGCAATCACATGACATTACAAACTACTGAGTCCAGGACAGCCTGCCCATATCATTCCTCATGATGCCTCTGAGCGATGGAGTCTGCAGTTGGTAGGGCTCCTTGAGCCTCAAGCTCACATAAGACTAAAACAGAGAGTATCCCATGAGAGGAAGGCAGCTGCGGTGTGTAGCCTATGTGCTGTGGTTTGGGTCAGGAGCAACCACAGGAATCATTTTGCTTTCTGAAGTGCTGAATCAGAAAGATCATGGATATCCCATTGGGTCTGCAACAGTCAAGTGGCCATGTGGTGAAAGATTGTCTCTCTTTGCTTACCAGGTTTCAAAATGATTATGGGTACATTGGTGAATGTACTCAAGGATTTAAATAGCAAATACCTTTTCTCTGTATTGTATCCTGCTTAGTTTCTTCAAAGCATTCCTACTTTGAGCTTTGTATGTTATTGTTGGCCAGTTTCATGTATCTCCCTAAATAGAATGTATACTTCTAATGATCACTATAACATTATCCGTTGCTATTCATGTATCAGCCAAGAATGTGTCTAGATAATTGTTACACTGCACAACTGTAAGGGTCATATTCACAGACACCAGAGTGTGAAACCCATGTTAGCTCTACCTGCAGATCCAAGTGGCCAGAACATAGAAAAGGAGCTAGATGCTCCGTAATGATTTTGAAAAGAATGAAATTTTCTTATGTGACCACGTACAGAAATAACTCTTACTTACTGCATTGCTGAACAAAGTCACAAAATAGTGGTTCTTTAGCATGTGAGATAATCACCTGGTTAGAACAAATTGTTGAACCCGCCCAGAGACTCGGATTCAGTGCGACTGGGTAAGGCCCAATTATTTTCATTTCAATCAATTCCTAGACACTGCTGCTTCTCCTTCAGGAACCATTGTGAGGCTAAGGAGCTGCTCAGTGTGAAAGTACTTGCTGTGCAAACATGAGTTTGAACATTCACTACCCATAAAAAAAAAAAAAAAAAAAAAAAAAAAAAAGCAAGGCCCAGTGGCATGTGGTTACAATGCTAAAGCTACAGACAGGAGGATCCTGGGGGCTTGATGGTCAGGGATCTAGCCAAATTACTGAGCTACAGATTCAGTGAGAAACTTTCAAAAATTAAAGCTGAGATTAATTAAAGAAGACATCCAATGTCTCTAGCCTGTAATTACTCATGGGTGATGACTTTCTCTCTTCTATTCCTCTTTCTCTCTTCTTTACACACACACATACACACACACACACACAACTATTGCTACAGAATCTGCATAATAATAGAAACAAAAGGGAAAAATTAAGTTCAACACACAGATCTTGAGTATCTAATAAGGCCCATCCTATTAGAGACGGAAAGAACATGGAGTTGGATGGATAGAAAGTGCCTGAGAGGTATTAGGGAGAAGAGAAATATGATCAAAATATATTGTATGAAAAAACAAAAAAGAACAATACATATCCCGTGATAAGTATATGAAATACATTCTAAGAAATTCGACTACCTTTGTCAGGAAAGTTATGATCATTAATAAAAATTTCAACAACTGTTGAATGTATTATTTAAACTCACCAATTCAAGTGTTCACTGTGTATCAAGTGCTGCCCCAGGCCAGGGTCTAGCAGTAGACAATATGCCAAAAATGCAGCACCTGTAAGTTTATTTGCTGCAAATGAGAACATAAAAATAATATTCTACATGAAGAGAGCAATAAGCTAAGTCAATAAAAGAACAGAATCAGTAAATGAATAAAAATAGACAAATCTAAGTACAAGACTATAAGCTATATTCAACACCACATCAGAGGAACTACTGAACCATACTTACTACATGAGAATTATGAATACTAGTAACTTCATTAGCATAATGTATTAAATCAGTAAGTCTATGGCTTTTAAGAATGTTGCTCTCAGTATATGAGGGAGTATTTGATGAAGAAGGGAGATGTCCTGAAATACTAAGAACCTAAGAACGACAGACTGTATAACAAGCTGATGAGATAGATGTGAACGGAGGAGTAAACTTCATACTTCACTGAGACATGGGAGGCAATCCAATCTAAATCACAAACAGAAGATGAATTTTTCTTACTGCCATTGTTATTAAGCATTGTTTGAAAGTTCAGGTAAATACAATGCACAATAAAAGTAAAACTAGTGAGCAAGGAGAGAAAAGTATGGTTCTGAGATGACAGTATGATTAGACACACCTTGGGAATCCAAGGCAACTACTACATAATGTTTTGAATTAATAAGGAATTTATCACAAGTGGATGGCTGCAGGATAAATATACAGGGAGCAATAGTATCCCACAAAGCAGTAATAACATATTTGGGGATACAAAGCTATGAATTATCAATATGTAACATTTACACAAAGAACAACAGGGGCTTTTTATTGAGAACCATAAGAGTATTTGAATAATTGGGTTGTTTGTTTTCTTGACTCTGATTTTTCTTTATTTTTTTGTATATTCTGGAAATTAATTCTCTGTCAGCTGCATAGCTAGCAAAGAATTCCTCCCACTCTCTGGCCTTCTGCTTCACTCAATTGATTGCATCCTTAGCTGTACAGAGCTTTTTAGTTTTGGGGGATCTACTTGCTAAGTGTTGACCTTTATTCCTGCGCAAATGGATTCCTATTCAGAAAGTCCTTTCTTAAACTTATGTATCAAAGGACACTACCTGTGCTTTCTTTTAGTAGTTTCAGCATTTTAGGTTTTCAATTGAGGTATTTGGTCATTTGGAGTTAATTTGTACAGGGTAATTGATACAGGTCTAATTCATTCTTCTGCATATAAATATTCAGCTTTCCCAGTGACTTTTGGAAATGCTCACACCATTTCTGGATGGGACAAAGATAAAATGATTTTTTATCCAATTCAATAATTTTTGTGTAATTGCAATAAAAATCCACAATAGATTACTTGAGTGGTCACAAAACCCAAGTCTTAATAAGCAAAACATCAAACAGTATTAAAAAGTTTGAGAAGATAGTTGGAAGGCATGGACTTGGAGTAGATTTGTCTACTAGATATTCAAATTTGTTATAATGGTGTAAACACTGGATAAGCAAAGTACTGTCCCCAAAACTAAAGGACAAATTCAAATGAGGCTGACAGATAATTCTGAGACAGGTCTAGGATGTATGAAGTTTCAAGCAGTTTGACTAAAACAGCATATTTTTAAGTTCATATAGAGGGATATAGGTGTCCTAACAAGCTGGAGTCTAATGTGACTGGGGTACAGTTAAGATTAGCACAGACTGCCACCATTTAAGAGGGATTATTTAATATACTTGCAATGCAGACAATCTAAAATACAAAATCAGTTTCTTCCTCAAATAATCTTTTTTTAGAATTAATTTACTTATTGATTTCCTCAAATAATCTTAAGAGGGAATACTCAGAGGTATATATTAGTTGTGAAGAGCGTGGATGTTCTTTATAATATTGCTAACATTAGCATTGATAATCAAAGTAATTTACATAATAATCAACAGGGAAATATAAAATAAATTATGCTACTTATACAACATAATATTTTGAAATTATTAAAACTAGGATTTGAATGGCTTAAATGTTAACATGTTCAAATTCCAGGTTAAAAATTTTTTCACTGTATAATTCTATTTTTAACCAATATGCACATATGACAAATAGAGGAAAATATATCAAGCCATTAGCGATGGTTTCTTCTGGGATGCCAGGCTTCTAGGATTATTTTGTAGTTTAATTCTTTTACTTTTTCAAAAAATTATACTTGATTATCACAAGACAAGCATTAGTAAACATGATACAAATATGAAGATAATACTCACATAAACTTTATTGCATTTTATGCCTAGCTAAACTATCACCTCTTCTGTGAATTCTTTGACAATTGGCATTAATCTTATAGACGCCATGTGTCTCTTGACATTCCTGTGTATATATCCCTGGTAGAGTTACAGTGAGATTTATGCATACCAATCTCACTTCCTTCTAAGCTTCTAATGGTGAAGGCTATTGTGTAGGCATGAACTAAAAACTTTCCATGAGAACTATATCTCAAAATATCAGAAAAGATTCTGGAAGCATGCACTTAGAAGATAGGTTAATGCAATTAGTCTGGAGACTAGGGAAAAGAAAACAAGGGCAACATTGGTTACCTTAGCCAGTAGTTATTGTCAAATGCACTATAAGAAACTGATGCTCTGTATTATTTTGCTCTTAACTGAGATGAGGTTACTTTTCTGCATGCTTATATACAATAGAAAAACATCACAATATTGTATTTAGGAAAAAAAGTGTTTAGATACTAGACCATGTTTACACTCTGAGAACTAAATGAGACAATTAAAGTTTACAGTCAAAATACATAAACCCTGATGGGCCTATTGTATTATCCCAAAGAGAACTCGGTTGTTTGCTATAGTCTGTCTGGTACACCCATCTTTCACATCATAGAGATATAGTCCAAGTGTCTTCCCTCCCTGTCTATTGAAGGAGGTGTCATTTGCTGCAGGGTCAGCTCCATGAGCATAAGAACCGGGCAGTTACACAGACCTATGTACCGAAGGACCTGACCTGTGCTTTAATATTCTATTCTCACCATCTGGAGCCTTTTAACAACTTTTGATCAAGAACCCTGCATTATCATTTTGCAGTGGCAGTGAAGATACATGGTCAGCTCTGTTCAGGATGTAAACCCATCATTCTGAAAGCACAGTCATTCCATGGGTACCTAGAACTTGATTGTCAAGATGTTAAGAATATGCTTTGTCTACCTTTGCTCCTGAATGAGAAGCTGCCTTTGCCCGGAGAAGTATCATCTTACAAGCAGATCTTTCCACCACTGATGGGCTGGCACAGTGCAGCTATGACGACACCTGGCTTACATCTCTACTTTCTTTGTGCAGTCTACTTCCTGAGGTGTTTGTAAGAACCATTCTCAGTCTTTGTCATGAAAGCCTTCTAATTTATCTTAGGATTTTTGTTTTCATTTCTTATTTTCTATTTTTCTTTTATTAAAAATAGATGTTTGTTATAAGATATATTCAGATTGCAGTTTCCCTTCCTCCAGCTTAAGAGTTTACTATGAAATGTGACCCTGAAATTTCATATTTGGAGCTTATTTTCCCAACTCATGACTGGTTGTGGTTTGAATAAGAACCCACTCCCATGGGATTGAGTGTTTTGTCCTAGGTGATGACACTGTTAGGAGAAGTCATGAAGTCTTTGGGAAATACAGCCTTGGTGTTAGAAGTAGGTCATTAGGAGTAAGCTTTGAGGATTCATCTCCCAGTTTTGATCTCTCCCCGCCGTCCTCCTGTGTGTGGTTGAGTTGTACTTTCTCAGTTTCTTGCTCTGAATGTCTGAATGTTGCCCTGTCCTTCTGGACCCTCTTTAGAACCATAATCCAAAGAAAATCCTTTTATAAGTGGTTTCTGGTTATGTTTTAGCGCAGTAACAAAAGTGAACAAATACAAAAGTAAGTAAGTTTATAAGCAATCATGAAGGTTTATGATAGATTTAGTGGCCTTATAGAGTAAGAGGAAAGATCAGAGTGGGCAGCATGCTCTTTCTGCCATGTGATGCCCCTGCCTTGTCATTACTCAGCAAGATGGTCCTCCTCAAAAACTAAGCAGATAACATGTTCCTGGATTCCTGAACAGTGAACTAAATAAACATCTTAACTTTATGCTTTCCCTAGTTGTGGCATTTGATTATAGCATTAGAAAATGGGTTAACCTAGGGCATTACCCTGTAACTCTTACTTTTACCAGCATAGGCACAGGGTTCCTGTTTATTTCTATTTCTCACTCTCTGTTTTTAAATATTGAGTCAACAGAAATATCTTGGACAGAAGAAATAGCGCATGCTAAGAAGTTCCAATGGTTCCATTTGTTTGAGTAACTACAAATACTTCCAGAATGGCTGGGACATGCAGATGGGAAGGGACTGTGCTAGTTTCTCCTAAGATACTGTCACAAACTGTGTACTTTAAGATATCAATGTATTTATTCCTGGTTTAGAAACCAGAGTCTGAAATCTAGGTATTACATGCATTCTGGGGGCCCTAGGTGTGTGTTTTCCCTGGCTTCTTTTAGCTTCTACTGGGCAGTGGCTCTGTCTTCTACTCTCTTCTCCATGACCTCTTTCCTCTTCATCTGAGTATAGTTTAAAACAATCTATGGCTCCTTGTTCTCACAACTCATAGAGACAACACAAGATGATTTCTCCCATCTCAAGACCTTTAGCATTATGACTTATGTAAGTACCTTTTCACTTACAGAACCACTGATTCAGGAATTAAAAAACGGACAGCTTTGGAAGGGAACATCATCCTGCCTATAATGGGGAGGAAATTGCAATGGTCTTAAACGATTGCTTAAACTTGGCTTAATCTGAGATCTACATTTAGGGTAATACGGAGTTCTTAGGAGTTCCTATAAACCTGCCTTGATAGACTTGGGGTCAGGAATAGGGACAGAAAACCAGATAGAGAACTGCTGCAGGTCAGGGCACTTGGCTGAGCTTAGAGGCTTCACCTTGCTCCATGTTGGACAGTGGAGTCTACAAGTTATGGACAATCAGAGAGTCATAAGTCATACTGAGGGCTCCTGGACTTCTGACTCTCACCAGGGCCTCTGAACCTTAGTGTCAGGCATTCGGGGACTATCCTTCCAGGTATACCTGTTCCCTGTGCTCTTCCTTTCACACAAAGGCTTGAAGATCACAGGTATGACAACTCACCAATGTCCAGAACATCTCATCTCTCAGCAATGGGGTTTCAGTAAAGCAATTTGTTTGGCAGTCTAGGTTTTATGGAACAGTATGGGGAAGTCTGCAGGATTGTCTTTTGGATCGTTTCAAATGTAGTTCACACTCAGATCTCTGGATATTCCCAAGGCCTGATATGTCACATGAGGATGGGCATAGAATATGTAGCAGGGAGCTTTGCAACTTGTTTGCTCTTCCAGATTCCAGTGGTCACTTTTCACTAAGTTCTTATATTCCTTTCCGTCTGGAATACAATGGTGAAGATTTTTCTGTGTTTTTTTTTTTAAACCTTAAATGTGAGTGTATTGCCCTGAAATGATATATATTAATACTTCAAATGATGTGAATACTTTATCAGTCCTACAAAAAAATCATTGCTCATCAAAATAAATACTTGCACTTTTAAACACATACATAGGATCTCAGGAATATGAACAAAGACTAAGTAAAGTATTGAAACTGTTTCACACCAACCAAAAAAAAAAAAAAAAAAAAACCATGATTCTTCCATATGTCAGTGCATCTCCTAGGATATGAAGTGGCTTTGCCCCTTTAATATAAAGTAGATGCTGTGTGGTGAATGTCTGGGCTTGGTTTTTCCTGGTAGCTTGGACTTGCCTTTGCAGAGAGTTATGGTTGGCTTGTTGCTTGTAGAACATTTTCTGATGGGCAGCAGGAAGACTGCTCAGGATCTTTCTTCTATTACATTCTGTCAAGCAGGAGAGGGTGAACAGAATAGAATGCTTGTTGATGTAGTTGTGTATTTAACTGCAAGTCTATTTTTAAAGAGAATGAATTTACTCTGCTAACGAAGGTAAAGAAGAAAGATAACTCCTTTAAAAAAACAAACAAAAATATTACTTAATAAAGTTCAACACACAATGAAATTAGGTTGTCCATGAAACCTCATATACTCTTGATTTTGTTTCCTTATTGATGTTTTGTTGAACTATAAAACTCCTGGCTATGAGAAATACAATAAGCCAACTGCTTATGACCCTAGAAGAACTTTGCATTTCTAGTTACATTCTTCTTTATTTGATCAGTGTTTCCTCAAGCTAGGTAAAAGAATTATAGCTTATGTGCCTCCTGTCCTCTAGTCCACCTGCTCAGCTAAGAGATGTAAACAGTTTGAAACTATTTTCCAACAAACTATGTTTTAGTAAATATTTAAAGCATGTGTATATCTTTACATACATACATACACACACATACATACACACAATATATATATATGAACACATATGCATTTAATTCAAAATATCATTTTTTAATCAAACAAGCTTTATCAGAGTATAATTGTCTGGATGCTGAGAAACAAAAGAAACATAAACCACATCTCTCACATACCAAGGAATATTTAAAAAAAAAAAAAAAACCTCAAGTTCTGAAATAACTTTGTTTTTTAACAAATACATAAGAAGAAAATATTTCACTTTGAAACCATTTGACGAAGCCCCGTTGGTTCAATGGTGTTCAAGAGGATCCTCATAAGGACAGAAGCTAGAATCTGAAAAAGTTTCAAAGAACATAGGCTAAATCAAGAATGAAATGAATACCTCAGTGTGTTAGTCACAAATCACTCGTTCTTGAACCAGATACGGTCTAATGGTGCCATGATTTAGATGCAATCTATCCTTAAGGATTCATGTTGAATAGAGCATGGGTCTCCAGTGTAGCACTGTGAGGTAGTGGGATCTTTAAGAATTTGCACCTAGCAGGAGTTTTTAGGTCAATTATGGATATGCTCAGAGTGTCTCTAGCTTCCAGTCAGATATGATCCTGCACACACTTTGGCCACTATGATACTACCTGCCATTAGGACCCTACCAGAGCTGGACAAGTTCTGAAAGTCTGTTGTTGAAAATTCAGAACTACTAAACAAATATGCTTCTCCTTTAAAGAATAAATTTGGCCTGTTACAGGTATTTTACTATAGAAACAAAGGGCTAACCAATACAAAACGCTGCTTTTGAACTTTCTGAGCACCACTGAATAAGCATGCTGTGAGGACTGGCTGAAGCCAGGTTTGGTTCACCAGTGAAATTTATGGAAAGCTCCATGTGGCTTAGAGACTTGAAGAGGAGAACATTTTTAAAATAGTGAAAAATACTCTAGGTAAAGAAGAGCAATGTTTTCCTGAACTGTCAAAGAAAGATAGAAGACCTAAATATTTGGGGAATAAAAGCTGCATAGAATATCGGGGCTGGGGGTTGTATTTATTAGCTTTTCAATCCCAAGGCTTGAGCAGGTCTAGGCACAATGTAGATGCCTGGACTGAAATAATTGCTAAAACAAATAGAAGGTGCTTAATGCTGGGTAAAGAGGAACCTTACTAGGGTTCTGGCCTGCAAGATTGAAGAGTCTAAACTTCCTGAGGTAAATTCTTGTATTCTTTGTGGACATATTACCAAACAATTCCTCTAAGGTTCACTGGCAGGCAGAAGAAAATGGGCTCCTGAGAAATCTGAAATTCAAAAGTTTAAATGAAGTCTGTGGGCAAATAACCAAGACATTCTTAGGAAGGCTATTACAAAATTCAGCAGTAGAAGCACAGAGCTCACAGCACCAACAGAGTCTGTTGCTCTCTTGTGCCCCCACAGAAATGATCTTAGACAAAACTGTCAATTGATGTGATAATCATAACAAATTCTTTAGAATTTCCCAGTCTTGGGGCTTACATGCACTGGAGGGATAGACCTCTGCAGATTTTAAAGTATCCCCTTTCTTCTCCTCTGGAGTACTTGGTCTGTCCCAGCCTGCTTTCTCTACTGCAACTTACAATATACTTTGTAAATTGCTTTATGCCAAGAAGTATATGATTCTCTTACATACTACATACTACCATATTTGGTCACTCACAGTGGGTTTGGTTTTTTTTTTTTTTTTTTTTTGGTGGATTCTCATCAACAGGTGATTACCATATACATTGTGAATATTCTAAACAAAGTGCAGTTAACATTGGCAGAGAAATGATGATGTCGGTGAAAGATGATCTGACACTCCATCATGCTACTTAGAAAGTCATATGCTTTAAACCTGGCAGATTGCTAAAGTCCAGAATTTTCCATTTACTATTTTTAGATATAAGGATCAGGTAATGAAATCCTGGAAAGTGAGTTATCGGGAAAAGGGACTATGGTATACTAAAGTTAATATTTCTATAAATCTAGTGCTTTTGTGTTTAACTATAGGAAATAATATATGAACTAGTGGTGTGTAAGAATATGCACAAACACTCTGAAAATTTAAACTTAGCCAGTTTAGAAGTTGATATTCCTTACAAGTTAGATGATGACGACGACGATGACGATGATAATGTGCTAGTAAGAGAATACAGGCACTTGTTTGTAGTCAAGCCTAAACACCTGAATTTTATCAGTGGGACTGACATGGTGGTAGGAGAGAACTGATTCCTATATGCTGTCTTCTAATCTCTATGCATGAAACAACACACACACACACACACACACACACACACACACAACATCTATATTTCAAATGTTTCAGTGTTTTCAAAAGGAAGACTCACTTATTTACACTTTCAGACCACTCATGAAAATAACTTTTGCCATAATATGAATATGACAGACACTATCATGAAAACATACCATATCATTTCCTAACTGAGGTGAGTCCCATTCTATCAACAGAAAGGTTGGTATAGGACAGGAAGGGATTTGTCTTCATCTAGCAGACCCTTCTGTCACTAGACACTTTCTTATATGTAGACACTTTGGTGAGTTTCAAGTAGTACCTTCTTGAGAATCAACAGGATGAACCAAGGGACTAGCTGGTCATTAAGGGAGTTATCTTGCCCCTTACTACATTCAGATAGCTGCAAGTCCCTTATTCCCTTAGTCCATTCATTCCTGGCCTGAGGGTGCAGTCTTGCCTATTTTGATGTTCTAACTCTCAGTTTTCTCTGACATGGCCATTTCTGGTCCAAGTATTTCTTCCCTGGATCAGTACTGGTCTTAGATGCCCTCTCCAGGAATGGAGCTGACTACAGTCACATGGGTGGTGATAATAATTATCAGATCTTTGGGGTAAAATAGGGAACACCATTAGCAATGCAGTTGTGAAAGAGAAGAGAACTACCTAAATTAACATATCCAGAGTGATGCAGATCTGTCATCCCATATGGGTCAGCCTTCAAAGACCTTGTTCCATCAAAATGCCTATGGGAGACGTTTAGTGGTGGCGGTAGGGTTAGAACTGGTGAGATACAGTGGACATACTGCAGCTGCTATCATAGAGAAAAGTGTTTCAGTTCAGAATGGAAGAAGTTGGTGGAGTCTTGGGGAGAATGAAGGGTTTCTGGATTGTGGAATCTCAAGTATATTTATTTGCCAAGAAAAAAGCAGAAATAGGGAAACAGTGGGGAATCCAGGAGACAGATAGGATGCTGATAACAAAGAGCTACAAGAAAGCAGAGATTGCTATAGGAGGACTCAGACTCTTGTAGAGGCATTCTTGGCTGGCATTCCCCAACTAATGGTATGTTTAATGGCTCTATTCCTTACAGTTCTTCTCAGAGCTTAAGACAAACCATCCAATCTCTGGACCATGATTTGAGCTTTGCCATAGATCACTGACCATGAATCCTATGTTAACCTTATAAAGTCTGAATCTTTATTCAACTATATATTTACAGAAAATTTCATGAGAATAATCATAATAATACCTTTGAAAAATCACATGAGGTAATATGTAGAACTGAACTAAATTTCATCATTCAGGAAAAGGAATATGTTTCTTAGATAATATGACTTGTTCCAAGGGGACTAGGTGGAATTCAGTAATTCTACCTCATACTTATCTAAAATCTTCTACTCTCTAGGACATTGGAAACTACCCTTCAGGGTTCTCATCATGACTCTGAATACACTGCTAAAGTGGCAGTGTATTTTCTGCTATAAATATGAGCTTATGCTTCTTCCAGAAGGTTCTTGTAGGAAGTTTGCCATCTGGAAGGCCCACCAGTGATTGATCCTCATTAAAACAGCATTTTAACAAGCTGGAGCCTCTGCACGGGGAAGTGGGTTTATGTTTCCAGTGACTGTCCTTAAAGTAGTTATGGAGGTCAGTACCGATCAATACATCATTCTGTTCACGTTTATCTTCTCTGGGGACCCATTAGCTGGTGATGATGACTTAGTCATCAGCTTCCTTAGACCAGAAGTCCTGGGGCCACAATTTCTAGCCATTTAAACTGTCCCACCCCTTCTCCCTCCTAAAGTAGATAGATGGAACTTCAGAGTTTGTTGTACAGAGGTTTCTATGACACATCATCAGCTATCCAGTGGCAGGGTGGCATCAATGACACCCACTCCGTTGAATAAAGAAAAGGAAAAAAAAATGCCTGGTACCATCTTGTAGCTTCTGCTTTTTCCTTACTCTCAAATAAGGCATAGAGGCACCTTCCGAAATAATTGGATTCGTTTAATTCCTTGCAGCACCATGCTGTGGCAATGATGGTCTTTTGCTGTAAATCCCACACACTCACCTACATGGTTGCTGTAAGGGCTTAGGCTAGACAGCATCTGAGAGCCACTGCTCCATACTGTGACAGAATAAATGTGGTCTAGGACTATGGATAACCTCCTTGAAATAGAGTGGAAAAATCCACATAAGCCATTATTCTCTCTATGCCTTTTTGCTGGTAAGATCACCAGGAAGGAAAATAAGTGGGATACTTATTTTGGTAGCCAGGATGCCTGCCTGATACAGAGGGTGCCTGCAGCTTATTTTCATACATCATACATCTTGTCCCATGAATTTTAGTTGGGTAAGGTTAGATCTGAAACTGAAGTCCAAAGCACTAGAAAGAACTATACCTACAGCTGGTGCTTAGAGTACTTTAAATTTTTTTCTAAGCACCCATATCTGACTAATTCTCCTGGGACACTTTCTGATTCAATCAAGGGCAACATGACCACCTATGCATTATGTATAATTAAATGGCTCCCAGGTGGCTTTGTAAGACTAACTACAGAAAGAGTTTGTATCACTGACCTGTCAGAAGTACATGTTGCCTCTCCGCCTGTCACTAGAGAGAGACATGAGGGGAATGGTTTTGTAACCTACTCAAGTCCTCTCCTCTCATCGTTAGTCACGATGCTTCCCAAGGATATTGCCAGGAAGCAGCCCCTCCCCAAATAGGTACTAGGTGGACAAAATGCAGGGGTATGAGTCTGGGTGTTCTGGACTTCTTTCCATGGCTCCGTTCACTCAGATTCCCAAGGTCAAGTCACTTCTGAGGGCCCCTCAGCTCTGTTCCTACTCTCCATCTGCCTTTGAATCCTGTTGCTTCTCACTGCAGATGAGACATTCTCAGCACACTTTAATTTCTGTGTGTGATTCTATGTCTATTTTTCAGCTTTTTGCTGCAACATTCTGGGAGAGTGTAGTTTAAATTTCCTACAATCCAAATCATTTTCTAGTTTACTTATAAGTGATTCTGAAACAGTTGGTCCCTGGAAATCTGACAACTTGATAAAATGTATCTTTCAAATCAACCTGGTGCTGCCTTTCTATATAGCTAAATCATCCAAATCCAGGGTGCCAAGCTAAGAAGCAGAGAACTTTCTGTGGCTGTCTGTCACTATGGATCGGAAAATACACAGTTGTGCTCATGTGTGCTCACCCAAGTGTGGTCTCTTGGGAGAGAAATAAGCGTTGGTTTTTGACAGGTTTATCTGCTTTTAGCCAATAAGAAATGGTTTTTGCAATGATGTGCATTGGACAAGGGTGGTTTGGAAGACTTAGTGTCAAAACCAGAGACCAATATAAGGTTGATGGAGAAAAGAATTGATATATATTATATATTATGATGAAAGTTAGAGAGTGGAAGAGCAATTCTGAGCATTCAACACCAAGGGATGGCAGTTTCTATTGCTTGTAAAAAAAAATAGGTTGATCTGTATTTGAACTGATGTAGCTGTTTTTAAATGATGCCAAGCTGGGGTTGAAGTGACAAAACTAGTGCCTTCCTCATGTCAATCAAAGCTCACAGACACAGCAACCTCACTGATTTTCTCCAATGTGGTCACAAAACATTGTTTGGAGAAAATACAGTGGTCAAGAGCATAAAGAAAATACGGATTCATTTCAAAATATGCGCTTTACATCCAAGTTTCTGAATGTCAATAATAGAGTTTGGATAAATTTTGCTTTCAAGGTATAACACTGAAAACAAATCAATGTGGCCTCAAATAATGCCTGTACTTGACAATAGTAGAAGAGGATTAATTAGAAAGATGAAGACAGTGGTTAAACCATTGGGTGTTTAGATATGAACAGGTCAAATAGTGCTGTTTGCAATACCATTTATTCAGTTATTTCTCCTCTACCCCTGTGCGATGCTTGTTTCCCTAAAGAATAAAACTGAAAGCAGTCTGTAGTTGAGTCCCTATCCTCACAAGAGCATGTAGGACCACAAAGACCCATGGTGCTTCTCACCTTATCACGTCAGTCAGGTTGCTGGAAAACCAAGAGAACAGACATGAAATCCTTGCACTGATAAATAGACACAAATGTAATATATACTGTAATATATATTGCTCACAGGAAGGTGGGAAGCACATGTAAGCATGATTACTATCTGTTATAAATCTGGGCATTCTATGCTGATTGTAGCTTTAAGAAATAAATTGGACTATTTAGACTTTGACGGTGTTCAAGCACACAGTGAATTCCACACGCTTTTGTAAAGTTTCTAATCAAAGATTTTCAAAACAATATTCCAGGGAGGTTGTTAAAAATCAAGCCTGTGTTTCCTGCTGTCCCAGTTGAGTTGCCCAGTAAACCTGGCTCTTGGACATCTGGTTATGCTGGAGTGAGCTTTTAAGGAAGATGAGCCTGATTGTTCATCCCTTGTCTATGTTGTTTTAACACTTGGTATATAAGATCTCCCAAATCTAGGATAATAATGTCTATAAAAGTTCTCAGAGAATCATGTGAGCAAAATGAACATAGCGTTTTGCTTAGCTATGGGCTAGGAAGTGCTCAGTTAACAACTCTGTGATTGTCTTATGCTCTGTGGGGCCATAAGGACAGGCTATGGCTGTGTCCTATCAAGTATTTTCACATTGCTAAGAGCATGTCATTGAAGTACAACCATAGTTAGAGTTGTCTTCAAGAGTCGATGACCCTGGGTGAAGTATGAGTTGGTGAACAATGCTTTGATTTGTTTGAAAGGCCTATGGATGAGGGCAGGACCTCGTGGCCAAGTAGAAAAGATGACATCTGGCAAAGGGAATGTTTCTACTGTGATGATATGATTGGCTTGCTGAAAACCTAGGGAAGAAAGGAGTGAAGAGCACTGGGCGTATTCTAGAGAGAACTCAGAAAGCAGAAATGGGAAAACAATCCTACACACTCTGCCCAAATGATACCTTTGTGCTCATTGTTCAATCATGCTTTAGGTTGTAGGACAGGTGGAATGTGAGCAGGAGAGATGTACCCATGTGTTAAATCACCCAAGTACACAGGCTCTCCCTTCCTCCGAAAGAACTACTTCTGAAGACAAGAGCTGAATACTGACTGTCCTAAGGGAGCCATGCTGTGCAGTGTGGTGATCGAGCCCCTTCCCAGTACACAGAACAAGATGAGACTGAAGAAAAGGTGTCTGCATGCTTCATTGTAGGAAGCCACGCAATGTGTGGGAGGAAGTGATAATTCAAACCAACATTTCTCTTGTTGTTATTATTGATTAATTTTTAGTTAGATACTAGGTTTCTTTGCAGTGTTAAGGACAACTTTCTGAAGTAGTAAAGTGCTGAAAAGGTTGAGATTGAAAGAACTTTAATAATTTTTTCTCTATAGCCATAATATCTTGCATTCTAAAGTTCTATGAAAATATGAGAGAGATATTTTCATTTTGAGGACAAGCCAGAGGAGAGTGACAAGATGATTTTCTCAAGGTGGTTCTAGAAAAGTATACTTCGCACATACAGAGTTTAATCTGCAAACTCTAAGATTCGACATTGTAAATGCTCAATACAGCCTTTGCTAGTAGATACACATCAAATAATTCTATGAGTGCTTTCCTGATTTCTGGCTCAGAGAATGTCATACAACTTTGTGTTCTATCAGAGGATAAATTAAGGACAAGTCCACAACTACTATTTGTATTATAAAGTCAGTGATTTTACTTATTTGTCCTTTTAAACTTCTGAAAAGAGAATAGGTTTGATAGGAAAATTTATTTTAATGTAAACATTTAATTTGTATGTCTCAGATAAAATATGCAAACAACGTGACTGACATGAGTTACTATACTGACCAGCATGATCCTACATATGCATATATACATACACATAATATACAAATACAGATACATATATATAGACAATGTGTCTTAAGAGTCTTAAGTCAAGACCTTGATTTGAATAAAACCCATTCATTACTTTCAAAATATGATGTACAACTTGACTTGATAGGTAACATTAATTTTCATATTAAATTGCCATTCAATATCTTTCAAAATGCAAATAAGACAATATTGTGGTCAGTGAGGACAATGATCTGAGGAAATATCCATATCTCCCTTAAATCACCAAGTAAAACCCACACTCTGTATTTCTTGACCAACACAGGTATGTAAGGAAATTAATAAAACAATAAATAAATAGGCAGATTCTGTGATTAGTCGATTATAGTATATATAGCATATAGTTGGCAAAACATTATTCTAATCACAGACCACCACTGGATCATTTAGTTAGATGAATAATCATAAAATATTGAAAGTTCATTGAATTCTGATATGTTCTATTGTCCAGTAGGTACTTTTCTGTGTCATGTGATTTTATGCTTTTAGACCCACCTGTAATCTTTATTATACATATATGGCCAATGTCTATCACTGTGCTTTAGATGAACAGAAAACATATAAAAAAGGATATTGCCAGACTGTATATTATAAAACAGAATGCTCTCATAGTTAAATTACTCAGGATGGAGTAAGGAGCTCAAGAGGCACTGCTTCAAAAGAAGGTGGGAAACTTCCAAGTGAGTTTCACAAACTAGTTGTTTATACATGAAGATTAGCCCAGGAATTTCACACTTGTATAGCTAGAAATAATTTTAAGACACTAATGCATTTTTTTATTGAAAGATGAACAATCTATACAGATAAACTAAACAACCCCACTTAAGACCCTGCAAGATCATCAAAGAGATACAGGACCACACCTGATTCTTGTAACCCTTGTCCAGTGTTCTCTTCTTTCTCTTGATTACCTGTTGGGTGAATGGAAGCTTTGAAAAGCTATTTGACACAGAACATGTAGGTACAGCACTGCTCTCAGATGTCCACATAGTACTTTTATGTCACCTAGCCAGGCACAGCTTTCATCACCATCAAAACTTCACCCAGACTTCAACATTTCGAAATTTTGTCCATGTCTGCCTCAGATAAAGTCGCCTTTCTCATTGTGGTACTAGCTGGTACAGTCTTAGAACTTCTTTGTATTTACTGTGATCTGTGAATATTGTGTTTTACAGCTTGTAAATTAGATATAGAATTGAATACTGAGGCAGAGCAGAGAGTGTGAAAATGTTCAATTCCAGTGGGGACCCAGAGAGCGGTTAAGGCCTGGTGCATATAATGTTAATATTACATTAAGTACTATGTTATTGCATGAGATGCTTATTGTTAATGTCTGTGGGGAGGATCCGTTCCAAAGATTTCAATTTCAATAAACAGATTACACAGTTCCACCATATGCAATTAGGGAGGTGGTAATGAAATGGTTATAAAGTCTCTGGTGGGTCTGCCATCTTTTTTTAATTTTGTAAATAACATCAGAAGCATTCTAGAGGGAAGTGCTTATGCATTTATTTATTATTGATTTTTTAAAAATACATTTAACATTACTAGTTATTGCAAATCCTGTCATGGTGAGTTAGAGAAGATAGGCAGTTTCTAGATTATTAAATGCAGGATGTATAGGGAATTGTGAAGTGGAGTCCTTCATATAAATATATTAAATATTAATAAACAATGATTGCAAGAAATTAATCTACAGCTACATTTACTTGGCAAATAAAATGTTTTCAAGGTTTTGACCTTTTGCTGCACACAATGCATGTTTTACATCTGTACCTTTAGCAAATGATTTAGATAAACACAAGTGAGTCTCTTTTAAAACCAGCCACAACTGCAGGACTTATGCGGGCTCACACACACTCATCCAAATAGCAACTAATTATTAGAGGGGTCATTGCCACAAGCTGCCAATGTTCTGAGGAACCTCTAAAAAGTTAATTGTGATGCCACCAGAGGTCTATAATACAGAAAAATGCTTGCAAAAATTCATGATGCCAGCCATTCATTCCTGAATCCATGCAGGGTAAGGGGTACGTTATCTGGATTACATTCATCTTAACATTGGCAGCTTGCATCATTTCTCAGTGTTGGTCTCTGTGAAATTAGAGTAATATATTCTTTCCAGGATGTTACAGAGGTAAAAGACATAGAACATATTAAACACAAACAAGACAACTGTTCGAAATGTTCAAAGACTCCTTAGCAATTTACAAGCAGCACTCTCCACCCACTCATAGTTCAAGAATGAATTATTAAGCATCATGTTTGTAGGACAGAGGACACAATGATAAATAGCAGTTCTCAAGTTTCAAGCAATTTATCTATTATCTAGACATAATTAGGGATGTGAAGGTTAATTTTTAAGACCAGGTCAAGCTACAATAGTAGAAACTAGCGTCAAACTCAGAAGAATCCTCACTCATTCTTCTGAATATTGGAACCACAGGCTATGATTGCAAACTACAAAGGTTTAAATGATGACTACTCAGGTAAGATAGTACCACTTAGATACTGTATTACTGTTTTCCAGAGTCAGAAGCAACAGCATAAAAAATAATAGATGGATGAAGGAAGAGTTACCAGGGAAACTGTCTCATGAAATTTTAACAGCTTGTGATAGCCATCTTATGTTTCTTACAAGCTGGAGAACCAGGAAAGTCCATAGCAAAGTTCAGTCTAAATCCAAAGGCCTTAGAACCTGAAATTCTGTTGGTGTTATCTCAGTTTAATAGCAGATTGTTGAAAATATTAAACATGGCCCTGTACAAGTCCTATAGGCCAAAGACCAGAGAAACAGGAGTCTACATCGTCATAAAAGATGATATGTCCCACCTCTAGATCTGACACAGGGAGGGAGAAATTAGCCTTTCTCTGTAATTTTGTCCTAGTCTGGTTCACAATTAGTGAGAGTGAATCTCCTTTTAGTCTACAGAGTCATATTAATCTCTTCCAGACACGCCCTCATAGACATACCCAGAAATCATGTTTTCCCAACTGTCTAGGAATCTTTTAATCCACTCAGGTTGTCACTTGGAATGCAACTCTCAAAGATAACCCTCTTTTCTGCCACTCTGTCCTTGCTAAATCATTCTTAGAGTCTTCTTCTATCCCTCATAGACACTGCCCCAAGCACTAACTGCTGTTTCTTTTTGATGCCCAATCCATTTTTCAACATTCTTTAAAGTGATATATTAACTGAAAATCTCATATTATATACACTGTGGACACCTGAAAATAATTAACTCACTCGGACTTTCCTACCTGAAGACTTAAACTTTATATTCATGCTACCACCTTTAATGTCTACATAGGGTTTTATAAAAATTTTTCAATTTGTTTTTTCTTCTGATTCTTTATATCCATCAATAACAACTCTGAGACTAATTAGTCTAGGCCATAAGTTTGGCTCATTACCTACTATCTCATAACTATTTAACCCAATTAAACTATTTTATGTCTACCATGTGGTTAGTTACCTCTCCTTTATCCTGGCCTACTTCTTCCTTAGCATCCCTTCATCATCTCCCTGCTGGTTTATGTCTGTCTTTTGGTCTGTCTACGTCTCATCTCTCTCAGCTCTCCCCAAGTATCTCTTATCTCTAACTATTTCCCCAAATCCTCTCTTTCTTCCAGTGTCCTATCCCCTATTCCCTGCCTCAGCTCATTGGCCATTGGCTTTTTTATTGACAGGTAATGTTTATAAGAGATTCTCTCTATAGGTTTTGTTAACTATAGAAACACTCCTTTCTATTTAGTAAACAAAACAACTATTTAGTCCAGTATGGATAATTATTTCACGCCTGCTGTGAAAAAGTATATATTAAAACTGGTGTTATACTAGGCACTGTGGTGGGATGCTATTTAAAACAAAATAAATGATGATGATGATGATGATGATGATGATGAGATGATGAATGATGGACAGATGACCCCACAATGAAAGAAGGATGGAGATATGACATAGGGAAGGAAGAAATAGAAGGAGAGATGGAAGGAGGAGCAAGCAAAGAAAGTGAAACATGCCATAGGGAGTTGAACATGAGAGTATGGCAGTGAGGATGAAAAAGACAAGGAGGGACAGGTATTCAGAGAAAGAAGGGAAAGGGAGAATTAAAGAGGAAAGAGGGGAAGAAGGATAGAGAAGGAAAATGAAGATAAAGAGCAGGGAGAGGGAAGAGAGAGTGGATGGAGAGGCAAGAAGAGGAAAGGGAGGGGAGATGGAAGAGATGTGAAGGGGAAGAAACAGTAAGTGAGGAAAGAAAAAGGAAGGAGGCTCTAATCAAAGAAGAAGACAATCAGTAGTTGTCAAGTGTGTAGACACACTTTCCCAGAGTCCAGATGGCCTACATGATTTAAATAGGTGACTCCAACTGATGTGGAATCAGTAAGGAAGACTGGGAGACAAATGTCAAAATAGTATCATTACATGCAAGAGAAAACAGTGTGAAATGGAGACACAAGTCACTCAAAAAGGTACAGCTAGTGTGGAGTAGGTAGTGTGGGGTAGCCCGTGTTGAATAGATTGTGTACCCATTCAAGTCACTCATAAATTCTGGATGTCGCTGCATAGTCAGGAAATGAGAAGAGGTAAGTGCATTTTCTAATTTGGGGAGGTTGTTGATTAAAGTTCACTTAGGTGGTCCAGTGAGGAAAACTCCTTCCATTTCTTCTTTACTTTCAATGACACTGTCACTCTTGAGTTTCTTCTTCTCTCTCTCTCTCTAATGACCTCTCTCTCTCTCTCTCTCTCTCTCTCTCTCTTTCTCTCTCTCTCTCTCTCTCTCTCCTCTTGTGTGTTGTGAGAGTGTGTGAGGTAGAGAGAGAGAGAGAGAGACAGACAGAGACAGAGAGAGACAGAGAGAGAGAAATATGTGTGTGATGGGGATACCTACCCAGACTACAATTAGAATCCTTCAGCAGTTCCCTTGTTACCACAGATTTATGATAGATTCTTCAATTATCTACAGGAAAGTGGGATGTGGCACATCACATCTTTAATTCTAGTAGATATTCCTTGTTTATGGACTTCATTCTCATTGCCTCATCAAGCCTATGCCACTTTCCTGGCAAATTACTCACAATTCATTTCTTCTAACCTGTCTTAGTGTTCTCAAAGCTCATACACTATTGTACTCTGTATGATACTTGTAAGTCTGAGAAATATTTCCTGTCAGATTTAAGGCTCTGTGTGAGAGGGATGGTATTTGAAAGTGTTACAAGAACCAAGTGGTTGATTTTTATTAGAAATTGCTAAGTCTCCTCTTTTATGACATGCCTCTGTTAGTGTCTAACACAGTGTTGTACACATAATGGTTACTTTTACAGCACACAACTGCTTATTGTTCATTAACATTCTATTCCTATCTTCACAATTGTTCCTATGATATTCAAAAGTAGGATGAATGTTCTGAGTATCAACAGCAACTATGAGAGCTGTGATAGAAGCAAGCAAAAGAGAAGAAGAGAGCTGCAATATGGCAGCCATGTATTTTACTCTACTGCCTAGTCTCATTGTCATCCACTCCTGTCTATAATCTTTTTCTTTTCTCTTTTTTTTTTGTTGACTTGTCTCTGTAGAGTCAATCATTGTTTGATAAAGTCACTTTAATATTTCATTATTTCAGTAGATTCTGCATATACATTTTGCCTGTAGAACAAAGTTATACGAGTATATATTGGCTCATGTATAATGTTGGTCAGTGAGAGGTGTTCATTAGACACAATTTCATTATATTTCAGTAGGGTTATGGATATTAAAGAATGTTAATAAAATAATAAACAACAAAAGAAAAATAAGTAAGTCCGCAAGAAATACTTTTCATGTGTTTGAGTCTATTCTGGTTTATTTTCTGCCATCTTCTTATGGCTCATCATCCAGTATTAGTAATGCATACTGGTTATCTTTAATATTCATGTAGCCTGCATGGTGTTACCATACTAGTATTTAACCATAAAACTGCACCTGACTTATTATTCATCACAATACATGTGTTGGATAGGTGTTTCTATTTGTAGCGATGTCTTTCTCCTAATCTATCTTTTTCCTCTCATTGAGTTTCCATGGTGACCATCAGTTATCTTTTATAAGATACAAGTGAACAAGTGAGTCATGTTGGTAAATAATAGCTAAAGAATACAGATAAACTAAGTGCATAGAGAGAACTTGATAATGAGGTAATACAGAAAAGTACTCTGGTGAGGGGAGAGAGACAGTATGAAAATAAGACAGTTAGTTACATGAAGGTAGTTTTAGTTATGAGTTTGTTTTGAATTTTCATAGGTAGCTATGTAGCAATAAGTGCTGAATAGAAAAGTGAGAGTGCTCACTAAGCAGGTCTGGCTGCATTTCAACTTGATAAGCGTTCATTAATGGTAGCCCTAATTTTTCTGTTAATACACGATGAAGATTTGTTTTTATCTAATCAAATAATCTATAGTGTCAAGGGGTATAAATCTTAACTCAAACTTGTTCCCACATGAGATTTTGTCAGACTTGCATTTGTTTCTTTACAAGATAAAATAGCCTGTATTTATAAATCAGCACACATTTGAGTTCATTTCTTTGGAGCCACGTTGCCCAAACATGAACACAACTTGGACAAGAATGCTTATAAATGACATACAGACCAGAAATTCGGAGGTCAAAGAAGCTTGCTGCAAACAAGGTTAAGATATCTAACTCAGCAGAATGATAGTATTCTGCTGGCAAAAATTAATATATTATCATGCTGATAAATTTCTAAAGGGAAATACTACTCAGTGTCTTCTGGATTTCCAGTAAATAGTTGTTTCCCATAAAATATACCTAATATTGCTTTACAAAACTTTGTGAAATTGAGTAAGTGGAGATGTCTGGTGTTCCCAGGAATTGGCAGCATCATTTGTGCTGAGACAAAACTGAACCTAGAAAACAAGAGGTCTCTGCTAACTCCCCTCATTTTGCAGAGTGTATGAAAGCTCTGTTTGGATTTTAGATGTTTAGGTTTAACCTTATGCCATTATGAGTTTAACACCCTTTTCTTAATTAATCAAAGACAATTGTGAATATGATGTATCAGAGATAGCAACTGCACAGAATATGGGGTTAAGTGGTTACCAATGTCTGACCTAGCTCAAGAAATTACCTGGACAGTTAGTTATATAGTTTCTGAGCACCTTCCTCCTCCTGTCCCAAGAACTAGGTTTAATCCATTAGTAAGACTTGACAGAGCTTCTTGATTCTCCTAGTCAAATTCTAGAAGTGACAAGAGCCTGGCGCTCTTGAGGCCCTGCTAGGAGCGGGTGGAAATGAGAGCAGTGCTTCAGATGTTAAGAGAGAAATATGAATGAAGACCAGACCTGAAGTTTGATCCCTGCTTAGACACCTATGTGCAATGGAAACCAATTTTTTGTCTCCATTTCATCTTTAAAATACAAAGGCCAAAGCAATCTCTGACACATATCCAAAGAAAAAGTGATCAGCGCTGTGAAGAGACATATCCACTCACATGTTCATTGCAGAAACTTTTTACAAGAGCTAAGCTCTTAATTCAGCCATGAGTGAATAAACTATGAAGTAATACTATTTGGCCACTAAGGGAAAGAAAACTTGTCATCCATGACAACATGGATTAACCAGAAGGATGTTGTGAATAAATCAGGCACTAGTTTCCAGATATTAGAGTAGATGTGCAGTGGGTAGGAGATGCAGGATAAGGACATGTTGATCAGCATCTGTAAAACTTCAGCTCAGTGGCCTATTGTACAGATGAACACGAAGAAAGCAGTTCACTGTGTAGCTGAAAACTGCTGAGAGTTAACTTAATAACTCTCCCCACAAAAATGTATCTGAGCTAATGAATGTTAATTAGCTTTAGTCATTCTACATATATTTACATTTTAAACATTACTTGTGTACCATAACTGTTCAAATTTTTGACAAGTTAAGAATAATTTAATAATAATATTGAAGAAGCAGCAACTGAACCACTCTTATATAGGTAAATAAATGCAATTTGCTAGACTAAATGTAGGGGGTCAGAGTTCTACCTATTAGGAATGGGTTTGAGTCCACTGCTACCCAAGGTTCCTATAGCAATGAGGACTTAAGCTTCTCAGTCCCAGTTATTACTGGGCAGTGTCATGAGTAAAGGAAGCCTATGTCAACATTCACTGCCCAACTGGTGTGCAACAGTGAAGGGAGCCTGGGCAACAGAGTAAGGGTTATTACATAGGTGTAATCTAATATTGGGAACCAGGGAAAGGTGATGTTGGTCATGTACCTTCATATTAAGGATGAGATGGAAATTAGAAGGAAATCTACAATCTACTCCTCCTGAGGTTCGTATGATTGTCTGTTGAACACATTTTTTCTAGTTTGTTTTTTGTTGTTGTTGTTATGGAGGATTTTCAAACTGATATCTGATTTTTCACCCTTATTAATTCAAGCACCAATTCCAAGTTAGGAATAATAATATGGTCTTGTTCTTCTCATTAATATTAACCACTGTGCCATTAATTGCTTCAAACCCAGCCTTTGACTGTTTACTTAAATTCTGCTATGTTTGCAGTTCTTGAAATTACATCTTCACCAGGACCTCTGATTACATCCTGAATCACTGGGGATAGAGCCATGACTGCCAGTCATACTCCATTAGTAATCTCATACAGTTTTTTCATCCTGGACTTAATCTGCTTCATTAAATGGCAGCCTTTTTCATTGCCCCTCATAAGGTGGCACACAAGATGGGGCTAACCTCTCATTACCTAATTCTCTTCTTAAGACAATCTGCAGCCGTGCTTGATATGTTGGGCAGAATGAAAACTCATTAAACATTAGTATCTGAGGAGATCTGAGTCATCACATACCTACCTGTCCCATCACATTTTGTGTGAAAGAATAAAAATTGGTGATTTGCCAAGGTAAGATGTAAGGAAAGTATACCAGAATTTATAAATCTCTGGACCAGGCATTGTTATATACACAAAAATGTTTAAATGTTATCATGTCTTATGTTCCATTCTATCACCAAAAGCCAGGGAACTTAAAACTTTTTACAAGGACCTTGACAAACTATAGTACACTAGAGTTTAAGAAAAATGATCATTTAACAGATGAGGGATGCCTCCCATGTATCTTGTTAAGTCTTCTGATATGACCTCTAGAATATGAAGAGGTAAAGTCCATGTTTCAATCCCAATTCGACCACAGCAAAAGCATTCTTAAAAGGTCTTAATAGGCCTGATTTATCTCCCACATATTAAAAAGAAAAAAAAAAACAACCACACATATGAGGAACATAGAAATGAGATCCAGTATAACATGAGGGTTTCCTCATCTAGGATAACAGGATTTGGGAGATCATTAAATGTAAATAATCCTGACATCCATGCTTGATAAATGTTCTTCTCCAAACTTGTCTATGCTTGAATTTAATTTATTTCTGTTTATATTAACTGAGCTTAATATCTTTCTTAATCAGAGAAACAATGTTACTAACAAAGTAATCCAGTAATTCAACAACAAATACATGACACACAAATACAACTTGCAAACTAACAGCTTCCGCAGTTACAAAACAAGTCTTGGTGATGTTGGTGTTGTGTATATAGACTCATTCTTCACATTCTATGAAAACTTCAGTGCCCTCTCAAACATTATTGGGTACACAGAATAACGTTAGAAAAATCACCAAGGGAAGCCTTATATATAAATGTGTTCAGTTTCGCAAATTTGTTACCTTTTGCCCTCAGGACTTATGAAGATGTTTCTATTATATTACAGATTGAGGTAAAGCAGTTGAGAGTTACATATGTAAGACAGTGAGGCTGTAGGCCAATCCCTGGCTGTAGAATGCTAAGAGCAATGATGACACTTCATTAACATCTAACATTGTTTAAAACCAAGAAGAAATGTATTAATAATAAGCTGCTGAAATATCACATTTATTTTAGCCTGAAATTCTTTTATGGGTTAATATGTTGATCTATAACTCTGGAAAAAGTCATTTAAAATTTTTTCTAGTTATTTGAGAATTTTGTATAATGTAATTTGATCATATTTATCCCCCCTAATTTCCTCCCCGATTCCTTCCAGATCTAGCCCCGATTTCCCACAAATTTGGCATCCTCTTTTTAAAATCTATTTTAGACACCCCAAGTCCTATTTCTGTTGCTATATGTTTGGATGTATGGCCTTCCACAGCATACCAGGGGCTTCATTTTTTAAAAATTGATTCTCCCTCTCCCAGGATCTATCAATAGCTCCTCAGCTAGAAGTGGAACTTCATGGCCACCACTTCTCTCCATGCCAGGATTTGGTCTGAATGAACTTTTACAAGTCTTATATATTCCATCACAACTGCTGTGAATTCATGTGAGCAACTTTGAAGCTTTGCCTAGAAGACACTGTGTTTTGTAGTCATCAACCACCCCTGGTTGTACATTCCTTCTATTACCGCCTCTGCAATGATCCTGGAGTTTTGGAAGAAGTGTGATAGAGATGTACTACTTATGATTGAACATTCTGCACTTGACCTGTTGAGGGACTCGGTATCAGTCATTATTTACTGCAAATAGAAGCTTCTCTGATGAAGGTTGAGAGATGAATGTATAATGATAAGATAGCCATTTTCTATCTAATAGTAGTAGGATCTCCTCAAAGGCTTATGCATTATCTAGTTATAGGTTCTTATACTGATGAAGGTACCATTTGTAGGTTGTATCTTGTGGAATTGAACTTAAATCCAACCAGACAGCACTTGGTTACTCCCATGATATCTGTACCACCACTGGACCAGTGGCCACGCCTTTCCAAGGCAGTTGTTATTAACTCTTAGTTCCCAGCCCCAGGTAAGAGTTAATAAGAGTTATGGTTACTTTTCTCCATTGGTAACATGCATTGTGCCTCTAAGCATTATGAAGGCTACCCATTAGGGATGAAGCTTCCAGGTTAGTACCAGATTGATTTCACTGTGTTCTGACTCAAGTATATAATATCTTCAGCAATAGGGTCTTACAGGCAAGATCTGGAGGCTAATCAAGAGTAGTGACAATAGACAGTAATGTTTGGTATTGTAGAAGTTTGTATTCCAAACATTGTAATGTTTGGAGGTCTATGGGACTTCATTGACTAATAATTCCAAAAGCACTCATACATTCCTGGCACTGGGATTCTTGTTAGCCTCTAGTGTCTGGTAGGGGCATTGTTCCATTATAGGACAACTGCTTTTTAACTCGGTATATATGTATGTGTGCATTTTAGGAAGTTTCTACAGTAGTAGGTTTCCTTGTGACTTTTTCAAAAGGTCTTTGGTGTTATTTAGTCCTCCCATCTTTCCTCCTTCATCTTGTACTCATATTGACTTAATCCTTTCTGTTGCATTATTCATCTTTCAGACATTATGCCACTGTATTATAACTCTCTTCCCTTGAACCATTCCCATGACCACTGACTAATTTCTTTAAAGCTTTATGAGGAATCTCCACTATAGTTTCTATAGTGGCTATATCAGTCAGCATATTCACCAGCAGTGAATAAGATTTCTGCTTTCCTTGCATCCTCAACATTTGTCATCATTTGATTTGTTTTACTTTTTAATCTTTGTCCTAACTGAATGAAGTCTCAAAGTAGTTTAAATTTACCTTCTCTAATGGTGAGAATGTTGATCGTTATTTTAAGTATTTATTTCTCATCCATTTATATTCATCTTTTGAGAAATTTGTCCCATTTTGAATTATAATTTTTGAGTTTATACTATAAGGATATCACATCCCCTTGTCTCTTTTCTCCATCCAACCCCTCCTGTGTAACCCACAGTCTTTCCAATTTATGGTCTCCTTTTCTTGACTTGAGTCATAGAACACAGTGAAATCAATCTGGTACTAATCTGGATGGTTTCTTCCTAGTGGGTAGTTTTTATAATGCTTAAAAGTACAATACATGTTACCATAGAAGAAAAGTAACCATCATCATGTCCAGCTACAAATCATGAGAGCTATATTAACAACTGCCCTGGCAAGGCATGGCCACAGGTTCAGTGGTAGTACATGTGTCATGGGAGTAACCAAACACTTTCTGATTGGATATAAGTTTCACTCTATAAGATCATAAGGTAATATATATATAATATATATATATATATATATATATATATATATATATATATGTGTGTGTGTGTGTGTGTGTGTGTGTGTGTGTGTGTGTGTGTGTTGTGTACATATATAATATAACCTGCTTAGTCTGATGTTCCTTGTATGTGTATATTTTCAGGATTAATCATTTTGTACTAGATAACCAATTGGTTTCTTCTTTAGGGGAGACTATATCTCTTGCTCAAAGCATTTCTTAGTTGGGGGTAGATTTTGTCTAGGATAAGAGCCTCATGATTGCTCACTGTCCATATTAGCACGTGTATTGCTGCCATCCTTGTTTAGGCAGCTGTATTTGTGAAACCTCATGAATGTAGCTTCTCTGCCAATTCTAGGAGATACAATCTTGAAGCAACCTTCCTTTTTCTTTGACTCTTACTATCTTTCTACCCCCTCTTCCACTGTGATCCCTAAGCCTTAGTCCAGAAGTTGTGTTATAATATATCAGTTGAAATTGGGCTCCACAACTCTGCATTTTGATCAATTGTAATTTTCTGTAATGGTCTCCATCTATTGCAAAGAGAAGTTTCCTTGAGAAAGTAAAGTAGTGGTTGTAGGTTCTCCTCCAAGATCCATGTTTTTTTTGTACTAGGCATGATTCCCTCTTGCTGAATGGGCCTTAAGTCCAATTAGAGAATTGATTGTTTCCACCAAGGTATGTGTACCACTTCTACACCCAAGGGTTATCCTGTTACACTTGTCATTACTGTAGTTCCTAGGTCTCATAGCCAGGTATGACTGTTGCTTGTTTCTCTCCTTTAGGAGCTTGCGTGGCCATTTCTGGCACCATGAAAGCTGGATCTTAAGGAGAAGGTCAGATCCAGCTCAGGTCATCTGAATCTTGTCTAAAGTATATGGTATCTTCAGGAACAAAGACTCATCTTCTACCTGTGATAGAGAGCAACCAAAGACAATAGTAACAACCTATAATGTTTGGGAAGTCTTTGGGGAATTCTATCAACTCAAAAGAGGGCTTTATATGTCTGGTATTAGGGATTTGGTTAGATGGTATATGGTTCTTGGGAAGAAGTATTGTCAGTTCAGATATTAAAATTTCATTTAAACCATTCATTTGTATGTATATACAGACATGTATATATATTATAGGTTGAATCTGTAAGTCTTTAAACTGCTCTGAGCTCCCAGGGGGGTAGCTGTTTGCTTCATGCCACCCACCTCAGATGTTCTGGATCTCAGATGGAAACACACACACATACACACACTACCTTTATATTTTAATATGCCTTAGCTAGCTCAATTGCTGGGCCAATCCTGGAATTCACGTGGCTATGATATTCTTGAGTTATTACTTTCTAAAATCTATATTTTATCCTGCTACCCCAGACGCAACTGGGGAAGGGACCCTGGGGTCGTTTGTCTTTCATTCTTACATGGTTGGTTCTCTGTCTTTCACAGCTCTCATGTTTGTATTGTCTTCCTTCCTTCTGCCCTGGAGATTCTCCTCTCTGTCCTGTGTTTCCTCTCCAGGAATCCTCAAAGTCCTACCTCTGTCCCCTGCCCAGCCATTGGCCACTGGCTCTTTATTGACCAATCAAAGGAAAAAAAAACTGTTGGCAGGGATCCATGTAAACACAAATCAAATCCCCAACAATAGGTATTTTAGAAAGTTATTATGATTTTTCAGATACCTTACAGTTATTTTGTCCTCCTAACTTGTCTGCACTCATCTCCATTTTCCTTTATTAAAGAGCCCTTTAATAAAGAGTCTCACAATGGTCCACTTGGATATTCCGGGTTTTTACTCCACATTACATACTCACAGCTGACAATGTCGGATTGGAAATTTTATATGAGAGGGGAATATTCAATGTTGGCCTTTGGGGGGTCTGGGTTGCTTCATTCAATATGTTCGTTTCTAGTTCCATCCATTTACCTGCAAATTTAATAATTTTATTTTTTTCTCTACAGCTGAATAGTATATACTCTATATTGTATATATAATTGCCTTTTCATTATCCATTCATCAGTTGAAGGACATTCAGGATGTTTCTGTTTTCTAGGCATTGTGACTGGAGTGACAATAAACATATCTGAGCAAGTAGCTGTGAAGTAGGATGTCAAGTCCTTGGACATATGGAGAAGAATGAAATAGCTTTTATCTTTTTGAGTATTTGCCCACTAATTTCCAGAGTATTGTGTCCCATTTTTAAATTGTGTTGTTAGTTTTCTTGATGCTTCTTTTTCTTTCCTTTTTTTTGAGTTTCTGTGCATTTTAGATGCTAATCCTCTGTCAGATGTTTGGCAGTTAAAGATGTTTTTCCATTCTGTAGACTATCTCTCCCCTGGAGTGATGGTGTCCTTTGTTATGCAGAAGCCTTTTAGCTTCATGAACTCTTATTTATTCACTGTTGCTCTTTTGTCTGTGCTACTGGGGTCCTCCTCAGAAAACCCTTTCCTAGCCAAAACATGCCTTGCATTTTTCTATATTAGTTCTCATGACAAGGTCCTTGATCCATTTGGAGTTGGGATTTGTGAAAGATGAGAAACGGGATTGAATTTCATTCTCTACATATAGGGCAGCACTTTCCTTGAAGATGCTGTGTTTCTTCTAATGTGTATTGTTGACCTTTTGACAAAAATTAGGTGTCTGCAATAGTGTGGGCCTACATGTGGGACCTCAACTGTATTCTATAGATTAGCAAATTCCTTGCAATGCCAGTACCATACTGACTTTATTACTAAGCTCTGTAGTATAGCTTGAAACTTACTATGTGTTACCTCCTCCGATTTTTATTGTTTGAGATTATTTTGGCTATGCAGAGTCTTCTGTGTTTCCATATGAAATTTAATATTAGGTTTTCAATTTCTATAAAGAACTACATTGGAATTTTACTGAGTAGTATGTTAAATCTATAGATAGCTTTTGGTAGGATGATCAATCCATGAGTATGGAATGCCATTACTTTTTTTGATATTTTCTTCATTTTTTTTCTTTTCTTTAATGTTTTAAGGTTTTCATTAGTAAAAGTCTTTCAATTTATTGAGATTACATTAAAAAAAAGGTATTTTTGAGGTTTTTGTAAATAATATTGGGTCCTTTGAGTGAGGGTTTTTTTTTTTTTTTTTTCCAGTTTGTCATTTATATAAAGGAAAGCTGCTGATTTTTTTTTTTTTTTTTTTTTGGCATTCATTTTGGGGCTTGCTACTTTGTACTTTGCTGAATATATATGAGCTTCAGGAATTTCCTTGTGGAATTGTCGGGGTCTTTTTGTATAGAATCATGTCATCTCCAAATAATGATAGTTTGACTTCTTTCTTGTGTGTACCTGTTGCTCTTCTTCTTCAGTCATCTGTAAAGGAGTGAGAGGGAGTGGACATCCATGTCTTCTTTCTGATTTGGAAGACAAAGTTTCTCTCTGTTCTGATGTTGAGTTTGGGATTCCTTAATTCGGAATATGTCTCCTGTATCTTTATAATCACTAAGACTTTATCATTAAGGGATGTCAGATTTGGCAAAGGTTTCTTTCTACATTTAATGAGATGATCACGTGGTTTCTGTCTTTGAGTGTATTTACTTCGTGGATGATTTATGTATGTTAAAACATTCCTGCATCTCTGTGATTATGCCAACTTGATGGTAGCAAGTTATCTTTTTCATGTGTTCTTGAATTCAGTTTGCAAGTATTTTATCAAGAATACTTACATCCATATTCAATACTATGCTGATGCATAATTTAGGTTTTGTTGGGACTTTGTCAGATTTTGAATAATACTGGCTTTTAAATAAGAATTTGAAAATGTGTCTTCATCTTGGATTTTACAGAATATTTCTTAAATTTTAGAAGTATTTGCGTTAGTTCTTGAAGGTCTCACAGAATTCTGGGCTGAGTCTACCTGGTCCTGAACTTTTTAAATTCAGATATTTTAAATTATTGCTTCTGTCTCATTATATATTATATTCTATGTAAATTACTTATTATATCTTGATTTACCTTTAGATATAAAGATTCATCTATTTACTTTAGATCTTCCAGTTTGGTAGAATGCAGATTTTTAATAATTTATGTTGTTATGATTCTCTGAATTTTCACAGTGTTATAGTGTCCACCTTTTTATTTCTAATTTTATTAGTTAAAAAAAATCTCTCTCATTCTTTTGGTTCAGTTTGTTAAAGTCTTGTCAATGTTGTTAATCTTTACAAAGAACCAACTCACCATTTTATTGATTCAATTTTTATTTATGCTTCATTAATTTCACCCTGATTCTGACTGATTATCTCTTCCTGTCTATTTCCAGGTGCCTTTTAAGTTATTCAGTTGAGTTCTCATAAAATTTTTGATGTAGGCATTTAGTGCTGTATACAGTCAACTTAGAGCTGCCTACATCATGTCCCATAAGTTATATCTTTATTACTTCATGTTTGGTATGTTGTATTTTCATGTTCACTCAATTCTAGAAAAATTAAAATTTACTACTAGACTTTCTTTGCTTGGCACAATTATCACCCAGTAATATTGTTGCTTTTTTTACTCAAGCTTATGTACTCACTATAGTCTATCACTGTTGCTATCCACAAGAAAATTCAGGATATTATTTCAATTTTTTATGTTTCTTGAGACTTGTTTTATGTTATTATATGTTGTACACTTTGGAGAAAGTATCAAAGGATGCTGAGAATGTGTATTCTTTCATATTAAGTGAATTTTTCTACAGTTTTCTGTTAGGTTCATTTGACTTATAATGTCATTTAACGCCAGAGTTTTCCTGTTTGATTTTCTTTTTACTTTGTTTTGTTTCACTTTGTTGTTTTTGAGGCATGGTCTCTCTATGTAGCACTGACTATTCTGGAACTCATTGTGTAGGCAAGGCTGGTCTAAAACTCCCACAGATCCACCCGCCTCTGCCTCCAGAATGCTAGTATTAGAGGCATGGGCCAACACATCTGGATTCTGTTGGATTTTTTGTAGATGATCTATCCATTTGTGAGACTGGGGGATTGACATTGACTTTGATCTGAAGTTTACTTTGTTACATATTAGAATAGCTATGCTTGATTATTTCTTAGTACTATTTTCTTACAATACCCCTTTTCATCTTTTTATCTGAAGATAGTATCTGTCTTTGATCATGAGGTATATTTCTTGAAGGTAGTTCAGATATAGATCCTATTTCTAATTCAATCTGTTTCTTTTTATTGGGAAATTGAGACCATCAATATTCACTGTTATTGAAAGATGTGTATTCATTTCTGTCATTGCGTTGATTCTGTAGTATTCTCAGATCACTTTTGACACTTTTCCTAAAATTGTTTCTTTATTCCCTGTAACTTCTTGGGTATGATTATTCTTCTCTTTAGATTGAAATGTTCTTTTTAGTATCAGCTATAGAGATGACTTAGTTGTTACTACTTTCTTTAATCTGTTTTTATTATGGAAAGGTTTCATTTCCCTTTCCATTTTAACAGATAATTTTCCTGGGTGAAATAATGTAGGTTGCCTCTTGGGGTCTTCCAGGACTCGGAACACATATTTTCCAGGCCCTTCTAGACTCAAAGTTTCTCTAGAGTATTAATCTAAAGGGACTAGTTTTGTAACTGACTTGACCATTCTGTCTTGACACTCAATGCCTTTTCTTTACATTCTTAATGTTTTAACTGCAATGTGTTGTATAGAGTTTCTCTTCTGTTCATGTCTCTGAGGTTTTCTGTAAGCCTCTTGTACTTAGGCATGGGGGGGGTTGAAAAATTAGTTTCTCTGATTTTACTAAAGATATTCTGTTTGCCTTTGCTAAGGTATTCTTCCCTTTGCTCATAATGGAGATTGGACCTTTCATGGTGCCCCCTCCAAACTCTCCCACATTTCCATTAAACAATTTTTAAACTTCTCATTGGCTTTTTGAATGATCTAATTCCTTCCATTCCTCACTGTCTTTCCATCATTTGGTGAGACTTTCTAGTTAGGGTTTTTAATTGGCTTACTGAGTATTTTTATTTTCAGAGTATTTCAGTTTTCATTTTCTTAAAACTTCAAATTCTTTTTTTTTTACATCCTGGATTAACTTCCTTTTTTACTCACCTGTTTTTGAATGAAATGTCTTCTTTGAGATGTTTGATCATAATTATGATCATTCTTTTGAGTTCTTTGAGAATTCTTACAGATTATTTTCAATAAGGGTCATTAATGAGGGATTTCTATTTCTAGTAGAAACATGCTGCATTGGTTTTCTGTGCTGTTTTATCTCTGCAGTGGGATTTGTGTATCTGGCACTAGTTTATTGGTTGAATGTTTCTTTCTTGTTCTGATCCTCTCTTCCTTCAGTGTAGGTATTTAAAATATTAAACAGGGAATAATTCATGAAAAGTTGAGATGTTGATTTTCCTCTGTCTAGTGTTTGAAGCTAAAGTCTGTATCCTGAGTCTTTTGCTTGTTCCTTAGTCTGTTTATTGCTTTCAGTGGCTTGATTGAGAGCTTGTAACAAGTTCCCTCTAGCAGTGTAAAACTATTCTTGGGTCTAAAGCTGGCTAATCCAACTGGAGAATCCAAGCCAAGCAGGTGGCAGGCTCTGTAAACTCTGAATGAAGCCCATAGCCTGGGTCTCCCTACTTGTGAGCTGTCTGGAAAGATGCTTGTGGGGATCAGGCTAAGAACTAGTACAAACTGAGGGCCAGGAAAGTGTGATATAACAGCAGGCAACTAGTAGCCAAAATGAAGAGGTCCTGTAAAATTACAAGGGTAGTTTACCTGGGTCTCTATGCCACACAGGCTGGATGAAGGTCTCCGGTTTGGAGGTGTCGGAGGGTATCTGTGATCTGGTATGATTCAAAGGAAGGCTGGAGGATCCTTGGCAATGTTTTGATGAAGGAAAATGAGTGAAATTATGTTTATTTTAAATAACTTCGGTTTATTTAACATAGAAGTTTCCCAAGATGTAGATGTCTATGAGACAAAAGCAGTTATGTTCATGATGGAGAAAATCATGAGAACCTATGGAGAGGAAGAGAGAAGGGGAGAGGATAGCATTCTGAATAGAGAATCCAGACAGAAAAGTAGTCGCTAGTTAATAAATAGAACAAAAAATAAAGACCAATTATAACTGAGAGAAGTTCTTTCTCAAAACTCTACCAAATCCATGACAACAGTACAGCTCCTAGTGACAACCTGGCTCTGTGATGAGTACCTTCATCCTGCAGAACATCTGTTCCTCTCACTCTAGGACCGGTTGATTATGTAACCTTTCTACGCTCCTGCCATGTTTTGGCCACTACACCTTGCCACCCTACAACTTGTCTTCATCTCACCCAGCAGATTTTGCCATACCTCTGGATAGTTTCAGTGCCCAGTACAATACCCAACACAAATTGAATGTGTACATTACCAATTGTCTAATTTATAGGTAAATGAATGAGCGTTGCTGCCAATATGGGAGATGTTTTATCATGCAAGGTCTTATTTTTCCAAACTATTTTTCACTGTGGAAAGTTTAATTAGCTGCACAACTAAGTGCAATGGTAGAAAATGCCCATATTATCATCTGTTACAGATGTTCATGTTAGAGTAGTCAGATTATCTCACCATGTTTAGCTTAATTTCAACTAGTATCTCCCAAACTTACTCAATAGTGGAACATTTTTCTCCTGGTAAACAATTGATTCCATGGAACTAATATTGGCAAGGCCCTGACTGGGAGCTGGTTCTGTGGGAAGAGTAAAAGTGTTTAACAAGAACTGAGTGCACATCATTTTTGACAGAGCCCAAGTGTCAGCCTGACCTAACTATTACCTGTGAAAGCTACATCATATCACTGTTATTAAAGGAGCCTGGCATCATGGGAAGTGGGAGCTTGTTCCATCTGTCCTCACTTCTGGGTGCTCTGGAGTTGGTGCCTTATCCTCTGGCCTCTTTTGATCCTTGTTTTCTCTAATCTTTGCTATGGATGTAGACCTCTTAACTATTCTGGTGGCAGGTAGTTCCCATGTACTCTCCATCCCTAGAAAGGAAAAAAGCCTCATTCAAAGAAGGTCCACATTCCAGAGAAAAAAGGAGACAATCTCTTTTTAGTCATGCTTAAAACTTGAATTAAATGTCTGCACACAATTTCAATCAGTGTTACATACAAAGGTAAAAAAAATAGCATGAGGTCTGTGGAAAGTTTTGCTGTTATTATATTACAAAATAATTTATACTATATTAAAACTGGGAAGATGGCTCAGCCAGTAAATTGCCTTTTGTGCAAGGGTAAGGACCTGAGCTTGGATCTCCAAGAACCCACCTAAAACACTGGGCATGGTGGCATGTCATGGGAGCTCTGGCTCTGGGGTAGAGGAAGGAGCAGAGATAGGTAGATCCCTGAAGCTGAATTGGACGGCCAGCCTAGCCAATTACATAAGCTTCAAGTTCAGTGATAAGTTGGACCTTAAATAACAATGGTGAAACCTAATCAAGGAAAGATACCCAAAGTCCATCTTTGGCCTCTAGACCCGTACATGTGGGTGCAAACATACATATGCAGACACAGGTACACACACTTCCACTAATAAACATGTATACTGCACATATATGATAGAACATACACTAAAATTTATAAAACAGGTTAATTCCTTCAGGCTTCCCTTAGTATCTATTGCCAAAGTAATTTTTTAAATAATTTGGGTTATGCCTCATAGCTTTTTACATTTGATTTATATAAAGATGGAGAATATAATGGCATTTGTATATATGTACCTATGAAGACATAGTATTTACAATGTACACAAATGCAGTCTTGTTTTGTTGCAAACTGTGCTCATCCTATGAATATACTTTAGAATCTTCCCCATCCTTCCACACAAAGCACCATGCCCATCTATTTATAGTGTTGCTTGCTTTTACCATCTCTGTAGTGTCCTGATGTGTCACTTTACAGATAATTAGGATTTGATAGTATCCTACTGATAGATTCACCTTCTGATCAATTGAATCTACTGCTCAGTGCTCACTGTCCATGGAAACCCTTCCACCCTCATCTTCTGAGGAGTGTGACATCTGTTAAGGGGAAAGCACCTTGAAATAGCCCTCCTTAGCCCACATGTATGGTTTACTTAGCTTGGTTCTGCAAGCTTTCCCCTACAATGACTGGCCATTTCACACTGGTCTTCACTGCCTAATGGTCTGAAGCACCTAGTCTCTTTGTTAGAGCTTTATATTCCACTGGTGTTTATTCACATATTTTGCTTGCTTTCCCAGTAAGTTCATTGTGTTGTGGGTCTAAAGGCAGAGATATACTTTGTGAATTCTTAATGATCTGAGTATTATGTGGAATATATATGTGTATATATGTACATATTGTGTATGTTTGTGTATTTATGTTTCATTTTTCTTTTTAGCTTTTAGGTTTTTGTGCCATGCTATGAAAAATATTTTCTAACAGATCTATAAAATGATCACTATATTTCCTTTTGATGCTCTATAAACTTTACCATTTTTCTACAAATAAATATTTAGTCTATATAGAACGTATTCCATTGTGGATGTCATGGTGTAGAAAATTTCAAGTTGAGAAGGATAACACAAAAAATCACGACTCCAGTAGAAACACAATTTATCATTTATTCTTTAAAGTCCAAGAAAAAATAAAAATAGACATTTTCACCATGCATCAGTTCTGACCTCTTTATATTCTCAGAAGGAACCACATAACAAAACACATCATATTTGTGTAGCACCTTAAACAGCCAGACCTTTTAGTACCTGCATTCTCCTTTTCTACATGATTACAACTATCTAAGGTTTACAGCAGGTGATGCTACCTGTTTTAAATGACTAGTCTAAAGTCTCTAAGATAATTAAAGGCTGTATTGATAACTTTGCTTTTCAGATTTCAAGTACTCTTTCTACTCATAAACTTCCCACCAAGCATTATTTTGCATGTGGAAGAATCTCAAGACAGAAAGACCTACCTATAATAAAGGAGAAGACGTTAAAAAACAAAAGTAGTAGTAGAAAGAGGAGACAATACAGATTTGTTAAAGGCACTGATCCCAAGCACTTTCTCTTCATTCTGGCCTAAGACACATGGTCGTGACTGAGTTGCAAACCTGCTGGAAATGGGTCTGGGGTGGGTGCCGGGAGCAAGCTTAACTGGAGAGGTGCAAATTGTGCCAGTGTAATTCCTAATACAAGACAGTGGAAAATTGCTAGCCCAATTGAGAGTTGTTAACACAATAGAAAGGACGCTGAAGGAAAACCTGATGTGTCTCTCCTACATCTTTTTTGTCCCCACTGCCATTTTCTGAAGGGATAAAATGAGATGACATCGGGAAGAAAACTACCACACCAGAGCGGCATGATTGCTGCTTTGAATGCGGGGCAGGAGCGCCAGTGCGGCCAGATTGATCCATTTCCAAGCAATGGTCATTACATTGCGTTTTACTCCGAAAAATGCAGCGCTTTTCTGTTTCCCGAGGTGTCTGTGGTGATGGATGGCGGGCTGCCCTACCTTAGTAAATTATTTTATGTTTAACAATCCTGTGTCATGGAATTAACTGAGTTGCACATTTCAGTGATGTCTGAAAACTTACTGGAAACTATGAAAAGAATGCAAATGATCGAGAGGAGGTTTGAATCATAGCAAAGGGTTTTATCTTGGTCAAATGACTGTGTTTTGGATCTCATTAGATAAAACATCTAATTTTTATATCATTTTTTAAAATGTTTGATGATATCTACAGATAAAATGCTTATTCTTGAAAGAGAAGGCTTAAAACTTTTTGTTTCTCTCATTTATCATCTCAACATTTTAAAGTCATTATGCTTTAAGAATGAGTCTTGCGGAGAATTGTACTTTTATGCATATGTATGAGATCAGAGATTATAAAGTGCCAGTCCTAAATCTAACAATAAAATAACAAAAACTGGTGCGAATGCAGTTCCTGGCCAGCACCTATGGGACACTCACACACACATCCATTACAGTGAGGAAAACTGCCCCAAATCATATAAGTTTAATTTTGTTCTGTGATGAAAATGGAAGTTTCTTTATTGAGCCCCCCACAAACACATGGTCAACTTATGAACAAAGAAGCCTAGACCTTCTGTTGTAGCCACTTGGAATTTGACCCCCCAGTAACACATAGAAGTTCATGGTATAACAAGCATTTACTGAATGGTTAAAATCAGTAAACTGAAAGTACGTGTCAGGAATAAAATAACCACATTCTTCAATAAAATTGTCATTTATAAAATGTTCTATCACCTTTTGTCAACTTAAGGTGAAGCTTGAGGTTAAATATTCTATTCTCTGGCTTGTTTCGGCTCAGTCCCTGAATATTTTTAATGCTTACTACTTTAGAAATTAAATTGTGCTTATTGTTTGTGTGTACATGCAGAGGTCAGAAGACAGCTTGCGGGAAGCAGTCTTTTCCTTCCACCACGTGGGTCCAAACAGATTGAACTCCGGCTGCCAGGCTCCGTGGCAAGAGCTTTCCCACTGAGCCTCCTCGCCAGCCCTGCTAACTTTAACGTTGTTGAGTGGCAGAACTATGTATTCATCTACTTTTTTTTCTACTCTTCATGAGGAAAAGGAAAGTTAGAACGTAGAAAACACCAGAGTTCTTTGTAAACTACCTGCTGCACATGAACTACAGTAATGTCCTTGGCCTGGAGACTGAAAGGGAACTAAATGCCACCACCCCCGCCCCCCAACGTCTCCTGATTCCTAAATCTGAATAGCATAAGCATGTAGTTTCAATATTGTAATATAATTTATTATGTATATTTAATCATAAATCTAGGATAATAGATAATAATTATCTAGTTCTCATTAAATTGATAAAAGAAACTATCTTTCTATAAATCATTAATGTTTTAAACAGCTTCAGCAAATTTAAACCAAAGACCAGAATGTAAATGGACTTTCTATATGTGAAGTTTATTTAATATTGTATTCATTCCAAGGTCGCCTATTAAATTATTACCGTAAGTGATACTGTAAAATTATAAACTGAAAGTTAACCAAATTTCCTGTTAAGGCCTTTTAGACTTTGAGCTTAAAGAGAAAATGTTTGGCCTCATTAGCACAGCAGAATACATGTCAGTCTCATAATGACAGCCTCTAAAGACTAAATGTCATACCATTAAAGCACAAGGGAGATTTAAATAAGGAAGTACACTGCAAGTTAAAATGGATATGTTATTTAGACCTAACTTTTCCTTAGGCATTTTATCAAATATCTTTTAATAAGTGTTCTGGATTAGTAAAAACATAGAACAAAACCTGGGAGTCCAAAAACGGGGAAAAAGGGCTTTGGGATAAACAAAACAAAAAACAAAACAAAACAAAATGCTTAACTTTAAAACAAACATAATCCTTCAATTGGCTAATGGCCATCTTACTAGACCCCAGCAAGGACTCCACATTTCAGAGTGCTTAGCAGTAGGAGTCTGGTCACTGTTCCGGTGCCTTCTCAGATGGAAGGAGATGTCACCTTGTCCTTTGCTGTGTTGGGAGCAATCTTCTCTCTGCAAGTCACTTACTTTTTAACACATATAAGTGGTAAACTTTTAAAGTCAAAAGCAAACTCCCTTATGCCTAGCTAACATCCTCAAAAGCAAGGCCATCAGGCAATTTTTGCAATTGCCTTATTGTTTGCTTGATGATTTGTTTCATTTTTTTTAAGAGAACAAAGAGCTTCCAGCGAAAAGTGGAGGCTGTCTTTGCTAAAGTATCATTTTTACAAAAGAAACTTTCCTCCTCTTTGGAAACATCTGCAAAGTGTAAGGAGACAGGTTTTTGTTTTTAACCACCCAACTTCCTGTTTACCCAAGAGATGGTTTACAGGTCAGTGTTCTGTCTCCTTTTTCTCTGTGTCTATGTGCTTGCAGTTAGGATACTATTGTGCATTAGACATCAGGTCACAAACATTCTCCAGTACCAGTGCCAGGGTTTTCAATGCTCCATGCTTAGTATTTTAGTCCTTGTGGCATTTCCTGTGTGTCCCACAATTTACACATCCATTCCCCATCATTAGATACATAGCTTTTCATGAAAGCATTGTTTGAGAGCTAAACTTCTCAGTAACTTATCTCCTTATTTATACAAGTTGCTTAACTTATAACATTTCCTTGATTACTCCATAGAAGTTAGTATACTAAAGATGATTCTTAACCAGGATGTCATCACTTGCAGGGAATTTGTAACCCAGGAAGCATAGGAAAATGATACTTGAGGGTCAATTACTATTCATTTACTCATCTCCATGTTTCAGAAAATTGGAGTTAGGAATTACCCAAGGCCTGTGCTGTCCACTGAAAAGACAAACCACAAAAACAGTCATATATGTAATTGTTGAGCCTCTTAATAGCCACATCTAAAAAATACATAATAGAGAAATTCAACATGAATTATATACTTGATATTCAAATATAAAATCAGTTAAAAATATCTAAATGGGATGTTTTATATTCACTTTTATACTGTTAGAAATCCTGTGTATGTCTCAAATTTTAAGGCAAAGAGAAAATGAGAAATACACATAACAATGATACCTGGCCTCCATATGCACACACACACACACACACACACACCACGCACACACATATACAAATATAAATACAAAACATGTATTTATGAACACACAAATAAGCATGTGCAAATATATCATACACACATATCAAACATAAGATAATAAAACTGGAATAGAGATCGCTCAACAGTTAAAAGCACTGGCTGCTCTTCTTTAGGACCAGGGTTCAGTTCCCAGCACCCACATGGCAGCTCACAACTGTAACTCCAGTTCCAGGGCATCCAATACCCTTTTGGCCTTCCCCTTGCACTAAACACATGTGCTGCATAGATATACATGAAGGCAAAGAACCTACACACATAAAATAAATATACTTAATAATGTTATTTAAAAATTTAAAAATCTATATACAATATAGCTGGATTTGAAACACTCAATACTACATAATGTTTGACTGTAGTCCTATTAGACAGCCCAGATGTAAGGCGCTATAGTAGATGGAAATTAAGAAAGTGAACTCCTTCTAGAGTTTGAACTATCCCTCTTACTAACAAACTACAGATTACTTAATATTTCTGTGCTTCCATTTGTCTATAATGAAAATGGGAATCATAGCAATAAAACTGTTCAGAGTTGAGGTAGAAATCTATGGGATACCTTTAGAAGTAATAGTTAGCAAATGTACATCAGTCTCTTCAGAGCACAAATAGCAATCAAACATAATTAATTTTAACATCCTAAGCCTTTATTTGGGATCTTGTTACTATTTTCCTTATGTGTAGATTATTTATAAATCAATTATTATTGCTCATATTAGTTACTTTTATTCCTGTGATAAAACATCATGATGAGGGTATCTTGTAGAAAAGTTTGTTTAGACTTTTCAGTTCCAGGTGTTCAAGGGTCCGTAGAGATGGGGAGACCTGCAGCAGGAACAGCGAGCTGAGAGCTCCTATCCTTTGTCTCAAGAATTAAATACAGAGAGCAAACTGGGAATGCTGGGATTATTTTAACTTTCAAAGCACCACCTAAACCTTCCCAAAACAGCACCATTAACTAGAAACCAAGTGTTTGGATACCCAAGACTATGGAGAACATTTCTTATCAAATCACCATGTAAAGGAACTAGTATTTTATTCATAACCCAGGCTACCATGCCTCATGAATGTATGTGCCTATTGATTCTTTCTTATGTGTGTTGAGGACTGTCCTCTGTGACTCACATTGCTCCTTTCCCAGAAGTACTCAACACCATTTCCCCTATGGCTTTTGTACTCTGATAGCAAAAGGAGAAGATGCAGCAGGAGTCATGGGTCCTTTGCATGGCTGGATACCTAGTAGATAACTGGCCTACTCTATCTCTCAATTTTTAATTTTTTACTCTAAGCCTGCAGTGGATGCAGAGATAGCTAAAAGTGTTTGACCGATGTTTGAGCTTTTCACTCTGCCTCAGGTATGTATGTGCCTCAGTGCTTCTGACCTGTACAAAGATAGATCTGCTCTGAACAGCCCATGTAGAAGAAGCGAATGGAGAAGTCTTCTGCTGACCCTCAACATAGATTGGATTCCTTCCAGCAGGAGGACCCTGATCATGGTCACAAATCTTTTGTACTTAGAGAAGTGATCAAGATGGATGGGAAATGTTATATTAAAAGCCAACACTGTTTTGGGACACTGCAGGTAAAAATCATAGCCAGGAAAGCTGTATGTGTATTATTTTAAGTGACTTCTCTGTGTTGATATTTTTAAAAATACAAGCTTTCCAAACAGTCTAGCCTAGTAACCGTGGATATAACACAGTATACTGTACTGTATAAGGTGGGTCCCTTAATGATCATGTGGTTGACTAGGAGATATGGCTCACTGGCACTTCCTAGGATCACAAGGAAGGAAAATACAAAAATTCAGTTTGGTTTCTATTGAATAATATCTCTTTTATACAAGTATAAATTTGAGAAATCCTTAAGTCAATGAATTGTAAGTTGGGAAACAATTATATTTAGAAACCCATGATGAGCTACACCTGACTTCTGTTATATTCCTGTACTGCAGAGATATTGTCTTGTGAATAGTGCAGAAATCAATAAAAGCTAAGGGACAGTCACACCTGTGCTTTTCTGGTACTCAAACACATGTCGTCTACTAGTGAGATCTCCTATAAACCTATGTCCTGTCTCGGCCTTCCTACAGTACCCTATTGATTAACTCTTCTATTCTGTCTTCAAACCTGTTCCTTTTTTGCTGGCTTTTCTACCTCTTCTCAAGATATTCATATGTTCTTGGAATGTGAGTACCTCAACCTACTTTCTAGTCTATCTACTTGCCACCTTAGCTCCAATATTTGAAAGAACTGCTGTTATGTGCAACATCCCTTTTCCACTTTGTGTATTACTCCAGCATCAGAGACCTGGACCACGCATCATTTCCTAGTGTAGGATATTGCTCTCACCATGGCTCATGTGTGCTTCCTGGAGCTAAAGCCCACAAGCACTGACCATCTGTCTTCAGTGTCTGATGTTGCCATTCATATTTTCCCTCATCATAAATAAACTAGCCTCAGCTGGAGATGTTATACTAACTTTTATGTGCTACGTCCCCCTCCTGCCTCTTCAGGCCAGACGGTCCTTAGTGCTGCCTCCGCAGCTCCGCTTTTCTCTCATGTGTTCTTTTTTCACAGTATGTCAATGTTGATAGGAACGCTCAAGGTGCTCACTTCAGCTCTGTCATCTAACTATAACCCAAACTTGCTGTTTCCTACCAGATGGTTCTGATTCCATCGTGCAAACACAGGCGTCCTCTAATTAAGCACACTCCAAAGTCAGTGCAACGGAATGGAGTGAACACGCATTTTATTTGCTTAACCATGTCATTTTTAATATTAGAGAAAAATATTTTCATTGCTTCTAGCTAAGCTACAGTGACAGTGAAAATCAGAAGCTGTTCTGAGAATGTTGAGTGACTTCTTTAGGCACAACCAGCACAGTGCTAATAGACTGTGACATTTTTAGAGGCCCATGAAATTACTTTAATTTCTGGTCAGTTAGCAAATCTAAGGCATGCTCTTTAGCCAAGTGTTTCCTTGTTTATCTTTCACTGTTCTCGTGGTTGAACCTGTTCTCCACTTCTTCCTTCAGAATTTCCAGTATCCTTTTCTTGGCCAGTCAGAAAGTGTTTCTTTATATCACAAAACCACCACTGACCTGCAGATCTATCTTCAGGCAAGGCTTGGTTCTAATTTGCAGCGAGCTTGTTTGTGTCAGGCAAAGGAAAACCTTCCTTCACCAGTGCAGAATTTGGGAATGGTGTCAAAATGAATGAGCCTGACTCATCTGCTAAAACAGCTGGACATTTGTCTTTATAAGCCTAGCATTTGACTTTAAGAAGTCTTAGCTGTAAGATAGGTCATTTCACCTTTAAGTTTATAAATAATGAAATGAAGAATATTAGATAGAGAGCTTGGAGGCACTGCCTTTGTAAGCAGATATTTCACACCTGCACAAAGCTCCCTACATTGTGGGATTTATTGAGTAAATTGCCACCTGCTCCATAGATTGAACTAATAAGGTCATACTTGGAAGGAAAACAGAAGAGCCTTTTCCTTCTCAAAACATGTCCTTTGATCATCTCTTCTCTATACATATCTGACTGGAAATAACATTGATATCCTGGTTTCAAAATTCTCTTTCATTTATAAATGAAACTAATTAGGGTTTAACAGGAAAGACACATGTATAAACATACCCTCGACATCCCACATTATCAAGAACTAGAACATTTTCAAATTTTACATGGTTATACTTTTCCAAATACCACACAACCATAATAATTAAAGCATAGGAAATAAATCAATATTCTGAGTTTTGGAGATACTGAGGACTAGCAGAATAAAGACAAAAGACACAATTAGAACATACTGACTCCATGCACATTAAAAAGAATAGAGCATGTTCAGGAAAAATAATGATGCCTCACAAGTGTACCTAGTCTCAGCACTCTTGGCATCCTTAACATAATGTTATGAGTACATGTATTTGCTTTTAAAATACCATGATGGTAGAGTAAGCATTGTGTGCATATGGAGTACATATAAAGGGGTACATACATACATACAAACAAACAAACAAACAAACAAACATACATACAAACATACATACATAATTAGATGGCCATGTTAAATTAGATTAATCTCCCAGACACTGGATTCTCCTCTCTTTCTCAGAAGTTACAAAAATTTCCCCTAGAACTCTTCAAGTTCTGTTTTCACACAGAACTCAGAACAAGGGTAGAAAGGTAATTTCTTCCTAGATATAAAACAAGGACAAGTAGAGTTCAGAGGAAGAGTGCTGGATTTGACTTTTGATGTCTGCCAAGGGCAGTTTCAACATTGTGAAAGCTCACCCATGCTGACCCACAATCTCAGTAGCCATTACCATCTTGTGGGCTATTAGTAACCATTGTTCTACTCTTGATTTTTGGCCATGCTTGTTCAAAATGCTTGTACAATTTGTGTCTGATAGACTCCATGAATTCCAGTTCAAGCTGGTGTTCACTGTAGTTATCAATCCATTCCAAAAAGAGAGTCCATGCCATGCTCTTGCCAATTAGACCACGTTTCCAGGGATTTCTATTTCTCTTCTAGATGACACTAAAAGCTTCAACTCAGCCACAAAGCAGTCAGTCCTAGAAATTAGAACTTTACCACACAGAACACCTTAAAGTGATAGGGGAAGAAATCCTTAAAGAGAAAAGAAAATTAGGAGAGATATTTCTGAAGGCTAGACACATAGATTCTCATAGCCTTAAGCCCTAGAAGCCACGACCCAGTCATTTTCACTTCTTTGTTAATAATATAGGGACAATGCCTGTCCTTTCTCCCATTGTCTTATTACCAGGGAAGAATTCACCAGACACAAGACAATGCCAAGAAGTCTCCAAGAACAAACTGGCCACTGTGTGTATCTTGCATGGGAAAATCCCCTTAAACCATAAAAAGTGACTTCTTAAAAATCAAAGCAAATCCTAAGAACAAAAGCATACCATTCTTATGACTAACACCCTAGCTCTCCCTAAGGTACAAGTATACTGCTTGCTTTTCTTCTGTGTCAGACAGTCTGAATTTTGCCAACCACCGTGTTGTGTTTTGTCTGTTTGATGAAAACAAACAGAGGCAGTCCCACCTTCAACAGACATCCCATTGTCTTGATCAAAAGTTGGCAGTGTGCTTTTAAGAACTCTACACAGGCTGGTAGGGTCACCCAAGACCTTGATCTGAAAGAACCATTGCTTATGCTCAGTCTGATGTCACCAAATGCCACATTTTCAGTTTTTCATTCTTGTAAGAATTCTAACATTTTAAAATTAGTAACTGTCTCAGTATCATACTGATACTTTTGATGTAGCACTTTTTATCTAAAATGTTGCACTTTAAAATGAATCATTTATCTGAATATAAAAAAGCCTCATATGTAGCATCTTTTGCTGTTCATTTACATTTATACACATGTCTTGTGGTTGTCAAGTGCATCTCATGTAGCTCTACTTGAATCCACTTCTTTTCTGAGAACTCAGTTCTCCCTAAATATGTCAGCTTCGCCACCATCCCACTTGTGCATGCCCCAAGGTACAACTGCATCTTGTGACAATTTCTCTCCTATATCCCTATATCCCTATCAAGTATCAAGTATTAAGTATCACATTGTACACTTTGATTATAAAACTGTTTTTAAGAGCTATTGCATTAAATAGCTCAATATAGTTTTTAAATTACCAGTATAAATACTTTCTTAATTGTAAAACATAGGCTACCCAGAAATTAAATAACTTCTCTTTTTGATGGGCACAGACTTTACAATTATGGTAAATGTGCCATGAGCCTGCCCATGGAAAATGTTCCATTCTGTGGATGAACAGTTTCATAGTAAATTATGTTTGGAGATAGAAAATCTGGAAAGTAGTCCCTAAGCCTCCTTAAAAATAGTGTCTCTGGTGTGGTTGCTTGTTAGAGGGACAGCCTGCCTTGTTTCCCACTGCCTAGCCTCTAGAGAGAGAGCCAGTGAGTGCTCTCTGCAAGAATTGCCATTCTCCCCTTGACTAGCCCCTTTCACATATTTCAACTTGAGCATTTCTTTTCATACTCAAGGCTAGCTGATGAAGTATTGGATATTTTCAGATGCCTTCTAGTAGATGAATAAAGCTTCGTGTGTGTGTGTGTGTGTGTGTGTGTGTGTGTGTGTGTGTGTTCAACAATTGTAAAGTTTGCTTTTTTAACATGTAAATTCTCTGATAGGTCCAGAGTGTTTGATATCCTATGGCTACAGCTAAATACAGATAACACTTGGTGAGCACAAGAAGTCCAGAGAAAACAAAGAATATTGTTTGTAGGAATTATTAAAAATAAACTATTTAGGTGGCCTTGGGGATAGTCACTCCTTGTCTACTAGAAAGTCCCTAGCATGAATATAAAGAGTCAGTCCAGGTACATATGTCCTTACACAAAAATCCAACACAAACTTTCTCCATGGAGGGCAATGGGAATGCCCCGATTCACCCCTCCCAGTTGGCTGTGTGTAACATCACTTAGGGCCCACCACTTAAGTGCATCTGTTTCATTTCTCCCATCTTCCAAATGGGGATAATAGTACTTGCTCTACCTACTTCACAGGATTGTTGGAAGGGTCAAATGAGAAAATGTATGTGAAAGCTCTTTGAAAAATTAAAAGTGCTGCCCAATTGTAAAGGGATCAATAGTATCAGAAGGAGGGGTGGATCAGGGCTGTTTGCTGGTAATGGAGAGCTTGCCAGAAGGGTAAATTCTGAGCAGAGGTCCGAGGGAGACTGCAGAGGCACTTGGCTGTTATTCTAGTAAGAAAGTCATTGCCACCAAGGGACTCAGAACAAAACCAGAAAGAATCTGCCCAAGTGCATATGTCTATATGTGAAAAGCCAAAACAAGGTTTCTCCGTGGAGGGCCTGCCCAGCAGAATTTATGTAATATTCAACCTCTGAAATACAGTCATAGAAAGGAGCGTAAAAGAGCAAGAGATCTTTCCCTCCTGAAATCTCTATTGAGACTTTTGAAGGATTACTCTTCAAAACACTTTTTTAAATTTTTTATATTAAAATTATTTTTAAACTTCTATTTCCTTTTATTTCTTCTAGTTCCCCCTCCCATCTCCTCTCTCATCCTGGATCTACTCCCCGCTCCACTTCACATTAGAAAAGAGCAGTCCTTCAAGCGACAACAACCAAACATGACAAAATAGGGTACAATAAGACAAGGCAAAACCCAGACACCAAAGCTGGACACAGCAACCCAACAGGAAAAGAGTCCCAAGAGCAGGCGAAAGAGTCAGAGACACAACCGCTCCCACAGTTAGGAGCCCCACAAAAACAACAAACATATATGCAGAGGACCTGGTGCAGACCCATGCAAGCCCCATGCTTGTCATTTCAATCTCTGTGAGCCCATATGAGCCCTGCTTAGTTGATTCAGTAGGCTGTGTTCTGGTGTCCTCCATTCTTTCTGACTCCTATCATCTTTCCAACCCATCTTCTTTGGGATTCCTTGAACCCCAAGGGGAAGGACCTAATAGATGCCTCCAATTTAGACTCTCTCCCCCATAATATCTGGCTATGGATCTCTATATCCACTCCCATCTGCTGCCAGATTTTTCTGGGTTACATATGTTTCTGGGTTATGTCACTCAGGATGATTTGTTCTAGTTCCATCCATTTGCCTAGAAATTTCATGATGTCATTTTTTAACAGTGGAAAATACTCCATTGAATAAACAGACCATGTTTGTTTATCCATTATTCTATTGAGAGACTCCTAGGTTGTTTCCAGTTGTTGGCTATAATAAATAAATAAATCAGCAATGAACATGATTGAGCAAGAGTTCTTGTGGTAGAATGGAGTGTCTTTTGAGTAGATAGGTCTTGAGGTAGACCTATCTGCAATTTTCTGAGGAACCAAAATATTGATTTTTTTCAGTGGCTGTACAAGTTTCCACTCCCACCATCAATGGAGGAGTCTTCCCATGTTCTACATCCTCAGCAGCATGAACTGTCACTTGTGTTATTGATCTTAGACATTCTAACAGGTGTAAATGGAATCTCAAAGTAGTTTTGATTTGCATTTCCCTGGGGGCTCAGGATGTTGAACATTTCTTTAAGTGATTCTCAGCCATTTGAGATTCCTCTGTTGAGAATTCTCTATTTAGATCTGTACTCCATTTTTAGTTGTATTATTTGGAGTTTTTTTCTATATAGTTTCTTAAGTTCTCTATATATTTTGGATAGTAGTTCTCTACCAGATGTGGAGTTGGTGAAAAGAAAACGTTTCCCATTCTGTAAGCTGCTACTTTGTCCAGTTAACAGTATCCTTTGCCTTCCAGAAGATTTTCAGCTTCATAAAGTCCAATTTATTAATTGTTGATGATCCTAGTACCTATGCTATTGGTGTTATATTCAGAAAGTTGTCTTCTATGTCAACACATTCAAGAATATTCCCCACTTTCTGTCCCTGCATTCAATATATTAGGTGTTGTATTAAGGTCTTTGATCCACTTGGGCTTGAGTTTTGTGCAGGGTGATAAATATGAATCCATTTTCATTTTTCTGCATTCAAACATTCCCTTTGAGCAACACTATTTTTTGAAAATGCTGTCTTTTTCCAGTGTGTATTTCTGGCTTCTTTATCAAGAGTCAGATGTCTATAGGTGTGTGGATTTCTGTCTGGGTCTTCAGTTCAATTCAACTGATTGACTTGTCTGTTTTTATGTCAATACAAAACACTTTCAATGTCTCTCAGCAAATGTTGTCATGAACTCAATACCAATGACACACATACTTCCAGCCACTCACCATGTCTTCACCAGGCCTTTGGATTAACTTGTGACTGCATCATGCTCCCAGAATGGCATAGGAAATTTTAACCTCCAGTCTTTGCTACTCTTGAGGATTTGTGTTCTTAAGACCAGGAATTTTGGCGTGGAGTTGTCATGGGTGCATAAGGCTTCAAGCTTAAAAAGGCCCATGTTTAGTCCAGTCTCTGCTCTTGTGTCCTGAAATGATTAGTGATTTCTGAACAAGTGGTCCTGCATGTTTATTTTATTCAGGGCTCAGCTCTAGGTTGTGATTTTCATCTCTCTTTAGCAGTGCCCCATTGTTGACTCTCCTACCAGCCTTTCTTTACTTGTTGCCTTCTAAAGTAGCATTTCATGAGAAGGGGTGTCATCCATTGTTTCTCATTTGACTGCACATCCAAGACCTGAAGGATTTTAAATGATATTAATTCTGAGACCAATGCAAGCAGTGAGGTCAAAATTATAAGAAACTGGTTCCAGATGTGTGTGTGTGTTGTGTGTGTGTGTGTGTGTATGTGTGTTTGTGTGTATATATATATACATATATTATATATATATAATATATGTATATATAATATGATTATATATACATATATATATGATTATATATATGCACACAATGGTCCATGGTCCATGTGCAAGTCTGATTTACTCTCATCCTAGGGTACAAAATCACTTCCTTTTTTTGTTGAAAGCATCTTATAGTTCCTTACTTTTGCCCAAACTTGGCTTTTCTGTGTAGATCTAGATCTTTTTTCTTCAGTAGTAGGAATTGGAACCCAGCATCTCATGGCTGCTAGGGAAGTGATGTACCATTGAATCACAGCCTTAGACTTATTTTTTGTTTTTGTTTTTGTTCTTGTTTTTTCAGACAAGGACAGGCTCATTGCTGAGCTGCTAAGCTGCCCACATTAGCTTGAATTCTTAATCCTCTTATTTCAATCTTTTAATTAGGCTGAGATTATCTGTGCCACAGGAGTTGATGGAACCTGGCTTTCTTTACAGTTCTCTCAAGTAGAGACTGCTTAATTTTGGCCAACCTAGGTGCAAGAGCAACAGAAGGTGCTCAGCAATGTTGTGCCTCTGGCATGTTGCTACCACACCACCAACTTCTCCATCATGTTTCCATGATAACCTTGAGCATCTGTGCACTATCAAATTGCTTGTCCATTTCTATACTGAACACAATGTTCTCCAGCCACCTCAACTCAGTGACCCTCACCTTCTCCCTATGGATGCTCTGCTACTATCCAAAACTTTTCTACTTTGAAAGCCCCATCCTGTATCATTCCTCAGGTATTCCCATCACACTATTTCTCCTACATCACATTCCATTGTTTTGTAAATTGAGACATAAAAATGCAGTTTTTAGGAGACATCACTCATCTCCCTACACAATCTCTTCAAATCTTGCAGTCTGGAGCCTCAGACACTCTGTGGTCTCAGCCAACAAATTCTGTGTTCACAAAGAGCCCTGGTTCCCACTCATTTCAGTAGTGGTCTCAGACAGCATCAATCCCTCCTCTCAAATTCAGGTCATTTTATGTCTCTCACAGCAGATGAGCTAGTATCTTCTTCCTTTAGAAAATTGAAGTCATTAGGTTTCCTCTCTGTCAGCCTCTTCCATGTACATTCATTCTCCTTTCTTTCGGTCACTATGAATGACATTCCCTTCCTCCTCTTCAAAAATGGCTTTCTGTAAGCTGAGCCCCTGCCTCACACCTCCTTTGAGAATCTCACTTCAGTAGGGGGAGCAGCTTTCTTAGTAATGTTTGTAATCTTTTTTTTCATTATCTCTTTTGACTCAGTTTATAACACCTTCATTACAATGAACTCTACTCCACCCTGACCATTTCCTGCTGTATAATCAAGATTTCATACATTCTAACTTTGACTTATAATACATCATGTTTCATACTAGAGCTCATCACACCCACTAGCATAACAAAGCTAAAATGGTATGAAATAATGTTTGCCTCTAATATGCCACAAAGGACTTTCTTACTTCCTATCTGATTTTACTTCATTTACTGTAGCTTTGTATTGTGTTTTACCTAATATATGTTGTGCTCACAAACTTTATTTTACATCCAACTAATAGCCTCCTACCTGCAATTTGAAAACTACTCATCAAAAGTATCCTGTTTGTTTAAATATACTATAAATTCCACTACTCAATAAATTGGTCAGTGTTCCTTTTTCCAATAAAACTATTCATGCTGCATTCTTCTAAGCTTGAAGCCCTGTGCACTTGCATTGATCACCTTCTCTGGACCACCTTTAACTCAAGAAGAAAAACTCAAAATAGTAGCAAAAGTTTGAGGCCTGAGTTTTATATGATTCTACGATCAAGTCTGGAACAGATAGAAACTAACCCCTAGGAACATCAGGGCCTATGTGAAAAAGTCTTTAGGAACCACATGTGCTCATGTAAAATTTTACCCAGCCAAGTAATAGTATAAGTACCTAATGTATATTAGCAAATCAGTGAAGCTAATGGGCATTTTCTCTCTTTCCCTTACTTGATACTTATAAAGCTACCGAAACAACCAATTCTATTGTCCTACAAAACCTCCCCTTCCAAAGCCACCAGATGATTGTGACCTCCATGTTCTTATTTAACCTCACAGTTGCTCCTTTGTGAGTCTACTGTAAATAGTAATCATTTTCTAGAATTGCATCATCCTTAAATTGTTGTCCTAATAACTGTTTCTAGAATTTACCCACTCCATGATGTTTACAAAGAATTATTTGATTTGATTTTATGTGCATGAGTGTTTGCCTGCATGTATGCATGTATATACCATGTATAATGTATGCTATAAAGGCCAGAGAAGGGCATTAGATTTCCTGGAACTGAGGTTACAGATAGTTGTGAACCAATATATGGATACTAGGAACTGAACTTAAAAAAGGACCCAGTGCTCTTAATCACTGAGCCATCTCTCCTGCCCCTTCCACTCTATGATAGTAAGTGCAACCTATTAATTGACTGTCCTTGAGTCTGCATACCCATTTATCCCTTCTTGAGGATCTGGTGGTATCAATACCAGCTTCAGAGTCTCTTAGTTCATACTGATTATGTCTAAGCCTGAATCTTTTATTCCAGCCAGAGAAATGAAAATGGTTAAGTTGGCATAAGTCAGTATGTCCTCCAGGAAAAAAAAGGTGGTATATTTTCTCAGGTTTGATGGCCCCATGACTTTTTACAGACCGCCTTCTGCTGGAGCTTCCACTTACCAAAGAGTGGATTTTCAGTTGATATTATTATTCATGCTTCACAATTCTAACAGTCTTGTAATTATTTATCATAATTCAGAATGTGCTATTCTAATCTGAATTATGATTTCATGCTCCAAGTCACAGGAAAAATATTGTCCTGCTGGGACAAACCATAAAACTTCACAGAATACAACACTGAAACCATCCGATTAAAGATTATATCTGTCCGGGATAATATCTACATTCCACATCAAGTCTTGAAAACGCTAGGGATATTTTCTTGGGAATATTCTTTCTGTTTTCATAGGTGATGAAGAGGACCAAATCGAAGTATATAGTTCATGGGAGAGGACAAGCTAGCGTTCTATGCAAAATAGACCAATACATTATTGGCACAGAAATAGAAACATCATGAAACTTACAGTAATCTAACGTCTTAATTTTTCATTTTCTCTGTTTTGGTTATCATTCCCCTTCAGGTGCAAAAACATTTGGAATGATGTCAATTTGCTTAATTGGATTTTTTAGTAAGTGGAAAAATATTTTTTAAAAAGCCCTTTCAGTCTTTTATAGTGAGCTCAACAAGGGCTATATCAATTAAGCAGATTGCTTTAAGAAAAAAAAAATGCCTGGCAAATCTAGCTACTTCCACCTCACATCAAGGAGAGTATACGCCAGGCTTGTATACGCCAGGCTTGTGCAGAGCAGAGCTTCCCAGATAAGGTATAGCAACCTCTCAGCACTAAGGACTGACAAGGGAGAGGCAGACACTGTCCCAGCCATGTGCCACTCTGCTCCAGCTGCCTGTTGTGACAGCATAGAGATGATGAGGCAACATTACCTGAGACACTCACCAAAGGCATGGCTGTCATCCAGTTTTCCTCTCTTTAATAGGACATCGTGGAAACTCTATGCTGGACTTTAAACAAGGCACTTCTCCTTCCTCTTTATTTTCTTAAATTGGCAACGCCAGACAAATGGAAACTTTCGTGACTTCTGTTTTCCCCTTTGTTTCCACCTCCTCTCACCCAGCACATAATAAACACTAGTACAAGAGCTGTATTTTCTCCTGAGCTGTAATATGTAACCAGAACAAACAGAGGACACGGGAAAGGTGGAGAAAAGTTAGATATATAAGCAAGAAAAAGTGAGTTATTGATTTTATTGACCGTCTGTTAACTTCTGACATTGCAATAAAGTCTTATTTATTTGTATACAGAAGACTCAATTACATAGATACATATCATTTTAACAACTGGGTTATTTACAGGAGAATTGCAGCTTCATAAATAATACAGACTTGGAATTTCTCAGGCTGATGTTTATCCATTGTTACCTAAGGAAGTGATGGTTCTGGGGCATCTCAGTGCAGAGTTATTAGGAAGCACCACAATAGCATGGAGGAGGGGGTCGCCCTGCAAATAATCCCGACCTAATCACACCCAGGTGGGAGCTGCTGAACTACTCTCTCCTGCTATAGCATGACAGCCAGCAAGCAGTCAGTAGCAGGAGACAGAGTCCCTCCACCCTCACCCCTCACCCCTCATCCCCCCATCTCTCAGTCACACTTTGATTGTCCATTCCTACAGGACTATATTTCAGATTTGCATGTGTATGAAAGGGTTCATATGTGTTGGGAGATCATGTGTGTGTAAATGCACGTGGGGATGTGTGTGTGTGTGTGCGTGTGTGTGTGTGTGTGCCAGATCACAACTTCTGGTGTTGTTCCTCAGCAGTCATCTGCCTTGTTTTTGAGACAGGGTTTATCACAAGGTCCTGGAGTATGGCAATTAGCCTAGGCTGGTCAGCAGCTCCAGATATCCACTTGCATCGACTTTTACATGTATGCCTGGAATAAAGCTCAGATCCACCTGCTTCAGAGCAAGCACTCTAGCAGCAGACCCATGGCCCAGTGTCTTTGTTTAAACAGAATTTTAAGAGAAAGTTCAAGTGTTTCCCAATGTATCTTTTCATAGGATGAATCAGTTAAGCAAATTGCTTTAAAAAATAACTTACAAGAAGAGGGGCAGGAGCAGGAACAGAGAGGCAGGGGCAGGGGCAGGCTTTTAAATTAGGTAACTTCTTAGCCCCTATTTGAGCTGTCCCTATTCAGAGTAACATACACAAGGTTTGTGGAAATGGAAAGGGCCATCTTGGTCCTGTCCTGTTTTGTACGTTGTCTGGAGACTACCTGGGACCGATTCTGTGATTTCCATTTTTTGCTTGACTGCTAGTTCAATGTGTAACTCCCTTGCTAGGCTGTACATGCCATACACTCAGCAACCATGTCTGAAGTTCATTCAGAAAGTATTTGCTGAGAATGAATGAATTCCTGGAGTAGTTGAGAAGTGTGATATGAGAAGTGTTTGCGTGTCACTAATATCTTGCACAACACCCTTCACCTAGTGAGAACTGTAAAGATTCATTGAATGGGTGAACGAATGAATGAATGAATGAACTATTTTCAGCTGAGTTAGTTTATAGATGGTAGTAGGTTTAGGACTCAGAACTTTTAAGAATAGCCCCTGCAGGACCAGGCAAGTACACACAAGTAGTTGACAGTGGCGAGAAATTAGAAACAAAGCCAGGCTGTGCTCAGAGAATCGCCTGCTGCTTACTATCCAAGGGCTCACATATACAGCCTTGTTTATGAAGGTAGTCTTTGTTTTAGAATCCACCCACAATCCATCCATGCTTGTGTTGCTCACAGACCTGAGTTCTGTAGACTCACAGCAGCTCCACCTCAGCCTGTGTGCAGATTCCTCTGCACTAGCTGAACAATTTTTGGCCAAGGTCATCGCTGCTAGCCGTTTTCTTGATCTTTCTCATTTCCTCATTAAAACACAGGCTCTCTCATTCACACAGGAGCAGGTCTGCCTCCTCTTGCCTCTATTACTTCCTCCTGTGTTGAAACTTTGAGGCCTCCAGTTGTCTCCCATCCACAAAGACCTCTTGAGTTGGGCAGGGGGACTTCTGGGTTCCCTCCACCCACCGCCTTCTTCATAGGACTTAGCAGCAGGCTCTGGTTTATCCACTCCCAGGTCTTAACAATGCTTGAGGCTCTTGAGCTTCAGTCAAATCAAACAGTAGCTAGTAGGTTACTGGGCCTACTCTGTTCTGGAGGCTGGATGCCTGTAAGCTCTCCTCTGTACTGTGCAAAGTGGTCACTATCTTCCTTCACAGATCAACTTAAAGGAAGCTTATATTTACTGAGTGTTTCATCTGTGCCAAAATCAGTGATCATGTGGTTTATTCATATGGATTAGTGGACTTAATCCTTGCCCTCGAAGGCAGGTACTGTTTGTATTTCAGTTTCGCAGATGACAAAACTGAGCTGGAACGATTAAGCAACTTGCTTGAGATCACATACCTGGTAAATCACTGAGACAGGCAATCCCACTTCAGAGTGGTCTCCTCCTCCTGAGACTCTAATGCTCTTGTAGACCCTTGCCTGGGCTGGCTTTTGTTACCACAGCAGTCTCAAACAAGCAGCATCTTTGCCTGCCTACTCCTCCCAAACCCTTATGGCTTTTACTTCTGGAGACAGGGGATGAAGTTGAGGCATCAGGGGCACCTCACTCTGTGGCAGTGTTGACAGGCTATCTTGTCATTCACATGCTGGATGAGTGGGAGACAGAATGGAGACAGAATGGTGCTCATGAGGGCCTCCGAGGCAACACTGGAGTGGGAGAACCGAGGTCAGTTACTGAGAGAGGGAGCAGGAACTATGGCAGAGATGATTTAGATATTTGCTAACAGAGCATGCCCAGATGAACAGGTGAAGAGATACAGTATTTGAGGAAGAACAGGGAATCTTCAGAGAAGCCCTCTGGAGGATCCGCCAGTGAGAACTCTGAGCAGGAGCTCTGAGAACTTCAGATGCTGAGCTGACCATCAGAGATCTCGCCTTTGTCCAGGCTTCTTGAATTTCTTCCCCACAATCCCTCCTTCATTTCTAGATATTGGCTTGCTTGTTATTTGTTTGACATTACAGATCCCTTGAAACTTTAGAGGAATGTTTCACTCATTAGAAAGAATCCCCTGTGGCTAGAGTAAAACGCCTGTCTCTTTCTTTACCAAAATCTTGTGTGATGGAACAATGTCCAGTTGTTAGAAGAACAATCCCATAACAGAGCATTTACCACATTAGAGTGAGGCACTGTGCTAAGCTTTGCCAGTTATCATTTTTAAATCTCCCAACCACACTGTGAATACTATCATCACTCCATTCTGTAGCTGAAGAAACTTAATATTGGGTTAATTAACTTAACTAAAGTTCCACAGGCAACTTACTTTGTTATTGAACTTGGGGCTCACATCCTGTACCCTAAGCCAGGCTAGCCATCTGTACTCAATAAGCCAAAAAAAAAAATGCAGAAAGCAGAAAAAGAGATTTGTTTTGTGTGAGAACATTGGGAAGAGAGAGAGAGAGAAATTTAGTGAACCACTAACTTCATCTTTGAGCTCTTGAGTCATCCTGAAGTGTAGATAGAGGGTCAGAGATGTGCATGTCTAAGCAGTCTGGATCAAAGTCTGGTCCCACCCACCATTGACCCATCATTGACTCGGCTTCAGTCTCATCCTATACAGTGGTCTGACACATTGTTAGAACTATGTGAAATCTCTTCCTGGGAGACAAGTTTCCTCTCTGGCTGGTGACTTTTCCTTCTCCAACATGAAATTTCTGGGGAGACTCTGATTTCTATGAGGTTCATTTATTTCAATAATCCGGTAGACTGACAGATACAAGTGTCTCTTTAGAATATCTTTATTTCTACCAGGCTAGTTACGAGGTAAAATATGGATAAAAGCATGAAACAGTTCAACTCTACCCTATGTCATTAGGGGGGCAGACACATGCTACGGTGCTCATGTTCAACTGGAAGAAGTTGGTCTCTCCTTCTCCTTTGTGAGTCAGAGCCAGTGATATGTGGTTTTACCTGCTGAGCCATTTCAGAGGCTCACTTAAGATGATGATGATTGTGTAACTGTATGAGAGAAAGTTCAGTAAAGATATTGCTGACATGATATTAGGGGGTATAATGACTAATAAAAAGAACATATCCAGAGGCATCTGGAAGAGTCCAGAGCAGAGAGAAAGAGAAGAACCAACTGGACATGGCCAGAGCTCTCTGTGAGACACATGAGAGAACATAGCAGGAGAGGAGGATAGTGGCAACAGCAAGAGAGAGAATGAAGCATAGGGAGAGAACAAGCAGATAGCAACAAAGAGTGGACAAACCGTGTTATGGAGTACCTGGGGTACCTGAGAAGAAGAAAGAGCCAGGAGGCTAGCTAGCATGGACTTTGATAGGCAGCACAGGTATCCATATATCTCTTCTGTCAGAGGGAAGAGAAATGTCAGAGGTAAGGAGTGTCTGTCCTTTAGATAGATGAGAACCTGTTTCACAGTTCCAAGGAATGTTGGTTTAACTGTAGACATCCTTCTATAGACAGGATTTAGCATCCCAAGTACTAGGCTTACAAGTTTGTGCCATGTCTAGCTTTAGGCTTGGTTTTAATGACACCTATTGTCCATTTTGAGATTCTACTTACAGGCCATGTGGATGATTGTCCTTAATATTGCAGAATCTGATTTTCTGAAGTCTCGCTACACTGGGCTTCTCCACTGCTTTTATTTAGAAATCACCTGGAGAGTCTGGTTTTCTTATCTAAAGATCTGTTCCAACGGCATGACCTGTTGGCCAGAATGTCATATAGACTCACAGAGTCTCACGCTGCTCTTGACTGAAAGGAGACCCGCTAGGAGATGCTCCCTGCCCATGAATGTTTCTTGTTGGACAAAATGCACACAAAGAGGATCATCCATATCTTTTTTTCTCATTTTGGGGTCTTCAAAATACAACTTGTCCTCTTTAATTGAGAAAGAGAACATTGACAACCAGGCTGGAGACTAGATCTCACGTTAGGCACTAACCCCATCCTACTGATCCAGAATGACTTCATGGAAATTCACACAGGCATGGCCATGCTGACTATGGTGGATCGGGACAAAGCCGGAACACTCGGTAAGCACAAAACCAAGAGCAATGTCCAAATCACAGAATGGCTGTCTGCCCCACAAAATGACTGGAAGGGGTGCTATTATATCTCCAATAAGGGTTCCCACTTCGCTTAATTTTTTTCTTAACCTTCTAAGGAACTTTTAAAATATCTAAGCAGACATTTCCCCACTTCTAACTCCTCTTGAGCCATGCAGATGATAGTTCCCCCTTCTTTAAGGGTCTCTGGAAAACAAGCATGGCATAGCTCAGCTCCACAGTGATGGTGTCCGCAGGTAGACATGCCTCGCTACACATGCTCACAAGTGGCTCACAATTTAGATGGGTGCCTTGAGCATTTTGGTTTAAAGTACTGAATTCTAACTTGAGTCCCAGTTCCTCCTCTTCTCCTCCTTTTGCACAAAACAGAACGACACTAAAACAATAGCAATGACCACAAACTGGTTTTTCAGTTACTTAAATTTTCTGGCCTTGAATTCTCATCGTTCGGTGTTGGTATGGAGATTGAATGACAAACAGCTGTGGAAATTTCAGTCCTATGCCACACCCTCAGCCATCCTTGCTTTCCCTGACCCTTTATGTCAACTCATTTCTTCTACATGAACTATCCTATTCAATTGCCATCTTCTACCCAGATTACATGTAAATTTCCAGTTTATTCTTTCACCTATTCTCTGTGTCATAATTTATTGATATGAGAAATCCAGTGAATAATGAGAACTACAATATTTTATTTACGCTTGTATCTGCAGATTTTCTTTCTCACACTCATTTTAATATGACACCTTAAAGGGAACAGATTGAGGACGAGCTGGTACATTTCTTACCATCAAGTGTATGCCAAGGATTCACAGTAGCTTTTCTTATTGCAACACACAATATTCATTAGTTTTATATTAGTAGCATCTTCGTTAAGTATCATATATAGTTTAATGAGTGTATATTGCTATTATTGACCCTTTATATTTAAGACTTAGATATATTTCTTGTTGTTCTAATTGTTATTCTAATTCCAACACTAATGTTCTGAAGACAAATATAAACTCATTAAGTAGATTATTAAAATATTTTAACTTAGAATGTGTAAATTATGAGTAGAATCAATAATGGGCTTTTTTGGTGTCTTTCTATAACATAAACAGGGACTATCCATGACCCAATATGGTAACACAGTGAATGAAAAATGCTATACATCATGCTTTTTCCTGCAATGGAGAAAATATAGTGGTAAAATAATCTGAACAAGTTCCACAGAGCCTTTGTTTCATTTAAGTGGAACAAAAGCTATAGAAGAAGAGGACAATAAAATGATGCTTTGCTAAAAGGATAAAGAATGCGACCCCACTCTATTAGTGACACACACTATGAATGCACTCCAGTTAATAGCATCTTTTAGCAATCGCTACTTTTTCAATTACAGTGATGCTAAGAAATAAATAGACTAAGGGGAGAGAAAAATGGTCAGAAGACACCTGAATTGGACTAGTTCTTTGGCTGATTTTTTTTTTTTTAAATAACCAACTCTTGAGTTAGAAAGAATCTAAGAATGGTTTATTGATAGAGCATAGAAGGGCATTTTCAGAATCAAGAAATGCTCAGTATTATTGGGAATGCAGTGTTTCATTGCCCTGTCTCTGGTGGTCTTAGTGATTCATTCCTAGTGTGTTGAGCAGCAGTCTTCTCTTCCAGCTGTGTTCTGTTGTGATGTTTGAGAGGCTCCATTATGGTAAGGGGCTGCTAACTAGGTGTGATGCTACAATTTCATGCACTGTGATTCCTCTTGGGTGTTTCTTCCTGTTTTTTGCTAAGTCCTAAATGACCCTACTTACACCAGTCCTTTGCCACATGCAAGACTGTCTGCAAATGCTACCCTTCAGAAACATCTGAACAGAAATGCAGTTTTATTTCTTCTTTAAGGGTTTTTAAATTTTTATTCTCCTTTTTTTTTTAAAAAAAAAAAGTGGTACTCTAGCTACTCTTTAGGGAATATGGCATTCTGAGTGAAAATAATGGAAATGGATAAATCAGACTCTTCACGAATCCTCACAAACGGAAAGATAAAATACAGATACAGAGGAGAAAGTGGTCAGAAAATTTGTTATAAATCCCACAGCTATGATATTGGGCTAGGTTTAGCATTGGTTCTTTGATTTGTGAAGGTAAATATGCTTTCCTTTAAGAACGTGGGACAGCTCCTCCTGCTGAAACCTCTTGGCTGGGTGTCTCCTGTGGGTTGCACTGAACTCAGGACCAGCATGGCTCTGATTAGGGCAATTCTGCAGACCCTCCTTTTGAGTATTCTTCATCTCTGCCTCTCGCCCCTCAGATTCTTGCAGATACAATTTGAAAGTCTATCAAAGATGTCAATACCACTCATTAAAAAAAAAAAATCTAGGAAATGAGGGAGAGACATTGGTAGATATTAGAAGGGATGAAGTGAAGGAACACCAGAGTTTTAAAGTCAAAAACAATGCTTTCTGTCTTTTGACCTGTGTGTAAACAATGTCTGAGAACTTTTCCAAATATTGATCTGACTAATGAGGGCCTGAGATTTGGAAAACAGAAGTGAGCCTATCTCATGAGTCGCAGCTGACACTGATGCTGCTGGTCATGGAGTCAGACCTTAACCACAAAGCCCCTGAGAGTGCAGCTATCCTTTAGATTAAAGATGAGTGGATGCTTACTCCTTGGATAGGCAAATGTGAGGAAAAAGTAGAATACAAGAATGTCACTTATTATTGATGATCTTTCATTTGATTGTCCTGTGAAATTCCAAATTGAGGGAAGTGACTGGTCTGTGACTGCTGAACTACCTGCCCATGGAGCTCACAAATGCAAACACTGGATTGAGAACTACCAGCTCTTTGTAAGAGGTTTCTTAGATCTTCTGCCACATCATTATCAGAAGTGACCACACCCAACATTTTCAGATGAAATAATGATGCATTCTGTCATGACTCATGTTTAACTTGTATTCTGAATGTCTTATCAGTGCTTCCTTACCACTGAAGAGCTATGCATTTATCAGACCTTAGGCAGTATCTGAGAGTCTCAAAGAAGTCAGGAATGACTGGAGCACCATAAAATCCATAGTTACATCAGGCTGCAGCAGGTTTCAGTTCCAGGTATCCATGTGAGACTAGGTTAAGACTCAACAAACTGAACCCAGATTAAAATCTCATAGTGAGAACTTCATTTGGACTCTGCAAGACAGAAAGGCTACAATGTTAGTACAGAGCAGAATGTCTCTGAAAGAGACAGGAAGATGGGACACTGAAAATCACTAGAACAGTCTAACCCACCCACTTGAACACCACAGTACTATAGCATACATGTTAGCCAAGAAAAAGTACCCTTCTCTCCTGCTCCCCAATTTGTCCACAGCCTCTGCGTTTCAGAATTTATTTAATATTCCATTTTCTAAGTACAATTAAATTGGCCCTCAATGCTTTTTGTCCATGTTCTATAAGAGGATATCATGAAAAAAATATTAAAACTAAACAAACCACATTGCCTTGAATGATTTAATCATGCCCCTTGCTGTCAAGATTGGTGATGGTTTGATAATTGGTGTTAGTGGAATCCTAACAGTTTAGAAAAGCGAGTCTGTGGAAAAGCTTGACCTGGTAGTGTACATCACAACCCTGGCCTTAGGAGGCTGAAGCAGTAAAACCAACAGGTCAAGGTCAGCTTAAGCTACACAGTAACAAAACAAAGCATAAAAACAACCAAAAAAAAAAAAAAAAAACAACAACAAAAAAAAACCCCTCTTATCCCTGACTCCTAGAAATGTGATGTTTTCACATGACTCCTAAATCATGTGACATTTGACATATATGTTCTATGGAAAGATTTACACTCAGTCAATTCATAACTAACATAAAAAATGTTAGCCAACAGAAAACAAAGTAATATTTTAGCTTAATTTACTAACAAATCTAACCTGTGATAAGATCCTGTAAGACCAGGGTTGACAATTTGTAGGTTTGATTGTTTATGGAGATAAACAGACACTTAAATTTCTCTGTAGACACAAGCATTCTTCAGATTCGAACACAGGTAAACAGAGGTTTCCCTGAAGCAGGTATAAGTTTGTGCGTAACTTTTGAAAACTCAAGATACTTTATGGGGAAGACTTTGTATGAAAAACAAAGGAACTCCAAATAGTTTAGAAACTAAGTGAGTGGAGGTTTAGAGGGTAGCTGGCAGAGTCTCCTCAGGCTCCATCTTGATTTGTGCTTTATTAGTGAACTCCACTTATACAGCAGAGCAGGTGTGGAGAGAGGGGAAAGCTGTGGCCTCCAGACCTCTGCTCTGTCGCTGCCATGGTGGCTTTTTCTTTTTCCTTCTGCTCTTCTTAAAGGACATGAGTTTGAATGGCAAAGTTAAACATTTCTCATCTTGATAATCCACCTACCATTGATCTTGAAAGCCAGTCCATGCTGTGAGGAGGTTGCAAGCTTTGAATCTATCTCTTTGTGGTAGGTTGAGGTGATGGTTCAGAGAAAAAGGAAACTGATTCCCCAGCCCTAGGCCAGAGCCATACATTTTATTTCCACTCAGTACAACATCATGTTAAGCTGACACTTGCATAGAGCCAGGCATCGAGGAATCATGATACAAATCTCTACAGATGAACATAAAGCTACTGGATGTGTAAGATCTACTTCATCTGTATATCACCAGAAAAAAGGAAGCACTCCCTGCAGTACCTGTGTGTTGAGTGTAGCCCTGAACAATGATCTTGTCAGTTTCCTTGGAGAGATGTGTTGTACGATCAAGCCTTTCTGAATTTAAAAGACCTTTTAGAAATTATACCACTTCCAAGTGGCTTAAAAATCTGTGATTGAATTGTTCCATCCTTTTAAGGATATCTGCTAACTCAAGTTTCATATACCAAAGTGTATACAGACATTCACATATGTATATCACACATCTACACCACAGCCCAGAGTTTGCCTGCAGGATATAAAGAGATGACAGTCTGACCTGGGAGGAGACAGCAATACTCAAGGGGCATTGCCTACTCTCAGCTCTTTATCAGTTAATAGCATGTCATGGAATTATGTTAATGTTGGACAGCTCTCTTTTCATGATTCTTCAACAGGCATTTACAGACACCAAAACCTCGATTGGTCTCTACTTTTATTAGATGGATAGGAAAACAAATGATTAAAAAATGTTGGAGAAAGACTTAAGGGCGATTTGATGGATTCTGGGGAAAAATTTAAAATCTCTGTAGAGTACATAAATTAAACTATATGTAAAAATGAATGGATCAGTGAATGATTTTGGTCAATATTACAAAATCATCATCTGCTAACCAAGTCCAAAAAATGGATCTGTAGGGAGTATCTTGTGCTTTATCTCAATATCCCAAGTCTCCCATTGACTTTCATGTGTACATATAGCCTGGAAATAAAGGTCATTACTCAGTACCACAGTGAACCTAGACCCGTCACTCATGGAAAGCCCAGATTCTCTCTCCAGAGAGAATCACTGCCAATAAAAGGAAATACAGTTTCACATTAACATCATCAGCTATTCTCAGTCTCTGAGCATCAGTAGGTGACATTATAGGTACCTGACAACACAATTTTCAAAAGCACACAAATCCATGTGGATTAATGAATGTTGGGTTTAAGGTGCTCTTTATAGAGTTAGCCTTATTACTTTAGAGTCTCAAATTCCACCAGCAGACTGTAGAGCTCTGTACGTAAGCACGTATGTGTCCAGTGTCATAAAGAGGTCCAGACCGACAATAAAAAGTGGCTAACAGTGGAGGTGGCTCTGCAAAGGGATTTTTTTTATAGACACTTCCAACACTTCCACTCCCTCTCTGGCATTGAGTAATCTTAAAGAAATTGAAAGATAGGAGAGTTTCATTTAGAGGGACCTTCTGCCCTGCTTAGCTGGGGTTTACCTGTTCAACATAAAATAATAATGCACTCAACTGCCCAACTTCTATTAAATAAGCTGGGCATCCTTCTGCCACTGGTGAAAACTGCAGACTGTAGGTAAGAATTGAATGAAACACAGGAAGGAGCTGGCAAGTCCTCATGACCTTCCTAGGATTATGTTTGTGTTAATACATGGAGGAGAAAAACCCCGCATTCAGATTTATAAAGAACCTGACTCACTGAAAATGCATTGGTCATTAACAAGGGAACCTTCTGTGCTGTCCGTTGGAAAGATGGCAGACGTTGGGGAGCACATTAGGATGAGCAATATGATGTGCAGTCTTCTCCTTCTCAGCCTGAAACCACCATAGTGTCCTCTTTACAAACCGGTGTACTGAGACTCTGAAAAGGCGTTCTCACTTGGAGGATGAAAGCAGCTATATTTGAATCTTAACTTGTGTGGAACAGTCTAGTCTACAAAGGGAGGCAAATTCAAATCTATACTAGAGTGTTCATCTGCTCTGTAACTAAGAGATGCTAAGCCTGGCTGGACTGTGTCAACCAAAATTGCTCTCTCTCCCTTAGTTTCTCTCTCTCTCTCTCTCTCTCTCTCTCTCTCTCTCTCTCTCTCTCTCTCTCCTTCTCCTCGATCTCCTCCTCTCCTCCTCCCCACCTCCTTCTCCTCCTCCTTTTCTTCTGCCTCCTTTTTTATCTTCCAAACAGAGACAGGTAGGCAGCACTGTGAGTCTCAGATTTGAGATTCAGTAGGAAATGTGGAGTTAAGAGTGCAGGGCTCTGACAAAGATCCTTAATTTAAAATTCCATACTGTGACACTTACACACTTGGTTTATACTTCATGGATGATCTTCAAATAGACTACAATTACAGAATGTGTATCTGCAATTGATTCTTCCTCTTTCCAAAATGGAAATTTCAATCTCATTATGATAAGAGAACATCCAGAGTGAGGAAACTGGGAAGGCAAGAGGGGTCACGCTGACAATGGCCCAATGCCTGCACTCGAAGCCAGTGGTCTGTGATTATGTGAGTAGTGGGTGGAGATGCCAGTGGCATACAGTCACACAGGTGGCATTTGGTGGTGTCAGTCATGTGTTGTCCCCAGAGGAAAGGAAACATAAACTCTCCTGGATATCAATGAAGCCACCATTATTCACGCATCTTTAACCTTCATGGAGTTTAAGAAATGCCCATACAAATACCCTCTTCCACTCTCTGTCCCTTACTTTCTGTGGGCTGTGAAATGCTTTAAGAAGCTTCAATAATGATTCACAGACTTGGCACTGGGGACACTTGTGTGAGTCATGGTCTGTGGAAGAATTTAGAAGCTACCTGCTAGACTCTTGGTACCACATTGTTTCTGTGTTACTCTAGACTAACAGCCAATAGCGAGACCCCTGTATCATCAGCATCTCATTTACAGGTTTGAAAAATGCCAACTGTAGATTGAAACTATTTGGGAAACACTTAAATATATATAGATATTTTTCTTGTTGTAACTCCTTAAAAAATATAGCATGAAATTTACTTAGCTTGCTCATTGCATCAACATTATGAGTAATCTAGGGGCAATTTAAAGTGAATGAAAGAATATGTATAGGTTATATGTAAATGTTATGCAGATTTAGATAAGAGATTTGAATATCCTCAGATTTTGGTATCTATGGGGTCTGTCTGTGAAACAACTCTCGGGATACTGAGGGAAGACTGTTGTAAACATTAGATTTTGTGAGCTCTGAGAGACCCAGCTACTGAGTTCCATTTCAAACATGGATCTTATGGTTCATGGTACAAAGTCAAGATCAGTGAATACCATTAGCTGTGTATAAGATATTTCCAAGGTCTGCACACATAAAGATTGGAATACATATTAGTTGGTTTTGGTGGTTGAACATTATAAACAAATTAAATAATATGAAATGTTACCTTAAACATAAACTTTGTTAAGTTTAACATTCAGGAGATGAGCATTTATATAGCAAGCTTGCAGGGTTTCAGTGAATTTGCATGTATGTTATCTATATGGCACTGACAGTAGCCAATATGGTGAAGATTCTGTCACCATACCTGACTTTCATAAGAGAAAGCTGATGAATAAGTAACTGAGAAACAATTCTAAGTCCACACTTGCAGTGAGGGGAAGATCTAAATTTAAGCCTGGCCATGTTTAAACTGTAAGAAACCTTGCCTTTAATCTTTATACCAAACTGCTTCCTATAGCTGATCCAGGCAGGTTTTTGTTACTGTGGCAAAGTGTCTGATAGGGAAGATTCATTTTGACTTGTTGTTTTGGAACTTTCAGCTAATGGCCAGTTTGCTCCTTTGTTTGAGGACCTTAGCAAGGCAGCATATTATAGACATGACCCACACAAATACCAAAATTATGGTGGCCAGAAAACAAAGAGAGCATGAGGAAGTTGCTAGCATCCCACCATCCATTTCAAGGGACTTCCTGCAATGGTTCAGCTTCCTTCTGCTTGTCCAACCTCCATAAATGTTCTCCACTTCCTCATCGTGTTGCAGGCTGACAACAAGGCTTTTAACATAGGCTGTAGGGACATTCTGGATCCATGCTGTAGATGTCATTTGGGATTGAGACAAAACTTGTCAGTAAGCTCATAGTTGAAAGATATTCCCAAGGTTTATGCTAAACAGTTGTAAGTCATCAAGTGGATGGCAACATGTATCTTAAGCCAAATCTCTATTGGTATTGACTGAATAGTCACCAAGTGTGAATGAAATGCTGAGATCACAGTCAAAGAGGACAACTAGCAAAGAGGATGAGGGCATAGAGGATGGAGTAGAAGAGAAGGAGGTGAAGTGAGGTGAAGATATAATCAAAGCACATTGCATTTTGAGGAAAACATAACAAACACATTATTCTTTTTAACATTTACTATTTGCTAATTGAAATACAAAAGTTTTAAAGCATGAACCATTCACTGTATAGGCTGCCTTGAGCCCCCTGGTCTCCAATGGTGTACTGTGTTTCCTAGGCTTCCTGGTCAAGACACATGTTTTAGAAACTATTTAATCTCAAGCTGGGTATTCTATCCTGAATTTGATCATTCAGTTCCCAGATATAAGATACACAACTTATATTATTTACAATAAGCTCCAATCATCACGATAGCTGCACAGATATCTGTCCTCTATGCTATTAAAATATATTTTCCTATCGATAACCCTGAGTTATTACTTACTATGTTTCATCTAGGCCTGCTCTTAACTCTAAATGATCATGCTTTCTTGACTCCTAACCCATGGCATTTTTCTCCTCTGTCCACCTTCTTGTCTCTCTCCTTGTGATCTCCTCTGACCTCAAGGCTGGGAACACCAAGCCTTGTCTATCTCAATTCTGCCCAGCTGTAGGCTGTATTTATTCATAGGTATCCTTATTCACCAATCAGAAATAACTTGGGGCAAGGTCACATGACCTCATTTAAGTCTACCTGTAGACTCTCTCATCAAGGACAACCAGATCTGGGTCCCTATCCCACCCCACACTTAACATAGCATTATATAGCAACAGACCAAACCTCAACAGAACACCTGTTCAACCCATGTTTATGTTTTCTTGGTGTGACATGGAAATATCTAACCTCAAATTCTTTGCTAGCATACAGTAAGTGTTGCTTCAAATCACTAAAACCTTTAGCCAATACTTTTTACTCATTCTGACTGCAGGATTCCTCTCTGGCTGTACAGGAAGGCCTCTGTATAGGAACTGCCTTCCAACAGATTAGTTTATGGTCCTACAAGGTTAAGAGTGATACATGTGTTTGGGGAAAATGGAGATGCACATTAAGAAGAAACATTACTTTTTGATCCAGGCAGGAAAGCATATATAATCTCCTCTAGAGCCAATGAAAGACATCATTTTACACATGAAATTGTGTGGAATTGCCCCAGACTACGTTTAACATGGTTTTTGAGAATAGCCATTTTCAGAACAAGCTGCTGGGTACCAGTTAGGGTCTCGGAGCACCAAAAAATAAGTATGAGCAAATGTAATCTGTATAGTGATATAGAGAACAGACATACACTGTGTTAGCACAGTGACTAGATGAGACCAGTCCTCAACACTGCAGTGGGATCTGTTGAGAATAGAGGAAGAAATGGGTTCTGAACACATGAAGAAAATATGATATAAAGGGACCTGTCTTGCTATAAAACATTTTAATAACAAGGTGTATATTTAGTTGTTTTAAAGGACTTTTCTACTTTTCTGCATGCTTTAAGAGTTTTGTATAAAAGTTATGTTTCACAGTTTGGTATAAAAGTCTAGGCCTGACAAACTTGAGGAAGCAATCATGTTTTTCTAAGCAGTAAATTGTTAGCCATTTGCAAATTAGCCTAATCTTAATATTTGACCAAAAGCACTATTTATGGGGACTGAATGGAGACCATGAGATTTACGCTACATAAAGCACTGCCTAGCTTAACATGTCCTGGCTTTCAAACATAATAAATAAATCACATATAAAAAATTTAGAGGAAAGCTCTTTTGCATATACAGGGATTGCTGGTATCTTCTAATAGGTCATTTTACCCTTGTTATTAAATGACAGTGATCATTATAATGCCAAACGTATCTTGACAGAATTCAGTTTATAAAATGTCAGCAAGTCTATGTTTTTTATTAGTTTGCTCCAAATCAATTTAGAAATTTCAATAGAATGCTTGTAAGTATTCCCCAAGCAATGTCCATTCCTGACTTTCTGCACAAAAAAATTACAAATTAATCAGATTTTCAAATTTCTGTATAATGGCTTTGCACATTTATTGCTTAATCCTATTATAAAATGATGTTATGATTGACACATCACTGTGGAGATAGAAGTCAATTGAATAATATGTAGCAGTCAATTTTATTTGTAGCTTAATGTGCTAAAGTATTTTTTCCACATTTCCATTATTTATAAGTCTGTCCCTTAGGAGACTATATAGAAGAATTTGTTTTAAATGAGCCAATAATACCTTCTTTAAAATTTATAAGCATGACAGAATCATATCTTTTTCCATTGGTTGGCCACAGCATGCCAGTAAACAGAGTTTGAAATCTCTTCTACTTGCTATTTATAGGACAAACACCAGGAAAGTGGATCTTGTTCAGGTTTTCTAGGAACCGGATTTCAACCACTCCATTAGAAAACTTCAAGAAAAACAGAAGCTCTCAATAGGGACACTTGAGAAATGCTAGCAGTGTTGTTTATTTTTTTATTTAAGTATTTATGGCTTCCACCATTACCTTAACCACTGAGGTTTGTCCTGAAACATAGCATAAAAAATGCAGATAATACTCAAAGGCTTCAGAGATTTGCTGCCAGGGTGCTAGAAATCCAATAGGATCTTGGCTCGGGGATGTAGTGTGTTCAGTGCCTACAGAGGTGGATCTCTGTGAGATATCTTTTTCTAACCAGAAAATTTGCATAAGAGAACACATATTCCTTTTAGAATATTGTGATGGGGGGGGCACTGAAAAGGACTGGGGTTTTAGAAAGTATATTCTTAAGAGTCCACCCAAAGACAACATGAAGAGGTAGCTCAAGCGTATAGAGTAAAGAGAGAAATTCCTATCAAGGAACAACATGAAAGGACATGGACATGCCTGAGATTGTAAAAAGGCTTTGGATAACTAGCTTATCTATTACTCACCTCTGCATAACAGACACAGCTTCAACGCATGCATGAATGCATGTGCACATAAACATACTGAACTGGAGTGTGCTATCCAAACTGATGTCTAATGTTGTCTTTTCATATGGAAATATACATGGTTTTGGTATGTGTGTATATATATGATTTATTTATATTTATACACACACACCCCACAGACACATACACATGGCATATAAATGCCAATATACCTTTTTCTACTGTCTATTTCTTCTAATTCCTGTTGACTTTGGTCATCCTAAATGTACCATAGCATCATTTTTTGCCATTGTCAAACAATTTGAAAACTATTGAAGAACTACTCTTTCATAAATATCTATTACTAGGCAGCCTCGGTGGACAGTACCAACTTAGATAAGGACAAGTGAATCATAGGCAGAGTCATAGTGACCTGTCCCTGAACCTACACCCAACTGATACCCTGTTCTGAAAGGTATCTGTACTCCCCTGAACACCTATGCTCGGTGCCATTCCCTTCCCCACATCCTGCCTTTTTGTGTTTATAACCCCTGTGTAAATAAGTAAATTATGATGTGATTTAAAATAAATAAATAAATAAATAATAAATAAATAAATTCTATCTATTACTTACTGTCTGTCCTACAACATCACAGAAATATGTTGTTCCCAGGCTGGACTTGATACTAAGGAGCTTTTATCATTTGAATTCTAGGGGCCAGAGGAAACACAGTTCTACCAGACCCAGGAGCTCCTGACCAGCACCAGGCCAGTCAGACCCATCCCCCCTTTCCAGTTGGGCCACAGGTCGGTATCTCTCAGCTGTTTTGCATTAGGCTACATTTAAGATTAAGGCTACATTAGGTTACATATAAATAACCAAATAAATAATAATGAGTTAAATCCAATTAACTCCAACAGGGCAAAAAAGATGGTGATAAATTTTTGTATGGGAAGCTATATGACTACATTATTTATTAAGTACTCTCAAGAAAATATGTGTTTGCAAAAGACTCTTCTTAAAGGAAAGGTTGGTTTTAATCATGTGGAAATATTTTTTTTTTCCTTAAAACCTTCTACATCTAGGCTGTGGGTTACTATGCAGTTTTCTCGAAAGTAAAACTTTAATGACTGGAGTGTGAAGAAAATTAAGTTATTTCAACCTTACTATAGCCATTTTTGAAATACAAGATGTGATTTAATATAAAAAAGTTAATGCAATTTTAATGCTAGTTCAGCTTATTGGGTTTGACAATACTGTACATCACACATAGCTCTTGCATTAATAAAGAAATACATTCATTATTTTTTAAAGTCCAATATTTGTTTTTTGCAGCCTGGCATGGGTTATATGGAGATGTAGAACACAATTATAAAAGGCTGGGCTTTCTTTAACCTCTGCCATCTACTGTGAAACTTTCAGAGTTCATCTTGCTTTTATGGAGAGAAATATCTGGGCCTTTCCCTCCCCATTGCTGTCAATGTTGTTCCTGGAAATTAACCACTTTCAGAACAAGGAGCACTTGCCCAAGTGTAAAGCTTCGATCAGATTTGGCACTCCAGTCACCATGAAATCTTTCAATGGCCTCAGATCCCATCATCCACCTCAGAGCCCAGACAACTTCATATTGATAGACATGAAGAACGGGCAGTGTCTACTGGGAGACATACACCTAGAGGGAGCTCATACAGCAGGAACCATTGGCTTCTTTGTGTCAGACCCTCATAATGTCATTCTTACCTCACGTGCTCATATGTTTTTGTGCTTCTGCCTATGTGTATGCACAGATGTGCCTGGAAGCCCAGGAGTCCTAATATCTTTTAATATTCTAATTCTATTTAGAATGACAGACTCAAGCAGTGAAGAAGCATGGCCCTGTGACAGCCAGGAACAACCATACCCTATCTTAAGCCCCAAATCCAATCTTAAAAATTTGCATGTCAAGCCTCCAAATAAGTGTGCAATCTGAGAGCTATCTTCCCTTGAAGCCTCACATCGATTGACTGGTTACCTTACTAGGAACCTTGGGGCCAGGCAACAATTTCATTATTATTTCCCAAATCTGATGATTGTTCTTTAGAGTAACTTTGTGTTTTTTAAAAGGAGAGGCAAAGTTATTGGTGTGAATTTAGTAAAGTAAACAAATCCATTGGGAGCCTAGAGCCTCCTTTGCAAGGATCTGGAGGGTGCACTAGTGGGATAGCCAGAGGATGCACCTACCCTTATCACCATTCTTCAAATGCAGAAGCCCCATGTTTCTGAATCTGCTCCTTGTATTGGAGAAGGAGGGTGAAGAAGATAACTCTGGAACAGTCTATCTGGTCTTAAACTTGACCTCTCCAGGCACTATATATGGAACTTCTAGTAAGCTATAAAACTCTCTAAGTCCCATTTGTAGGATAATTACAGCATCACAGTAGAGCCTGGTGATTATAATCTGGCATTGTGTCATATCTGTGTTTAAATACTTTTGTTCCATCAAAAGGAAAGTCAATTCTACATAAAGTTTCATTTTGAATCTTGTAAAAATCTGAGATTATATTTTATTCCTCAGCTTCTGCAAGAATATAACAAATGCCCTAGCTTAAGGACTCTAATGTCAAATGATCTTGGCTGTCATGTAGCAATCCAGAACCAAAATCTCAGTATATTCCTCCAGTGATGACCCTAGTCCAGCACTCAAACAAGCTTTGTGCTCTACTGCTACCTTTCACACCAAACCATGACCATAAAATCAAGAATGGACGTACACGTGAATTTCTATAGAAAGATCTTAATTGGGTGAAGAGTATGAAAGAATTAACAGAAAGGGACGTTTTAGTATTTGATCTTAAAGTATAAGAATTTTATTTCTAGTACACTTTAGAACTTGACATAGACATATAGAGAGCATAAATAGAGATATTTATGACATTTTAAAAGCATCCACTCATTTACTATCTTCTTTATTTTCATATCAAGAACATTTTTAGATTTATTTATTTATTTATTTATATTTGTGTATACACAAATATGTATTTTTCTGCATGTACATCTGCATATCAAATGATGGCATCAGACACTTGAGCTGTCCTATGGGTGCTGGGAATTGAACTCAAGACCTTTGGAAAAAGCAGTGAGTGCTCTTAACCACTGAATCAACTCTCTAGCACCCCAAGAAACATTTTTTTTTAACTTTCCTAAATAGATACCCTAATGATCCATATTAATGACTATACAATATCTCATCAGGATGGTACTATAACATAAACTGTTTCAACATTTATGTGATTTAAAGTGTATTGCAAAATTTCATTCAATTATCTCTTTTCCCTTTGAATTATATCATGAAGTTACATCTTAGAGTATATTCTGAGTCAAATGGTGATGCATATATTTACCATTCTTGATATGCATGTATTCCAAATTGCTTTTGAAAGCGATTATGCTAACATCCATGCCCTCCAGCCACAGAGGTGTATAAAGGCATCACTAAAAGCCTAACATCAAGAAAATCTTTTACACTGTTTTTGTTAATATAATGCTTAAAAACAGTGTGTTGTTACCTTTTTTGAGCCAAAAATATAATAAAAACTTTACCAATATTAATGACTTCTTTCTGAGACAATGTAGAATGACTTAACTGAGTACTTTAAATATATGAGAATCAGGATCAAACGAAACTTCAATTCAATTTGCAATATGTAAAGGTACAGTATTTCTTCAAAAGGTATTTAAGCTCAACAGAGATTCTAAAATGAATTGAAAATTTTCAAAGAAATAAGTGAAACATAATGTCAAAATGCAATTTCTTCCTTACACTCTTCCTTTCTCAGATGGAGTATGCTTCTTTGCCAATTCTTCAGAAACTTTCCTGATATAATGGAGGGATGGTGCTCTGAAAGGCCAAGTCTGGTTCTGACAGAAACTAAGATAGGTTTCTCTTGTTTTTCAGCCTCTTCTGACGGCACAGCAGTTAGCCTCTGCTGTGGCCGGGGTGATGCCCGGAGGCCCCCCAGCCCTCAATCAGCCTATCCTCATTCCCTTCAACATGGCGGGGCAGCTCGGTGGTCAGCAAGGCCTGGTCCTCACACTGCCCACGCGAATCTCACAAACATCCAAGGGCTGGTAGCGGCAGCTGCAGCTGGAGGCATTATGACTCTGCCATTGCAAAATCTACAAGGTAACCAACCATCATGCCCAGATGCTGGGTGATGTTCTACTCATAGGCTGAGTTTTCTAAAATGGACAAAAAATGCACGCTGAGTGGGTACTGTGATTTAGGGTTGCCTCTACCATGAAGGACATGAAAGGCTTCTGCACAAAGCTGCATTTCCAGTTGTTTATGAGCTTGCTCAAGCCATTGTTTTATCAACCTGCATTTTCTCTCATGAACACCAAAGCCTTTCAGGCCCTCTGCAAGCACTTATGGAGGCACAATCATTGTGGGACACACCATCATTTAAATGTGAAATCACTGTGTTGTTATTTGAAGACATAGTTATAATCTGACAAGGTCTTCAAAATTTCCACAAATAAGGAAAGGTTGGAAGCTATTTATAGCTGCATGAGTGGTTGGCACACTACCAAGACAAAGTGTCATTTGCTGATTAATTTAATGATTATTTTGCCACTAAATAGGCTTTAGATATAAGTGTTAAACAAAGTATATTATTTGAGCTTTTTGGTAGAAGGCAGACTAATTTCATTGGGAGAAGTTGTTCTCTACATTTTGAAAAGTTTAACTTTTCTTTTAAAGTTTGATAACACCAACACTGGTTGATTTCCAAATTATTCATCAAAGAAAAAAAATAATTACAGTGAAAACCATTCTGAATAAGAATATTATGTCTACTACCAAATCAAACCAAGCAAAAACAACAACAACAACAACAAAAACCCATCTACTCTGGGATTACAGAGTTTGACTTCTTTATTTATGTAAATGTAAGCAGTTATTTTGTTTTACAGAATGAAGGTTTGTCTGTGTGAGTCCTCAGAATAACAATTCAAATTACTTTTAAATTGGTTAAGTGGTTGGTGTTTATTTGACTTATCAAATTGGTTAGAATGTCAATTTGCATGCTAAAGGACTACCAAGAACTAGTAACCCTTGGCCCTCCATGCACTCTGCATTCTAATATCCACCCATTATTGCTACTTCTTAACTTTCATTTTAATGTTTAAAACAAAGTCTCCCTTATACCATTAAATTGTGCCAAGTACCTTGCCATTCATAAATCATGCATGCTCAGGATACACTAATGCACGAACTTTGCTTGTTTCAAATTTGAGTGCCTGGGAAGCCAGGAACTTGAGATTAAGCAAATAAGCAGGAATACACAAGGTGAAAGCAGAAGTAACAAAGTGTAGGGCCAGGCTTCTTAATGTAGGTGGATGATGAAATCTTAATGAAGAAACAGGCATTATCAAAATGCACCCTTCCATTTGGAACATGTGTGCTTATGGGAATATTGAATATTATAAATAAACATCAGCTGTGGAGCTCCTGGGCTGTGAATTAATTCTGCTTGGTTGAGATGGACACCAAAGTCAGACCGAAGGAAAAAACTTATCTTTATATTTCATTGTAGGTCAGTGTTGTTGCATATTTAGTGTCTATTGCCTAGGGGTTTAAAGTCATGTTTGTGCTATGGGGAAGCAAGGCCTTCTCCATTTTGTTTTGATGTCAGGTTTAATATGAATTTAGTTTTTACCTTGACTTCTTGGCTCTTTGTTTTGTTCACCTGCATATGTTGTGCCTTTGGTGATGTTAGTGGGGCAGATGTGAAAACATTAGCTCCTTTTATCTTTTGGTTTCCTTGGCAAATGTTAACCAGTATCACCTTAAATAGTATATTTGTGTTCTAGACTAGCTATGTCAAGTACAGAATTTGACCAAACTTTTCCATTTAAAGTTATCTTATGATGTCAGTTGGGTCTTGAAAGGGAGTGATGACTCACAATTTTAAAACCTCCAACTATATGTTAGACTTGGTGGAAGATTCAAATCATTAAGGAAATTTCCAGGAAAACTGGAAGGATTTAGTTAGTATCCTGATGAAAGTCGAGGGTGTAAGGATAATAAGAAGAAAGTTTCTTATCTTCATAGTGACTTCTATCAATGGTAGTCAATGAACACTACTTGAACAACAATGTCAGACACCACCTTGAAATCAGTTCACCAGCACCCACCCCAAGGCTGATCTTAGCACAATTAGGCACAGTCTGTATCCTGGTTCTCAACATATGGATCACAACCCCTTTGGCAACCTTCTATCTCTAAACAAATTTACATTATAATTAGCACTAGAAAAATTAGTTATAAATTAGCAGTGAAAATTATTTTATAGTTGGGGGTCACCACAATGTGAGGAACTATATTAAGGGTCACAGAATTAGGGAATGTTGACAGGTACTACTCTACAGTCTGTGGTGATCCTAGGCAATACTTGTGGGTGGGCAAGCTTCCTGAGTTCTACCACATTGCAGAAGCTACTGTCATGCGGGAGAGTGAACAGATGGCTGCAAGCAAACAAAATCATCTTTAAAGGTTTGGTCTACTTTGAGATGAAAATGACAGTTCTAGATGTCCTCAGCTTGTGACTTTTCTCAAAAGTGGTGGTCTTGCCAACGAACACATTAGAATCAGTCTGTACACCATTTCTATGGTCAAAAGCTAATATAAAGGCTAAAAAGCTGTCCCCCCTTGCAGAACCACTCCTCACACAACATACACGCTGACTCCAGCCCAAGGTTTTCAGTGTTTTAAAACGGCTAATAAGCCTGTTCATGTGTGATAGATATCCCTCTTTCCCAGTGATTTGAGGACTGAGAACGAGACCAAAGCTTTCAAGTGTAACACAGTAGTCCAAATGAAGTTCCTAATCTTATATGCCACACATAGATCTTGGTAATTCCTCTTTCCTTTTGTAAAGTATTATGTTTTCAATTCACAAAATAACTCAACTAACAAGAACTTTCTCTGATACTTTCTAGCTTTCTTATCCAAACCTCCTCTGCCTTGTCATTTAATTCAAAAGCTAAGAAGATAAAAACAAGTTGCCACCATCAGTTTCTCAATGGCTTGGAACTCAGGGATAAGTTTTCAAATATTTTCCTTTATACTAATGTGATTAAGAGCTTATTCTTTTACATCTCCTATCAAGTAGGCATAGTATAGCTCTCAGAGGAGTTCATAATGCACACATGCATTATGATGAGCTCTGATGAGAAGATGCAATGTTGAAAATGGCCCTCCTAGATTCACTAGACAACCTCCCCTTCAGAAGGAAATATCAGATAGCAGCCAGGAATTTGAAACACAGAATGTCAGACTTCAGCAGATCCTGAGTAGAATCTACATTTTATAATTTTCCCTAGATGATTTCTTGTATATATTCAAATTTACAAATAAGAGATTAAGACACTTTTTCATCTCCAGTTGGCAACTCCTCACCTCACCCCAGTCTTGGTCCATTTGGGCTGCTAAAACAAAAATACCATAGATTTAGGAGATTAACAAACAGTAGACTTATTTTCATGGTTCTTGGAACCTAGAAGTCTAAGATTGAGGCACCAAATTTAGTTTTAACAGAGGCTCACCCCCTCATTCACTGACGCTTGTCTCATGAGCCCTCACTGGCTCTTTGGGTTTCTGCTCTAACCACTTTCCAGAGACCCTTATTTATACCAACCCTTGGTATGATTAAAGGTTGTATATTACAAATGTGGAAGGAAACAAGCATTCAGGCCACAGCCAACACAACCAAAGGGCTCCTCTGACAAACTTTGAGCAGCCTATGTGGCCAAATAGTGTCCTCTTGAACTCTACTGTGTTTTTCCTCATGCCAGATCCCCAGGCAAGAATATCAACCCAAGGTATATTTGTTTATGTCAGTACATTTGGTTCCAAAGGCCAAGGGAACCAATGTTCTTGTTTAATGAGTGCGTTACTGAACTGTCTGCCCTAGATTTTAACCAAGAAAATCTTTCATTGCCCATAAAGATAACTTGAGCCAGCAGGAGGACTACAGATTTTTCCCCCTCTTTCAGCAGGCCTTTCCACTCCTGAAAGATTCATACCCATCATATCACTGATATTGTATTGATTGTAAAGAAAGTCATGAGAATGAGGAACAGGACATTATGTAAGATCCCAGGAATAGCCCTGTAGGCTAATGAGGAGGCTAGCTGAACCAGTAGCATATATACAGCAGGCAAGTGTCTATCCTCCTTGCCCAGAATGACTAAGAACCCCTTTTCCATCTTTTCCTGCTCCCTTCAGGCCACTTCTCTATTGCAACTTAGGTTCATTTGTTGTCCACTTTCCAACTTATGTAGCTATGGGGAACCTTGTGCCACTGTCAAGCTCTATTGTGCTTAAAGCCTTTTCTTTGCATTTATTAAAATTTTAGATTATCCAAGAAAGAAGTTGCCTGTTAGGAAGAGATATTTTTATTCTGGATTACCTTATAGGTTCACTAGCCAAGTGGGAGATTAACTGGCACCATGTTGAGGTGTTCATTCTTATTCAATGTGTACTAGAATGTGTGGTGGTTTGACTATGCTTGGTCCATGGAACGTGGCATTATTAGGAGATGCGGCATTATAGGAGGAAGTGTGGCCTTGTTAGAAGAAGTATGTCACTGTGTCAGTGAGCTTTGAGGGCTCCTAGTACTCAAGCTCCACCCACTGTAGAAGAGTCAGTCTTCTCTTGGCTGCTGTCTGGTCAAGAACTCTTCACTCCTTCTCCAGCACTGAGTCTTCCTGGACAGTGCCATGCTTCCTGCCATGATAATAATAATGGATTGAACCTCTGAAACTGTAGGCTGGCTACACAGTTCAAAACACCCTCAGGAATACTGTTTGCCATGCTTCTACATGCGTCTGATGATGATGCTCCCCATCACCTGAGTGGCTCATTAAGCCCCACTTACAGTATTCCACTGCTTTACAAAGTCCCAAAATCCACGCCTCCTTCAATAATGCCATACCTCCTAATAATGCCACTTCCCATGGACAATTATAGCATGTTAAGTATTATTATCTGGTTATTATTTTCATTTGGACTATTGAACTACAATCTAGAAATGGAGGGCACATCTATGATCCAAATCTTTAGGCAGGAAGACACCTGCTTTTGATCTGGATCTTGACAAGGAATGATACACACTTTACTCTAGATCTTGAGGCATAGTGGACATGAAAAGTTTAAGCCCAGGCATGGTGGTACATGCCTTTAATTCCAGGAGAGAGAAGCAAGCAGATCTCTGGGTTCAAGGCCAGGCTAGGGCAGAGCAAGTTACAAATAGAGCAAAGCTTAGGTCCAGTGTGGTGGTACATGCCTTTAGTCCCAGAACTCAGCAGATCTGGGTTTAAAGTCAGTTCAGAACAGAGCATGTTCCAAGACAGCTAAGTTTAGCCAGCAAAGGAATTAGAAAACAGAAAGCTGATGATAATGTAATAGAACAAAGAGGGCATGTTCCAGCCCTAGCAAGCAGCAGAAATTGGCAGCTTTGGCCATGTGGCTCTGGATTTAGAGTCAAGAATAGAAGAGGTTACTTGGACAGTTGATGCTAGTTAACTGAAGCTAAGAAATTAAGAAAAAACCAGCATCACTGTGGTGAAATCTTCTGGGAAGTGTTTTCTGAGGGCACAAAGAAGCTGTGTTCTAGATATAGCCAACGTTGTACCTTGTACTGCAGCTGGACTTGGTAATGTGTAAGAGTCACTCAAGTGGCACTGGTTTTGAAGGCATGAAGAGCTCATGGAGAGCAGCTAAGGCCTAGCACTGTGAGCAACAAGGCATTGAGTGATCATGCAAAGAAGTTGAGACTTGGAACCATGAAGAGAGCCTATGAGAGGCTATTGGTGAAGTCTGGTTACAGCAGAAGACCCCAGTGGATTAGAGATGCCAGTACAATGGAAAGACCACAAAAAACAACAGTAGCAGTGGAATGGAGTCAACCAGAGCCTAGAGTACTACATAAGTCAGAGCTGGAGGAGATAAGATTTCTCCATCTTGATGCATCTTGATCTAAAGGCAGCCAAGAGATAATTGACTCTTCTACACTGGATAGAGCTTGAGCACTAGGAGCCCTCAAAGCCCACCTCTACATAGTGACATACTTCCTGTAACAAGGCCACACCTCCTCCAATAGTACCACTTCTCATGGAGAAAGCATTTTAAAACCACCACAGAATCTATGGAATCTGAGTAAGCATGCTGAGAGAACATGCTAGGTCTTTTGTGCAATGGTCATAGGACTTAAATTCTATGTGGCTGTAATCAAACTCACAATGTGAAATGAGACCAGTGATGACAATAAATCTGAAAGAAAGAAAATGACTAAGTGTGTTCTGTGCCACATGATTTTAAAACTCCTTTAAAAGTCATCATCTTTCCTTTCTCCAATTCCTTTGTGAAGCAGATACTGTGCTAAAAATAGCATTGAGTTACTCAAGAAAGAATCAATTAGTTGAAATGGCAATATGAAATCTCCTTCCTGGAACTCATACAAATGTGTTGAGTCTTATTTTGCCTAAACTCAGGTAGAAAATAAGAACATAACGGTAGACAGGGTGGACATCAGTGACAGCTGCGGCAAAGGTGATAATGGGACAGCAAAGGGGGACTATCAGGACAGGTATGTCAGGCTAGTGACTTGTTCTTACAGAACAGACCACAGTGACCCACTAATCACTGTGGGCAACACAAATGGAGAATATAAAAGTGTCACGAAGGAGATTTATATCAAAGTGTGAACACTCCAGTTAAGTCAGGAAAAACATTTAAATTAATGACCAAAAAGACATTAGAGATTGCAGCTTAACATGAACACGAAAAAGCAATTAGATTCAAGACAAGTTTAAAAAAAAAATCAGGTCAAAGATGGTTTTCCTGTCCTTGGCTCTTACAGGAACCCTGCCCTGCTTTTCTCTCACTCCCGAAGTAGTCGGCTTTATGTTGCTATAAGGGAATCACTGATGCTGGCTGCCTGATGAACAGGTTTCCTTTGCTCTCAGTTGGGGAGATTCAAGACTGAAATTTGGTGGTTTTGTAGGTTTGGTCTCAAGTGAAGGCCTTCTGGTTACATCACAACTGGAGAACTAGGAAAGAAACTATGTGTAGAAAGGGGAGCACATGGAGTAATCCCACTAACAACCCATTCTCGTGATAATTACACTACAAGGTCAGCATTAATTCCTTCTGATAATGATGCTCCCATCACCCGATTGCCTTCTAACATTACCTTTTCTAACATTTGCACCACTCCAAAACCACCATGTAGAGTTCAAACTCCCATCCAAGAATCTTTGGTGAACAAGCTATATCCCACCTATAATATTCCCCAATTAATGTCTGTACATGACGAAGAATTCAGGGATGCTTTTTGTTAGTCATATTGTAATTCCTTTTTGTTTGTGGTAGCATTGTCTTAACTAGGCTATACTGCATGCAATAAAATACATGACTCCTTTAAATGAACTCTGATGATACTATACAACCTGGAAACATACATCTACCACAGTCAATAAATAAAATATTCCATTATTCCACCAAAAATCTCTTGTTATTCTTTCAGCCAATCATTTCTGCCTAATCTGGCAGCTCTAGCTTTGGTATAGATTAATGTTTTCTGTTCCAGAACTACATGTAAAAAGATTCATATTTTTTATTCTTTTAAACTCAGCATAACATCTCTGATATTTATCTATTACATGTGTGTCCCCCTTTGTGTAATTTCAAAGCAACTTTCCAACATTATACTATACCACATCTGTTTTTCCACAGCCATTCCAACATCCCAGTATGCAAATACCATTGAAATCTCTTCCACTGGAACCAAAAGAAGATCTTTGGTTAGAGTTATATTAGTCAAAGTTCTTTGGAATAACAGAACCATTAGAGTATGTAAACATTAGAGTGTGTAAACGCTCACGCACGCGTGTGTGTGTGTGTGTGTGTGTGTGTGTGTGTGTGTGTGCACACACACACTCAAATGAAAGATATATACAGAGGATTCATCGGACTGTTTTATATGATAGACCTACAAAGATCAACAAGGCCTCCTATTCTCTGGAGAGGAAGAGATCCTGGCAGCTTCCTAGTCCAAGAAGCTAGATGCTCAGGGGTCCCAGTTCAGTGCTGAAAGCCTGTAAGTTCCCTGGAAAGTTACTGGTGTTGATTCCACATTGGTAAACCACAGAAGCTAGAGTCTGATGTCAGCAGAAGGTATATATTCCGTTCAGAAGGAAGTCACAATGGCAGCATTTATCACTGCTTTTTACCTTGAACCCCTTGTAAGGTACCATTTAATAATGGATGGCAGGTCTTCAACAACAGTTAATGATTTCTAGAAGTGTTCTGATGGAATGCCCATTCTAATGGAATGTTGTCTAGGTGATGTTAAATCTACCCAAGTTGACTATACAAACCACCACAAGGCCTTCCAGGGATGTGTGCTTGGCACTACTCTACTCAACTCATGGTCCAAGCTCTAGGGTCATGCACTGTATGCCATTTGTCTTGACAATATCTGATGAAGATCTTCTTTAAAGAGGATGTAAAAGTTATTCATGTATGCCTCACAGAAGCTTTGGGGCTTAAGGATTGCCTCACAATTCTAAAGGTTAAAAAATTCTCTCAGAACAATCTCCTGATTCATTTATTTCTAGCCAGCTCCATGTGCCAGTTTTTCCAAGACACAAATCTCAAGTCTAATACATTTTGTTTCTTTACCACCTCACCCTTCTCTTATAATTTAGCCAACCTCAGGGAGAGGAAATGCTGGGGTCTTTGCCATTTTTAAAATATATTCATCTCCCAAGACTCTGAACAGACTGTGATCTTTGCCTGAAAACCTCTGTCCTTTTCAACTGCTTTCAGTGTGACCATCCCATTTCTGCTTTTTAAATTCCTTTACCCATTGAAACTTGCTCTCTATAAATATCTCTAAATGGTTTTCATTTCTTCATTTTCAAGCAGGACAACTCAATAGGAGCAGTGGCAGCAATGTTTGTGATCCTTGGCTTTGGAAAATATAAATATGCCTTGTTTGCATCTGACTCTGTCCCCAGAATGAAATCCCTATGAATATCACCAATGTTTAGTTCAACGATGTTACCCAAGAATGGAGGACAGTACTGAATCACCTATCAGGGGTGTTCAAGGTTGGATGGAGGACTGATAAATGGGTCAATAAATATTAAAGAATCACTAGGAGTTGGTCAAGTAGAGAGAAGCAAATAACAGAATGTGTCATGTCTATGAAGATTTCTCTTGTTCAAGTCAAGTTGGCAAAGAATCAGAATAAAGAGAAAAGAAAAGGACAATAGTGAAGGACTTTGTGTGCTTCTCTTGAACATAAGAATGGGAATCATAGCCCTGATATGTTATAGGTGGATATATTTAACATCAATGCCATTGTGTTACATTTTCAAAGATAATATGTTTTCATTTGTAATAGTAATTCCAAGAGTTTAATGTTTCTAATAATAATATAAGAATTATGACAGACCCAAAACCTTAGAAAAAGGAAAATCCAGACTAATTGCTCTAAAAGCCAGAACAAACACTGTATTATGTTATATAGTTTGAATCAAATAATTTAAAAAATACCAGTTTGGTGAGAAACAGATACAAAAATATCTGGTTTTGTTTTTCACTATCACAAAGCTTGTTTATTTACAAAATGTCTTGAAATTTTAACCTCCAATGTGGCTTTGATGGTTTGAATGAAAATGGTCCCAATAGGCTCAGATGTTTTAATACTTACTGCACAATTAGTCGAACTTCCGGAGAAGGATTAGGGAGTGTGACCTCATTGGAGGAGCTATGGCCACTTTGGACGATGTGTGTCCTAGGGATGAGCTTTGAGACTTGGGCCTCCTGTCAGTATCCTTTCTGTCTCCTACCTGGAAATCAAGATGTGAACTCTTATCTTCTTCTTACCATCATTTTTTGCTTTGTCACCATAGATTCTAACCTTCTGTATAACTGTAAGCCCAATTAAACATTGTATTTTGTAACTTTCCCTAGTCATGGTGTTTTGTCACAGTAATAGAAAAGTAAGACAGGTGCTATGACCAAATACCTGACAAGAAACAATCTATAAGAGTAATTATGTGTTCAGGCTTACAGTTTGAGGAGAAGAGTTCACCACAGAAAGGCATGGTGGAAGGAACAATTTGAGGCAGAGACAGCTAGAACAGGAGCAACTAGTTATATCAGACTCAATGTCAGGAAACAGAAGAATTTGTGTAGCCAGGCTATAACCCTAAAGCCTTCTGTCTTCCAACAATACTCCCTGCCTTCCAGCAAACCATGTTCTCCAGATAGACTATGCCTCCTAAAGGTTTTATAATCTCCCAAAATAGTCGGGGTCCAGATGTTTAACTACATGATCCTTGGGGGGTGGGCACTTCTCATTCAAACTATAACACATGGTATAATAGGTTACAATCTAAACTTGGGGAATAGTGATCACCATAAACAATCCTCTAAGGCACAGGAATGCACATATTTTCATCTGGAGAATGAAGCAGGTGAAGTAAAGCAGAGAAAGAAGTGTAATATATACTGTATAGAATAATAAGCCAGGGCCTCTACATTGCACAGAAAATGTAAAGAGTTGTACAACTGGGAAAGAATGTCTCCAGACAAAATTGTAAGAGTTAAGAACAATTCCATGAATCTAGAACAGAGAAACATTGAACATTTTGAAGGACAGGAAGTCAATATTATTTAGCTTTCACTGAGCTAAGCAAAATTAACAAACAAGTAAATCCTAGTGTCATCCAACAACCCACATATGTTTCTTTGTTCATTTCTGATTATGTGTTGTCTCCAGGTGAGCAGGAACCCTGATATATAGCCTACCAGCTCAACTCTAGGGTTCAAACAGAAAAAGCAGCCCATCTCCCAAAAGTACTATTCTCATTAATTGGGAAGGAACAGAGAATGACAGGATCTTGCTGCCCACCGAGCTTTGCCAGAGCTGACCTGAACATCACTTCTACTCCTCTTGACCATGAGAGTTACTTGATCAAGCATGCTACCAGAGTAATGGTGGATGAAAAAGAAAAGCCTAAAAGAGAAGAAGGGGAGGCTGTAGTTGTGAGCTGCATTACAGAGTGATCCATCCATCATTCTAACAGCTCCAAAGACATTTAACTTGTGTGACCTTAAAGTTCCTGTAACACTGAGGCTCCAAAATTCCATTAGATGAACACACAAGATGGCATGAACTATTTGGAGGCTCCATGGAACACATACACCAATAACTACTTAACGTTATGGAATTCAAATAATGAATATAAAATTGGATAATAATCAAGCAAAAGAATTAGAAAGTACTTAAAATAGCAAATTACCACTGATTAAATTAGTATTCCCCCTTTAAAACATTTATTTTATTTTTAATTAAAATATTACTGCATCATTCCTCCCTACCTCTCCTGCTTCTTACACTTCTACATCCTCATCATCCCAGATCCATCTCAAATTCATGGCCTCTTGTTCTTTAATTATGACTGTTACATATATATTGATTAACATGTAGATGCAGCCTGCTGAGTCTGTTTAGTGTTGCTTGCATTTCTATCTCTTTAGGGATGATCTCTTTCTATCAGATTTAAAAATTAGGGAGTTCATCTCCAGAGAAGACTAATCTTGCTCTCTCAACTATCCTTAGGTTCCTATACCTCTTCATCTATGGATGGTGACAGTGTCCTATCAACACTGACACGTCAGGTCAGTGTTGCCATAGTTAGGTCTTTTTAGGCAGCCATATTGTTGAGACTGTGTTGGATGTGTAGCTCTGTGTCTGAAAGATACAGTCTTTCAGCAGACTGTCTTGTCTCTGGCTCTTAAAAGTTTTCTATCCTCTCTTCTGTGATAGTCCCTGGGCCTGAAGTGTAGGGATTGTGCTGCAGTTGTGTCACAGGCACCCTGTGACCAGTTATTCCCTTCATTTTGGCAAGTTGTGAATTTCTGTAATGGTCTCTATGTGCTACAAAAGAAACTTCTTTGGTGAGGGGTGAGAGTGATGCTTACCTATGGGTATAAATATCAATATTTAAAATGCATTTAGGAATTAAGCTCATTTAGGAAATTGGCAGTAGTAGATTCTAAGATTTACGGCCTTGCTAGCCCTTGGTAGTTGGCTAGATTTCCAGTACTATGATTTCCCCTGTATTGAGTGCGTCACATCAGGATAGGACTGTTACTTGCTTTTCCTCACTTATCAGTTTGTATAACACTCTCTTGGACTATGATAGCTAGTCCTCAAGAAGGAGGCTTTCTGGTCAGATCCAGCTTGAATCCTGAGTCCTTTGTTTGACGTTTCTTCAACAATAGAAACTTACCTTAAATTTCCATGGCTATATTGTCCTGGGAATCTCCTGAATCTGGCTAAGCAACAACTCAAAAAAAGAGATTTTGCCTGTTACTAGAGTATTTATTAGATAGTCTATGGCCCTTGGGGGACATTATTACCCCAAATGGCATAAGTTCATTTAAATTCTCTATATATGTAGACAAAAATATATATACTTGCATGTTTCATGCCTTCCTTATCATCTCCCCAATTAAAGATCTCTTCTATTTTTTCTCATTTTCTCTTTGACTATTTAATATTCAAGAAAAATTGTAGGGACCAGATTGGTGGTTTCTGGGTACAGTGTGGCAGTTAACAATGGAGCCAAGGGAATCCAGAGGCTGACATACTGCTCTGTCTTCTATCCATAATGATGGTCACACAACTATGTAGGATCTGAACATAGAGGGGTTTTTTTTAGTATATACAAAATATACTTTAACTGTTAAGTGAAAGTAAAAAGTAAGTGTATGCTTTATTAGTGAACTAGTTTGGCAACACTAAAAAAAGACATTTGGGTTCAAAATTGCTAATGGGGTTACAGCCCAAAAAAGCTTCATGGAAAACTCCCATTAAAAGTGTTGTTGGTTCCATTTTGTGGATAGAGAAAATAACAATAAAACAATGGAAGTTTCAAGTGCACACTTTAATGAAATGATGTAAAGAAGCTCAAACACATGCACACACACACACACTACAAGAGAAAAAAATAAACAGTATGATATCTTCACCTTTCAGTATCTCTGGGTCACTCTTTCTGGGACCCCTAAGGAAGCTCCCTTAAGAAGCATCTACAGATGCTCAAGTACCATCCATAAGATGATGCAGAATTTAAAATTTCCTAGCTACATCCTCCTGAGTTGTTAATAAATTTCCAGGTGACTTATAATACCTGTAAATAGTTCATAAAGAGTTGTACCATATTGTTTAGGCAGCAATAACCAAAAATACTATGTATGTGTAAATGTGTTTTCCCCAAAGCTTAGTTGACCCTGAGGATATAAAGTGTGTAGATGTGAAGGGCCAATTCTATACAACAGTCTTATTAATAGAGTCTACAAAGTCAGAGATTATAAATAATTGAATTTCTTCTGATCATTATCTGAATACTGTAAAATGTCTGCATTAATGATTATTTTCTTAAAATGAAAATACTTTGTATGGATTAAAGTGGAAGATCATACCCAAAAAATGTTTTTGCCAGCATCACCAAGGTTAGGTACATTAATTTTTTATCTCGTTTCCAAAAACCAACTATTAACTCAAAGTTTATTAGTTCTCAAAATTAAAGCAATAAAAACATAGAAATATGTGCATTTGTTATGTATCAGCAGGATTTCATGTTAGTCACAATGTCTATAAGAGAATAGGTCATATTGGCTGACGTTGGTATTGTTGGTACCTGGATGATGCGCATAAGGACCGAGTACTACCCTGCTCCTCTTGCTTACTCCTAGGAGTTAATATTCATGCTGTCCTGGTGATATACACACTCAGGAAGCCGCCCTCCACCAGTGACACCATGAACACGAGAGCTACAGCAGAGATGAGACAGATTCTGGCTTTAAGTTTTTAGTGATATGTGGCTTGTTGCTACCAAGTACAATATTAAAAATGCCTAGTGCATAAATTCATATTTGCACTCTGAGTCAGAAGAGTCCCACATGACACATCATACAATAATACCAAATCCACCATGAAGAAGTTGTGAAAGGTAGTTACAATGTGTCTTACTTTGGCAGTTTTCATACCTTTGTATCTCCAAGGCTTCAAACATTTTATTTAAAATACCCAGAGAGCCTGTTCTGCAGTACATTATCCTTGAAACAGGCATTGCTGAGGCACTGGGGCATGGATTAAACTAGAAGCACATGAATGAGGAGTTTGACTAGTATACTGCGTATTTAAGAGATACTGTCAATGGAATAAAGCATTGTCAAAGGATAATGGTTTCCAGCTGCCACATAAATGTCAAAGCAGAGCCAAAGCATTCACTTTCAAAGCAAAAGGCAAGAAAGTAATGTGATCCCCAGTTTGCACATAATAAGGCTGTAAATCCATCAGGAATTTCCACAGCATCTCACAATCTGTCTATACCAGGATGTGCAAACTGGATTAGATTCCAAGCTGGCCATCAGCGCTGGGAAGAGAGAGAAACTCCTTCCCAAGATGGCTGCTGCTAGACGCCTGTCTGGAAAGGACCAGACCATTATGAAAGACGAAGGACCGCTGGGATTACCAGCTTACCTTTTCCCAAATGAGGATTTCTGTATCTGGGAGAAGAGTGAGGAATAAAGAATGAAGAGATATTGAACAACACAGAAATGGAAGATGTTCCCTAGCTCCTTTCTTCCTGCAGTTTAGAGAATGGGGAGCTACCGTTTCCCCAAGAAAAATCATCTCTTAGGCACTTGATTCCCGTGGGGCACATTCCTAGCAAAAGGTCACAGCTATGGTATCTCACTCAGCTGCCTCTAGGAAAAGCTAAACCCAACATTGATGGATGTATTTCACAACAGTTTGCTTAGCATCTTGCCAGGTACTGTGGTAGACCGCAGTCTAATTATAAAAGGCTATTGCAATAAAAGAGGGACAGAGCACTCACAGTAGCAACAAAGAGCAGAGGGCAGCTTTAAAAGTCTTGGGGATGTGCGCGTGAAAAGACCTAATGTTCCAGTAGCGTGAGAAAAAATAAAAGGAAGAACAGATTCATTGGTCAGTTCAGCAATAAGAAGCTAACTACCTAAGTGGAGACACCTGACCTGCACTACCTAGAATCCTTGGATCCAGAATGTAGAATGGAATCTGTGTTGGAGATGCTGATTGAGAAGCCATCAACACATATGACTGAATCCAGAGAGAGTGCGGATTTGAAGCAAGGAGAGATCTGAAAAGGAACGTCTCAATTCTAGGCCTGGGTGTACACGCAGGAAGACTCCCCAGCATATTTGTTCACTCTACTCTGAGCTCCCAGGGACTCCTGCAATTATGCCAGCACTGGATTCTCTTTCCAGGGCAGAACAGACACATTTGTAGTGGAGTTTTTGTTGCTTGCCCCTTACATAATCAGAACGAACCAAGCAAGAAAGAAAGGAAAAAAAGAAAAAAGAAAAAAAAAGACCTTTGTCAGTTGGCTTTTTAATCTTCTAAGGACATGCCCAGTTTCCAAATATAAAACAGTTATCTTAAGAGCTTGAAAGCTTTGACAGTGTTTTCTCTTTTGCTGAAAAGGAGCTCCATTGATTTAGATCTATTATTTAAAGATGTAGTTGTAGCCTTAAAAATCTCAAAATGAAAATGTTCTTTTACTCTTTCTTCCCCGTAGAGCACTTTGGGTCACACCGACGATAGTTCTGTCAGTTGGAGGAAATACCACTCGGTGTAGAGAATCACACAGGCAGTTTCTGGGCTCTGTAAAAAACATAATTTAAAAAAACATATTTTCTTAGGTGACTTATATGGTAAATGTGAGTAACATAAGCAAAATTAATTTTTGGAAAAATATTGAGTTAGCCTTTTACTTTGGTTTGGCATCGTTGTTTTCCCAAAATATATTTATCAAGTATGCTTACTAAGAATTCAGCCAAAATTTTGGAAGGAAAAAAAAATCTCACATGGTATGTTTATCACTGGAGTAAAATTAGCATATATGCTAGGGTCTATTAGCACATTTTTTTATGCATTTCAGTTCCCCTAAGTAGTGTTATGCTTGAAATTCTTAGTGGAATTTATATATGTACTCAGCATTTGAGAAAATATAATTTGAGTTTTCTCTGTTTGGAAAATACCTCACATGGGAGAAAGTTATATTAAATAAATAATAGAGGTAATATTTATACTTCTATATATTTCAAAGCCAATGTCGCTAACTTACAATGGAATGGTAACATGAAGACACAGTGCTGTAATTTGATTGATTTGTTTTGACAGCAGCCAAATAATTGAGAGTGAAAGGTGTCAGTACAGATGAGATACTGTACAAGCCGCATTCAGCAGGCAGCCCCAGCAGCTACAGCCACCGGAGTTTTATTTCTTTTGATTTTGTGCTGTTCTTGACTTCTAGTTGATTAGGAAGCCATGAAAGGTACACAACACAACTTCCCCAGCTATGGAGACTTCCAGAGAGCACAGGCACATTTAGGAGTTTGTCAAGTAGTTGAAGAACGCAGGCTGACAAAGGCTCTGAGGCAGCAATGGCACACCAAGCTACACAACATCTGTCCCTCCCTTTCTTCCTCAAGTTGCTGCTGCGGTGCATTTTTGTCTCATTTTAAAGTGATATGGAGTCGGAGAAAATATTTGATCCCAGAGAAGGGGGTGTGGCTGATGAGATCTCTCTGCCATACTATTTGACTGAAACTCAAGTGCCTGGTCAGAATAAGATTTGAAGTGCTCAGTAAATATAACAGTTAAATGGTCAGGAGAGGATTAATTAGGACAGCCTGTGCCCTTAGGCAAATCTTGGGTGTGCAGTTAATGGAGTGATGTGTGGATCATACTGACCAGCTTTAATTCCAGCCATTCACTCACTGTCTACCTTTCTGTGGCTATTTGTAAAGGTTGTTTTCAAGATTAAATGCGATGCTAGATGCCACATGCTTAGGGCAAAGCCTAAGTGCACAACGATGAGAGCTACCTTTATGACTGAAAGATGTAACCCCTAACATGGTAGCCATAGACCACACGATCTTTTGGCAGTTGAAAGGTGGCTGTGGAAAGGTAAACTATGCTATGAATGCAAAACGCAAGCTTTTCAATTCAAAGTAGTGAAATCTATTAAGCATATGTTGCTTTATTTAGATAATGATACATTTTTAAAATTGAAAATAGATTCTTCTCTCATGTAATATATCCCAAACTACAGTTTCACCTCCCTTCACTCCTCCAAGTCCCCCCCCCACCTGCCATCTCCCCCAGATCCACTCCTGCTCTGTTTACTCTTCAGAAAAAGAGCAAGCCTCCAAGAGATAACAGCCAAACAAAACAAGACAAGATACAATGAAACAAAGCAAAAGCCCTCATATTGAGTCTGGACAAGGCAAGGAGGAAAAGAGTCCTAAGAGCAGGTAAAACAAGTCAGAGATCTAGATATGATATATCATTAAATTAATTTCCCTGGTTCATTTGTCACCTTTTAAAGTGCAGACACAGAAGTTCTAAATTGCATGTGTGTCTCACAGTCTTTGCCTTGGTCATGGCCTGATGGAATTGCCTACATCTCAGATACATACAGCACTGGCTATAGATCGTGTTGATTAAAACTAATTAAACACATACATTTCAGTCTTGGAAACTCATGTAGAAACTTACCAAATACCCATGTAGACAGCAGCTATTAGACAGTACATCACACAGGCTTCCTCTGCGGTTTGGGAATGCTGGGCTTTTGGTATGTAGAGAAATGCAGTAGGGACTCTAAGAAGCTTCAATTCATCAGAATCTAAAGTGATCTTTCTTTTTAGACTCTAAAAGAAAATTCTCTAAAGATTAGAGAATTGTCATATTTAAAAATATAATAAATGCACACATATCTGTATGCATGTCATTACACATGTGACATTAAAAAGTGATATCAAATTAACAAATGTCATCCTGGCTTCATTTGCTTACACTACATCTTAGTTCAAGTTATTGTATGAGGCAATGGGTTTTGTGCTGCACTGTGTGACATATGTCATCACAGTTGTTCTTACTCATCCTGTTTGCAATCGTAAGAAATTAACGAAAGCAGACGAGGTTGTGCGTGTCCCTATATCAGTTATTTTGAATATCATTATACTCTGAAGTCACTCAACCTTAGTCACACACAAAAGTCTTTCTTCTATGTGTAATGAATTCCTTCCTCCCAGAGCTTTCTCAATCTTTAATTAAGGTTTACAAGTGACAAATTTTTCATTTACTTTTCCTTTAACTGTTTAACTGGGCTTAGAATTCTAAGTTATTACTTTTAGAAATTGAGGAAATTATCATCCAGTCTTGATATTTTCCTGATGATTAGCACCATGTCAACTTATCATTTCTTCATAAATAAAATGCAGTTTTAATTTTATGACATGCTACCCATTTTGTGATTTTCTTAGGTCTACATTCAATTCACTTATTCTCTCTGCATCTATGTTTACTCTCTAACCTTAAATTTTTCATTTTAAAGACTGTACTCATTTTTTGAAGTTTTACTTGACTCTTCTTTCACTTTTTCTCAGTTCCCTTTAATTGTTTTAAATATGCTGTTTTGTTTGTTTGTTTGCTGTTTTTTTCTGCCTGCATCCAACTGTCCTTCAGCTTAAGTACATGAACAGCTAACTAAAGTACTATCCTTGTAGTTGTCATAGTGAATAGTTTCTTTGGGTTAAATAATTTTCTATTTTGAAATCACTTTAAGCAGAGGTTGGTTTTTTTTTTCTAAGCAAACTTTGAGGCTGTGTGAGTATTCCTAATAATAAGGTTTGTTTATGCAGACTGCCACAGATTTCAGTGAATACTCTATCTGCCTAGACATATCTCTGCCATGTAGTATTTAGACATAGGTTCCAATTTCCCTTGGGTATGTTTTCCCTAAACAGAGCTTTTAACATAACAAACATCTTTGTCAATTTCCTGGGATAATGAGTAGTGGTATCCTTTTCACTATTAGGAAAACACTTTGAGAACTTTGGATTTTTACATTGGCCTCAGTTCAAATATCTTTACTGGCTTGAGCATAAGACCATAGATCTCTGAGTTGGTATATGTATCAATTTTAAGGGAACTAAGCCTGTATCAATATCTACTGTTATGAATCCAGGATGTCAAATGCCAGGCTTGCTATATAATTTTATGATGTATGATTATTATCCTTTCTACCTGTATACTAATTTTCATATGTTTTAATTCATATTTTTAAACAGTGGAAACAGGGAAGTTGTTCATGTTAGATCAATGTATTCATAAAGGTTTTCTAGAGAAACATGAGTTGACAGAAACTGGAAAAGTTCATGATGGTCAGTCCGTAACCTGAGAAACTAATATTGTGGCACAGCCCAAGTCTGGAAACTTAAGGGAAGCTGCTATGGTATGAGTCACAGCCCAGGATGAAGGCCCGAGAATTAAAGAAGTGAGCAAATGACTGTACAGACCATGGCACCTAGTGGTCGGCTTCCAAGGGTAGGAGATCAAGTATCCTAGTTCAGAAGACACAGCAAGATAAGTCACCTTCCTTTTGCCTTGTTATCCTATCTGAAACAATTGGCTGTTGCCCACCTTCAGTGATGGTAGAGATCTTTCTTAGCACATTGACTTAAAAGCCAACTTCTATCATAAATCCATACACAGACATCCTCCTAAATAATTCCTTGTGCACTACCTAGGTATCTACTCTATTCATGTTGTCATCCAAACTTAACTAATCGCAAAATCAATAGTCAATACAACATATGTTATATTCTGAAGTTTTGTCTTGGCTTCTATTGTCTGCTTAGTAAGTTGGTAGGTTTGGTCTGTTGGTTGGTTAATTTGTAGGTACTAGTCATCCTGGTGGATGTAAAGTTGACATTTTGTGTGGCTGAGGTGAATTTGAAGAGAACAATTTCCTAATGATTTATGCTGATGGAACTTGATCATACTAAATGAGTAAGAATTTTTTTAAAAAAATGCTCAAGAGAATATATACTTCAGAAATTACTTTATACTCCACGATCCTCCAATGTCAAATATTGTCATTACAGTATTTTATCAATTACTGTTGGACTTAAATTTTCAGGTCTATACAAGCACATGAGACATGCAGGCCAATGTTAGCCAATTTTTTTTCCTTGAAAGAAATTATTGCTATGCAAATTCTATTTGTTTATTGACTTCCAATATGCTTATAAACTTAGCTGAAAAAAAAGCACATATGGATAAAAGAGAAGTTCGATTGAAGATTTTTACATAATGCCTTGCTCAGTAGGGTGCAATGGTTCTTATCCTTCACAGAGTTGTTCCTTTTCAATATCAAAATCACACTTGCCTATTGAGAAGTGTGTCCTTTCTTTTCTGAATCCTAACAATTGTGTTTAAGTTTCCTTCCCAGTTGCTAAAACAAAATATCTTCACAAAAACTACTTGGGGAGAAAGTAATTTTTTAGCTTACAATTCGGAAGTCCAGCATTGTAGGGAATCAAGGCAGCAGGACCCTGATGTAACTAGTCATCTCACAGTCAAGGGCAGAAAGATAATAGACGCACGCTTGCCAGTGCCCAACTGGGTCTCGCCTTTGAATTCCAAGGCTCAGCCCATGAAATAGTGTTGCCTACATTCAGGATGGATCTTCTCAACTCAATGAACTCAGTTAAGAATATCGCTCACAGACATGCTCACAGGCCAACACAATCCAGACTCTTCCTCACTGGGACTACCTGCCTGTATGATTCTAGAGTGTGTAGGATTGACAGTTAGACCTGATTATCACAGTAAGTAAAAATAGTTATATGCCTACAGCCACTACCTCATTCGCTTCTTTGACTGCCTAGAAGGTTTCTACCATGGCCATGCTTCAGTCTATAGGGGAGTGCTTTTGATCAATTCAGAGTATAATATTAACTTTTCTAGTAAATTCTTTGTTATACCAACTATAATTGGCCTAAATTTCTGTCATTGAGCCTTCAAGTATTATTAACAAAATCACATTGGTTTTTATATTAACATATAATATAATAATATAATATAATATAATATAATATAATATAATATAATATAATATAATATAAATCTAGGGATTTCCAGCATATTGTTAATAATTTTCACATGCAACAATTTGGTATCATTCAGGAAAAATGTAATATGCAATGTAGTAAAGTAGACTATACTTTACTAAAAAGTTACCTTGTTTTTCTTTAATGTGTGCAGCTAAATGTTTTTAGTATTCTTATACATTTTAATTAAAATTTAATCACATCACTTTCCTTTTCCCTGTTCTCCCTATAGCTCTTCTTGAATTCCAACCCTCCCACTCCTTTCATGCCTCCCTAACTCTCAAACTAATACCTCTTTTTCGTTATTATTGTTATGCATATGTGTCTTTAAGTATACACAAATGTCTAAATGCCAGGAAGTCTGCTGTGAAACAGTCTCCTAAAAGAAAAGGCTGCATAATGAAGACCAGAACAATGACAGTATCAACAGACATGCTAACATTGAAGGAGGAAAATCTCATGGGAGTCTGACCCCTAGACAACTAACTTCAGGCAGGCAACTACTGATTGCCTAGAGAGGCAACTGGCCTCTCCCTGGGATGAGCCCCCTCACTAATTACCCAGTACAAACTGATCAGTCCCGAAACCACTGGCACACAAACAACAACAGCACAAACGGACTTATCTTGCTTTTGCTTATTTACTGCTACCTGCCTCATGCAGCAGCCCATAACAGAATAGAGGATAAAGTAGCTAAGTCACCTCAAAAGTAAGAAGCTGTTGTGCAGAGGCCCCTCAGGATCATAAAGTCATCGGTGCTCGTAAAATGGTATTGCATCTTTTTCAGGAGATTAATGGGTGGCTCATAAAATCACATTAATTTTTGGCCAACTTCCAGGAAGAAAGTTTTGTTTCCTCGGTAAAGCTCTTCCAACCCACAAAGCCTTGCTCTGAGACCATTTGCTGTTCAAAATGCTGATGCCTTTACACTTCTTTACTTAAAAAAAGACAAAAGAGGAAAAGTAGCTACCAACATCCCCAGCACATCCAGCAAAACGACTCAGACTTCTTAGGGAATGCACTTGGGTCATCTGAATTGATCGCTCGTGAGCCACTATGCCTCCAACATGCTCAGTAAATCTGACTCTGTAAGCCCAGGTCTCTGTGGAACCTGGGACAGTATTCCATGTTGGAACAGCTTTCTGGTTACAATCATTTGCCAACTGTATTCGAGGAATAAAACTACAACTGCTTCTCATCTGGGATACTTCAACATTGTGTTCATAGGTAAATACCACTTAGAAAATGTAAAAACAAAACCTTAAGTCTCTTTGAATTCTTTTAATGCTGGAAAAAGAACTCAAAACATTATCAGACATAAGTATCTGCCCAAGGCAGAATACTATCAAAATTATATGTTTTAAATAAGGAGCAAAAATGTGAGGTCTATCACAAAAATTTTATTGCGTTGTAACTGCCCGACTTACCCCCAACTCAAGTGCTTCATATTCTCCCACAAAAGCTGAAGGACACATTAGTGCTGTGATAGTTGGGAGAACTGGGGTTGACCTCCTGCCTCTGTAACTGAGGAGAAATCTGAGTTTCAAGTGACTATCAAGAAAACATTTTTATATTTACAGTATTCACAAATTATCAATGACAAAAGAGATGTTAACTCAAATTTTATCCATATTTTATTTTTAAAAGCTATACCACATGTGTATAATAGATATGTGGAGTGTGCCAGGCATTTTCTTGGGTAAATAGGTTGTATTTTATGCTAGTGTAAAACATTGCTATTTTCATGGTAAATGTTTGGCCACAAGTGATTTCATGCCTAAAGATACATCAGTCTTTTAAGGAGAGTGTAGGAAGCCTCGGGTCTCTTGCCAGATTTTAAGGTAGAATTAATTCTCTCTCTTTTTTTTAAGAATTTTTTTTCTTTAGAAAAACAACATTTTTGTAATGTACATTAAAGACATTGGAGAGTTCACTGAAGCATATGCTCCAAGCTTTCAGGAGCAATCTGTAGTCAGGCATTTTAAATGAAAATTGATTTGTGATTTACATGGTCAGTGGGAAGAAAATTAACTTATGGAAGGTTGTAATGAAATATTAGACAAGTAAAAAGTAGATGGTGATCTAGTGGAACTAAAAGTCCCATCTGGAAGAATTCTGTGACATTTTTACATTTATCTGTGTTCTGCATGAGTTGTAATGTTAGTGGTAATTTTATGGGACTGAACAGAAATGAAAAGGGTGTTATCACAGATTGCCTACAATATAGGATTGTGCTCAGTGGAGAGGCCTGGATCCTTTTCTCCATTTTCTTATAATATGACTCATTGCACTTTTTTCAGCTACTGTTGTTGAATGCATTCAGCCTTTTACTTGGGGTTATTAGAGAACATCAAAGGCTCACAAACACAACCCAACTGTACATTTTAGAGGCAGGCCACCACTCCTCCTTAGTTCTGCATTGTTTAGGTAATGTCCAGGAAAGCTCGCAAATGCACAGAGGGAAGCAAACGCACTGAATGTAAAGGTTTTATTTTTAAACCCCCCCCCCTTTTTTTTTCTGTCTCCAAAGTATGATTGTCACCTCATCAAAACCTAGAACGTGTTAGCAAAATGGTAAATGAATATCTTCCGACAAATGGATCATTCAAAAGTCCATTTTTCTATCTTTGTGTTCCAATTTTGTGAAATAATTGCAATTGTTTCTGTGACCAGAGATGTACACTGTAGGAAGGAAAGGATAAGCCTGTCTCTTTCTGTTCCGTAGTACAGGGGGTGGGGGTGGGGATCTTCAGAGGGAGCCAGGGTGGGCTAGTTCGTCCCTCATTCTTTTTACTACAGTGACAGATGCCCATGGCCTTTTCAAGTCTTTAAGTTCTAAGTTACTATGCCTTAAGTATCTGAAGTAGTTAATTTCTCTGATCCCCATGGCAAAGCATAAGCCATAAAATTATTTGCCTTAGAATTTAAAAATCTATTATCTGCCTCTCTTCTTTCTTTTTGTTTTTTTTTCTCTATGAAACAGAACTGATGATAGGTAGAATTTCTTTAAAATAAATAAATAAAAATCTAAAAATGAAGACCTTTGGCAAAATTGACACTTGTACTGTATTTCAATAATCCACTCGGTAATGGAAATGGTTTTCCTTTCAGGTTGACAGTTTGGACTGCCTCTTTATTGTCATTATCCTCATCAACTACACTTCATTTGTGAAGTTTGCTACTTTTGATTTTTCTATTTTTCACTAATAAGAAAATTACAAGTTCCTTTTAATGAGCTGGAGCTGTTTGTTCGCTGTAGGGGTGGGGCTCAGTCCAAGACATCGCATGGAAGCCTTAGAAACACGCTTCCCCACCCTGTTCCCGAGCTTTGACTTGATGGGCCCAGCAGACCTCCTGACTCTCTTACCATTAAAACCATCCTGCTGGAAGTCAGTATGCAGCTGGCGTGCGAGACGGCAGCTCCAGAACCCCGGTTACATTATGCTGTTGTTGCTGGGGAGGTGAGGAGAAAGAGTTCGCGAGGTAGGGATGAATTCGTCTGCCTTACACGGGGCTTGGCTTTTTATGTTTCTGAGGTTATTTGACCTACAGCATTTATATTTGTGTATCTATTAAAAAACACACACATAGATACAACCAGGTAACAGGGAATTATATGTTATACTCAATAATGTTACTGCAGATTAGCTATTTTTAAATGTGTGTGAATTTGTGCGTATATGTTTTTGAATGTGTGTGTGTTTGTGTGTTTGTGTGTGTGTGTGTGTGTGTGTGTGTGTGTATAGTATGCATGTATGTGCACACCAGTATGTGGAAGTATCTGGAGGCCAGAGGTCAACATTTGTTGTCTTGCTTTATTTCTCTCCACCCTATATTTTAGCAATTATTGTTCCATTTTATTTATAGTTTAAGGAAAAATGTTTTTATTAAAATTTCATAATTTTCATCCATTTCATTTTCTTTCCATGTTCACTTGCCCTACTTCCTCTCAAATTCTCACCTTCCTCTTCTTTGCTGTTGTTGTTGGTTGTGGTGGTGGTGATGGTATGTGTGGCAGGGGTATGTGAGTGTGTCTATGTGTATATGCATGAGTGTGTGTGTGAATGCACATGTGTGTTTGTATGTGAGTGCATGCATGTGTGTGTGTGTGTGTGTGCCAAATCACTTGCCAAGTCTATCTTAGTGTTGCTTGCAAGTGTGTGATATCAGAGCTGAGTATTTAGCATTAGATAACCAACTAGGAATTTCCTTTCTCTGGGAATACTACTCTCTGTCTCTCATCATTCCTTGGTTGCCTGTAGTTCTTTGCCTAAGAGTGGGATCGCTGAGATTTCTCCCTTCCACATTAGTTCCAGGTCTTGTTCAAATAGCCATATTCTTGAGGTATCATGGGGAACACTTCCCTGTCATTTCTAGGAAACACGATCTCATAGCAAACTTTCGGGTTCCCTAGTTTTTATAGTCTTTCTATCTTCTCTTCCTCAGTATTCCCTGAGTCTTAGGTACAAGAACTACTGGAGATATATCCACTGGTGCAGGGTAGCCCAAAATAAGTTGTTCTCTGAATTTTGACCAGTTGTGGTTTTCTGTAATGGTCCAGGTCTGTTACAAAGAGAAGTATCTTTGGTTTTAGTGAAGCTTGGGAGATACACTTATCTGAGGGTATAAGAACAAATATTTAGAAGGTAGTTAAGAACTATATTGATTTTGTAAACTGGTGGTTGTAGGTTCTCCTTTAAGATCCATGACCACATTAGCCCTATGCAATTGGCTAGATTTCTGGTACTGGGTACAATCTCTTCTGTCAAGCATTTCTTAAGTCAAGTTAGATGGCTGTTGGTTACCACCAAGACATTAACTGCATCTTGTCATGCTGGTCATTTCTGTGGTTCATGGACTTCACAGCTGCGTAAGACTGTTGGTTGCTTCTGCCCCTTGGAAGCTTGTGTGACCACCTTTCAGTACCATGAAAGTTAATCCTCAGAGAGGAGGTTTTCGGGTGAGAACCATCTCAGGCCCACCAAGTCCTGAGTCTATGTATGATAAGTGTATGATATCTTCAGCAAGAGGCACATACCTTTCAGCTTGTGTGGTTATATATACAAGTATTAGGGATTTTGTTAGCTAATGTATGGCTCTTGGAGGGAACACTGTCAGTCTAAGTGGCTTAACTTCATTTAAACTATATATGCTATGTAAACTATATATGCTTTTAGGTATTGTATATAATTTGGGATACATTTTAAAAAGTAATCCATTATGACTTTTTCAAACATTTTTAGTTTTATTTTCCCCTCCTTCCTCTTTCCCCTTCTGTTCTGACCTCTCTTCTCCCTCCCTAGGTCTTGAGGCAAGATTCTTACTTCACTTGGAACTTTGCCACTTCAACTAGAGTAGGCACACGTCCTGAGCCCTACTTGTCTTCTACCACTGCAGCACTGCAGCTATAGATGCAGGCTTCTATGTCAGCTTTTACATGGATGCTGTGGATCTGAACTCAGGTCTTTATGCTTATTCAAAAAGTACTTTACCTATCTCACCCATTTTTTTTTTTTTTTACTTAATGGTGGTGACAAATTGAGAGTTTTTCTAAATTTAAAATAAAGCACATTAATTTTGCTTTTGAGACTGGGCTGGAGTATGCTATATACAAAAGAAGACCTTTGCTTTCACCTTTTACCTTTTAAGTTATTAGTTATTCTATACAAATGGAATGTAATTAACTCCACCAAAATCTGCTCCAACTTCAGAGCCAGAGACTGTTACTGCAGGTACTGTCAGAGCATTGAAGGAATCAAACTGACATCCATCCCTCAAGTCATTTCTGTGTGTATTCAGTTCATAACATTTCTAGGGAAAAGGTCATGGGTCTGTCACCAGTAGTGTTTGTGGCACTCAGAAAATAAAACAGGGTGGTTAATGATAGCTGGGGCAGCCACGTAATCACAGGATGCTGCCCAGGTCAATATCTAGTATCGGCTTCCTGTCCTGCCCATCTGAAACAATATACTGAAGTTAATGTAATCAGTAAGTGGCCACAAATGAATCTTTTAGAGACATCAGCATTACAGAAACAAGAGATTCCTGAAGAGATGCTAAGTGGGAACTTTTGGGTTGTAATTGCAGTCCTGGGAACAATTCCCTTAATTAATAGCTGCTGAGCCTGGGACCCTTGCTCCCTGGCTCATGGTTGGGTCCACAATAGCTGTACTGGGAGTGCCTGTGGACTCCACAGAATGTGGGATAAACATACCCTGGGGACCAGACTCAGACACTGAAAGCCTTCTGATCTCCATCTCTTGCAACCACAAGTACATCCCTTCTGATCCATCAGTGACCGCCATGGACCACAGAGTGGTAAGCAGTGCTTACCAAATGGATGCAGGGATCCTTTTCAGCATCAAGTTCCTGTTTAGTAAAGAGAGCCTCTCTTGAGATATAGTACTTCTGGTAGATTGATAGCTCCTGTTGGAAGACAGCAGCCCCCTTGACATTTACTTGGGAATACATAAAGGGCTGGAGAGAGGGACACACAAACAAGATGGCTTTTGTTTGTGTGTCTTCCAGCTTTACGTCAGGAGGCAGTCTTGAAGAGCTGGCAAACCTTGTCCAAAAGGCCAGCCACAGAGAAAACTGAACAAGTTTCAGTCTTTCCAGAAGCATATGAAAGCAAACACTCAGGAGAAGCCTATGTTAACGGATAAGGGATTATTTTAGAAGGAAGCAATGCCTCCTTCATCTCTCATCCTCATCCTGTGGCCTGACTGCCTAATATCCCCACTGATGAAGTGTTCACTACAACGGCTCTGATGTCAACTGAGTGACTTAACATTTAAGCTCGTGTATTAAGAACCACCACTGATCAAAATTTTCACAGTAGTTACATGAGTATTATGTACACAAAACATGTCATTAACATGAAAAATGTATGTACCTAATATTAATTTAATAATGGTTGCTTTTCCATTTATTTTATCATCTTTTCCTGAACAATGTGTGTGATCTTGAACATTGTAAGATAGTGAGGGTTTCTAACAGAAATATCTACTTTTGATGCAACCAAACTTAGTGAATGTCTCAAATCAGTTCACATCAGCTGAATGTGTAGTAAATGCTGAGCACCTGCAAAATTCATCCCACTTAGTTCTCACACTGAGGGAAAATGAAACAATCCCCACAAGCTTTGTGTAAGCATGAGGCAGCAGGACTGGATGGCACAACCCTGGTACGAGGAGATAGTAACTGGTCCCAACAAGGCCTGAGGAGCTGAGTGATTGATGAGGATAGCTTCCGGTCTCTGACTGTGGTGGGTTTCTTTTTCCACAGCAAGGAAAGTGAGAACAGCACACAGTCTCCCACAGAAGTATCAGAGCTTCAACCACTCTTGAAATAAATAATAAGCAAAAGCAGAATGGCAGGCATTAGCTTCAGATGTTTAAGTGGTAGCACGTGTCAAACAAAATCTTAGCTGACAAATTTGTTACAACACAACTCCACCCAAATGGTCTGTGTAATAAGGTATAGAATGCTAGGCAGAGAAAAGATTGGAGAGTGTAGTAAGTGGCAGAGAGATTGCTGGCATGCCAAGGCCTTCATTCAATCTCCATACAGAAAAATAATATCTGCCAGAGATGCTCAGCGATATGGTTCATCCCAAACTCCAGGGATACTGCAATTCTGAAACATTTTTTTGTTGTTCCTTTTGAGGAGGTGATGCTACTGGAGTCTACAAGGTAAGCCAGGACAATTCGAATGTGAGGAACAGACAGACATGCCACCAAAGGTTAGCAGTCCAAATGTAAGTACAGACCTTAGATGTTAGGAGAATCGGACAATGGGGAAGAAAACTTGATTGGATTTACAATAACAGAGTGAAAGATTTCCTGGCTAGAAATTGTGATAAGCAAGAGATCCTAATGTTGTTAGCGTGACTGAAACACTTTTGTATCCTTCATAGTTTTGTGCATTTTGCTTCAGAAATTAAATAAAATTCCAGAAATACAGCATTTTGACCACTTATTAGATACCAGACACTAAATGCTTTGTAAACATTGTTTTAGTCATCTCTACTCGATGGAATTCATACAATTGGACCATTTTAAACAAGATAGAAGTTTGACTGAAAACGACTGGGTGACAGGGAGAGATGTTTGTGTAAACAACTCTTTTCTCTTTTTCACGTGGACTCACAGACTGTTTCTTCTATTCTGTCTAGCAGCTAATTAGGACTCTGTGACATCTCTGGCCAAAAGAATGTGGGGAAATTCGGGTATCTTCTTCCAGAATTACCCTTAAAGCTTTGTGCTGTGAAACCCCACCCCATCTCTCAGATGTAGAGGATTATTGAACTTAGGGAAAGGCCTAAAGATTTCCTAAGACTGTGTAGAGCAGGCCTTTACCTGATGATAGTATGGGGAAAAAAAACAAACAAAAGACAAATGACCACAACAACAAAAAAAGAGATTATGTTTACGGTTGTTTTATCAGCCAGCAGGACGCACTGGTAAATATAGCAACTTTAAGAGAACTTGATTTTACATCCGTGTTTTTCTGATCTCAAACCACCATTTACACTACTGCATTGTTATAAATGATTACTAACCATTCTGAAACAAATACAATTTATTTTTAAGAAGTGGATGTAAAATGTTGTCTATGATTCTTCTCTTTATTTAGGGTGGAAAAGTCAACATACATAAAAATCATTGAAGTTTCTCATTATGGTGATAAAAGCTGCTATAAATATATTTTCCAGAAACAATCAATAGTTTAAAATGTTACAAGCAGATAAAAATATTATTTTATGATTACCATCTGAATATATACCATTGTTGACACGCTTTTCAGATATTACCTAGATGTTTATTCATTGTTCATCTTTCCAACACAAACACCAAATAGGCTACAAAGATTTCAGTAATAAAAAGGGAAAGAACATAATCAATGCATTTACTTGTTCCTCTTCTAGATCAAAATTAATGCTATCTCTTGATGAGTGGCCGAAGTCACCAACTAGAATGATAGCCACTGCATTTATAATCTGGGGAACGAAGGGAATCCCTCTCATAAGACTATGGCTTGTAGGCACTAGACTGAGAATTCTCTAATTTAAAGTAAAAAGCATCCAATTTTATAAGAATACATGTCAGTTCCTTCAGCTAGAGTAGGTTTTCAATATTTACTGAATAAATCTGAATACTATGTTGCTGCAGAGTGGCAAGAAGGGATAGAATGAGCAGCTGACACTGCTCAGATCCTCCTTTAGCTTCTCAGTACCAGGGATTTCATTGAACTCAACATACGGAGCAAATATTATTGCTGTAGCAATTGTTTCATGTTTCCATGACTTCTAAGATCAGAAGTAGTTATGCCCATGTCATTGGTCTGAAATAACACACATGCTAAAGGCAAAGAGTCTACTGCTGTGGGATCAATTTTCATGGCATTAAACTTAGAATTTGCCCATGAAATAAAGTTTTGTGCTCTCTCAAGGACATCTACAAAATTTCTTGACTCTGCCTGTAATATTTCTATTCTTCATGAAACTAATTTTCTCGCTTTTAAGCTTATCACCAATAATATTTTTGGATTCTTATAAAACATTATAACTTGAGTATTTAAGATGTTTTCTTACAAAGTGTGAATTGTTAGCTAATGGTTAGCTAATTCGTTTATTCCTTGGATGTTTTATTAACTAGAGATTTCATTGTTGTCCCCAGGATACCAGTTAAAAGGCACTTTGACCCACATTCTCAATATTGCAATATTCCAAAATGAGCAATAGAAAACTCATACTTTACTGAGAAAGATAAAACATAAAAGTAGGTTATTTTTCAAATGTTTCAATATTGTGTTATTTAGCCTGAATTCCACCATTTGGTATTTTTGTTTGTTTGGTTGGTTGGTTGGTTGGTTTGGTTTTTTGTTTTTGTTTTGTTTTGTTTTTTGACGTTAGCTGTCTTTCAAGTTACTTAAGTTCTCAGTAATTTAAAAACGTACAGACACTAGTCAGTGTGAAACTTCTTGCACTGCTATATTCTTGTTATCTGCAACTGGAAGGAACAGTTTGCCAAGGACCATGCCTTCCCCTCTTATTACACAGAGGAGCCATTCTGTCCGGAGGCCTGTGGTGAGCTGAGTGCAGGACGCTGTGGGAGTGTGGTCTTGGGACCTCTCCACATGGTCATACAAGCTCCTGCTGGCAGCCAGTGTTCTGGCAGGAACGTGAGCTTGGGAGTATCACCCCCACCACACAGTTACATTACTGCTCTTCCCAGTGACTCATTTTCCTGCACAGCAGAGTCTTTAAAAAAACATAAAACCTTATGACTTTAATTATATCAATCCATCTGCTCAATTGTCCCCCACTCGTGTTTTCCAGGCTCCCAGTTGTGAAATCAGAGCATGTGGTTATTTCTTCTGAGATGTTTCATTAAATGGTATTCAGCACAGAGAAAAGCATTGTTGAATCTTTAATGTACTGCTACCCATAGATATGTGGACCTCCTGTCCTGTTTGTTTTAACATAAATTGTTTAGAAACTCCACCGTTAGTGTATGCTAAAGATAGTACCATATGAACTCCATCCTGTAGACAATAAGCTGAGGTTATTGGAAATTTTCTATTAGGAAAAAAAATGTGTGATTCTGTTTTAATAATGAATTGGATTACTTAAATATTGAATAAGATGATAGTCCTAGAAATTATTATAATTAAAATAAGATTTTGAACATGAGTTGAAATATTCTCTGACAAGCATATAGCTTTCAGCCCTGCCTATTTGGAAGTATCCATGGGATGCTAAGAGAGAATGTATGTGAACGCACCCTCTGATATCACACAGTACTGTGGCCCTATGTGCTCCTGAGTCTTAGCCTCTATAAATTTTGCTGTGAAGATTAGTTTCCATCAATTGTTAGAATCTGTGATTTCTCTTTCAGGTGAAGACAAAACGTAGTCATGTGTTCATCTCTAGGAAGGAGGCGGGCTGGGAGAACAGGAGGGTCTGCTGGGTGTGCTCCTGGAAACTACCTTTCTTGGTGTCTCTGGCTATCCTGCTTTGCAGAACATTGCTCCCGCACCGCACCTCCCCACCCCCAGGTGTCAAAGCATCCTTTATTCCATTCATGCTCCTTATCTCTTCTTCACATAAGCAAAATGACTTAATGGAGACTTCACAAAAAAGCTTTGCTTTATGCTAAATGTCAGTCTTCTTGCCAGCACACTGGATTTTCCATGTATCACTAAGGCCATTGTTTCTATTTCTATGATGGGTAACATCTTTCTACAAGGAAAACCATCCAGATCAGGGCACCATCTAACAAAATAACTTTGTTGCCTGTTCTAGCCGAATAAAAGCTGTCTTCTATAATTCTTTTCAGACTTAGCTTTCTCATTGTGCTCAGGATCCTGTTTGTTCTCTTCCTATTCTTAGTTCACACATTTCTAATACTTTGCACATCCCAACCTGCTGGGTTGTTTACCTAGAGTCTATACCACCAGGATGGTGATTCAAGCTATCCCTTACATTTTAGGACTAGCTACTTTTCCTATCCTAATTAGTATCATCTCATCCTTTTCTTCCTCGCTATAAATAGAATTTTCACTTTCCTGACTCATCTTAGGAGCCCATTTTTACTGGCCCAGATTCAAAGGCATTCATTTCTAGAACAGGAGGAGAAGAAACAAGAGCAATGTCACAGAGGTATTACGGCAAATCACAAAGAGAATGACTCCCAGACAAGCAGCATGCTCAGGACACTCCAGGTAATACAAGGCCATCCACATGGCGACTAGGTGATGCAGTTGTTACCACCTCCATTTCAGTCATTTAGGGTCCACTTAGGGTCACACAGATGTGGTACCCACACTGCTCCTTTCCTTCAATGTCACTGAGTCTCAGCCTGTTTTTCCTCTAAGGTCCTTGGTGTTGACAAGATTCAGTCTACATCAGATTGCATTTATTCCTTTAATTCCTGGGCATTGTCTCCACTGAGCTTTTTAACATACAGGAAGCCCTTCTTTAGAATAGCTGTCACAGAGGTCTATTGTAATTTATACCTATTGACACTACCTGCAGGTAATTCACCCTTGCAGCTGTCACTTCACACTGTCACCAGAAGTTGCTAGCAAAGGGAAATGGGATGCCTAGTGCCTATCAACAGACCTTGGTGGCTCCTGATGTTAACATGTGTGGGGACTTAGCTTGCACCTCTTGGTTTGTACAGACACTTCTTTGACAGGATCATTGTTCAGTGGCTTTGAAGGAAATCAAAGATGGCAAGAATAAGCTACAAGGTATGATAATTATTGAAAGAAAATACTAACCAAGCACATTTGCATTTTCTGGCATATTCCTTGAGTAGATGCTGTTATTATTGGGTTAAGCAGCAAAATGCAATTGCAAGCTCCTCCTGAGAAACTGTTATTATAATATGTATTGAAAACCGTCTCCTCTGACTATTTCTTTTGGTGGTTTCAAAATAAAAATCAGAGAACCACAAAATTCTCTTTTTAAAGAGGACACTTTATGAGATTATTTGTCCTGTCTTGCATTTAGCAACCAGAAAAATTAAAGTGTGAAAGTATTAAGAGACTTGTTCAAGGTTAAATATAATGAAGATTCCTCAGAAAATGTAACAGAAACCTCTTTCTCAATTAATATCACGGCAGCCATATGCAGCACTCTGCCCTTTCCTTTGCTTCTGTGCCATTGGTAATAACAGAAACTTATTCTTGCCTTCAGATCGTGTTTGCATCTTCTCCCTTACTCTTGTAGCTTGAAACAGCTAAGGCATCAGCTCCAACCAATATTCACTTGAATTTGAAATTTGCTGAACGATCTGGCTGCTTTTCATTTTTTACCATTTCACACCTTGTCCGCATCTTGAGCAAGCTTGTAAGTTTTCAGCGCATACATTTCTTGTGATGATATATTGTCCTGGTGGAAAATTTCATTTACTGGCTGTGCCCTTTGCTGAACCTGTTGCTAGTCAGGGAACATGATAAGCGTATAAGTAGCATGCTACTTCATTTATCATACATCGTTTTAGACACTCAAATATCTATATACAATTCTGCATTCTGCATAGCAAAGATCTACCCAACTCAAGAAAAAAGATCTTTGAAAACGTTGTCAGCTCATATGATTTATAAATGTCTCCTCTTAATAAAAATTAATCATAGTTTATACTAAATCTGTAAGTACCCTCATTTCCTTATTTTCTTTATAACCCTGCTAACCACATGCTATCAAACACTAATAAAAGGTATCTGGCTTTGTGATTTGGTGTATAAGAGGATTGGAAAATATAAAAGCACGCTCTGTTTACCATAATTGAATTACATGTGAAATAAATCAGGGCATTGAGAATCTCAGCAGTGTCCCAAGGGTTGTCTAGCGCCATGCTTTTCATGCAGGGCAGACTTCAGCAGCATTTTCCTCCCTGGTAAGTGAGAGCAATCACTTGCAGAAGCCTGGCTAGAGTGTACATGGGTGCACAGGCAGTAGCCCCAGCCCTCAGCAACTATCCAGAAAGTCTGGCTGTTCAGGGTTATTTCGCAGGCTGCTGAAGGAGGTCATGCCTACCCAATTTCAGTAACTTTCTATGTATTGATTTCTGCTCTTCTCTGTCTGTCATTACAGTGTTTTACTAGCACCCATGTTTTATGTATAGCATTAAAAAAAATCTACATTCTGTCAGAATGGGGCCATTGAAATTTTGAAAGTGAAACTTGATTTACATTAAACACTGCTTAAACTAATTAGGACCTTTCTCAAAGGAATTGAGAACATGAAATACAGCTAACAATAATGTGTTCGCTGTCTTGCCGTTCTTTTCAGTATAGGAAGTACTTTGGAGGCATAGAACCCATATGGAAGGACCTAGGTCATGGACACTTATATAAAGAACAAATTTAGAGCTACAGATATTATTATTCATGTGGGATTCTGACCCTCAGAAACAGCAGTGATATCAAGTACTTCAGCATCAAACTCACTTAACCTACATAGCACTGCTGGACCACACACCTTTTAGGCAAGACTCATACAAAAGGAGAGGTGCCTATCAGATGAAAAACCACTAATTTTTCTAAAGAAGGATATCCCTTTCTGAAATGTATATTTGAATTCAGAATTTAGATACATTACCTTTACTGGTTAGAAAAAAATACCTTGGCTACTATATGTGGCAACAAAAACCAAACCATTTGGCTTTTTCCATTTCTCATGGTCTCATTTCTCATCCCTGTCTCTCTAGGCCTTTGTTCTTCCTGATCTGGGGATAAAAATATCTCTTAAATGTTAATTAAAGCTAAAGTAAGTGATACCAAAGAATAAATCTGCCCCCAAACATACACATTTTTGCATTTAATGCAAAATGGGCATACAAATACTCTGAGGTTTATTCATCGATGTACCAGAAGAGCGCTGCATACTACCTACCAGTATACATTCTGTTAAGCATCTCCAAAACTCAGGTTGGACATTTACACAAGAAAGAATAGCACTTGCTCAAGTGGCCCGTACCCAGCTCTCCATCACTACAACAAAATAACCTAGATAAGTTTCTTGTCACATTAAAGAGTTTTGTTGTCGTCTTTCACAGTTTTACAGGTTCCAGTTCATGATCCCTTAGTTACATTAGTCTGGGATCTCAGTGAAGAGCACATCATGGCACAGTGTGTGACAAATCAAACCTTCTACATCATAAACCTGAAAGCAGAGACAGGAAGAAAAGGCCAGGGTCCCACATTAAGGAACATGTCCCCAATGATTTAATGACTTCTCCAATATTCACTAAAAAGGAAGTTTTGCCATACTGTAACTTACTGATCAGATCTCACCATCTCTTGTTTCTTCAACTGAAGATGGTTGGAATGCACATGTACTGGTTTACAAATTGTCTATAGTGCTGTCACACCACAGTGGCAAAGTCCGTATTTGTAGTCATGCAGCTCACAAAATCCAAATTGTTTACCATATGGACCATTACAGAAAAAGTTTATCTAGTAAGACCTCTGCATTAGAGCTATAAACAGAAGGCAAGGTCATTTGTGAGCCAGCTGCCTTCATTCTGATTGGAGGAACTGATTTGCTCTATTGTGATAACCTATGGAGGTTAAGGCTGAGCTAGACACTCACAGTTGATGACAGTAAGAAGGTCTTCTGAAGTGGAACCACCTCACAGTCCACCAAGAAAAAACATCCAACTGTCAGTGATATACTTGCATAGCAACTGACACACAACAAGAGAAAGAACAAAGTATACCTACTTTCAGGAGCATGAATATAGAGAAGGTGGATATAGAAGGCTACATCCTACTAGTCACCTGTATAAAGTGCCAGGACATACAAAACTAAGGCATAGTGATACAAGTTAAAATAATGTGGGAGGGATGATGCCTGGAGAAAGGCACAAGGAGAAGTACCTGGACCACTCAGATCTCATGTACCTTCATCAGTTAGGTGAAGATGGTGGGGATATCTAGTGATTAGTTGGATTAAATTAAATGTGCTTTCTACATGTTGTAGGTGTGTTTGATTTTAAGCTGGGTGTGCATGAGTATATGTGTTTGCGTGCACTCAAATGTATGTGTGTATGCATGTATACGTGTGTGTACATATATATGTGTGAGAGAGAGAGGAAGAGAGAGAGGGAAAAGGAAGGGAGAGGGAGAGAGAGAGAGAGAGAGAGAGAGAGAGAGAGAGAGAGAGAGGAAGGAAGGACAGAGAGAGGGACAGGGAGAGAGACGTGCAGAAAGAGAATCCTCTGAGCTGAAGCTATCAAAGTATGCCTCCTGATTGCACCACCAACTAGTGAGAGAACTTGTTCCAGTTTCCTAACGATACCTCAGTTTCTCATACTATAAAACAGCCAGAGAGTGTAGGCCTATAAATATCTTTATCTACAATTCAAAAATTCTCAACAAAGCAAAGATGTTTTCAGTAATTCTTTAGTGGCAAAATTATTAACTTGTATCAGGATATATATAATTTTTATTTACCTACTTCATGTAAAAAGAAAGAGGTAGACTTTATAAGATTTTATTTTTATTTGTGTGTGCTTTTGTGTGTGTGATGTGTGTGTGTGTGTGTGTGTATGCCTACACGTGTATCCATATGCATGAAGATACAAACAGAAGCCAAAGAGTGCCTGGATCCTTTGGAACTTACATTATAGATGGTCATGAGCCACCCAAAATGGGTGTTGAGAATCAAACTCTGGTATTCTGAAAGAGAAGCAAGTTCTCTTAGACATTGAGCCATAATAAAGGGTTTAATTGCCAGAATATTAATTAGTATGCTTAACTGCCGAATGCTACCTAGACATAGTAGGGTATCATGTAAAAATAACATTTATAAGTATCAAGTATGTGTATATGTTTGCACTGAAGCATCTAGACTGAGGGCTTCAAGTAAGGGTTATGTATTTATACTCTCCTCACAGATTTATAGGGATTGATGCTATGCCTGAGGTATTATCACAGTGCTTGTCCCATACAAGATTCACCTTATTAGTATTGTGCTCTCTGTTCTCACTCCAAGGAAACCTATGACTGTAATTTTTCTTAGGGCCAGTTGACATCAATATGAAAACTATCCCATGTCAAGTTTCTAAGAATCATGGCCTATACATTTTCCTTTAAGCAAACTTTAAAGAAAAGGGTAGAGAGGTTGTGAAGACTGTGGCCCCCTAGGGGAGCCATGCACTAAATCAACATCTGGAGGAACTTCACCACAGGGTCTCTCCAGCTTTTAGATTGTATCTCCAAGTGACCTCAGACCAGAAAAGTGCTAGGAGTTCTTGGATACAGTTTCTTGCATTCCCTGAGGAATTAAAAGGGGAGGTTTATTCAGTGCGGATTCTGTCTGAATTTAGAAAATCCACCATTTCCTGCATTTATCTAGGCTAGACATCCCTGATCACCCCACTGAAGGGCTTCCCTGCCTCCGTCCCCCTTAATGGTCATTTCTTTCTGGTACTAATCTATTTGCTTACTTACTGGTTACATGTCTGTCCAAGTCATCCAAGAATACGTGAGTGAATAAATCTGAAAACAAACAGCATCTAGATAAAAATTCAAATGTTAAAATTACAAATGAGTGAGTCAAAGAAGTCACGGAAGAATTTTCTAGAGATGTAACTGGACTGGAAAGAGAGGTCACTGAGACAGTGGCATGTGACTTAGACCTGAGTGGTCGACATGCATCAAGAACTGGTGAAACATTCCATGTGTAAGACAGCTGGGCCAAACAGAAAGAAGTAAAATAGAGAAGCATCTCTTATGACAGAGGAACATTGTCTGAAGACAGTGAAGGTCATTAGGGACAGTATTTAAGGATCCATGTGAGAGGGTATATTCTATTGCTTAGTTAATTAACTTCTAGATCTGATATTGAGAAGAATTTTCTTAGATTTATTGACCTACATGGTCCATAGCATTATTTCTATATTTTTAGTATATAGTTCTATAAGATGTGGAAGACACTATAATCCAGTGTAATTTTCACCACAGTAAGATTGAGAGTTATCCCAAAACATCCTGCCAAGCTCCTTTTGAAATTAACCATCTATGGCCCTCAGCTCTTAGCCAACAATCTATATTCTGTCTCAATGGTCTGCCTTTTCCTGAAAGTCATAACCATATGCAACCCTCGAATCTAACCTCCCTTCATTTCGCATATATACCTGAAGCATGCCTGTTTTGTAGTGGTGGGTAACTTCCTTAGTGTTGAACTTCATTGAATGACTTCAGCTTAGGAACATCTGGATAGTTTTCCATTTTTTTTTAACACATATGAATAAAGGCATTATAATTATTTGTTTTTTCTGTTAATATACTTTTCATTTCCCTTAGGTAATACTGAGAATCAGATTGCTGTTAGATGTACATTAAGTGCCAGCAGTTTTCCAAAGTGGATGTACAGTTTTTTAATCTCATTAACAATGTCTAACTGGTCCTGTGGCTTCATCCCGTTGTCAGCACTTGGGGTTATGGGTTTGGGATTTTCTTTCTCTTTCTTCTTATCCATTGTTTTTAGTTTAGTCCTTCTGAGTATGGGATAATAGCTCATTGATACTTTAACTTCTCTGGTGACTACTAATGAGCATTTTTAATTGTCTCATTTGCTTTCTCTAGATCCTCTTTGAAAACTATCTAAAGAAAATGATTACAAATTTTCTTCTCCTTGGATTACCATGTGATAAAATCAAAGCTGTAGAAAGACATATCTAGGCCTGGAATAGAAATATGTGTGAAATTAAAACCAGATAGAAGATTACTACATAAAGAAAGCATGAATCGACTGAGTAGGTACCATGTCTATAGCTACTCAACATCATATTAGCAATGACAGATACTGAGTATGAAAAGCACCAAGTACAATGTCTGCCAGGGTCTTGAAAATCATAAGTACCATTATTCATGCTGCCCCAGATGCATACAGAAACATGAGTTTTCTTGTCACATGTTAACCTAGACGATCGCACACGACCAACACTGAGGACCAGTTACAAGCTTTGTTTGTCATATGAGGAAACTGAATTCCTTGTTTTAGATCATAACTGGCTAAGTAATCTGAACTCAGGTAATATTCCCATAAACCACCAAATGATACTTTCCCTATGGAAGCAAGTCCACTTGTGTTTATCAAATAAATTGAAATAATAAATGGCAAGAAATCATTCCATACAAATATGTCCACTTAAATGCACCAATAAAAATGAAAACAATTGCTTAAAAATGAAATCACTAACTATACCTATTTCATGGTTCTGGCTCATAGACAAATACTGGTTTAACAGACACATTAGGCATAGCTACATATACAGTGATTTGTATCTAATACAGCTGCCATATTGTTTGGACAATTACAAAATGGCAGCATACTTCCTTATTTGTCCAGTTGAATAAAAACTAATGTTCCTCAGACTTGGTGACTGTTGGTTCCTTATCAATTTCTCTCTCCTATTACAAGTGTGTCCTCTAGGTGATGGAAAAGAACTACCACAGATGCTTGCAGAGACATCTCTCCTGAACTCCATCTCCTGCAGCAACTGCAAATCTGAGTCATTTCTTCAATTAGTTGTATGCAATCCTAGTCTATTCCACATTCAAATAGAAGGCCCTGTGTCATACTCTATCATGATTGCGAATTTGAGGGGATATAAAAGTTACCACAGAGATGAACCCCTACGTGTGTCTGTGAAGAGTCATCATTGTTCACTCGATCACCCAAAGAGAAGCTACTAAGAAGCATTCATATCTCTCTGTCGCTTGATGGGTCACAGAGCTGCATCATGCTGCCTCAGCCCCTATCGAGATCCTTGAATGTACAAATAAACCCTTCTGCCTTACTTGTATGATCATATTGCAGCATTGGCAAGTATAGCACTAGTGTATTATTGACCTCTCAGTCAGACAGTGGCACCTCTGAACATCAGAACAAACAGAGCAAACAAAAATCAAGGCTGTTCCTCCTCAATAGCTCAGTGTAGAAGTATTGTGGATCCCAGAAGGATAGAAAAACTAAGCATCAAATTTAGTTACAAGAAATCTGTGACGATCAGTGCAATTCAGAGATTTTATGAACAGTACAAAGCCACCTTGTCAGGATGAGCTAATCCAGATAAGTTCCCAATCATTTGACTGTCTTAAAGTCTCAGGAAACTGAGAACTTGCTCTGCTTTCTTTACTACTGCCTTCTTTGGAGCAAGAATTTAATGTATTCTGCTCAAACAGAACCCTTGTCTATGGAAAGGGAGAGATCAGAAGTGATACCCAAGTGTTATACTGATTTTTGGAGCCAGGAAATGGACAGGCTACTGAAAGTCCAAGACCCACACCAGCCTTCAACTTTTTAAATAAAATACAAAGCAAGAGAGACTTGAGGAAACTTTTCTCAAAATGGTATTAATGGTCAATAAATTTCTACTAACAATGCCAGTGATAATATGAGAGGTAGACTGTGTTGACAGGAATGCTTTCATTTATCTCTTGATGAAACACAACCAGAGTAGAACATCAGAAACCCAATTAAAGTGTCATAAAACCCCAATTTGGGATATTACAGTAATCTTCAAGTTCATTCACTTTAGACTGTGATGTATCATTTTTAGGCATTTGCAGGTTCTAAATGGCTTCTGAGGAGGAGCTAGTACTACAGAAAATCTCCAACTTAGAGGGTGTGCTTAGTTGGGAAGCAGTGTGATTCTGCTGGAAACCTGGGCTTTGGTTTTATTCTCTGCCCCTATATCATTACAATTTTTTTCTCTATGATTGAGTTTCCTCATTTAAAAAATAGACAGAGAATAATTATTCTTGGTTGTTCTGAGGATTAAATATGTTAATAAAATGAAAAATACCCAGAAGAAAATTATTACTTATTCACTGATAGTTCCCTTTTTCCTAAAATTATATTATTAAATCTTAAGAAATTACATGTGAACTATTCATTCATTTCTATAGAGGTACACATGTATGTGAACACATGTGTATGCATGCATACAGAGAAAGAGAGCAAGAGACAGAGACAGAGAGAAAAGGGGTGGGGGATATGCTGGATAATAGTTAATATATGATAGGTAAAGCCTTAAGTTACTTGCCCTGTGAAGGCCCAGACTCTAAGTCAAGTTGTAAAATTATGAATCATAATTACACTTAAAAATATCGGGGGTTGGGGTGGGTGGAGAGATGGTTTAGTGGTTAACAACACTGACTGCTCTTCCAGAGGTCCTGAGTTCAATTCCCAGCAACCACATAGTGGCTCACAACCATCTGTAATGGTATGTGATGCTCTCTCCTGGTGTGTCTAAAGACAGCTACAATGTAACTGTCAATTCATAAAGTAAGTAAATAATTCTTTTAAATTCTTTTTAAAAGCTATTTTTTTGGGAAAAGGAATCTCATATTGCAATCAAAGGTAGCCTAGAAGTCACTAGGTAGTCTAGGATGGCCTTGAACTCTCGGTAGTACTCCTTGGCCCTAAGTGCTGAAGTTACAGGCGTGAGCCACCTCAACTGGCTTTGCCATCCATCCTTTCTATTGACAAAGTCATCATCTCCTTCTGAGAGAATCTGTCTTCCTCAGCGTCCGTATGCAGACAGCCTTTGCCAAAATGATTCGCTTTATAGAAGATGTCCATCCTACTGGGACAGAGACAGAAGCAGTCATAGCAACCACATAGACTCTAAGCAGACTTTAATTTTCTGAATATCAGAGTGGCCAATAAAAAAGAGTGTTCTGGAGACATAGTGTTCTCTAGCATTGTAGATAATTCGTAGAAATAAATGTGAGACTTAGGAATTGAGGTCCCAAAGTTAAAGGAATTGCCATCAAGCGAAACTAAAGTGCGTTTTGTTCTGTAAATCATAGGAATTGGGTTTTTTTTTTTTTTCTGTTGTGTTTATTTGGCAGATTCTGTGGAAGAATATCTGCCAAGCCATTGTCCCAAGAGGCTTTCCCTGTAGCAATATATCTTATTCTCATATCAAGTCTTCCCTTATGACTTGTATTTTTTTTTATTGAGTGCTCACCTTTCCCTCACACTTATTAACAAAGACACCACTTTCTCTCTTTGTGCTTCTGTTTGTCTGGCAGACTGGATTAGAACTGAACACTAATGCAAAACTCACCGTGTTGAGGAACAGTTTAATTTTTATAAAACAAAATATCATTATCATCCCCAGTAATGGTTTCACCTACTATTATACAAGATTGGGCAGCATTGCATTTAGGTTTTAGTAGAGTGCTCCAGTGGAGAAAGAAAGAATCCCTGAAAAGCAGAAGAACTCCCAAGCATTAAACCACATAAGCAATGTGGTGACATTGCTGTTGCCTTTGTCACTGTTTCCAACCTTTCCAAAGACATGATAGATGGGGCAAAATGTAGATGACATCGGGACCAAATAAAGGGAAATCTGAAATATCATTCATGGCTTTTTCCTCTCTTCTCTATGAACTACAGAGAGCTACAAACCCATGAGGACTTAAGGTAACCTCTAAGAAAGTATCAAGATTTCAGCCTTATAAAGGCCAAACCCAGCTTTCAAAATCCTCACTGGATTAATATTGGCCAGCCTTTAGGCACACTGTCGGTGAACTCACTCCTCATCAAATATGTTTGAAGTCCCTTTTATATAGCAGGCTTTGTCATAGTCACTGGGAACTTCAACAAGGACAACAAGGGCTGAGTGGATATTCTACTGGGAAGACAACTTCCTTAGCCAAGGATCTACTCAAATGGCATGTAAGTTAAAATTATGATAAGCACAATGAAGGAGAAAAACTCAACATCAAGACAGAGAAAATACAAGACATATCATCTAGATTGAGATAATTTAGGTCAACTCCCCATTGAAAGTGGCAACTAAGGAATATTATTGGAAGATCAATTGAACCAGGATTCTTGGTGTCATGTGTCAGTTTCAGCCTAGATATTTGACCTTGGGCAAGTTACTTAAACTGCTTTGGCCTTAGTATTCTTATGGAAAACTGGGATGACAGAACAACCTGTTTATCTCAGGTATTGATTAAATGACTTCCTGAGAATGACCTCATCTCTGGAAATGCTTACTTGACAGCAGCCGCCATCACTCCTCATGGACAAGGAGGCAGAAATAGAAGTACCAAGGTAGATAGGCTGACTCTCATAATCAGGATTGGGTTTCAGTTTCTTCCCCCACCACGTTTCCCCAGTCAATTATTGCATGGATGTTTCTAGCCCCAAAGAAAGACACAGAAGCTTTCTTCTCTCTCCTTCTGAGACCTATACTAGCTAGGAAGACTGTGGATCATCACTCTAACTGAGGACCTAGAAAAGGGGGCAACCATGTCTCTCATCCCCTTCTGATAGTCCACTGCATGATTTGGGGGCAGTCCCATGAAAATTCACCATTTAACTCATAACTATTGCTGGTGACAGATGATAGTTACCTTTCCTCTGTGCAGATGAAGAGGCAGAGGCTCAAAGATGCTCAGTAAGATATCAGAGAAAGATTCACAGGGATGACTTAGGATTTTAAACCCAATGCCTTTTCTGCTATAATCCAGTCACTTTGAGTCATTGGCCTGGCCAAAGAAATGTCATGTATTCCTAGGACCTGTTTAATGAGTGATCTTGCACTCCTGAGACCATGAAGGAATTCCATAATACACCCTCTTCACCAGGCTAGTGCTTCCTTCAGCCAAGACCCAGTGGTTCCATGCTTTTAAGTTAGTGATTACCTCTGACCTAATATTCCAGAACATCTAGCTGTGAGGTCATATCAGAGCCTAAGTGTCTGCTGTTTTCTCAAGATCTCTAGAATATTTTTAAAAATCTTCTGCTCATTCTGGATTTTTCTTTCCTGATGTTTGAATGGATCCTTTACCTAAGAATTTGGAAGTACATTTCATTCCTTAGTATAGATCTCATATGGAGGGCCAATACTACAAATGGGATTAGTAATAGGTTTCCATAAAACTCACAGCAACTATATTCATAAAGACTCACATTGATATTACCACTGTGGGAGAAGCGACATAGTGACTTATTAAATACTGTTGGCATCTCAAATGCTAGAAAGATACTTAAGAAAAATGAGAGCAAAGTAGTATTTCTGGCCAATGAGCTTACGCTCAGATTAAACATCCACTCAGCAAAGCTTTCTAAAGTAAGACTTTCTCAATTAAAAACCAAAGGAAAAACAAAAAAAAAAAAGCTGACGGAAAGAATCCTCAGCGGGGGAGTTGAAAAAGAGAAAGGTATTTCCAAATGAGTTACAGTCAGAGAATCAGAGGATCCTGGTAGACAGAGGATGCCCCCTGCTGCCTCCTGAACTTTCCATTCTTATCCCATCCCAGCATGAGGACGGGCCTAGTGTCCATCTGTCCATGCCTCTGTGCAGCAGTGGGGCAGCCCACTGAACATGGAAATCTTTTCTGCATTGAGTTTTTTAAAACACTCAAAACCGGACTTTCTTTAAACTAATTTTCTTTATATATTTACTTACTTGGCTTGGCTTCAAACTCCTGGCTTCAAGCACTCCCCTGCCTGAGCCTAGTGAGCAACTAAGATTACAGATTCGTATCCTCTTGTCTTGATGCATGTAGGATGAGTCTCTTTGGAAGGTAATTTTTGAAATTCACACAGAGCATGAGACAAACGCAATTAGTCCTTATCACAATAGCCACTGTGCTTCTGGCACAGTGTTGTTCTTTGCTTTGGGAATGCAGACTCAAGCAATCCTCCTGCCATGGAATTAGGAAGCCAAACTCACTTGCCCTGGGTGCTCATTGTAACTCCATTTCACTGAGATAGTTCAGCTAGGTTGACCATGGTACTAGCCACACCTCTAGATCCACTGAACTGACTGTCTAACTTGCTTCCTGGTTTAGGGGACTGGAACCAACAGTGTCTCTCACCTTCCCTGGGCAACAATATACCCAAACTCATTGAGCTTTCATTCAGCTCCCTTTAACCTCCAGGCACATACTACATGGTTCATCTTAGCCTATTAATTTCCTTTTCTACAGATACATATTTGTTCCTTGTGCCACTCTCTGTATCCCTCCTCCCCTCCTTCGTTTGGTATCTGGGGCCGGACCAGCACAGCTGCAAAATCTTCCTTGCAATGGGGCTTGAAATCAAAGAAGAGATTTTTGTGAGTGTGTGTTGTTGCTGGCTATTTAATGTGCTGTCACAACGTGTTGAGGTCTTTTCTGAATGAATTAATTTCAAGGATTGTTTTTTACTTCATCAACCTCCCCCAACCCCTCCACTTAACAGAGCTATTAGCTCCTAGACACCTGCTCTCTCTCCATCTGAAGCAGTATCCTGAATAGCAATTCTTCACACAGCACCACAAACGTTACAGTGTATCCCTTTCAAAGGGTATGGAGCCCATTACAGCTCCGCTCTTTTTAAAATCACATCTGGGAAACTGAGAAGCTCCGTTTGAAGGATTACATTATGGCTTTGATTTTTATTTATAAAACATAAAGGACTAATATATATCAGTTAGGACATTTTGCTTCCAAAGTGCATTGTAGCAAAATAATTGGAAGGCGGTTGCAGTGTGAAATATATGACAGCTTTACAGGACATAAAGAGCAGCTTTTTCTTTGTAATAGTGTAATTGCCTTAAACCCCACAATCATAATTGTTATCAAAAAATAATCCAAGGAAAGGCTAATATAAGGTGAGCAGACTATTACAAGAGCCCTAATACACTCGATCCCTTGAACAGCAAATGCAACTCTCAGTCTCCGGGCGCTTTTAGCGTCAGTCAGAGAGTACTCAGTCATTTCTGCGCATCAAGCCTGCAGTATTGATTTTTCCACTGACTGAAACAGCCATATAAGCATAAATTTTGCATGAGCCCTTTCACTTTGTAGACTTTCCTTTGGTCAGATGACACATGATGTGAACATGAAGACTGTATAATAACAATGCATGGTCAACCTGCAGGCATTAAAGCATGGGCTCTCTCGACTCTGAAAGACAAAAGCAGGATACAGAGCACGGCACCTCGCCAGCGCCAGGAAAACAAAAACCATTCCCATCTCAGCAGCCAGGGTGCAATTTTATTTCTTACTTCTTCCCCATATGTTCACATCTCTTTCTTCAGAAAACCCGGACAACAACACACACACACACACACACACACACCACACACACACATGAATTCAGCTTTTTGGGAACAGCATCCAGCAATAATGCCTGCACAGCCCTCTGAGTTCTTTTCCTGCATAGCCTTTGATTTTCTTCATGTTGTTTTGTTACCCTTGCTGGTTGATGTCATTTCTTTTGTGTCACCCGAGAGACTAAATAGTATGTAACAACATTTGATAAGATCTGGTACCGTGCTGAGAAAGCCTTATCTAAAGATGTGGCTCATTGGTACACAGGTATGAGGAAAACCAGCTGCCTTTTATATCCGCAGTCCATCTAGCCCACGGTGGCCCCTTGAGATCTCCTTATTCATGAGCCTCTCTTTAGCTCATTGCTTGATGATGGGAATCTTCTGTTTGGCATGCAATAGTTCTGCTAGGAGATTCTGGCATGTGGAGATGAAGGAGAAGAGGATAACTCTGTCCAAAGACTTGAGCTCACCTTAAGTCCAGGTCCTGTCTTTGTTGCTCTTCTCCAGCACAGTAATGTCAGTCATAGCCTGTCATGACATCATAAATGATATCACGCATTCTCAAGAGGAAGTTGAGTTGAGCTGATCTGGGAAGGATTATCTCTATGTCCTTCTTTTTCTCTCTCATTCTGATCCCATGCTACCTTAAGTGGTGTGTGTCTGTGTGTATGGTGTGTGTGTGTGTGTGTGTGTGCGTGTGTATGTGTCCCTGTTGCACAGATAAGACCAACCAGAAGAACAATATTTTCTTTTGAATAAAAGTCATGGAGCCCAGCGGGCTTTGTTTTATTGAATAACTGCAAATACACTCAGACTTTTGTCTTTGTGTAGCCATTTGGTATAGCAATAATAACACGACCTTGAAGTTTGCTAACCTGGAGAAAGAGAAGTTAGATCCAGAACAAAGAAAACACTTCAGATTTATGCTGTTTCTAATTACAGGCCCACACCTCAGACTTTGGCACCAATTGTTTATGGTCATCAACCACAGTTTGGTTTATTTCTAAAGAGAAGCAGGTCTGCTTTGTCAGGAGTGTCTCAATTATTCTGCATCAGAGATAGACCCTTGGATTGGCGCTTCACTAGCTTTTGTGTTCCCTCTTTTCAGTGGAGATGCCCACTTGTTTTTTCTTTGGTCATCAGCTTCATCAATACTACTTTATGTTTACCAAGAGTTTCAGAGATCATTATTTTAATTTCCATTTTATGGCATTATGGGAGACATTTCGCCTTCAAGCCCAGGTTATATCATGGTGAGCAGTGCTCTCTGAAATGACTTTCAGGTGACAAGAATTGGCAAAATCACTGCGCGCACACACACACACAGAGGGAGAGACAGACAGACAGACAGACAGACAGACAGACAGACAGAGACAGACAGATACAGAGAGACCAGAGAGACAGAAAGACACAGACAGACAGAGAGAGACAAGGAGACAGAGATAGGCAGAGAAGGATAGAGACCGAGATGCACAGAGAAATAGAGAATGAATTATGAGAAGCCATGGAACTTCCTAATCTTTTGAAGCATTTAGGAATAGGTACTATAGAATGCTACCACAATAGCTTCTCAGAGCTCTGATCTCAGACCTAGCTGGAGGATGGTGGCAGGTAGAGGTTGGGAGAAGGAGAAGAAGGAGAGGAGAGAGGACACTATTGTTTCTTAATTGTCAGGGTAGAGAAGCTGGGTATGATAAAACAATGCAAGTGGCATTTTCTTATAAACTAAGATCTGAAGTCTGGAAGAAGGAAATGACTTGACTAAGATACCCACTAAAGTGGCATTATTAATTCTTGCTTTCTCCAACCTCAAACTTACTCTCTATTTCCAACTGCAGAAGCAGTCTCTGTTGCTTCCTGAAAGGAGTGTTGGCACTAGCTTAGGCAAAACTATGAGGAGAGAAACATTTCTGTGAAGTCTGCGCTGAGGCATGAGTGGTAGATTAGACCCGGGTACTGATGTAAATATTGGAGACTCTGAGAAAAAAAATTCAGCTGAGACCTTGAACTGGATGTGTTACTAAGACTATATAATGTAAGAAGCATTGACCCAAAGATGCCATAACTTACATCTTTCTTTCCCATGGATATGATCCTTACATCAGTTCATTAATGAGCTTCCTGTTACAGGAATTGGACAGCTGTTTGGGGAAATATACCACATCTGCTTCTGTTCACATGTGCTCAGAGCTCTTGATTGCTGTTCCTTCTGTTGGAACACTTTTCCCTCAGTTCCACTTAACTCTCTCTCAGGAGTCTACTCACAGCATCTTATCAGCAAGAACTTGAAGCAACATACAGAAATCAGCAATCCCAAGCTCCAATTCCAGCGGGCACTGCATGCTTACTCTCTGCCTCAGTTTCACCTATAACTCTAAACACCATGCAACACAACATCATTTCCTCAACAACTTACTCATCTTTTGCTTCTCCTGTGGAATGTAAGCTCCATCAGGACAATGACGTTGTCCTTGCTGGCTTCCCAGGCTCCAAGTCATCAAGTTATAGCAGGCATTCTGTGACTATTTCATCCACGAAGTGAAATCACATATCTGTTTCCTCATCTGCTATAAAGGAACGAATTCAAGTAGATACAGAAACATCCACCTAGTCCCCTGGATGGCCTTCTTAGAATATTTGAATTCAGCACAATGACTCCTTGGAGCTACTTAAAAGGGTAGTTTGGAAACTAAAGATTTTTCTAGAAGATGATGGGTGGATCTTTGCCTTCTTGTATCATGCTGGAACCTGCACATATGACCCATGGACAGCAGCAGGAAGCAAGCACAAGTTTGCTAATTATAGTTCTGGATAGCACCTAGCTAACAGAGCCTCCATCCCATGCTCATACACAGAGGCTTGTGATCGACAAGCTTTATAAAATAACAGCAATAATAACTTTATTTAATTTTGGGATTTCTATACTTTTTGTAAGTTGCCTCTGGGCAGTTTGCAACTTTAATAAATAAACACACAGCTCCTAATGAGGGAATGAAATCACAGAATCACTACCAACCCCAGAACAACAGCCGGGACCACTATTGCATATAAATGAAAAACAGTGATTTATGTCACTGTATAGACAGGCAGGGATCCCAGCGTGATGCAAAATAAAGGATGGATAAAGAAGGCACGGAAGGTGGGGAAGGAATGTTAACAACAACCCCTGAAAACAGGGTACCACAAAGAAACTTTTCTTCCTTTTCTTTCTTAACCACATGGTGAGGTTATTTAACTGTTTCTCACTTCATTGCCACAACTATACCTTCATTACTTTTCGGTGACGTTTACTCAGTAACCCCAATATGACTCATTATATCTGGGTTGTCTCTGTTTAGTTATTCAACTTTATCTACTCTAGAATGTTCGTTGCAAACGCCTGACAATAGACTGTAAGAAATAGTTCTGTGTCCATTTGAACATCACAATATGCTGGGGGTGGGGTCAGAACTCAGAACAAGGAAACTACTTGCTGTTCCGGGTCACCACCATTGGATGTGCACCTCTATGCTACAATTTTCTCACTCTATTTAGCATCCCTATCTTTCCCTCTCCAGGTACTGGGCATCTCCTGGGAAGCCACTGCCTTACTCTATCTGGGAATCCCAGCATAAATCTATGCATACAATAAGGTTACACAAACATTTGCTGAAAACATGGAAGACTAAATAATTTGGAGGCCAATGGCACTGAAATTTGTCTCTCTCTTAATTTATCTTGAACATATCTGAGAGCCTAGAATCCATCAAGCCAACAAAGTGGGGACCTTTCACAGTCACAAAGGTTGCCACATAGGAGAATGGAAGCTTATATCCAAATCAACTGAATGACCCTAACCTTTTATATGTTAATCTTACTCTGGGTGACAAGAGACCCACTCCCACCAAAGGAAGTCCACTAAAGCAATTAATCCCCATTACAAATACCTCTACAAATCATATAGAGGCATTGCAGACAGTAGAGTCTTGGGAATCAGCCTCGGAAAGCATCAAGACTCCATGTGTCTCCAATGGCCTGATACTCTTTAGCTAGTGTCTCTGCTTCTCTCTTACAGCTACTCTTTCTCTCCTTTATCAAGCCATTAGACTCTAAATACTCACAATTTCTCCTACAATGTCAGCTTCAATGGCCATTTCCCCATCCTTTGTCTGAGTTGTGGCCCCTTACTGTATCTTCAGCCTCTCTGCCTACTGTCTCTGGTCTCTTACTACCTACTTTTACAGAGAATCTCACCAGACCTGCTCATTTGTTTGAGCCACCTCTCACACGAGGCAGAAATGGAATACTGCATGAAGCCAACAAAGCTTCATGAAGAAAGTAGAATCATTTCAGAGCCAAGGCTAAGGCAAAAGATCAGAACAAAAATTGCTTACATTCTTATAATTCTTTTGTAATCTCTCTTTAGATATATAATACAAAACTTCTTATAATTATATTTATAACTTCTTGTAACTGCCCTATCTTCTTAAAATTCTATCTAAGGCATCTATTATTTCACACCCAAACAAGTATATAGATCTATCTATACAAAATCTAAGTGAGATATATTTATAAAATGTCTGAAGAATTTTGAGAGTATGAATATATGTATATATACATATATATACACCATATTTATCTCATGTAGATAACTGAGTGTACAAACAAAAGCATTAGTTAGAAACATACCTAAAAATAAACCTTTCATTGTAAAGAAATAAATGAAACATTTAGAAATGAATATAGGTTGCTTTAAATTGAAATACAAACAGTATTTTCACTGTTGTAAAATTAACTGGGTCTCATACACTGGGAATCAAAAGAAAAAAAAAACATGATGATTAATGATTAAAATAATAAACGGCCCAAGCACAAAACAAGCTAAATTATAAAACACATCTTCAGAGATTGGATGGGAATGTACCAGGGAAAAAAGATTGAGTGACGAACCTAACACATTAATGGTCAATAACTGCTAGAGGAATTAATAATAAATGGCTCTGGTTTAATATTTGGAGAAATGGAGCAGAATGTAAACTATATTGGGGAATATAAAAGCTTGAACTCATTATTTGAAAATTAACTTGGCAAAATACCTGGTTCAGATCAACTAACAGCCAGATAAGTTCACTGTTGGCTGGTAACTTACTTCAGAAGTGATTGTCCCAGCTAAGCAAAGGAATTGGTTCCTTGTGTGTAAAGCTAAGGACGGTGTAGGAGATGGTGTAGGAGATATGAGATCTATTCGGTTGTGGTTATCTTTTTTCCCACTGATTGTAAGGTCCCCCGCCCCCAACAGATTTCAGCTGAGAGAAGCTGCAGGAGACAACTGTATCTTTCTACATTTCCAGATTCCACAGGCCTTAATACATATTTGCTAAACAAATACATTGGTTCAAACACCTACAAAATTCAAAATCACCTGGGAGAAAAGAAAAGGGTTATTTGGAAGGGACACCAAAGTTGCTTCTGTGGGCTGGGGAGGTGGCTCAAAAGATGAAAGCTTATTTTGAAACCATGAGGACCTAGCCTCAGATACCCAGAACCCACATAAAAAGACTGATGTAGTGGTATGTACCTATTAGAACTTCATTTTGAAGGCAGTGGATGGTGAGGCCTCAGGGTAGTCCAGCCAGTCTAGCTAAATTTGAATCAGTGAGTTCTGGATTTGGTGAGAGATCTTGTCTCAAAACGAAGCAGGGAGCAATAGGAAGGGCTTTCTGGGGTGCTGACAGCGATCTATTATTTGATCTAGAGGGTAGTTGCATACGTGTGTGTCACTTTGTGACAATATACTGGACATATATTTAAGCTTTGTGCATGAAGACATGGTCATGTCACTCTTCAGTTAAAAGCTTACTTTTAAAACCACATAGTGTGCATTTAACAATAAAATCACTCCAAGCAGGGAAAAGTACAAGAGTGACTTCTGTGATCATTGCTAAGATCCTTGGCTTTCCCTTTGATGCTTCTCCATCCACAGTGAGATGACTGGCACTTTGTTCTTTTCAGAACACTACCATATTGCTCTTTCTTACCTGTCATCAGTCTCATCTGTTGCTTGTATAAATCTACGTATATTTAATACAGTACATTGTCTTGCACACAGTCAAGCCTCAGTAAGCATTGTCAGGCTGTGCATAATAACATTTCTATTAAAATTAGATGTATATACTATGGTAGCCCTATAAGATTGTGTTGTCAAGTGATAGATATATTATTGTAGCCATACTAATTTGTAGATATATACTCTATGCAGTAAATTACCTAAGGATATGTTTCCCAGAAGGAATCCATTATTATGTAGTATATGACCACATATACTACATATATGTATATACCCAGCACAAGAAGAATGGAATCTGATGGAACAAAAGAACAACATGATCAAAGGGCAATGAGCTAAAGAAGGCCTTAGCATCAAAACTCCCAGAGCGGGTGGCATGAGGCTAAGGGGAGAAAATAGAAAGGAAGTTACTAAACATGAGAGTGGAGAGGAAAAGTCTAAAAGATAAAATAGAATGCATTCCAAATTGGTATCTATCATCTCTCCATCTATCTATCTATCTATCTATCTATCTATCTATCTATCTATCTATCTATCTATCTATTCATCTATCTACCTATCATGTATCTATACCTAACATATCTCTCTCCATCTCTCTCTCTCTCTCTCTATCTATCTATCTATTGATCGATCGATCTATCTATTTATCTATCTATCTCCCTACTTATCATGCATCTATTTATCTCACTATTCCCTCCTCTGATAAGAGTGGTGCCTCTTACCTTAAAAAAAAATCTATATCCTAATGTACAGAATTTGTGAATATATTACACTGTATAAAAATTGCATCTGGAATTTAGGCGTGAATCAGCATCTACTGGTCTAAAGAGGGAGTATTCAGGAATATTGGGTGAGCCCAATGTATCCACAGGATTCTAAAGAGCTAAAGAAGCAGCAGAAAAGAAACCAAAAGCAAGAGGAAAAATGATAGAAACCAAAGCAAGGAGTTGCTGGCTTTGAAGATGGGGGCAGAGCCATGAGCAAGTGCAGAACCACAGGTCCTCTCTAGAAGCTGCAAGAAGTATTTCTTTAGAGTGTCTGAGAGGAAGCAAAACCCTGGTGAAGCCTTGATCTTAGCTCAATAAAACCCTATGTTTATCTTCAAACTGGTAGACTAAGACATTTGAGTTGTTTGTACGGCTTCTAGTGCACTGGCTACTCAGCTTGTATGCAGCCCAGAGCTTTCTGGATCACTCAGGATGGCTCTATCAGTCCCTCAGGTAAAGATGGTTCATATCTACTCATTTCCATAACTGCAAGCTAACCTCACCAGCCTCACAAACTTTTGTATTTTGGCTAACAGCCTTGATAATGAAGAAACATGGGGATGTAAGAGAAGACTACGTAACCCCTGCTTTGAAGGGTTATCATTTACAACTTCCCTAATATTTTGAGGAAAATACATGTACCTGGAGTCATAATTAATATAAGTTATGGAGAAAACAAACAAGTAAACAAAACCAAAAAAAAAGCAATGTAATTTAGCCATTATAAGACCTGGTTACAATTTCAAATAATGTAACATGCCTTAGATTAAAATTTTCAGTTTTTTGAGAGGAAAAATGTTCTCCCAACACAGTGAAAATTTAAATTCCTCCTCCTATTGATTTTGCTTTTTATGAAAATCATTATGTATTATCTAGTAATAAAACCCATCATCACCCTCTCTGAAACTGCCTACATAGCATCTCCCTGTGTCAATACCCTCCCCTAAGCTATGCCTATGAAGCCTGAACATGGTCTCATGTTCCATGTCCTTTCTCAGCTCAGGGAAAATGCCTACATACAAATAAATACAAAATTAAGAAGGCCAAGGAATGGCCTCCAGATAACTCTCCTCCTTGTAACCTCAAGCCTTAAAATAAAAAGATAGTGTTTATACATTAACTAAAGCATCACTGATTCCACTGAGAACATCCACATTACTAAAGGTCCCCTCTCTTACAGACATGTGCATACATGAACCATCATATACACTTACTTTTTAATTCTCTTCCAGAGATATATTGTCATGTATATCAAAGCTTTCAGAAATATCAATCTTTTATGCAAAGGCAACAAAACTTCTTAAAATAAAATAGCAGTGTTTAATAGTATTTGTATTTACCATTGAGAACATAAATAGGTAGCCACTATGTCCCTCCCAGTTCACAGTGAGTCCACAGTGAAGAAGGGAAAGGACTTCAATGTAAACTGAGTCTCTCCAGGACATCAGAGATTCCCTTCCTCCAATGCCCTGGGGCAGTAGACTGAGCTTTAAGATGCTAGCACTACATACAGGACTGTAACACAGGAGAAACAGAAGTTAAACACTTTTACTTTTCCATAAGCTTGTCCTGCTCCAGCCCTCATACTCAGAATTAACAACACTATCCTCCATGCTGAGATACGTTGGTTTAAAAAAAAAAAAAAAACAAACATAAAGGTGAAAAACTGGAATCTTAACATTCCCTTTGTCTCAGAGCCTTGGTGTTTATCCAGTATTTTACATACTTTGATGTTGCTTCACTTAGCCTTGTCAGTACTGGGCATAAACTCCAAGTTTTACATTTTATGAATCTTATACCTAGACTTTGTATGTGAGTGAATCAGCCAATCTTGGTCCTGGTTGTTTAATTTTATAGAGGCCTTTTAAAGACAATCTCCAAAATGGCAATAGTCGCAAACTGTTAGTGACTTACTATGTGCCTTTACTTTCATTAGTAAATAATAAATAAGTAAATAAATAAACAAACAAGTCAAAGAACAGCTGAATTTCTAATATTGAAAGGGGCCAGGTAAATGATAAAATTACAGCTGCAGAGGTAATCCACAGTGGCAGAGAAAATCTACCTGGTATGAGACAAAGAGAAGAAACCGGGCTGGTGGCACTGAAAAGAAGGCATTCTAACTAACTGCAGGCCATTTGTAATTCTCAGGAATGGACAAACAGATTATGGTTCTCCCTCTATAATACATTGTTCTGGGGACTTATACTTAATTTTTTTCTTATTATGCTATTTGAAGGACAAACTCATTCTTCAAAGAAATTGCTTCAGGGCCTGAGGGCTCATGTAACTTGTTTAATCGTGATTGTTATTTGATAGCATTATTTGGTAATCACACTATCAAAAGTAGGAAGATGGTTTTCCTGAAGCTACATTAAACAAAGACCTCTGAAGACTATAGATTGACAAAAGCCAGCACTGTCTTTGAATTAAAATGATCTTGGATGTCAACAGTGCTAAGTTTTTATTTTCTAGTTTCAATATGGACAGAAAACAACAACAATAATAAAACAGTGGACAGCTGTTAAGCTAATATATGTTCAAAGAAATTCTGGATACAGTTTTCAGCCTGTATAGAGAAGTATCTGTCCTTAAGAGGAGACCATCCTCAAGCAGACATTAATCACAGCTTCTAAGAGAGACAGAGAGAGAGAGAGAGAGAGAGAGAGAGAGAGAGAGAGAGAGAATGGCACCACCTTTGGCTACATGGTAGGGGAAAGGAGGAAACCAGATAGTGGAAGAGGGATAAGAAGTCAAAAGGCAAGAGGGGGAACATGGGCCAGACAGGAAGTAGGATGCTAATTGCTGTAGAAAGTGGCTCATCCAGTCAGAGCATTTGAAGCCACTTCCTCCTTGAGAACTTCCCAAGAACAGCTTCCCTATTCTGACCTCACAGGATAGTAAGGTGTCTGGAGAAGCAGGTACTTTTGGCCTGTGTGCTTTTGGGTTTTCTAGGTCTCAAAGCAGCCTTGTGGATAGTAAAGAAGTCCGTGCAGCCTGCTACACTTGCCCTGGAATCCGCAAATGAGGCCTTTCTCTCACCCTATTCTCCTATCCCCTTCTGGCTCCCATGCTTTGGAGTTTGTGCTTTTCATATGTATACATCTCTCCCTATTAGTTTTCATTTTTCCCTATTTACAGCCTCTTCTGCTCCTATAGAAAACTTGAGTATAGCTTATTTCAGCCCATCACTGACATAGCTCCCAACTTTGTTGTAAGATGCACAATGCCCAGAAGCCCAGGGCTGCCCAAGCCTAAGAGCACATCCACAGCCTCCAGCAGGCAGACACACTATACATGTGGCCCATGCACTATATTTAGCATTCACCACACAAACTGCCTTCTACACAGCTGTGTGTACACACACACACACACCATATATTATACTAATAGTACATTCAGCATATACTATATGCAAGAATCTTGCACACATACCACATGCTATATGCATATGTATCAAACATACCACAAACAGATATATCCCACAAATGTATACCACATACATTACGATGTACACAGAATACACTACATATATGCACATCACACACAAGATATATCTTATACACAATACATACCACACGTACATATACACATAAGCACACACACATGCACACACACACACACACATACCACACGATTTTCTCAATGACAAATGGAAAAATGGAGCTGGCAATCCCTAAGACCCTCTTCATTTCTATAGCTCTGTGATTTGCCTCTTTTTATGTTATTTAAATAAAATAGTTTATATTTTTGTCATGTTTATGTAGATTGACTTAACCAGAAAATTTACTAGTACTTACGTCTTTAAGAAGTCAGAGGGGTTGTGAGGGAAAGAGCCTACAAATCTAAAATAGACTCAGTATTTTTTCTTGTCTAGATACCGGGTCCCCTGGGACTCCAAGCCGGAGGGGTTGTGTTGTACTCTTTGAGCTGGCTTCTGCAGGAAGCAATGCGGGGGTTGGAGGAAAGCCAGCAACAGGTCTAGAAGAAGAAGAGTCTGTAGAGTCTGCCGGTCTGAGCAGATCTACAATGGTCAAAATCTTTTGCCCACAGCTGGTTTATAGGCCAACCTGAGATTCATGCATTGAAAAACTAAGCTGATAAAATGATATATGGCCCATTTGTGGTAGGGAACAGAGTTTAATTGAGGCTTCAGAAAGAGTTCCAACTGTCAACAACCACATTTGGGGAAGGATGGCCTTTCTGGATGAGAGTGAGTGACCCCAAACTGGTGATGTTCATCTCTGCTGATGTTCATGTGTCTGTGGTCACAGCAGATGACGCTCCCAATGAGCTCATGTCCCGTCACAGGCTTTGGCGTTGGATTTATTTGCTTCCTTTTTGCCTGTGGGCCGCTGTACAATGAAAGTTCACTGCTGGAATCCACATCTGACCGCTGTTCAGCTCTCACTCCGAGCAGACCCATTACCCAACAGCTGCTGTGTGTGAAGGAGCGGCAGAATTGTGCTCCTTTTTATAAAGAACAAAGAAACTTGTTTTTCATTTTTTAATACTTAAGAAATCACAATAATGCACTGGCCAATACCACACAAGGACAACTTTGACCAGCCTAGAAATATGCAGACTTCTCATACAAACAGTAAACTACTTTAGACTCCCATGGCATGCACTTTATTTATAATACAGATGCAGTTGTTTTATGGTTTTTTTTCCAACCCTACATGAATCATGGTATTAGACTTTTTTTTTAATGTAAAATGCACTGGAACCTATAACATATACTTAACAAAATTACTCTGTGTGTTTCCTGTGAATGGTACCCAACTCCCTTTCTCTTCTGTCTGACAACAAGAGTGCTGTTGCTCAAAAAAAAAAATCATCATTTCTCTTCACTTTTATTTGACTGAAGAGAGACAAGTATCTCGGGTTTCCTAAGGTAGGGCGTTCAGTTCATCCAATATGAGATCACCTTAAAGATGATTGTGGCAATTTGTTTTGCTCGTGTTGTGAAACCACATGCTGTCCCCAGAAAATCAGCACACATTTTTAGGAGATGTCTTTTATGTTTCTTTTATTATTGCAAAGAGTCAGCCCATTTTAAAATTTAAAAATATAGAAAAGCATGAAAAAGAAGGCTAAAATTATACCCAATTTGTCAAGAAATAAAGCAAAGATGGTTTCTTCTTTTTTCTTTTCAGTATTATTTAATAAGAAAAATGTGTTTTGATATTGCCCTTGATCTTAAAACAGTTAACTATTAATATTATTTAATATTGTACCTAACTACACACAGCATGTCTTGTTTCAATGCTTCATCCACATACTATATAGTATACTGTTCTCTTTTATGCATCTTATTATTCATGTATTGCTTAAACTACCCTTTAAATTTGAGCTTACATAGACTTTTAAAGATCAGACACTACGTATTTGCTTATTTAAGGTACATGGCATTGCATTGTTCAACCTGGCTATTGCCTGGATATAGATTATTCAATAAAGAAAATAGAACAGATTCTGGTAAATGTTACAGTTTTCTTTGACTTGTGTAACCTCTTACATCTGATTCCCAACTTAATGTAGTTAGACTTAAGGTTTTTCATATTTGTGGTGAGCTGAAAGCCATAAACAACCAGGAGAATATTGAAATAGGATCTTTACAGACTAACAATGTACAACATAATCCTCTCTGGATGCTGTGTTAAGCCAGCCACATTGATCAGCAAGGAAAAAGTTGCATCCCCTACAGTGAGCTGTATTCTGGGTTGCAGTATTAAAATGCATTTTGCATTGATGTTATTTTCCACTTCAGATGACCTTGTTTGGGTTGATCTCCATTATAAATGGAAGAGGACTTGTAGATGTACAAACATTTGCACACACACACACACATATGTGCACTGCCATTTGCATCTACTTCACATTTTCTTATTGTGCGTATTGCATATGGCAGAATATGAAAAACATTTATTATCTAAACCTCCCAAGTTCTATCACCAACTTCCATCCCAAAGGGGACATACTTCATGACATTATAACATTCTGGTTTTAGTCACAGAACTTACTATCTCCCACTTAACTTTAACTGTTAAATAAACATAGCCTAGAACCACATCATAAAAGAAAAATCTCAACTGAGTAATTGTCATATTGGAGTATGGGTATATCTTTAGGGATTTTCTTGACTCTCTTAATTGCTTTAGGATGCCCCAGCCCACTATGAACAACACCATACCTAGACAGATGATTCCAGAATATATAAGTTAGCTAAGCATGGGTCTTAGAACAAGGAAGGCAGCAAGCAGAGTTCCTCCAGGGTTTCTGCTTCATGATTCCTGTTTGAGTTCCTGCCCTGACTTCCTCAATGAGAGCCTATGACCTGAAAGTATGAGCCAAATAAACTCTAAGTTATTTCTAGTTGGTTTTTTTTACCTTTTAATCACAGTAATAGAGACTAAAGTAGTCATGTATGTATATACCAGTGTAATAAGACAATCATTTCTTGATATTCATAAGGGAGTGGGTCCTGAATCCCCTTGAGAATATGAAAATCTGCAGATACTCAATCCTTAAATAAAGCAGTACAGTATTTCCACATAAAAGGCCATATATGTCTATATTCTTAAGATCATGCCTTGATTCATTATAATGCCCAATACAATATATATGTTGTATATTTGCTTAGGGAGGTGTGATAAGAAAAAAATGTCTATACATTTTCAGCACAGGTATAAATGTTTTAAAACATCTTTAAAATACATTTGAATTGGCAATGTGGGACCTTTGGACACAAAGGAGCAGCTGTGTTATGTTTGTGAATATACTGGTAACTAACATGGACTCCCTAAATATCACAAAGAATTCAATCCAAGGAATGAATCCAAGAAGGCATCCCAAATTGATTAGAAAAACTCTAAATGTCTCTGCAACATAAAAGTATTTGCTCTTATTGTCAGAGAAGGATTATTAGAAGAGGCTGTTAGGCCAAAGGCTGAACTTTGAAGGAAAGGTAAAGTTTGTCCAGGCAGAGAAAAGCAGGCCTGCTGAAATAAACAGAAAGGTCAAACGCATACCTCAGGCACTTCTTGATTGCTGTTTACAAAGTGGTGGAGGGGGAGAAAGAAAGAGGAAGGGAAGAAGAAAGAAAGAGAGAAAGACAGAAAGAAAGAAGCCTTTTTCCCCCACCCAACCACAAGCTTACTATGAATTATGAAAACTCTTATTCTAATCACCTTTGAAATCCAAAAGGTTCAAGCCACTGGGACTCTTAGGCCGAAGGCCAGGGTATTTACTCCACTGGCCACCTCCAGTGACTCGCTGCCCAGCTGGCTCTGCCATGGCTTTGGAACAAGGACATTTAGGAGAAACTTAAGGTGGCATAATTGCCTTTCTAGCCCTACTTCCTTTAGAGGAGAAACAGGAGTTTCACATTTTGTACCGACAGCTTCTCTTCAGACATAACCCACAGGATGGTTACTTGTGTCTGGTATATTGAAAGAAAAGTACATGTATGTACAAGGTTTCCATGCCCCTTTCTATAGGAGCAGGCAGCTTCCAGTTCATCCTCCCCACTGTTACGAGAGAAATGCTCCACGGTTTACATGCAACTATGAACATTAAAGCAAGGAGTGTTTCTAATAATTATTATTTCATCAGCAGTGTTTTTAATTCAACTTGGTACTTTTACAGCTGAGCTGTATATAAGCCACCCTCCGAGGCTGGTGAGCACCCCTTCCATCCAGCGTGGACTCCATTAAACTAAGCTTCTGTAAACAGACATCAATTACAACTATTTTTAAAGGGGGTTTAAAATGTAATCCAACAGTGCTGCTTAACTAAATGAATCCTAGGAAGTGATCTCCAGTGAATTAATAGAGCAGTGTGCGGACGAGTCGCTATGACTCTGAGCTAATGACTAGAGAAGATCAAATTAATTATAAGTGTCTCCAAGGAGTTTCCTGGAAGAATTCTCCCTTACCAGTGAAAGTGCATTTAACCCTTCATGTTCAAAAGCCTGTACATTTTCTAATTGCTAAGATATCAAATAATAACAGGAAGAAAAGGTGTCTGCCTTCTCCTTGGAAGTGCAGGTTTCAGATGTATCAAAGCATCTCTCCCCACTGGGAGGGAGAATTCTTGTGAAGACTCTGAATTCACCAGTCCTTTATCAGAGGCTGGAATCCAGCTGAGTTTGTGTTTGACCCACCCTCTGAATTCCCTTGACAAGGATCCACAGGAGATTTTAACGACAGTTTTATGGTTAAAATGTATCCAAGAAGGAACTTTAATTGGACTTGGAGAATAGCCATATGAATACCGCCAGATATGAGTCCATACTGACCAGGATAAGGGGTTCAAAGTAATGATAAACACTACCATATCCCAAAAGGATGTAACATCCCTAATCTAAGACCCCAAAATGCTCCAAAATCTGATTATTAACCCAACTCTTTAAATGGAAAATTCAACAAACTGATATACTAAAAATACAGTGTATAAAATTACCTTCTGGCTAAGTGTACAGAATAGATGTGAAACAAATTAATTTCATGTTTAAACTAGGGTCCCATTTAAGTGTCTCATTATAATACAGAAACATGAGCAGTGAAGCCTTTTTACTTGGGATATGAGATAGGAGATGCACAAGATTTATCCCAAAAGCTGCTGGAGGATCCAACTGTCCCAGTCAACCATAGCAGGACCAACTCAGACCATGCTTTCTGCTCCGTCCATCAGTTCTGCAATAATTACTCTTATCCAGCCCTGGCTTTGGCCTCTACATTTCCCTGTAATGATTTTTGAAGTGTTTTGTGAATAATCTGCCTGTAATTTTATTATTATGATGCTGAAAAAAAATAGTGGTTATCAATGATGGAGTGCCTGTTGAATAGCATGATGGGGCAGAGGGCCAAAATGTAAAAACCAAAGGAAAAGAAAAAGAAAGAAAGAAAAGCATGTTGGAATTAAGAGATAAATGACAATGTGTAGAGCTGGGGAAATAAGACAAAAGCTGCACATGTAGACAGACAAAATCACACTGTGGCAGAAATAAACGGAATTTTGTTCCTGGACTCCGGGATCTCCAAATTTCTGAAATTTTCCAATATTTAAGCACCTGCTCTTCATCCTTCTGTAGAATGATTTTTGATAGCCATGCCTTTGATTTTGACTGTGTGAATTTATTAATATAGTAAGCCAACGTTAGTGGATAAATAGCAAGAGTCACGTAAGTAGATATATCAACAAACAGACTGGGAAGCCCTTTGAAGAAGCTAGAGAGAACGCCTGGTTGGGACAGTCTCAGAAGATACTTTTGAGTAAAAGAATAAACAGCTGCAGATAGATAACACCATTGAATTGGACACCTACAGCCCTCAGTGGAAATGAACTGGGGAAGTTCAGGCAGCCAGCCTGAGCGCTAGCTGAATCTCAGAGAGAGAAGCTTCTGTTCTTGAACTTCCAGCTGCTCCTCCCGTTGCAGATACTACACCCTGAAATCAACAGTGCTAACTTGTGTTGGAAATGGTTTATTTAACTTTAGCTAGTTTCAAGGATGTTTTCACTGTTGGGTTGTTATGCTTTTCCTTTCCCTGCCTGTCACAGAGTTAGGGCGTAGTCCATCCCCTAATAAACATCCTTTAAGGAAACAAAACAGGCTTGGGTTCCAAATGGGGGATGTGAAATCTTCCTTTCAGAACCAACTTCTCAGAGAGTTTAAAGAACACATGCAAATTTATGAATTTTTCATGATCTAATATTATGGACAAAGGGTAAGAATATTCCAGAGCCCTTGTGTTCAGGGCATGAGTTAATGCATGTGAGTCTTCAATGTATAGGATACATACGGGACTCTGGGAAGGCAGCAGGTGTCTCAGACGTGTGGCTTGTCATTGCACATCCCACAAAGGTTCATTTTTTACCTAGTCGCCAAAATATTTGGAATTATATAGTCTGAATAGGTACTTCTCTTCAAAGCTAGATGCCTAGCTGGTAATAGCCGTTTCCTTTTTGTTAAACTTCTATTTTAACTGAGAGCACACTGTTAATCATAATCAATCAATATGATGACACTATAATTCCCATGTCATATTTTTTTCAACACTTTATTCTCAACGCAAGGTTTGCCCTGCCCTGTCTTCCTTGTCTCCCTGGAGCTTTAAATAAATAGACAGTCATGCACAGCTTGCTTGTATGTAGAGTCTATATAGACATTAGGTACAGTGATCCGCAAGGCACATCCTGTTGCAAAGCTGAGTTTCTTTCCATGAATTCTAGAATGAACTAGCTCTTGGAGACTTCCTCAGTTTAAACCCCTGTGATAACATGCTGTGTTTTTATGTGTCTTCTGCATAGGGAGATGCGGCAGCAGAGTGTGAATGTCATGGAGTCACGTGTTAGAGCGGCTGATTTTGTTGCTGCTGTAAAGTCCATCAAAGATAATGGAAAGTAGATAAAATAAAATCACATGGCCCATTCCACACTCACCTGAGCTGGAATTGCAATGCACGACACTAATTGGAGCCAGTTCAGATCTTCCTAGTGTTACCTTTATGAGAACTCACACTTCGGAAGCGATCATACAAAACCTGACAGGGTGGTGTCTGACACCAGGGAGAGGACAGGAGTCTGGGAAGTACCCAGGCGAGAGGAGCTTGATGACTTTCAGTGATTTTTTTTTCAAGCAGAGAAATAGAACAGTTGTTAAGTTGCTCAAGCAGAAGGGTGTATAGGGCACTCCAAATGGCAGTGTTTAAAAGGCTCCTTTGTCACTTTGTGTTCCCTTAGAATACTACGTAGGGGGGACAGAAAAGGCTAACACAGGGCCAGCCCTGCACAGTGAAGCACTGCCCTGACCCAGTGTGACTCTCAGATGTTCTGACAGACCTGGCGTTCATGAAAACTTCTTTGATGATGATCTCAGCTGTAAACCTAAAATCTACTTTACATAGAAATCCAAATAATGTTTCATACAGAGTTACACCCTTGCATTTCCCAGGAATGTGACTCCCACTGGTATGGAGGGAAGGCTGATCTTTTTGTTGTTGTTGTTTGTATTTTCCATGGCTCTCAGAGTGTCGATTCCAGTGCTGCTGTGGGTTTGAACTGTTATCTCCCTGATCCTCAGTTCCTCTCTTTCTCATGTGCTTCTGCTAGAAGCATCGCTAGTCGCTGTAGTCATATCTGACCTTTCACAGACAAGAATGTACTGCTTTATTTAAAACATTTTTCTTTCTCTGATTTCTCTTTTATGAGTATAGTGATTTTTTAAAATTAGGAAGTACAGAGGTAGGTAGGATATACTTTTTTGACTTCAGGCTAATAAGAGAGTATTATAAAATATGTTGCAGAAAAAATTGTAGTTGGTGGGATGGGGTTAAGAATTTCCCCTAAGGAAACAGAACAAAGGCCTAAACTGTCAGTAGGCCCAGTACCAACTACCTGGAGGACAAGGCAATCCCATTTCAGTGGGATATTGATTTTCCAGGAATAGCTCATGATTTAGGAAGGTGCTGGTTTCTGGGGTCAGGAAGAAGGCCTTGATTCCATTGGGTTCTTTGAAGAATCTTCCTTAGCTCTGTGATAGTTTCCCGATGGATAATACACATGGTCTTCTGGTCTGTAGGTCTATCTTAGCATCAACTAGTCAGGTGGATATGGGCAAAGGACTCCCTTTTCCTGGAAGTGGTGTTTCTTTCTTCATGGACTCTTTTATCTCAGGCCCTCTAAAGGGCTTCATCTTAGACTTGAGGACAAGACTTGGATGCTTAGCACACTTTTTTTCAATAGTGTCTGTCACCTTGTGCCTGAAGCAAGCCTCCTTCAACTTTGGTTGTCTGAAAGAGAGGAGGAACTTGCAATATGCTACTATATATTCTTTATAGGAGCTACAGCAGCAGAGTGAGAGAGTCCTCTTCCTGGCCACACTGCCTATATTTTTGTTGCTACTACAAAGTCTATTAGAAACAAAATAGCAAAGGTAAAATCATTTGACCCTTGTCTCCTTTCAGAGGAGGAGGAATTTCAACACCAAGATGAAGTGAATATAAACAGTATCTTTCAAGGGGCCACAGGTTTTATAAGCATAGGTACTAAAGCAATAAACACTAAGAGAAGAGTACTCAGTGTGTGGGAGAGCATGTCCCTTAGCCTGATGTCACCCTTGTTTATTTCTCTCATCTTTCTTCCTATGGAAAACAGCTTGCCTTAAATTCCAGTGATGGCACCACGGCACATCACTTCTCCAAGGCTTAGTGTCCACATATGTGACACATGATTAGGAATATCTGCCTGTAAAAGTCTTCACGTGATTGTTGAGAGAGTGCAAAATGACTTGCCAAGTAGCTTTTCTGGTGGAGGAGGTACAACGAATGTAGCGGCTTTATATATGCTAGGATAGCATACTACCATTGATCTAACCTTAACTCCTCCCCTCCCTTTTAATGCATTGTCTCACTAAGTTGGCCACTGTAGCATGAATTTGAGAACCGACTTACTTCAGTCTCCCATACATTTTAGATTTCAGGCCTGTGTCAACCCAACAGACCTGCATGTGTTTGCTTGCATGTTTGCCTCCTTGGGGCAGGCCCTCTGTATATAGCCTAGGCTGGCCTTGGTGGAAATGCACACGTGGGCCACCACACAGAGCCCACAAAGCACTATTGTAAGCTCCGTGCATATATAAATTTACTATCCTTAAAGCAATCCTGCTTTATAGGTAAGCAAACAGGGGCATGCACAGTTTAGAAAACCTGTCAAAACCCTGTAAGCAGAACACCGGAAACTGGAGTTTTTAATCTATGGTAGTTTTAAGAGAATCCATTTAGGAAATGGTAGTTATTATTGTCACTGTTCTTTATTCTTTTTTTCTCCTACTGAGTGCAGGGGAAAGGAAGGGACACAGTCTCTGAGGTCAAGTTGAACAGGATGTTCATTCCACATGCAGGCTATGCCTGAATCTTGTCCTACCAATGAATTAGGCTATGCAGTAACATTCATCCTTGTTAGCCACTATGAGACTTAGAGTGTGATAAAATTCCTTTATTTTCTTATTGATTATCTTACTTATTTCCCAAGTATGAAATAACAGAAGCTATTAAATCTCATATTCAAAATACTAGCTCTTTGTCTCAACTACTAACTTAAAGTTAGCAAATTAAGTAGCAAATTTATTTTATAGGTCTCATAAGGTTGCTATATTCTCTGAGACCACTTCTTTCTTGATTATTCTGGGATTCCTTTTCAAAATTCCTAGTTATATAATTTTCCATGGCACACCCAGAGAACATAAAATGACATCTTCTCTAGCTGTGAGACAGTAATGCCTGAGGCCACCTTGGCAAAACAACCTTTGTATTTGTTTGAATCAAGTGTTAGCCAATCAGGACTAGTAGGCTAGACCCAGCCCTCCACCTGATATGTCTACCTGCAAGCTAAGATTTTTTTCTTTTATTACATTTTGAAACTTGAAAGAAATCAAAAGAAAAAGGAGTCTTTCATGATCCATGACAAGACAATAATTAGACTGATGTTCTTACATGTAGCTTTCCTGGAAGTGTGCCTTGGCCATTCATTTACACTTTCTCTGTGGCTGCTTCTGCACCCCTGCCTGAGGTGAGCTGACTCAATAGAGACTTTTGTGTGTGTGTGTTTTACAGATGTTTGCTGACCCTGGATTTATTATATAGCAAGAGAAAAAAAGGTTTTTGTTTGTTTGTTTGTTAGCATGTTTTTACCATGTTTTTTACAAAGAAATTCAGGTACTGTCCTGTCTTTAATCCATGAAATAAATAACCTCATGCCCAGGCAGTAGTTCCTATAGTCAAGAAATTATAGGATGCCTAGAGCCTGGGATTGTGCCTCAAAAATGGGTTGGCACCTCTATGTGCCATAGAGAGCAGCAGATAATCACAGAAGTGCAAGCTTCACAAAACTCACTTCTTATGGCTCAGGAAACCTACTCTGTGTGCCACCACTTCCAATCAGTAACATGCCCAGTTGTTCATTTTCAAATATTAGCTTTGCCAAGAAGATGATTCACTGTAAAGTGGGGATAGGGCAACCAGAAGCAGTTCAACCAGTCCTTGATTGATTTTTTTTTTCTCTTTTTAACTAAAAAGTCCTGGAAATGGAAATGTTTTCAGCAAAATCAAATTTGAGAGAAAGAGAAGAAACAGAAGATTTGATTATTTTTGACCAAGTCAGGGGCTGGGTTCATCAGATCCAGAAGGTTATGAAGAGGAGGAGGAACCAGGAATATGTATGTGTGTTGGTGGTGTGTGTATGCGTATGTGTGTGAGTGTGCATGTTGTCAAATTGTATTATGAAAAATTATGAAAAAGTCCTTCTGAAAAATACCTAGAAGATTCATTTAACTGTTTGGTGGCTACATAGAGAAGTAAGGGGAAGTCTAGAGACCCTACAGTGACAAAGAAGAGGCTGTTCTACTTCTGTTGTTGTTTTATTGATGTTTTTAAGGAAAATCTATTACTTACAGTGACAGAGAGATGGACCATAAAAACCACTAGAAATTTACTAAAATAAGGTCCATTCATAATCTGGGCAATCAGAGGGGTGCGAAGTCTAGACTGATTTTATCTTCCTAACCATTCAGTCAAGCTAGAGGAATCATGTCTGTCAGCTTCATCCTGTGACCCAGGAGATCCCCACATCTTCTTTCCATATCAGACTGGAAACCTGCAGAAAATACGTTCATATTTCATTTACAGTAAATTCAAGCACGGAAGTCAAAGACCATATAGCTATCCAATAACTGTTACTTAAGAAAATCAAATACCTAGTTTGCTCTACTTTGAAAGTAAAGAGATACTTTCCACTGAGTTTAGAACACTCTGGAAATAAAAACATGCTAAGTAACTAAATATGGCAATAGATAGATGTCTTTGTAACTGAAGTCTCAAGATAAAGTTTCTCAAACACTTGTTAAATTCATATCAACAAAATAAGTAGATTTATTGTGCTGAGCTATGGCAACTATAATTACTTGCTTTTTAGAAGGACTATTCTTATGAAGAAAAGACAACCCTAAAGCGAAGGTGGTTACTCCGCAATAATGTCTCTCTTTTCACAGATTCATCCCTCTATATACCAGGCTTGTATTTGTAGAGCCAAAAGTAAGACAGTTCTAGTGAAACTGCAAATACAAGTCAGAGTTTCTGATCTTCTAGAATTCCCTGATACTGATATGACCTTAAACAGACTATCATTATCTTGGTAAATGAAAACATAAGGAAACAGTGATAGAATTTATGGGAATATGATATTTTGCAGGATATTAAGCAACAAATTCCAGTATCAATGTGAGACAGTCAGAGACAAGAGGATAAAAAGGAGTTCCAAGTCTTTTTAAAATTTTCATAATCACTGCCTTATCCCTATGAGGTAGACTCCAGTTCTCCATCACTCCTACCTCTGGATAGGTTACAGTTAGTGACTTGTTCCCAAAGGACAGAGTATGGGAAAATAAAATGCTGGACAGTGATCAAGCCAGGAAGGTTAATACCATGAGCAGTGAGCACATAGTTCCTGCTATGGTGTGGTGAAGGTGCTTTAGTCTCTACAGTTTCCCTTCCCTTGACCTTATTGAATCAAGACAAAAGGACAAGGTAAACTTAGACTGAGGACATTTTACAGGATGCATGGCCACTGTTTCCCTGAACTATAAGGTCATACACAACATGGAATGATTAAGAAATTAGTCCAGAACTTGCAGACAAGACAACTAACTAGAGAATAGAAACCTATAATAGATCCTCAGACAGGAGAGTATCTGTGGAAAACTGATTTAAGCAAAAAAGAACATCATCAGAGAAGTAAATAGAAACTAGTTCCTAGCAAATTGTTAACTACTTTCTCAATGAAATGATTGTGTTATAGAATCTAGAAGTCTTCAGTGGCAATAAAATTATAGTGCTAAAGCAATAAAAAGTAAAAGTTTGTATACTTAAAAATATTACTGGAACAAAAACTATAAGAGGTATAAGGAATGATAACTTCATATGTTAACCACTAACAAATGTGACTTAAACAGCTATATTCAAGGATTTCGTGACCTCCTCATTTCAATTTCAAACTTCTCTCTATCAGATCTTCTACAAGTCACTAACAGTAACCTATCCTAGAGGTAGGAGTGGTGGAGAACTGGAGTCCACCTCCTAGGGGTAAGGCAGTGATTGTAAAATTTTTAAGGACTTGGAACTCCTTTTTATCCTCTTGTCTTCTCTCTATCATATCTGCCCGCATTTAATTTGAGCTAGCCATATATAAAATTCTCTTTCAACACCCAGCTAGCTAGCTAAGAACCAAAGGACATGTCACCACTAGAGTATGACAAGAAACAATAAATAAGCTGTTCTGGAAGATACAGGTCTTGGAGGCACAGAGCAATGACATCAGCCCTAACAGTACTCACTTGGTGCATGGTCTGGGGTGAGGGAAATTTGCTTACCTGGTTTTGCTTACCCCCACAGTGGTAAGACTAGCTATCTGGTCCACATTAGAGTATACTCTTTCTCCACTACTTACTTCATGGAGAGCTCATACTCTAATGCTGCTATACACAGGAGGGTACAGTGAGTGAAGGGTGCTCAGTGGGTTCTCATGGACTGCAATCAGGCCATGACTATACAAGAGTGTCCCAGCTATTGCATTATTCCCCTACACCCTATCTTTGTCTGTGTCTGTTTGATGTGACAAACAAATGTCCTCCTGATAGTTTTTGAGATCATGAGTCAGACTCTGCTGAGCCTTCTTGCTACATCATCTATGGTAGAAGGTAGGAGAGAGGCAGAGAGAGAGAGAGAGAGAGAGAGAGAGAGAGAGAGAGAGAGAGAGAGAGAGTTCCCTGTCTCTGAAATCAGCTTTAATCTATTCACAGAAGCAGCCCCTCATGACCAAAATACTCACCATTATTCCCATTGCCAAGACTGGTGAGTCAAAGATTAAGTTTCCAACATGGGCAAAACATCCAAACCATAAGAGGACTTTTCTTCAGAATTGGTTGTTCTTTTATTACTAAGAAACTCATTCATCTAGTGATTCTATGTTTATGCTTTTACTTCATGCTAGTATTTAGGAGATGCCCAGTGTTAAAATATGCCTATTGCTATATATACATAAATTCCTGTTCAGAAGATTTTTGTGTGCATTTCATCATGAATATTTACCTTTCCAGTCAAGACATCACTACCCACAGGTCCCATGGACTAGAGAGCTGAGACTCCATCCTTCTCCTCTCACCAGCAGACACTTTCAACCCTGGGAATGACCACATTCTAGATACTACCTCTGAAATAGTTCCCTCTTGGTTCTTTCCCTGACTCTTAGTCTTTTAGCTTTTATTTGTTAAGACGGAACCTCATTATATAGCCCAGATTGTCCTCAAACTTAAGATCTTTTGCCTCTTCATCCTAAGTAATAAAACCACATGTGTGGCATAACTAGGATTAAGGATGCTCAGCCTTCAAGTTACCCCCATTGGTAAGAGTGTCTCAAAACTGACTGGCATGGCATGCATACCCCAGGGTTAACTCCAACCACTGTTCTGACAACCCGTGCTCCTCTCCCTGCCATGTCTCCCTTCTCCAGTCATCCAGTTTCTCACCTGTAGAGTCCTCTGCCTTCATGTCAACCTGCAATATTCTTCTTTCTTCATACACCACGCGTCTACACACATTCTGAGATTAAAGCAGATGCCAGGACTCAGCGTTCCCAAACATTTTAAGGGACCCCAGCATAAAGGTTGCATGACATTTACATGTCCTTTGCTTCAGTCATTGCTTTTGTGAGTCTTACTTTCCATACTATAAAACAAGAAAAAATAACCATGTTTCCCCACTTCAAATGATTATAAAAATAAAACTTAATAATATTTTCATTCCCTGGGGGTTTCCAGAAAACAAGTACCACAAACTGGGAACTGGGTGGCCTAAAACATCTGAATTCATTGTATCATAGAGGCTTGATGTAATAAATGAAGATATAGACAGGACCATAATCCCCCAGAATCTCCTTGGACTTTTGCTTGCTTTTTAAAAATACTTTGCCAGCATTCTTCAGCATTCCTTAACTTGTAGATGTGTCATTCTAAGCCTCCATGTTCATATAGCCATCTATCCTCAGTGTGTCCAAATATTCCCTTTATCAAGGCACTGGTATACATTGTATCAGAGCCCTCATATTTTGAAGTCAATGCTTCAATACATCTTGAGAGAATGTAGCTCAACAAATTAAAAATGTGAAGTTCACTATACACTGAGCACTTAGTCCCACAGTGTGAGCCAACAGTTTGTCAATTTAATCCTCAGGTACAACTGAGGGTCCACATTGATGAGTGTCTGTGTGTGTGTGTGTGTGTGTGTGTGTGTGTGTGTGTGTGTGTGTATGTGTGTGTGTGTGTTAACCCAGTGGGGCAATTTCCTTTTCCAACCTCTTCCATGAGTGTTTACATCTAACACTGAGGCTCAGAGGAACCCCAGAATCAGAAACGATCAAAATAAATCCTTACTTTTAAAAGTGTGTCTTACTTGGGTAATCAAGTTAAAATGCAGAGCTCTTAATCAGTATATGCTAGTGCCCGGGTAAAGTGAAAGTGATCTGGACAGACAGTCTCACTAGACGGAATACAAACTCAAGCACAGGGATTCTTGCAGACCATCTTTCCTTTTCAGTTATGTATGAAAATTGCTGATGAAACACCTGCAGCTGTGTGTTGCTAATGCTTGTAATTATGACTGTTTCTGAATCTTTGTATATGTTATATTTGCTAAGGAAGTAATGGATTCGGATGTGTGGTTCCTTCACTGAGTGTTCACAATAGATGATTAACTAGGATCACGGAGAAACAAAATGAGCACAACTAAGACAGTAGATACAGTAATGCAACCAAGAGAGAGCAAGTTAACATTGGAATGCTTTAGAACGTTACCAGATTCTTTTAACTGAAGCCACAAGAAAGGGTTGAGTGACTGTGTCTGATTACACACTGGTCACCCAAGACCATTTCTTTAAGATCCTCTGATGTGGAGAGTCTTATGAGTTGGCAGGCATTAGTGAATTTCCAAACATTCATGATCTTGCTAGAATCCCGCTCTCTTGGCACAAAATTTCCTCAGAGGGCACTAAGTGATGCTTTGCAAGACAAATGCATCTTTTAGAATTTGTTTATTTGCTAACAGAAAATATGGAGAAATAAGCAGAGAAGACAAGTCATAGGAATGCAAATCTACTTAAAAAACATGACTTTTTATTTATAGAGCTTTTTTTTTATCATGGTAACATATGCATAATTGCTACCATTTTAACCACATTTGAGTACACATTTCAGGAGTTAAGTGCATTTGCATTAGTAAGGAACAGTCATTTCTACTCTCTGCAGAACTCTTTCCTTCATCCCAAATTGAACTTGACTCATTAAGCAAGAATTCTTATTCTTCCAGTACCCAGCATCTGGCAACCACCATTCTATGCTCTGACTCTATGATTGACTACTCTGGGTAATTGATATAAGAGGAATTATACAGAATGAGTCCTTCAGTAACTGGATTCCTTTATTAGTCTAGTGTCTTCAATGTCTATCCATGTTATATTATCAGACACATGTCCTTACTTAGGCTATTACTTAACACTATGCTATTATAAATTTCATTCTGTTATCCAGTCATGTATTATTAGAAACTGTTGTTTCCATCTTTGAGGTATTGAGCAAATCATGACTGAAACTCATTCCCAAGACCGACAGATTTTGTCAGCTGAACACGGAAAAGCAATGTTGTGTCTGTATAGCTCAGCACAAAGTCATGAAACTCATGTGTCTTCCTAACTCTTAAAAACTCAGTACAAAAGGACTCTTCAAATGTGAAACGTGCACTATTATTTCAAAAGTTGAGACTATAGAAATGACTTGCCTATGCACACATCTAGTAAATGTGACAGTGCTGGAAACACCATCCTCTTTCCTTCCAGCCTAGGTCTCTACCCTGCACAACCAACCAAGCCTTCACTAGATTATTAAGAGTCTACAATTTCATTGTTAGGCAGACTTCACAGTGAGATAAATATTCCCACAGTACACATGATATGCTTTGGTACATATGCTACAGATCTGGTTGATTTCACTGAATGCAGCCTAGGCTGGGCCAGTGTAACCATAGGTATAAATACAGAGTTGTAGCCCAAAGTCGTCACAGTAGGAAGTAAATTTACAAGGAAGGGACACAATAAACTCCTGTGATCTCCAGTCTTTCTGTGGGTTTTACAGGCACAGTAGCAGCTGCACAAAAGATAAAGGAATCTGGTGGGGTTTGCAAAGGCTGCCAGGCTCGCCTGTGTTTTTTCCAATGAATATACTGTAGGAAATTTCTTCTGACAGGTTATTATGATTGCCTTAACGTACGTATGACCAGCTGTCTGGAAAACGGCTCAAATTATGAATTGTTCGTAAATATACTCTCATACTTGGCGACAGCATGAAGTAGCGCTGAACATTTAATTTGATCTTTGTTCTTTAAAAATAGTGATATTGCCTTAAGAATGGAAGTGAGATACCATATCCTTTGGAGACACACACATAGCTCTTTTCTGAGTTCTGGCTTTCAAATACCTCCTGGTTTGGATTTTAATATATTTGACATTAATATCATAACAGGTTTGGGTTTCTCCCGGTCATTTAAGGAATAAGAAATGGCTTTTATTTTTCCTAAGTCAAATTCAAACAAGATGATAAAGATATGATTTTAGCAGTTTTAGAAACTGTCTCCCCCTACTCTGAATATGTGGCCCCAGGACCAGCAGAGACTGGGGTTAGACAGTCATTCTGTCACAAAGGCTAAGCTTCTGCATCCACTAGAATTCCATAAGCTTCACTTCCCTGACATTTTCAGCTATGGAGATCTCCACAAATCTCCGAAGCTCATCGTACTCAGTCCCCACTGATAGGTAACAACCATCTCACTGAGAAGGAAATGGGGGCTGTTAATAGTGGCTTATGTGGCTTGAAGAGAGAAGAGGAAAGAGGGGGGAGAGAGAAGAGAGAGAGAGAGAGAGAGAGAGAGAGAGAGAGAGAGAGAGAAAACAAGCTTGTCACACCTAGATCTTTGGATCCAAATCAACGTAGTTTGTGTGTGTGTTTGTGTGTGTGCGTGTGTGTGTGTGTGTGTGTGTGTGTGTGTGTGTGTGTGTGCATGTCGTTAGTGTGTTATTGTGTGTGTGTATGCATGCATGTCATTAGTAGGCATTTGTTGGATTTTTGTTCCTGTAAGGATTATAAATGCTATCTATCTCCTCACTACAGATACTTCCTACTGGGAACTTTTAGTCATCTGTATGATGCAGAGATTAACAAAGGGACAGAACATTTTTCAACACAGCTTCCAGAAATGAAAGAGCCATAGCCACTAGATATATACATTCTAACTGGGCCTCAGTGCAGCAATAGTTTTACTACCAATCGATCCCCTAACCACATGGGCCTTTCATATGTGTGGTTTGTTTACATAACCAGTAGCAATGAACAGGTATTCCTACTTAGGAATACAGGCAATGGTGCCAATTTATTGTGAGAACTGCTATCTGTATAGAACTCAATTGCTACTGAGTGTTTCCATATTTGGATTTTAACATGTTTCAAAAGTAGAATGCCTCCTATGAAGGAGCTAGGACCTCATTTTTGTTTGTTTTTAATGATGTGAGATAAACATTGAAAGAAATAAAAACAGCCCAAAAGGGAGAAAACCTGAAACTCTATGAAATACTGTGATAGAAATAACCTTGCCCAACGTATGCGATGCTGAAGTTCTGTATCACACTCCAGTATCTCCATGTTTACTCCTTCATGCTGTCTTCTCAGCATCTTTCTCTTCCCCAGTCATTTCTCCACATAGTCAGACATGAAACCACTTTCAGGAACGCAAATTTCCTTAGGACTGAGACCAGAAAGGAGGAAATTTAAATCTCTGTTCAATGCCCAGAGAACATGCTGATTCTACATCAGTGTTGGCTGATGAAGTAAATTAGGGAATGAGTGAAGGAAGGGACAACAGTTAACTTCTCTGTCCACCAGCACTTATACTTGAAGTCATCTCTCCTGTTGGCTGTTCGACTTTTTGTTTGGTGAGGAGTTGTAAGCCTCAGAGAGTTTTTGAGAGAATTGCATATGAAGAGATGGGAGGAGGAAACTGAAATCAGGGAGTGTAGAATATTCTGAATACTCTAGAAGTATAATGCCCAGGCCAAAGGTCACAAAAGTATTTCTGTATCAGGGTAGTAACATATAAATATATGAACCATATGACATACATGGTATATAAAGAGAAAACACCCATCCTGTCTCAACAGTAACTTTACAGTAATCGTTGACAGCATTTTAAGTAATATCACTTCTTTAAAAACATTTTCATTAATTCTCTGAGAATTTCATGCAATATATTTTGAACACACTCCTACTCTTCCCTGTAACACCTCTCAGTTCTCCCCATATGTCCCCAACTTTGTGTTTTGTTTTAAATAAGCCATTGAGTATATTTTATGCTGCTCATATATTCCTGGGTATGGAGCCATTCACAGGAGTGTCGATGACCTACCAGAGACTATATCCATAAAGAAAGATGTCTCTTCCTCCCTAATAAGCCATCAATTGGCACTAGCTCCTCAGTAAGGGGTAGGGGCTTGCGAAGCCTTATCCCCTCCATTGCTTCAATGTTGACTGACTTGATCTTGGGCAGGTCTTGTGAGACCAACTGTAGTTGTGGAACACCATCTATTAATGTCACTGTTTTGGCTCAATGGCATAATTAATATACTGTTAAATTAAAGGGGGAAATTCACAGGGCCATGCAAAATGCAAGTGTTATTATATACCAACTACAAATCCAGTAAAACGACACAGACTTCTAAATAGATATGTTCATCTTGGCTTCTCCTTGAACACTCCTGGTGACAGGGAGGTTATCATTTTGAACAGGTCACAGAATTAAAATACTTTGAAACCCACTTCTCTGAAACTTTCACTCAATGGTTGTAATTTATTTGCTGACATCAGCATTTTCCAAAAAACAAGTGCCTGAGAGTGCTAGTTTTTATGAATGTTGAGAGACAACTTTTAAAGGGAAACAGGGAGTTGATTATCAAGTAGAATGGAATTCTTACCCTATACATAAGTCAGACTGCTAGCCTGGACTTCTCTAAGGCATTAGGAGTCTGCTGGATGCTGTGACTCTCCAAGTGGGATAAGCTAATGCATTCTTGTGCTCACCTCATGACTGTTTTCCTAAAAAGCATTTCTCAAGATAATCCATCCAACAGACAATGCTTATAGAAATCATAAAATATAAACACAAAATAAATATACTTTTCTTTGTAGAATGGCTCTTCAAATAGTCAAAAAAAAAAAGATAAGGAAGATAAATTCCAGATAAAGGCTAGATCACCTGGCTTGCCTAGAGGCTGAGCCTGTTGTGTGTCTTGAGGCATCAGCAGCCTCCTAGCTCCTTTCCCAGGGCTGACTCGGTGCTTTCTCTCTACAGCTGATTGTCAGATCTGTAGTTTCCACTGACCGTGTCCCTTCCCTGTGGCTTACATTCTACATCTTAAAGATAGGGGAAGTCATGGTTTACCAATATCACTGTCATTTTGGAATCAATTGTAATATATTTAAAGCACTATGTAAGTGTTGCTGGCTGTGGGCTATTGTTGTCTCTTCGGCTCTTTCCCTATATCTTGCCTTCATACGCAGATTCCAGAACTCACATGCACACATCTGCACATGTGTGTGTGCTTTTGTGTGTGTGTATGTGTGTGTGTGTGTGTGTGTGTGAGAGAGAGAGAGAGAGAGAGAGAGAGAGAGGGAGAGAGAGAGAGAGAGAGACAGAGACAGAGACACAGAGAGAAGGATCTTGAGCCCATCATCTGAGTTTTTGAATTGTATCTGTCTGTCTATTGTCCTACATTGGTTCACAGGAGCCCTGCTGCTCCAGGATCATCTTGGAGCAGATCGGAGATGGAGAACATCAAAGCTTAGATCTATTTGTTTGGAATCTTCTTTTTCTCAAAAGCCTCGGGTGAACTGTGGGCACACAATCTGAGACATGAAGAATTCAGGCTTCTGTATATAGAAGGGGATCATTAGAGCTCTCCTTCACCAGTGAGTACTAGTTGAACCTGCATAAACTTGTTATCAGGGAGGCCAAATAGAAAACTGGAGTCAATGTCCTGCAAGGAGTAGAAGGAACAGGACTTACTCAGAGCAGCTTCTACAATTTGCCTAAATAAGAGAAAAATCAGACACATTTTAAACAGTGATTAAAGATCTAAATTAGCTTCAAAATATCTTTTAAAATTGTTTTAATTATTTAATCTTTCAGCTGCAATCACTGCTTTAAATTGTGAGAGTGTTAACAATTCACTATACTATTTATACTCAGAGGCAATAAGATATAATGTCATGACCCTCACCTTAGTATTCAGATAGACAGACTTGAGTTCAGAGCTCAATTCTGCCTCTAACTGTATAATATCAGGCAAATAATTCCATACTTCTGAGCTTTTAAGTCCTCACCATAATAATAATAAAATAATAATGATGATAATAATAATATTAAACATGGAACATAGTGACTCACAAGTAGCAGGCAAACATTGGTTTGCACCTTCTTCAGTATTCACTGACTTAAAAACCATGATACATATCCCCACATGCTCATAATCCCAGCACCTGAAATGCTAATGTGGTGACCAAGAACTGCATGTGAACTCTTAAAGGACATGTTCAAACCATATACACACACTGTAGCAGATACATAGCCACATCTTTCAGTGCTGCACAATCCCATAATTGAGGCAGAAGTCATAAACTCTACACCCTACACTTCCTGCAGTGACTGCGGTTAGCAAATCAACAAACTTTGAGCCCATTCTATAATTACCAATATAATGAAAACAGAACTGACTCAGTGTATCTGTGCATGCCGTCGACATCAGATGCTTCGAGCTATGGTTCTTGGTACAAGAAGATGTTGTTCTGTCAGTGTTGGTGTTTTGCTTTTCTTAGGGAGAGTGAAAAAGTCTCTTCATGCCACATAAAGTACCAACTAGTGGTGAAAGAAACTATTGTGAATCCTGCTTCATGAATAAATGAGATTATTGGGCTTGCTTGCAGAAGTATGTGTGACTCAAAAGCATCTGTAGGACAAGTACCACACCAGCATGCATAACAATTCACTAAAGCTGCATTGTTGAAATCCACTTTCAGTTAGCCATCTACTTCCTGTGTGTGTTAGCACTTCTCCACAAGGCCATGCTCAGCTGGGAGACAGGAGGAAGTAATGGCTAGAATCTCAGGTGAGAGTTCAAACCCCAGGCCTATCTGAGTGTTAATAGCTCCCTTACATAGATATAGCCACCACTCTATTGTTTGGCTTATTCTCATTGGCAGTCACTCTCTAGGGAACCATAGAAACTCTGTCCCATGATGGTGATGGTCTTGTGATGCCCACGACCAGAGGAAATCATTTTTCTCCACAAGTAGTCAACAAGCCCATGTTATGCTAGTAGTCTAGGAGGCCATCTTGGTGAGCCTCCATCTGATTTTGCTCCTTCTGCTTACTCAGTCTTTACCTGCACAGCCCTGTACAAGATGCCTAGTGACTCCCAGGACAGCACTTTCCCTCTTTATCTTTTTAAAGCCCAAATCCTGACTTCTTCATGTTTCCAAATACTGTTCCAGATATCGTAAGTTAAAATTATCCTTGGATAATCTTCACTTATTTGAATCCAGCAGCATTGTTTATTTCCCAGGGGAGTGGGGAGCACACGTGCATCTGTGGCCAGTGTTTGGATTTCAGGTATAGTAAGATCTGTGGCAAAGCAGAACTTCCAGTGATACCTATCAGAGAGCTGGCTGCGAGGAGCAGCCACTGTGGAAGGAAGAGGTTTGCAGGCTGTAGCGACCATCTTGATGTTCTTAAATGACTGTCAGCCATACTAGAATGGAAGTTTTGGAGGCTGGAGACAGGAGGGCTTCGGGTTCAGAAGTTGCCAGTTGTCACGAGATGAGTCCTTGATTAATATATCTGTGAAAGATTAAAGTTAATAATTTTCAGAAAATAAGTTCTACTTGTAGATAAAACAAAACATGACAAAACAGGATTATACATCTATAAAATCTGGAAAACTTGGATTAATGCCAGTACACATGCCACAAGAGAAATATTTCCGCTGATTATAAACTGACAAGTTGACTTGGTGCCAAAATAGTGAGCAGATGATTTTTCAGCTAGAACAGAGCCTGCATCAAGGGTACAGCAATTCTTCCAGTCTACTTTCCATATTGGTGACTAAAGACATCTTCTTAAAGGAGAATGTATACAGTTAGTATTTAACAGTTCTTGTTGGGAATCTGAATTTACACTTCAAACTTGGTTTCCAGGGTCCATTGGAACAAATAACCTTTGCCTCACAGAATAGATTCCAGGTTACCTAGAATGATAGATTGTAGTGGGATACCCCCCACCCCTACATTTTACAATAAAACTCAGTAATTTGGGAGGAGCTAATGTGGGAGGAGAGGAAGAGGAGAAGGAAGAGGAGGAGCTAAGAGAGAGAAGGAGAGATATAGGAGTCATGGAGAACCATGCATGCATCATGAACAGTCCTGGTAACAAATTTTATCTAAGGTTAGGTCTGGGGTAACAACTCAAATTGTGTGGGCATCTTGTTAATTAAGCATTTCTAATTATATAAAGCCTTTGGATAATAATTAAGCTTTAGAGTCTCATTTCTACCGAGTACCACGTGGATGTTGGGGTATTGTCTGGGGTTCAGCCAAGCTTTGTAGAGACAGTGTAGTGGATTGGCTGATCTATCCACCACGATGGCATCTTGTGGGTGCCAGAGCCAGTGCATCTGGCCAGTCTGAGCCGAGCATCAGCGAGAGCACGCTGCCACTCTTAGCCTCAGGCCTTGTCTAGTCAGAAACATGACAGCCCCTAAGAACAAGCCAGATTGGGCTATGCCGTTTTAAATATTATCCTCAACAATAGATGGTTTCTTCCACTGTTACCTATGGTTGAAACAATCCCCATGAGGCTTGTTGGTCATCTATCTGGATACTTCCTTTTCCGTTTGCTAACAGCAGTGCGAGCAGTAGTGCTGATCACTATACAGGACTGAACTTGGGCTCAGGGCCCATCTCCAGGATGTCCCAGTGATGCTAATAAAGACTAGGCGTAAAACTCAGAGCAACAGTATATAAAGCCATTGCTTCTTATCAGAAATTATGAAATAAAACAAAATTGTAAGTCAGAAAAAATACAACTTGAAAAGTATATCTTTTAAAATACTTTTAATTATTTATTTATTCTTTGAAAGCTTTACACATTTATACAATGAAATTTTGATCACATCCATCTATTGCTACCTCCTCCCAACCCTTCCTAGTGCCCCGCACCATATCTTCTAACTTCATGTCCTCCTTTCTTGTAGTTGTTAATAATTTTAAATCTACTCATATCACCCATATGTGCTTGAGTACGTGGCCAACCTCTGAGACATGACTAGCATCCATGTCTCAAAAGGAGAGTAACTCTGCTCCTCACCAGCTATCAAATGTCAATAACCCTCCATTAGGGTGGGTCCTTGAGCCTCCTTCCCCATCTATGCTGGACTTTTGACTGACTTGATCATGTGCAGAGAACCACAGCTTCTATGTGTTGATGTATGCAACTGTCATGCCATGTCTGGAAGTCAGCATTTCACAACTCTCTGTGACACTGAGTTGTCACTCTTACCTTCTTTCCAATCCCTCTTCCAAGATGTTCCCTGAGTCTTGGAAAGGCTGATGTAAATAATTCATGCACAGCTGGGCATTCACAGTTAGTAAAGTATCTTAGTATAATTCTTCAAAAAGTTCAACACAGCTTTAATTTGCCTTACACAGGTTTTCAGCACTTCAAAACCCCTTCATGTCTGTTTAGTCAACCTCTTTGTTCATACATGTCCATCTCCTCACTGGAGAGCTACCTATATTGCTCTTCACAATGCTTGTCCCCAGGGTGACCCTTCCATCCTCAGAATACAACTTCGCTTACCTGGAGTAGCTCCCTGACAAAGTTAAAAGCTTCAGGCTTCTGGGGTAAGTTTGAACACGAAGCCAGTCTCTGTGGAAAATTTTCCTCTGAACTTTTGATCCTTGTAATCCACAGTCTCAGTATGGTTATATCATGTCTCCTTTAATCAAAGGCCTCAAGGTGAACCTGGTGAATATTTGAATGTGTGCTGTTTTGTTCTGTTCTGTTCTGTTCTGTTCTGTTCTGTTCTGTTCTGTTCTGTTCTGTTCTGTTCTGTTTCTGTTCTGTTCTGTTCTGTGTTTTGTTGAGACAGTGTTTCTCTGTGTAGCCCTGACTGACCTGGAACTTGCTATGTTGAAGATTCTGGCCTCAAAGTCACAGAGATCCACCTGCCTCTGCCTCTCAACTGCTGGGAAAAAAATATGCACCACTATCCTGGGCTGAATTATGGTATCTTTTAAAAAGACAAACTATGTTACAAAATCAAGTCATGTTACACTCAAACTTAATTATCAATTCTTAATAAGCTGAAATAAGTCTCTAATTTTATGAAAGGATTTTGCTTCTTATATCATGATTATTTCTTCCATGGAGGAAATTTAAAAGTTGATTTTTTTCATTTTTATTGGTTATTTTATTTATTTAATTTCAAATGTTATCCCCCTTCCCAGTTTCCCCTCCACAAACCCCACAAGCCCTCCCTCCCTCCCCCTGCCTCAATGAGGGAGCTCCCGCACCACCCACCCACTTCTGCCTCAGTGACCTGGTGTTCCCCTATCCTGTGTCATCAAGCCTCCACAGGACCAAGGGGCTCCCCTCCCAGTGATGCAGATAAGGCAATCCTTTGCTACATATCCAGCTGGTGCCATGGGTATCCTCTGTGTAATCTTTGGGTGTTGGTTTAGGCCCTGGGAGTTTGGGGGCAGGGGGGGTCATCTGGTTGGTTGATATTGTTATTCTTCCTATGAGGCTGCAAATTCTTTCAGCTCCTACAGTCCTTGCCCTAACTTTCCTCATTGGGGTGCCCGCTCACAGTCCAATGTTTGGCTGTGCACATCTGTCTCTGTATTTGTCAGGCTCTGACAGAGTCTCTCAGGAGACTCTTGTCAGCAAGCACTTCTTGGCATCCACAATAGTGTCTGGGTTTGGTGTCTGCATATGGAATGGATCCCAAGATGGGGTAGTCTCTGGATGGCCTTTCCTTCAGTCTCTGCATCACTCTTTGGCCCTGCATGTCCTTTAGACAAGAGCAATTCTGGGTTAAAATTTTGGAAATGGGTGGGTGACCCCATCCCTCAACCAGGTGACCATGCCTAACCTTATTTAGATATGTTCTTGACAAGTTCTCCCTCCCTTTTTGTGGTGTATTTCAACTAATGTCATCTCCTTGGGGTTCTGGGAGGCTCTTGCTTTCCTAGTATCTGGGACTTTCTGGTTGCTACCCCCAGTTCCCCATCCCCATCCCTAAGTTCAACTTCCTGATCCTCTGTATATCACCTCCATCTCTTCCCATACCTGATTCTTCCCCTCTTCCCCACTCCCTCTCTTCCTCCCAAGTCCCTCCCACCCTCTACCACCCTGTGTTATTTTGTTCCCCTGTTCTAAGCAGGACTGAAGCGTCTACTCTTTGGTCTTCCTCCCTCTTGAGCTTCATGTAGTCCTTGAGTTGTATCATGGATATTCCATGCTCTTTGCCTAATATCCACTTATCAGTGAGTACATACCGTGTGTGTTCTTTTGTGCCTGAATTACCTCACTCAGGATGGTATTTTCTAGATCCACCCATTTGCCTGCAAATTTCATGAAGTCATTGTTTTTAATAGCTGAGTAGTATTCCATTGTGTAAATGAACCACATTTTCTGTATCCATTCCTCTGTTGAAGGACATCTGGATTGTTTACAGCTTCTGGCTGTTATAAATATGGCTGTTATGAACATAGTAGAGCATGTGTCCTTATTACATGTTGGAGCATCTTCTGGGTATATGCCCAGGAGTGGTATAGCTGGATCCTCAGGTAGTATTATATCCAATTTTCTGAGGAACTTCCAGACTGATTTCCAGAGTGGTTGCATCAACTTGCAATCCCACCAGCAATAGAGCGTTCCCCTTTCTCCACATCCTCACCAGCATCTACTGGCAGCTGTGTTTTTGATCTTAGCCATTCTGACTGGTGTAAGGTGGAATCTCAGGGTTGTTTTGATTTGCATTTCCCTGATGACTAAGGATGTTGAACATGTCTTTAGGTGTTTCTTGGCCATTCACGTTTCCTCAGTTGAGAATTCTCTGTTTAGCTCTGTTCCCCATTTTTAAATAGGGTTATTTGGTTCTCTGGAGTCTAACTTCTTGAATTCTTTGTATATATTAGATGTTAGCCCTCTATCAGATGTAGGATTGGTAAAGATCTTTTCCCAATCTGTTAGTTGCCATTTTGTCCTTATTGATAGTGTTCTTTGCCTTACATAAGCTTTGCAGTTTTATAGATCCCATTTGTTGACTCTTGATCTTAGAGCATAAGCCATTGGTGTTCTGCGCAGCTCGGACTCTCTGCAGTCTCAGATATACTCTCTCATTTGATGACTATAGTTTGTGTTAACTGGCCCTTACAGACTTCAGCACATCATGTAGTTGCCAACTAAGAAGAAGAGATGGTCTAATGACAACCCCAAATACACAGGAGGATTACATGATTCGTCCAAATAATGTCACCAATAATATAGACTTATGAATCTGCTTTGGGTCATTTTCTCTGTTCCAACAATATTTAGAGAAATAGGATAGAGAAGAAAACAGCACAGGGCTATAAAATAAGAAACTAGTCATTCTTTTAAAAAATTTTGGTGCTTACTAGTTGTATATATAAATCTATATTTTATATGTTGCCCCTGTTTGTTTATAACTTAGAACACTTGGCAGATCTATGTTCGAAAAGTCAGAAACTAATTAGCACATAGTTATCATTCTTTTTTACTGTAAAATACTAAAACCTAAGCCAGGCCTAGTAGTACTTGACTTTGATTCCAGTATTCAGGAGGCAAAAATAATCAGAACTCTGTGAGTTCAAAGCCAACCTAGTCTACATAGTGAGATCCAGGACATCCAGGGCTACATAGAAAGACTCTATCCTAAACAAACGAATGACCGATAAATTAAAAACAAGGTTAATATAATGAAACATGAGCTAATTAAGTGATGATTTTAGAGGTAAAGTTATTTGATAGTGTTGACCTATATTTGACCTGCCATGAGTATCATGTTGATATCCAACAAGACCAATACTTTGTTTTAGGTTTTGCTTTATGTTGTTGTGGTCCACTGTAATTACAGAGTGGAATTTTTTTCTTTATGACACACTATTTTCAATGGCTTCCAGATATGATTATATACCTCATTCTGTTTTTCCTTTATGAGATGCAAAGATATTGCCACTATCCAATTACACTGGCAAGCGAGCTTTACACCTGCTGTGACTTAATTGCATTTTTGCTCATCCAAAACGTTTATACCTCGGTGCGTTTTCAAATCATCCTCACCGTAGTGGCAATTTTCCAGTGTGGCTGCAGGAGAAAATGGCCTTTGAAATGACGCTTTCTCTGTGGTGCTCAGGAAAGAAAGGCAGTACATGAAGGAGAACCTCAGAAGATGAGGGCCAGGCTTGAAGCACGGTTTCATTAATACTGGATGGCAGAAAAGGAGCCAAGTCCCAGATAATGAGGAAGGAGTTGCAATTTTTTTTAAAGCTATCTGGTGACAGGGAAAACAAAAATGACATTCAGCTGACGAATGAGTGGAGTTTGACCTAGCCTTTTGACCCTTGACAATCAATCTTACCTGCTACTTCATAAAGAATTATGGGGCTGCCACTCACATTTGACTCTGTATTTTTACTATTCCCTTTACCTTTTTTTTTTTTTTGAATACATGGTCCAAGAAGATAAATGTTTATGTTGGATATAGCAGAGGGGAGGAAATATGGGGTACTCAGGAGGAGAAAAACGCTGAGAGAGGATAGAGCAGCAAGAGGACCAACAGCCATAAAATGGTTTATACATGCAATTCAGGATTGTCAGGGATATTTTTTATGTGGCCGACCAAAATAGCAACTGGAAATAACTGATGACCCTCCAAGCACCTTCTACCAGTGCTGGGCTCAGTGAAACCCAGAAAAGCAAAGGTGAGCGCTGAGCCCACCTTCCTACCTGCCTCCCACCTCCACATACCCCAAAATGCATCCAATGAATTTTGATGAACCCGTTGCCTGTTCACAAGCTCTGATTACAGCGTACACTGTGAAAAGGTTTCCAAGCCATCATTACAAGAAAGGGAGTATGGGCCATGAGCCGTTTTCATTATCTGTTCAAGGGATGCACTAAAGAGCTTGTGCTTGGCCCACCTTTGTGTCCACTGAGAAAGTGTAAATCTACCGGAGTGGAAAGCAGCCGGCTGGGGAGCAGGAGGAAACACCTTAGGAATAAGAGATAAGGTCTCCTTGGCATTCTGGATGCTTTGTTTCTATATGTAATTTGATGCAGTTTGTCTTGAGACACTAAAACACAAGCTAGTCAGCAAGTGCAACTTTATGGAGCTCTGCTTGTGGGTAAGTTGACCGTGGGGAGTTTTTCTTGGCTTTATAGAGTCAAGATTCTCTTTCATGGCTATACTGGAGACCACAGCAAAAACTTGGTGTCAGAAATGGAAGGCAATTTCTGAGCATTCGATCTGTATCAGAACACTGGAGGTATAAAGCTATTTTCTTCATCTAGTCTAAACCAAGAGGGTCAGGTTTCCATATTAGGGATGCATGGAGTTTTGTGGTAGCCCATATACATACATACATACATACATACATACATACATACATACTCAACATACATACCTCAAGATGGGCTATACACAAATTAACTGGTTTTGTAGAATATTTGCAAACTTAATCATATGATCAGGTGGTTTCTGTCTTCCTATGGAAGGAAGCATCCAGGAAAATAAAAAGAGCTCTGACCACTGTGTGCAAAGCAAGCATCCTCTGCTGCCTTTCTCAGTGAGCAGCTTCACTTGGCTTTGAACCATGTCAAAGCCTTGGAGTTGTGACCACCTCTGCTCACTTGTTACTGTGCCAGGGACTCCCAGCCTTAGCTTTCATTGGTCAGCTGTCTTCGCATGAAGTTCTGCTTCACATGAAGTTCATTCCTCCCAGAATTACAAGGCTGACAAGCTGTTTATGTTCCAACGGGCCCTGTGTTCATAAACAATTCCCCTCAAAATAGAGCAAGCTTGTTAATGGAGGAAGTGAGGTCATTGTGCTTTCCTGACAAGCATAACAAGATGACAGAATTTATGAAGCACTGTGGTACAAAGATGTAGTTATCTGCAGTCTATTCATATAATAAGGCCACCTGGGGCCTGTTGGCTACGTCCCTTGAATTTGGTTTCTTTCTTCACTCTTTTTTGTTATCCGGCATTTTCTTTAGCTTCCCTTCCTTCTTCTGCCTCCCCTTCTGGGTTTCAGGGTTCTGCCCACTACCCTTAGCTGAGGTAAATGGCCCTCTTCCTTTGAAGCCCCAGTGGACCATGGATATGACCGTGGTAACGAGGGAGAGTTGAGTGGGCCAAGATCTCGGGTTAATTATTTATAAAAATCAGAATGTAGGTTATGTCTGAAGAATCTCAAGAATGAATTAACATTTCCAACTGAAAACCAGAAACATGTTACAGTTTCTTCTTAAATCCTGATTCTTTTTCTCTACAACAAATGACTGTGGCCCTTTCACTACAATTCTATGGAGTAGAGTTGTACTGACTCTTGGAAAATCTGAGAAGAAGGAAGGCAGAGACCACAGCTTGAGTGAGAAGGAAAGATGTAAAAGGAATAACCAGCTTGGCCTGTAAAAGAATGGAGCAAAGGATTTGAAAAGAAAGGGAAGAAATATAAACAAACAATAAGCTAAGTATGGGTATGAAACTAGGAGACATTTGCTAATAGAATTTACTGAATATATAACAATAACACAGGCTAAGTAGGTGGGTAACAGGAAAAAATAGTGCATGTGTTTAGACAGGAATCAAGGATCATGTCATTGGAAAACCCAAATATCCCTCCGGAAACCCATAATCACAAAGCCATTATCTGTCTTGATTTTTATTCTGAACCAATATTGCTAGCAAAATTGATGAAAGTAGGGTTTTTAAGCCAAATTGTTAACAAGATACATTGAATATAATTTCTCCTAATAATAGCAAAGTTACACCTTAATAAATAGCAAGACCCATGAGTCCATGTAAAATTTTACATTTGTCCATGCCACATGTAAAATGATGTAATATTTGTAGATTTTTTCTTTTTTTTAATTAGATATTTTCTTGATTTACATTTCAAATGCTATCACCTTTCTCGCACCCTCCCCGGGACCCCCTATTCCATACTCCCTCCCCTGCTTCTATGAGGGTGTTCCCCCACCTCCACACACTCCTGCCTCCCTGCCCTGGCATTCCCCTATACTGGGGCATTGAGCCTTCACAGGACCAAAGGCTTCTCCTCACACTGATGCCCAAGAAGGCCATCCTCTGCTACATATGCTACTGGAGCCATGAGTCCCTCCATGTGTACTCTGGTTGGTGGTTTAGTCCATGGGAGCTCTGGTGGGTCTGGTTTGTTGATGTTATTGTTCTTCCTATAGGGTTGCAAACCCCTTCAACTCCTTCAGTTCTTTCTCTAACTCCTCCATTGGGGACCTTGTGTTCAGTCCAATGGTTGGCTGCAAGCATCTGCCTCTGTATTTGTCAGGCTCTGACAGAGCCTCTCAGGAGACAGTTATATCAGGCTCCTGACAGCATACATTTCTTGGCATCCACAATAGTGTCTGGGTTTGATGACTGCATATGGAATAGATCCCCACATGAGGCAGTCTCTGGATGACCTTTCCTTTAGTCTCTGCTCCACACTTTGCCTCTGTATTTCCTCCCATTAGTATTTTGTTCCCCCTTCTAAGAAGGACTGAAGTATCCACACTTTGGTCTTCCTTCTTCTTGAGCTTCATGTGGTCTGTGAATTGTATCTTGGGTAACCAAGCAAGTGAAAGATCTGTGTGACAAGAACTTCAAGTCTCTGAAGAAAGAAATTGAAGATCTCAGAAGATGGAAAGATCTCCCATGCTCATGGATTGGCAGGATTAATATAGTGAAAATGTCCATCTTGCAGAAAGCAATCTACAGATTCAATGCAATCCCCATCAAAATTCCAACTCAGTTCTTCACAGATTCAGAAAGAGCACTTTGCAAATTTATTTGGAATAACAAAAAACCCAGGATAGGGAAAACTATTCTCAACAATAAAGAACATCTGGGGGAATCACTGTCCCTAACCTCAAGTTGCACATTTCTTATACGTACATGCACATATAAATTTAAACTATTTCTGGGTGACTGATGCTGTCTAACTCATGTATACAGAGTTGTTGTACTGTGTTGTTTAAGGGATAGTGACAAGAAAAAATATCTGTGAATAATACAGATACATGAAGAAGTGTGTGACCTGGACAGAGGTGGTACACACCTTTAAATCCCAGCATTTGTGGGGCAAAAGCAGGTGCACCTCTAAGTCCTAGGCCAGCCTGGTCTAGAGAGCAAGTTCCAGGACAACCAGAACTACATAGAGAAACTCTGTATTGGGACTGGGAGGGGGAAAGTATATGCTTGAACTTGATTGGTTGAATCTCCAAATTCCAAGCCTGTGAATATGAGGGGTATGTGTGCTTGGTAAACATGTATCAAAAAGAAATCACATTAAAAAGAGGTAGTTCAGATAAGGAAAGGAAAGTGAACCCACATCACTTTTCCCTCTTCTATCTTGACCCCTTCCACACATGGGAGAAAATCAGCCATTCTTGTCTATGTGAAATGGGTGGAAATGTGGAGCTTTGTGAGCCTGGCTTGTTTCACTTAATGTTATGATCTCCAGTTCCATCCATTTTACTTCAAGTAACACAATTTCTTTTTATTTACTACAGAATGAAACTGTTGTCTCATGACCTGCATGAGAAAAAAAACTGAGTTCCCTTTACAACGGTCTCTAAAATCTCCATGCTAAGTTATCTAAAATCATCCACTCAACACTTCTTTGTAACACATTATCAAACATATTTTTCAAAACAAAGAAACTTGTGTGAATTAACTAAACTTCATTCTCTATTAACAATATTTTGGGCACTAGAATGCATTAAAGGGATCCTGGTCCCTTACAGAATGGCACCTTACTGTCATCAGTCCTTCACATTTTATTGAGATTAACTAGAAGATGACAACACTAATACCCTTCACGTCTCAGCATAAGTCTACTTCTTACACAGATGTTTACTAATATAGCTAATGAAAACAAGACAATACAGGCTTAAGGAAGTTGAAGATTGTACTTAGAATTTTCTGTTTAGTAATGGAGACCAGTTTTATCACATAGATGAAAGCTGTTCATTAACCTTTAATATTCATGGAGCACAAAATATCTAAAATTAATAAATATATCCTCTGTTTTAACTAAAACAACTTTTAAAGTGTTCCTTGAAAGCAAGATACCATGTCTTACTCATAAATGTATTCATAAGACACACATTTCCACTTATAGCATTTAAATAAACCACCATCTTCTCTCCTCTTCCTCTCCCCCATACAATATATTCCTTAAAATGCACATATAGTTATGTCTTAAAATGAATATTCTGGCCCTCCAGCTCCAGTGCATAAACAGACCTCTAGGCCTTCTCCACAGCTTCCCAGAAGTTCGCACTGCAGGATGTCTGCAAACGCTGTTCCTCCTGTTTGGAGTCTCCATCCACCTCACCACGGAATCTCACTCCAAAGCCAGGGCCACTCCTGATACTTAAAGTCCTCATGGATGACCATGGAGCTCGTATTTTTTTCCTCCCCATCTACTCAGAGCTCTAGGATAAGATGTTCTATGCCTGCTTTTGTTCACTGTTACTTCTTCATTGTCTGCTCCATCTCTGCCAAAAACTGAATGAGGTAATTAATGACTAACTGAATGAATGAACTAGTGAATTAATTAATTAACTACTTAACAAAAGCTCACCTGATTGATCTTATTGAAGGCCACAGGGAATTTAACTCTAACATGCTCTGAAATCTAAGAGTACCAGAACAATAATTACAGCCTCAGAAGTCTTGATTATAAAATATATTTGAAAGAAAGCCTAGGTCTGTTTTTGCCTGTGATAGAGTTAAACTGAATACAAATTAAGGAAAAATGTTAGTAATTCACATTAAAATCTACGATAGAAGTCTTACTTAAAGTGAATTCTTTAGTTTTGGTGCTTAATTATATTTTCATAGTAGAGCCTTTCACACACACACACAGACACCAAAAAACACTTTTCCTGCCTGATTCCAGCATACTTCAAGGAAGGCAGACACTTTGTCAAGTAAGTCCTCACCCATCAGTAAAGAGACCACAGTCATCACTAATAAAACTACATCCAACATGGTGGTTTAAATGAGAATAGTCCCAGTATGCTCATATATTTGAATACTTGGTCCCCAGTTGATGGAACTGTTTAGTATGGCATTGATGGAGGAGGCATGTCACTCAGAGGTGGGTTTTGTGATTTAAAAGCCCTACACCATTCCCAGTTATCTCCTTCTCTGCCTCTGCTTGTGAATCAGATGGAAGTTCTCAGCTACTGCTCCAGAGCCATGTGTACCTTCCTAATACCAGATTCTCCAACATTATAGTCATGGACTCTAGAACCATGAGCCACCAACTATGCTTTCTTTTATGTTTCTCTGGTCAGGAGATCTCTTCACAGCAATAGAAAAGTGGCAAACCATCCACCTTAACTAAAATAGACATCAAACTAAACCATCCATCGCCAGTGAGATACCACAGCTATCACTAGAGACCACAGCCAACCCTGTCCAGATATGCTAGGCAGGTGGAGGAAACTGCAGCTCCCTAGCTATTACACATTCACAACAGTGACCATCCTACTCTTTGCAGCTACTGCATAGCCAACTTGTGCTGTTGAGTAAGTTAGGTGGATGAAACAGAGTTTTAAAACATTTATTTTCAACTTACAGTGGACTTGGAGAATGACCCTGCATAGTCAAGAAACCCCTGTATGGCTTTGCTTTAAACTGAGCTACTATCTCACTGGTACTCAAATCAGAAAGTAAGAAAACCAGTTGTGGTTGCTTGAGCGTACACAGTCACAGACTAGTCTAAAAGGCATACACAGTCACAGACTAGTCTAAAAGGCATACACAGTCACAGACTAGTCTAAAAGGCATACACAGTCACAGACTAGTCTAAAAGGCAAGGGTGGCACTCACATCTCCCTTGTTAAGTCCAGACTTGTAAAAGTATACATGCTAACAGAAATTTCTCATAAGCAATTTAGGTCTGAGGCAGCCCACCCCCCGTGAAGCTTCTTGGCCATGTGAGCAAGATCCTGCACAGTCTCCTCACAGGCTTTTCTGGGATGGCCTGTCAGGGGGTGATGTGTTCATCTTCAATATTAATTTTACGTATTTCTCCATCATCTTAAATAACTAGCACACCTTGTCAACTGATCCTCTGATAGAGATCCATTTGGATCCACCTAGAGAGAGAACAAAAAAAAAAAAAAATAGACACCAATCCCTGATTTGTGTCCATAGCATTTGATACCATGTGAAGACTCTGAGACATGCAAACGACAAGTAGAAATGTGTCAGTTTCCCAGCTGGGGCCCAGCAGAGAACTAGCACTAAATAGATAATGAGGGGGCTAGACTTTTTCAAGTTTGGTATGGGCTTCATGCATCATTGAAAGACTGAACTCTAAAAGTCTTGGGAATTGACTGTGTGAGCTGTGCTTAAAGCCAAGCCGTGCTGAGGTTCCATTGTCCTGAGTTTGCACATTACCTGTCTGCAGGTCTTCACTCAGGTCCTCTGTTGTTCTCCAGGCCACTGTGGCAGGAAAAGCTTAGAAAATTCTCAGCAAGGGAGACAGGGCAGCACACTTGATTAACTTAGCAGGATCGCACTTGCTGGAGGCAGCTTCCTTCTGGGCATGCTTTTTGCTGCCAGACAGCTGGGGCCTTTTATCCTGCCAGCCAGGAGACAAAGCTCCCCAGAAACCATGGCCTGCCTTTGCAGCAGTCCTTCAAAGCTGGCCTGCTTCTGACTATGTAGCCAAGTCTAGCATCCCTGTCCAAAGGCCAACCACAGTAGTGCGAACCAGACCTGCGACTGCTCAGTAATGAGCAGCACAGGCACTAATAATACTCTTAAAGGCCAGCGTGCAATGCTATCCTTCATCAAAATGTCATAAGAAACACAGGCTATAAAACTTTAAAGTGTCTCTATGGCACAACTAAACAGTGAATTAAACAACAACAAATAACGCAGAGATCAGAATTCAGTTAAATGTGCAAAGGAAACAAACCAACTAATAGGGGATGTACCAAGATAGCCAAAGATCAGAGAAGTAATGGAATGATGGAGAGGAGAACCAGGGATGTTGGAAGGTGTCTCCAAATGCTAAGTGTCTCATAGAGAAATTGCCATGTTGGGAGAACAACCAAGGCCCTGTACCAGTGGCAGAATGCTAGGCCTGGGGACAGCCGTCATCCTCAGCCCTCACTTCACCTCTGCATAAGTTTGCTAGGACAGCTGTACTGAAGCATTTCAGACTGGGTATCTAAAACCAGAGAAATTATTCTCCCACAGGGTGGAAGGCAAAATCCAAGGTCAAGGTGTTAGCAGAGTTGGTTCTGGGAGACCATGAGGGGAGAATGTGCTCCGGACTTCTTTCTGGGTTGTGGGTGGCCACTTTTCTGCCTTGTCTGTCCATATTCTATTTTCTTATGAGACCATCAAACTTGCTGGGTTACGGCCACCAAATGACCTCATATTTATTCACTGTTTCTTGAAAGGCCCCAGAAGGTTTATGCCACCAAAGGTCATTTTTCTTTGAGTACTGTTTTTATGTTTGTTTATTTGTTTGTTTGTTTGGTTGGTTGGTTGGTTTACATTTTAGTTTGAGTATTTTTGCTTTGGTTTGGTTTTGGTTTTAAGGTTTTGCTTGTTGGGGGTTTGCTGTTGTATTGGTTTGTTTTTGTTTTGTTTTTGTTTTGTTTTGTTTAAGACAAGGCATCAGTCACTGTATAGCTCTGGCTCTCCTGAAACTCAATATGTGGACCAGGCTGGCCTTGAACTTCCTGAGATCTGCCTGCCTCTGCCTCCTGGGTGCTGGGAGAGAAGGTGTGCAGCACGACACCCATCTGTAGTACTGTCTTTAATTCCACAGGGAAATTGTATCCCATTTGTATTTTGATAAAATGGTGTAGAGGGGTTTTGCTTTTCTGATTCCCAGCCCTCCCCAGTTGTCCCTTCTGCGATGTCAGTCACACCAGAGACCAGCCCAATGGCCAATGCTATTTTCAGTGTCCACTTTAATAATCTGAGGACTCATTCTCTACCTATCCTGTGAAATTAGGATTGATACCATTGTAGGGATGTTAGTTTCAATCATTTCAGGGTCATCTGGCATCATGAATAAGTGATGGAATTCTGTGCACTGTCCCTAGTAAATCTTGCTATCCAGAATTGAACACAAATATCCCCCAGAGGATCTATCTGTCCTGCATACAGAGGCTCCTAAACTACCTTTGTTTGAGGCTCTGTTTTTTTATTGATTGCATTAAGTTAGACCATCATTTTGTTGACTCAGCGTTGTTCACTGTCATCAGAATTTGCAAGGCATTTTACTGTGTGTCCTCCTGTTGCCCTGCTACCCATGGATCCTTATTCTGAACCAGAAGGCATTGCACTGTGTACCGTGCTGTTACTCAACAATCCTTATTCTAAGAGTTTTATAGAGCCACATGTGAATGTGTGTGCACATACATGTGTATACATGTATGTGCTTGTGCCTCTGTGTGAGTTTTAAAATCAATTGCTAACTATTCTTTATTATAGGTTATCTTGTCTGGCTTATTTCAGCACTCACAGCTCATCCTCAATCTGTCAGTCATTGTCTTGGTAGTCATTCCCTCTCTGCCCTTCCTCCAGTCACTAATGACAATGTTAAATAAGACAGGGATAAGGACAGGTCTTCGAAGCAGTGCCTGGGAGAGTTTCATCTGCTCTCCATGAGGCCAATCTATTCAGATATTTTCTGAATTTGTTCCCTGAATTCCAAGATTTCCTGAGGCCACCAAAGCCCACATTTTCAACCCCATCCTAAGACATGTGTGAGAGATGTCAGCAATTCTCCTCAAATCCAAAGAAGAATTGTAATTTTTTCATATCTTCCCCCAAGTTTACAGAGCTAGCTAACAATTAGGAAGTAAGGAGCTCATCCTATGGAGTTGTTTCTACTTAACATGGTCCCAACTTTTTCTGTTTCTAAACAGAACCATTATGTATACATACACTATAAATCTTACATGAGCATACATTTAATTTCTCCAGAATTTTCAGAAACTATCTTCTTTGCTGTTCTAAAATTTTCACATTTTCTTGATTGTAAACCCCATTTCCCTGTGCAAATTCAAAAGTTATGACACTCTGAACTGGAATAACCCAAAGACTGTCACAAACCCCATAGCATAGGTCTTCTGGGAGTGAGCAGCAAAGACTAAAACAAGGAGACTAGACTAGACTACAGATGGATCCCTCCAGTGGCATTGATTTTCCCCATCTTTGTGCCTTTGAAGATTTTGTTCCAAAACCCAAATGTTTGAGCAGCACTGTCACTGGGACATTAGAAGACTGGAAAGAAGACACTTTGAGTAACCCATATTTGTACTGAATTTAATACAAACCACTCCTGATTTACAGTGGTTTGAATTATGATATTTGATTTTTATAATCATACAAAAGCAGCACATATTCAGAAGCCAGGCTTCAGATTCTGAATCTTAACATTTTCCCTAAGCTGTCAATATACAATATCATACCCTCTTTCAATACTGGGTAGCAGCAGATAGTTTTGGCAACCAGCCAGCCAGAGATGGTAGAAGGTGGAGAGTTTTCAATAACGTATATAAGCTATTTAATGCTTCATTACTAAATAGGCTTTGTGTTCAATGATCATGCCCAACCGTAAGCTAATGTAAATCTTTAGAGATTGTGGAAGCTAGGCCAGGCTGAGTTATGCTCTTCAGTAATTTAGGTCTGTCGCCTTTTCTACTTAACAGAGGGTTTATCCCTGTATACCTTTATCATGTCATCTTTACTTAGTTCCCTGTCTGTGTATTTATATATGTATGTATTAAATATATATGTATATGATGTATATGTATATGATATATATGTATATGTGTACATGTACGTGTATGTGTATATGTATACACACATACATATGTGTGTACATATATTTGTGTCTGCATATATATCTACATCTGTGTGCAATCCATGTTGACACAGCTTCTTTCTTGATTGTTTGCTGATTCTCAGTGGAATTATAAATTCCTTGATGATAAATAGTATGTTGTATCACTCTTTGGGAGGGCCACAGTGGTTAGTATGGCACAAGATATATAGACTTTCCATAAGTACCAGCTGTCTTAATGTGAAAGAAACAATGAGAACCAATAACCTAGAGTCAAATCTGAATGACATTTTTCATAAGGGACGTGAGTCCCTCTGTCCTTTCTTCTTTTGTAGCTTGATTATTTGTCAGAGCTTTTATCAGCCTGACTGTATTAAGTAATTGCAGAACTGCATACCTAGGAGACATGCAATAACTATAAGGTAATGACTAACTGAAACCTAGAGGATTGCATGTGAGTTCTATCTGGCTACACGCTCTGTCTAGCAGAGCTTGTGCTGGAATCACTAGGATGGTACAGCAATACGTTGATTTCTGAGACCCATTCAGAGTTTTCTAGCAGTTGATCCAAGATGAAGGCTGTCTGACAAGTTCCTAAATAAATCTGTGGTTGTTGGGTTGGTCACATTAAAGATGCACTGCTCTTGCAACTGTGCTCAAACGACTAGTGGTCAGTACTACAGAGACATAGCTCCACCAATCAGCTTTGCATTGCCATTTTCCCACTGGCTAATGTATAAGGGTGGAAACACCCTTCATTCACAGGTTACCATTGTTCTTTCCTGTATCTTTTTAAAATATCCCATTCTTGCAGCTGTTGGAAGGTACAAAGGGAATTGATCTTAAGGGTTTAACATGCCTTGGAAATTAGATTGACTCTCCTTCCTTGGTCAGCATGGGACCAAATCCCCAAAACTGACTGACATGCAAGATGCCACAAAACACCACAGCATGACTTGGTATCTTCAAACTGTAGATCTGGGAATGGACATGGGAGCTATTTGTAAGAAAGGAAGAGAGAAGCTAAATTAATTCTAAAAAAGTACCTCTCCAATTTTTCCCAGGAAAAAGAACTTAAGAAACATAACTCACATAGTACCTGATTCAGGTCTTTCTTACTTCTGTGAACCAAGAAAATCACAAGCAAGGCTGGGATCAAAGCAAAAGCAGTTTAACTCGGGTACAAAAAAAGCAATCTGCAAATCAGGGAAATGCAGTTCACCTGGAGGCTGAATGAGCATTTTGCCCACAAGATGGCTAGGCATTTATCACAGTTGGAGGCAGGCAGCTCAGCAGCTTGGAGGGTGAGTAGGCCTGACACAGGACAAAGGTTGGACACTGATAGAAATAAAGCTGGGCATATATTTTGTTAAATTCATCGGGGTGTCTAGGTAGGAAGGCAAGCTGGTTCCTTGAGTATTTCTTTGACCTTGCAAGGTATTGTTAAATTCCAGGAAATTGTTCCTTCCAGCAGACCCAGCTCCTACCAAGATGTCTGCATGGAAATCTGTCTCCTGTCAGCAAACGTTTAATGCTGAAGAGAATTTTTGTTCTCTTTTGAACAGAATGAAGCTACTTAACTTTTTAAAAATTACTAAAATCATTGTATTCAACCCTATTCTTCTTTTGTTTCAGTTCACTTTTTCCCAAATAAGGAATTAGACTAATCTTTGCAACTCACTCTTTATTTTATACCCCTGTACAAACCCCTTTATTGATACTTACCTAATCTCAAATGTGACTAAGCATTTCAAAAATTAAAATCAAAGAGAATAAACCCATGTTGAAAATATTCAAAGATTTGGCACATAAGAATATCTTCATTTAAAAAAAATTAAAAGATAATAGAAAAAGATAGTTGCAACAGAAATGTCAGACAAGAATGTGCCTTTAACATGCAGAGAAATCTTATAAATCAACAGTTGTTGAGGTTTGTCCTTTACTCTGTATTATAATGCTTAGTGTAGTTCCTAAGATCTGGAATGGGCATGTAGTCTCAAGTGACTCTGCTCCTAAATTATTTAAGATTGATAAATAAAGATACCAACAATCAATAGCTAGTGACTCTGCTCCTAAATTATTTCTGATTGATAAATACAAATGCCAACAGCCAGTAAGGTCTAGATTTCATGAGCTTGGGATTGGAGGAGGACCATGAGGAGGAGAAGATGGATGCAAGAGCAGAAGGAGAAGCCACATTGGTTAGGTTAGCCATAAAAACGTGGCCGTGAGGGCTTACCAACTGGAGTTAAGAGCAGCCCAGATGAAACATAGTAAGTAATAACTTCAGGTTATCGATAGGAAAGTAGATTCTAACAATTCCAACAACATAGAGGGTATGTATCTGCCCAGCTCCTGTCCTGTTTAAGGCTTACTGTAAATATAAAGTCTGCGTGTGTCTTTATCCAGTAACTAAATGGTCCAAGGCAGGGTAGAAACCCTGGATTAGAGTTAAATACTTTCTACAACAAATAATAAAAAATATCAGTGCATCACAGAAAATGGAGAAATTTACAGCTACAGAAAGAGAGCTGGGTGTGGTGGCAAATACCTATAATCCCAGCACTTAGGAGCTGAAGGAGAAAAATAAGGAGTTACATAGTTAGTTCAAGGCCAGCCTGGGTCACATAAGCCCCTGTCTCAATAAAAAAAACAAAAAAACAAAAACAATAATGATAAAAATAAAACCCACAGGAATACCTTTCTGAGAGTTTATTTAAATCAACATCATTTGTATCAACATTTTTGGGGTGTCTTGGAAATGTGAATAATCAAAGGTCCTCAGGCACCTCAGAACCAGTTCCCACCAAGGCTCTGTACACTAGGAACTGCATCGTAAGTATGTCCATCCTGAGATCTCTCCAAGGTTCAGAACGAGAAGTTTTTTCATAACAAAGTAAATTAAAAACAGGGAGGAAGGGAACCAAGAGACAATCTTCAGCCAGCTTGGATTGCAAACAGGGCCTCGGGCAGAATAAGCGAAATCATCGTCCTTGGTGTAGTCAGAAAATGCAAAGAGGAGCACACAGTGGCCCCAATGGAACGCAGAAGACACAGTTAACACACCACTATATGGAGAAAAGACTGCCCTAGTTTTACTATTCTACAAGCATTTCCAACTTAATAGTCATACAGAATCCAGTCAGACACGTTGGTTTGATAGTGACCCCAAAAGTGATAGTAATTCCGAGACTAAAACTCCCAAGGAAATTGTTATAGGACTCCAGAATATAATAGTAAATTCTACAATGTGGAATCATGCACTATCATTTAGATTAATCCTTACCCAGCAAAGTTCATGATCTATATTTGTGACTTCACAAAGGAACCTTTTCTCAACTGTATAGACATATAAATTCACACGTTAATATGCTTGATGTAAAACACCAACTGTGTCTATAGACCAGAAAATAACAATCGCTACTGTTGCACACCTAGTGCTGAAACATGCTCCTTAGGTAGGCATAGGTACTTAATCTTCATAATCACTTTATTATGAAAAATTCTTTCCCATTTTATTCTCAGAGAAGACAAGTTTGTTGAAGTTAGTAATGATAATATTCCAAAGTTTGTATTTCCTATACTTTAATAAATAAGAAGTCCTACCTCACTTTTTAAAAGATCATCTCTAAATCAAAATGCATTTAATTAAAATGTGCTTCTGTTATGTTTAGCTCATACTGTGTAAGAAGAAATTCAGAACAGTACTTTGTATTGGGCTTCATTAACACTAGGACACGAAAAATCAGACAGCTCAAATGTGTTTGTACCACACTATGGGGCTTTAACTGCTGTGCAGCAAATGTCTCAATATCCCTGGATGCTTTGACTCTCTATTAATAGTTGCAGTGCTCAAGATTGAATTTTTGAGATTTTTCAGTTGTCATATTTACATGTGGAGATATGCCTATAATAGCCCCCTCTTCCCTATGCAATTCTGGTGATAAGACACACATGCAAGTGCAATCTAAAGAGAAATGCATGTCATAAATTGGTGGTGTTACACTTCTCTGAAAATGTAGGGTTGTAAACAGGTCTTCACTAATGGTCTTCAGTGTGCTAAGAACACTTGAAGCCTGATGCCCTGCATTCTCATATACATGATTTCCACTGAGTATTTATAAAAGAAAAAAGAAATGAGCTAAATATGCATTTAGGAAGTTCCAAAGTTTTTATAATAAACAGTAAATTTATTAACCACCCTAGAAGGATGAACTTAATTTCCTTTCTTTAGAGAATAACCCTCATTACTATTTTCATTCTATTCTTTGTCTCTATAGTTACTTAATATTAGAGACAAATGCTATACTTGTGAATTCAGTCCATTAAATCTTATATTTGTGAAGAATATTTGAAATCCCCATACTTCTAACAAACAGAAACCACGTTTACAAATCAAGATTTTCCAGCATATTAATTGAACCAGAACTTCCAGTTAGGAAGTAACCCTTAGCATTGTTAAAAATAAAGTCTGTCTTGTATATAGAAGCACCTATTACTGATGAGTCTAAGGTTTACCTTAGAACGGCAGTAGTAACATAAAACCATGAAGGAGATAATCCTATCATTCCTTGGGGATCTACCAGTATTTAACAATGTACCCAGAGCCTTATTCCTATTCTTCCTAATACCCTTACAGGTAGATACCATTTAGCTTGTTTATGAATAAGGAAACCTAATATTTAGTAACTGTTAAAAGACTTAAGCCTCAGTCTCCATAACCCACATTCCCTCCGCTTGTATCTCCCTACCACTGTTATCACACTGCTAAGGAACCAACTGAGAATCTCCAATTCTTCTTTATGAAACTTACCATTGTATTCTACTGTATATTCAGTGCTCTTGACTGTTTAACTCTAGTCACACTTTTGACAGTCAAGCATGGTGATAAGAACAGCTAAGAGAAAACATGTTGAGCCACAAGTACAGAGAGAGTAAACTGGGAATTGCTTAATCTTTCAAAACTCAAAGCAGTCTTCTAGTGACATAATTCAACAACAAGGTCATACTTCTTATACCCACACAAATAGTGCCACCAGTTAGAAAGCAAGTATTTAGACATTTGAGCCTCAGGGAACATCTCTTACAATCTCTTTCAAACCATCACATTTCACTCCCTAACCCAAAAGCTGTGTGTTTATGACCATATCATAACACAAGATAAATGTAATCCAACTCAAAAAGTCCCCACATTTTTTTCAGTCTCAACATTAATAAAATCTGAATGCTCTTCTGATACTCAAGGCAATTTCTTAATAACATTCCATTGTGAAATCAAAAATCAAATTACACACTAGAGAGATGGTTCCACTCTTAAAGGCTAGGCTCACAATCAAAAAAGAAAGAAAGAAAGAAAGAAAGAAAAAAAGAAAGAAAGAAAGAAAGAAAGAAAGAAAGAAAGAAAGAAAGAAAGAAAGAAAGAAAGAAAGAAAGAAAGAAAGAGAGAGAGAGAGGAGGGAGGGAAGGAGGAAAGGAGGGAAGGAAGGAAGGAGGGAGGGAGGGAGGGAAAGAAAGAGAATTACATACTTCTAACATATAAAAGATAATAGTATCTTTTATTTGACTGATGTAATTGTTGTCTCTGAGGCATATTGTCTTTGCTGCAAACTGAGGCCAAGTCCATTAAGCTTCTAGAATCCATAAAATCCAATCTAGGCCTAGAATGTCTTCAACCTCTGAGACTTATTGCTGAATAAGCTCACCCTTTCTAGCTCTTTCTGAGCTCTGACTGGCTGGTTTAACTCAGCTGGCTCAAACTCCTCTCCAAGCTGACTGGTTTAATATGGCTTCTTTCTCTTGGCCTCTCCTGAACTGCTTTGTTTGGCTTCATACTAACTCTGGCAATACATTCTAATCTTCTGGCTTCTCTCATTCTCTGGTTTGTTCTGTCTTTACCTAAGTCTAGCTTATTCTCTCTTCAACCTGTCTCTGTAAAACTGTCCCAGTAAAACTATTCCCCTTCTTTCTCTCCCTGCCTGTCTCTATGCACTGATCTCTTAAGTAGCGTCCCTTTCCTCCCTGTTCTTGTGAAAGTTGGGCATAACCTATTTTGTCAAATCTTTCTCTGATGCCTCACTTTGTCTGCCACTCAACTAGACATCACCTTCAAACATGAATGTTTCCTTCTACAAACTAACTTTACCTTCATTGTTTGGGAGTAAAGGGGTGTACTAAGGGCATGCTTTATTTTCTGTGTTGTGTGATCACTAATAATTCCACATCAGAGTTAATATTAGTTTGTCTTAAAATCTCTTCCATCAGAGAAATTAGTCCATTGCTTAAGTTTAGCCTCAGGCAAGTTCTTAGGACAAAGGCAGACATTAAACCAGCACACATTCTTTACCAAAATATCATAAGAAAAGTCCCTAGCTTAGTTGCTAATATTGTTGCTCTCTGAAACCTTTTAAGCTGAAGTTTCACAGTACAAGTTGCCATCAGCACTGTCTTCCTGCATACTTCTAAGACGGTCTATTAAAGTCCAACATTCAATTGCTTTTCTAGTCCAAAGTCCCAAAGTCTGCCACATCCCTCCAAACAACAGAATGGTCAGTTCTGTCATAGCAACAGGTCACTCCCTGGTACCATCTTCTGTATCAGTTACCTTTGTATTGCTGTGACAAAAGATCATGACCATGGCAACTTATCAAATAAAGAGTTCATTTGGAATTGTGGTTATAGAGGGATAAGAGCCTACCAAAGCAGGGAATTGTGGCAACAGAAATAGTTGAATGCTCACATCTCAATTCATAACAGAAAGACATGCTGTTTATGCATGACACTAGCATACATGAAGCTTCCATTTTCATGTTGATTCTTGAACTGGGAAACTTCTAGTAAACTGGAGTTGATAGCTTATTCCATGCTATTTGGCCCTTCTTTGTTTGCTATTTCCATTCAAATTGAATTAAGTGTTTTTCTTTTATTTCCTTTGTCAATGTTAATTGTCTTATACAGTTTTGTTTATTGTTTTGAGGCATTTTGAAGGGATCTGTTAGAAGCAAGTTAGCTAAAATTACTCAATAATGAGATACTTGAGGATGTTCAGATGTCCAATAGATTGACCAATTGATGACCCACAGATATCAGTTGGAATTGTAAAATGGGCTCAGAAGAACTGATTTCTGCAGTTCCTAAAATTCACTTAAGGTAATTGAAAGCTTAGCCACGATGCTGTTACCATTTTGGCAGTGATTCCTGAAAAAAGCAAGTCACATCCATAAGCAACAAACAATAATCATTGTTATTGGTGCCATTCGGGGTGCGGGCAGAAGGTCTGAAGAAAAGGGACCTCAAGGTTGGAGATCTCCATGAGGATGAATTGGAACATGTGATCACCATTTTGCAGAATCCATCCTGGTACAAGGTCCCAGATCATTTCCCAAAAAGACAGAAGGATGGAAAAATAGAGTCAAGTCCTGGAAAATTATTTGGAAAACAAACCTCTAAAGACCTGAAATCACTGAAGAAGACTAGAGTCCAAATTGGGCTTGCCCTCTCTATGATCTTTGTGTTAAGGCTAACATGACAAAACCACTGGCTGTATATTGGGTGTATTCAAGAAGGAATAAGTGTATAAGCCTTTCCTGTTACTAGTTCGTGCATAAAAAGATAAGTGGTAGTTGATCACCTTTAAAAATATCTTTTTGTTAAGTAAATTAAATTGTTTAATTAAGTAAATTACATCCTTTCTGTATGGGCAGGTTTAGAGTTAAAGTAATGAAAGTTTATATAATTTAGGGATCTGTCAAGACTAGGTATTTGTAGAGTTAAGGAAAATTATGGCAAAACAGAAGTTTAAAAGTTGAAAGAGCCAGAAACATCACAGAATCCACCAACATAATCTCCCATACTCTTCAATATTGCCTGTAGTTTTGGTTACTACCTTTCCAGTGCCTCTTCAGATAACAAAAGCTATGTAATATCAGTGTTATAGAGATTTTTGAAGACTCTTTCTATGATGATTAATCTGCTTCCTAATCCCTAGTATCATGCTAGGGGCTAATGTTGTAAGCGATAGAATAATTTTATACACATTAGTTTCTGGGCTTGCACATTTTAAGTGCTGCCTCCATTACCCACCATCCTCCAGTGAAAGTACCACCTTGGGAATGCTTGTATACATCACAAAGATGTGTAGTAGGAACACTGCATGATGCTTTCCTTTACCAAGATATCCAGCACCAACTTAAAGGTATCTACCTAAACCAGAACTAAATACATCCCCAGTGTCTTCATAAATGCCCATAGCCATTTCCACTGTTGCCTTGCCAAAAAAAAGAGTTAGAGGTGGAGACAGGAATAGGAACCAGAACAAACACAGACAACTGCAAGCATGTCATCAGATGGATATTTGGGGATTGGGGCACATCTCTCAGAGGCACTGAAGGACTCTGTACCTACCAGCTCACTGCCTATTGAAGGTTTTCTGAGAGGGTGTTATTGCAACACAACTGGTCATTAAAAGACACTTTCTACATGAATTACCCTCCATTATGGTGTTTCTGTTTAGTATACAAAAATAAGGATATAAGAGCAAAGGAGAAGTGGCAAAGCACAGAGTACAGAGAGAAATACAAAGATAGCTACATTTGAGGAAAATCAGGAGTCCCAACTGGTACAATGAAGCTTCTCTAAAGAGAAACCAGGAACCTTCCATGAATGAAAAGCTGCCACAAGAGATTCTACTTGCAAGTTGGGTGTTAGAAGGGCCAGCCTTCTCTATCATTCTTCTTTCCATCAAACAAATTACCCAGAAGAATTGGACATGATCTATCTTGGAAGAAAAGTTAATGGAAAAAGGAAGGAACACAGATACTGAAGGAAATCTCAAACAGAAGCTAATGTTGCCATCTGAGATAGCCAAGTCCCAATGACTACTCATAAAGCTGTCACAGACAAGAAAGAGGGTGCCTCACTGTAGATACTTCACACACACCAGAAAAAAAAGTTCCTCAGGTTTGCAAACTAAAGAACATATAAAGAAAACTGAAGAGCTGGTATAATGTCAAGGTTAACATTTTAATTGCATAAAACATGGAGAAGGCCTACACTTGTCATTTTCACAAGGTTACCTTTCCTGTACAATGTAGGCTTTTATCCAATAACTATATGAGTTAGTGACATGACACATGATGTGACTTATATAATGGGAGAGCCTACCCTCCTTTCTTCTGTATAGCTCCTTCAGAAGCCACCACCAGGTAGCTAAGCTGTGGCCTTTTAAGCCTTTCCTAGCAGCTAATAAATGCATATGTGTGTGTCAGTTTGTAGTTGTGAATGCATGAAGGCCAATTCTCCTACATTGTGCCTGGCCCCTTGGTGCTCAGAGCCCATTGATTTCAAAGAAAGTTTTGTAGGTAGAGTGACAGCTTGGCAGTACAGAATTTAGCTCTTCTGGGTGATGTGATCATATAACAAAAGGCTGCTGTAACCCTTCGAGAAGGCAAAGTTAAGGTTACTGTTGGACCTTCGTTCTGAATTGCTGGAATCTAGGGCAATCCAGAGTCTGCAACCCCACCATGCAATACTTCACAGTTTTCTACAGTGAGCAGAAAAAGAAAAAAAAAAAAAATTGTAAGAGATGGGAAACCTTTCAGATCTATGCATTGGATCAAAATATTAAGAAGAAGAAAAAAAAAAATACTGCACATTCCAGGGTTGAAAAGTAGTCATAGTAAGTTTTAAAACATTGCAAACACTTAGGGAAGTGCCTACTGAGTCATAAAGACAAGCAGGCTTATGCACAGATATCTACATTTTTCTTTCATAAGACTCTAACACAAAGGAAGTGGTCATCCATAAGCACAAACTTGATCATAAGACTCATATTTCATTCCCTTACATACCAAAGTGAGGATCAGCCCTCTTAAACTTGGCTGTTTTTAAAATGAGGAAATTGTTATTTATTAGTTTGTTCTTTGTGATGCCAATGAAGAGCAATGCTAAATGCCTCGTGCACAGCACTGAGTTCTGCCCTCCCACTCAGAAGGAAAGCAGGACAGTTGTGATCTCACAGAACCACACAAATTCAAACATGAGTCTGCAGGCACTGAGGAAGTCAGCTATGTCAGAAGCCCCTTCCCCTCAGAATCTCTCGTCAGCACCCTGCCTTTTCCAATCCTTTATCTAAAAGTGTAGAGGGTGCCTTGTAACCTAACTTAATCCATTTTCTTTGTTGTTGTTCCCACAACAAAATATCTGTAAAGCAAAGATGATTTAGTAACATTATTGGAGGCTAAAAAAACAAGATACAGTGGCCTAATCCATTTGACCTCTGATGAAGGCCTCATGGAGAGGATGCCACGATGACAGCTATGTATACATAGGGCAGTGATCACGGAGCAAGACAGGCAAGATATGAAGGAGTTTGTCATAACTCTCCTCCAAGGAATCTTGCTAGGGTCTCAAAAGAATTCAATGAGTCCCTTCCAAGGTAGCATCCAAGGGTATAATTACCTCACACTAAGCCCCACCCATTCCCTACAAGTTCCACTGTCTGTCAACACAATGACACCAAGGACCAAGCTTATTGCATGCAACGTTTGGGATGATCCACTCAAACCATATCTAAAGTGTACCAGGGAGGGTGAAGAAATATAGAGCAATGAGGGCTTGGCAGGCCAAGGTCACAGCTGGCCCCTTTCTCCACCATATTACTCAAACTACGGGGTGCCCCAGCCTTAATCTGAACTTCTGGGGGGTCACATGATTTTGAAAAGGTTGAAGGGGAGAGGGAGAGAGGGAGAGAGAGAGAGAGAGCCCTAGAGAACTTGCAGAGAAGAGTAGCCACCTAACACTATAACAGTGTTCTAGATATGAAAAGTAACCGTGGTTCTCCTATACAAAACTGTATCCAACTTTACCTTACCTTCCCTTTTTTCTAATGCCCCATGGTAAGCTGAATCACCTTTAAAACATATGTTCTGGGGAAAAATACTGAATGCTTGAAAGGCAGGTCCCTGAGCTCAAATGTTGTCTCTCCAAGCGGATAGGTGTCAGAAACAAGTTATTTAGAATGGACAGGTAATGAGTTTGTCTTCAGCTTCTCCACAGAAACAATTCCAGAACAAATGGAGCAAACTCCACAGAGTTCTGAAGGGCAAAACAACTCAAGTGTTTTACACTAAGTGAGATGTCACATAGGCACTAAAGACACTGCTACACAAAAGTCCAGAGAACCTATCACTGGTAGAGAAAATCAACCAAGTGATAGGCAAAGGCTTCACCTTACTCAGGGGAAACCCTTCCCTCCATGCTACACTATTGCCTTCCTTCCATCCCAGATTCTTCAGCCTGGATACTAGGCAGTTGATGCCCACATCGGCATGATGCTTCTGCCTCTGGGCTTCTTCCTCACATCAGAATGCTCTGCCCTCTCATCTGGTTGACAAGTCAATCCTCTACCTAGACTTCCACAATCTCTTCTCTCTCTCTCTCTCTCTCTCTCTCTCTCTCTCTCTCTCTCTCTCTCTCTCTCTCTCTCTCTCCGCCCCCCTCTCTCTCTTGACAACTTTCACATATAAACTATTCTGTCTTCTTTATGTGGTGTTTCTCATATGTCTCCACCATTTAGATTTTAAGTTTCTTGGAGATACAAGTTGCTGTTTGTGTTGTCTGGCTGGAACACAACAAACACTGGAACATTTACTGACTGGACAAGTAAGTTAGAGTCTAGCACTGTCCCTTCCAGTCAGCTCTTTGACAGTGTTGACTGAGAATGCAGCCCAAATGAAGGGCTATTTTATCATGAGGCTGAATACCAGGTCTTGTTAGGATAAGCTGATGAATCCTCTGCCTTTATGTGAATTGATTCTAACTTTTATAAGAAGGAATATAAAGGGCCTTTTCCAGTAGTGTGGCAGAAACAGAACTGGTATATTAATAGAGGCTTGATTTCTAGTTTTCTGAGAAAACCATCTCATATTCAGAGTAAATGATGATATCAACATTCCATGAACAGAGGGCACTGGCTATAGAGACTAAAGAGGATACAGGAACCATCTGAAAGACATGCTCACCATGTATGAGAGTCTATATCAGTTGATCCACAAGCAAAGTATTGCAAGATGCTATACACACCTGCACATGAGGGTTGTAGACATGCCCATGCTTTTTTAGGCAGGTCCCTAGCTTCCTTCCTCAGTTTATGAGTGGCAGCACCTCTAGTGGGCAGGAGCCTGCAACATTGGTTGACTGGGTTTGAAAAGATTTACAGTAGTTCCAATAGGATTCATCCACTAACTCTAATTGACTAAGCACATCATCTCTTAGTCCTTTTGAAAAGTACATTAATTACTAGAATGTTTGCCAGGACTCACCTTTATACACAGTCTCTGGTTGAAACAAGACTGTATTTCCCCAGAGGAATGTAAAAAGGTCCATGAGAAGGAGCAAAGTTTTTTTGTTTGTTTGTTTGTGTTTTTTTCTTTTCTTTTTTTTTTTTTTTTTTTTTGAGACAGGGTTTCTCTGTGTAGCCCGGGCTGTCCTGGAACTCACTCTGTAGACCAGGCTGGCCTCGAAACTCAGAAATCCGCCTGCCTCTGCCTCCCAAGTGCTGGGATTAAAGGTGTGCGCCACCACCACCCGGCCAGGAGCAAAGTTTCTAAAGTTGTTTATTTTCTAGACATTTTGGTAAGAGGTCACAGTTTTCCTGGAAAGTAATAAGAAAGACTACTATCAAATAGGTAGGGTTGTTTGTTTGTTCATTTTTGGTTTTTTGTTTAGTTTTTGTGGTTTTTGCTTTTTGGGTTTTTGTTGTTGTTGTTGTTGTTGTTATTGTTGGATTTTGTTTTGTTCTGTTTTGTTTTGTTTTTTTTAAGATTCTGGGGATTGCCAGGCAAGCAATGGTGGCACATACCTTTAATCATAGCAATTGGGAGGCAGAGGCAGACAGATCTCTGAGTTCATGAGGCCAGCCAGGTCTACAGAGTGAATTCCAGGACACCCAAGACTACACAGAGAAACTCTCTTCCTAAGCTTCCCAGGATGGCCTGGAACCCACTCTGTAACCAGGCAGTCTTTGAACTTGTGATCCTCCATGCTCCAGGTAGCTGAGTCTAGTTGAGAAGATAGTGCATTTACATTAATATTCAACATAACAGTCAAAATGCAAAACACATAGTCATTATATTTCAAAAGTACTTATTTGACTTTAAAAGGTAGAACCTAAGTTAATCAATGTTTTTGATTATGACCTAACTTTTAGCAAAGATATTAGAGAAAACTGAGTCTAAAAAAAAAAAAAGAAAAGAATTCCCTTTCTCATCTTCTTATGAAGGGATGACAGGTAGCCTCCCAGTTCTCTAAAGGATCCAGTTCTAAAAACACCTCTTGGATGCACCTAATCCTACAGAGATTTGATGCACTAGGGTGTTGGATACTGGGGGGGGGGGGGGGGGGGCAGGGCTACCCTCTCAATATTGAAGGTGGGGGAGGCTGGGAAGAGGAACTATGGGAGACAGGTCCAGGACTGGAGGTATGTAGGGAGAGGTGCTGTCTCCCTAATTGGTTTTTGATTTGGTCAATAAAGAAGGCAAAAGTCAATTGCTGGGCGAAGGGAAAAAGGTAAGTCTTCCAGGTCCCGGGAGGAAGACAAGAGATACAAAAAAAGAGAAGGGTTTTCTGGCCTGGCTTTGAAATGAGTAGCATGAACAACTATGTACGCCTTCAGGCACCTAGGGCTTGTGGCCCCCAGGGGGCCAAGGAGTTTGAGAGAGCTAGCTGTTAGCTGCTAAGATTAGGGCTGGAGATTATTCGACCAACAATTGAGATATCCGACTGGTTTTGAAATAATAAAGCAGTCTAGAGTTTTTCTTCTTGGAGCTAAGGTATGCAGGATAAAGAAAGAAGATGGGGCAGTTGATGACAGCTTAGCAAAGCTGGCTAGGAGGAAGAGTAGCACTTAGAGCTCAGATAGCAGCTCCCGGCTCTCCCTGGGCGGGGCTGGTGAAGGAACTGGCAAACAAGAAATGAGGCTGTTGGCAGCCAATCTCTGAGCTAAGCTGGGAGCGTGGGTGGGCTGCAGTTTTGGGCAAAGAAGCCAGAGTGTTTTTTAAATTTACATACAACAGTGTTGGGGCAGCATGTTGGATGTAATTAATTAATTAAAAATTTAAAAACCACCCCTTGGCCATAGTACCAGGCAGTGGTGTCCTTCCCAAAGAAAGCCTGGGTCAAGGCTTCTCAAACGTTTCCCACTCACTTATGACTCCTTTTTACGCACAAAATTTTTTTTCTGCAACCCAGAATTATAGGCATAAAAGCAGATATATGAATCAAACATTACTGATAATAAATGCTAAAGAAATTTATTTTGAAACAGTTCCTTGGGTTATAACTTTATCTTTTATTAAAGATGAAAGCAAATTTGTATACTAATAATATATAATGTGCTTATTTTTTGCATTAATAATTATATTTTAGCTATTTGACACTATAAGATAAAGATTATATTCAAGGCCTTCATATATGACCTCTAATTTTAATTTATAATTACAAGTCATAAGAATACCATTTTGCATAAATGTGAAATTTTTAAAAAATAGCAGAAGTATGTTTATGGCTACTTCATAAATTATTAAAATTCTATCCAAATCCCAAGAAAAATTAACAAATATTCACAAACTTCAATTCAGCAATTCAAACAAGTTTTAGAATTGAGTATTCTAACACAGTATATTCTATACTCCAGAGAAATACTAATTTGATGTTGATGTGCTGAGGGAAATATTAAAAGTCTTAATCTTCTAATATAAAACTTCATGTTTCCAGAAGAGCTGGAAACATTGTATGTAAAATAGAAACATTATAATTCATCACAGACAGCAGTCTGAATTCTGAGCTAGTGTGTTTGGAGCAGCATTTACTGGTGGTTTGTAAGATGATGTGTCCAGTGTGTACTATTGTGTTCAAAAGTCACATAATGTAGCATGGGTGAGCATGGCCACAAACTTGGACTCATTATGTGTTTGTTGTCCATTCAGAAAACTTTTACTGTTATCAATTGTTTTTTGCAAACCCTACATCCAATTACACAACCCCACATGTTTAAAAAGTAGAACTAGATAAAGTTAACAATGGTCACAATTAAAATACAGCAAGACCCCAAACTCTGTGGTGCTGAATTCAACCCTTCACTGTTTCAAAGTATATCCATGATAGGTTTCTCCTTCCCAGATTCAGAAAGGAAGACTGGATGCCTGTCCTTCACTGAATGGCTGAGCTATGAATAGCTTTGGGATTCTGAGGAAGGTCTGTTACTCTAGTTGTATAAATTGTCCACAATAATCTTCATACTTGCAGCTACTTCCTTAGCATTCACAATGCTAATTCTTCCAAAGGAGCATCACTTTGCCTGGTTTGTCACTTCTCATTGGTCCCACAGTGTGGATGGCAAGAGGTTACACGTAGCATATAGTAAGGATTCCATGAAAGGTCAACAAGGGTTTTGACTGTGTTCATTTATTTTATGGGCTAATGACTCTAAAACTTTAGACAAAGAACTGCCTAGTTATTTATGGACATTTCCTGTCCTCTATCATCTGGGCAGGAAGCTTCCTGTGCTCAGGGCCACTCATGACTCTGCAATTCAGTGATACAAAGAACTACTTCCTTCATTTCTAGTAATGCATCCCCTTTCTTCTTTCCTCTTCAACCCCTCCCCCTATCCCATACATGTCCTGCCAGGAGAGTCTAGACTCCCCAGCAGCAGGAATACTGACAGGTTAGGAGACCCAAAGGAAAGAAGCGAGACCTTCTCTTGTGTCTCAAAAGTTGAATGACCTAGGGCTTCACATACTCCTGTTCTCATTAGCTCTACAACACCCACAGGCAGCAATTAATCTTTCCAATGTTATATGCAGAACATTAGCAATTTGACAAAACAAGTTAGGCTTATTTTAACCTTTTGCTCTTCTTGTGAAAATTCCTTCCAGCCAAAAGTGAAAGAAGTTGGTTGAGATCAATTCAAGAATCAAGAACTCAAGCTCTCTGCAACACTCTGCTGGAAGTGTAAAAACCAGAAGTAACAGCAGTTAGTAGTTCTTGTCATGGCAAGAAGTTAAAAAACAACATACTTTGTTCCACTAGCAGGCTCCATGTTTATCTGGCTTTCTTTTCAATCTTTCTGTTTTAAATACCTATGCTGTACCACTCATGTCACTGGGCTTATAGGTTTGAGGGAATCAAGATGCTGGTGATTTTATGAACACTAGTGGGGAATTATCATTTGATATCTTTTTTTTTTAACTGCAAATGCTAACAAAATATAATTGTGGTCTTATACATGCACTTGAGACTCTCGTTAGATCTAAGACTCAAATGAGGAAGCAGGACACTAAAGCTAGGATTCAGGAACATAACAGTCATGTGGTGAATGTATGTTGTCTAAACAAATGAAGATATATATCCACAACTGAATTTCTGTACCGATGACATTTTTCAGTTTTAATAATTTATAGTCAAAAGCTACAACATAATAAATTACAATAGAGATTGCTTGCTTGCATTATTTTCAATAAAATAGCTCTTCAGAAAGAAAATTTCACAGGTCTTTTAAATTATTTCACTCATTAAACATATATTGCATTTATAATGATTTTAACATTTGATGCAGAACTGCCTCTAGAATTCTAAGCCAGTAGGAGTCTCCTCTTGGGATAAGTGTTTATTGGATTAAGATATATCCAACTATAGAGGTAAACAGTCCTCCCTTCCTCTCTGAGCAAGGCATTTAAGGGCTCTGGTTCTCATTCTCCTTACTTATCAAGAGTGAGGTTGGGTTTGAGGTGTTCCAAGGACTATATCAACTCTGGTTCTTACACAGTTCACAGGATGTGAGCAAACATACCCTCCTTCTTAAGGATGGTAGGACTCTTGATGATCATCATTCTCAGAAAAACTTTTCTTCTAGACATACTATACTCCTCTCTTTTCCTCTCTCCCTCCTCTCCCTCTCCCTCGCCCTCACTCCCTCTCACTCTCCCTGTATGTGCATGTTTTTAAGTGAGTATGTATCTCTAACTCCCCCCACCCCATCCTGCATCCTGACACTAGCTCTATTACCACCCTGTGTTTGCAATACCACCAAATAAAGAAGTTTGTACTCACATATGTCAGTGATATACTGATTATCTATCTGCATAAGCTGCTGTGGTTTTAAGGGTAAAATAACATGCATGGATTTTTCTGGCAGCCTAGGTACCAATCTCGGTGCCTAGCACTCTAAGATAGTACTTCAAGCATGAATTGAAGACCCCTGCACCAAAATATTGCTTAAGGGAAGCCTTTTATCATTGCACTGGAGAGCTGGGTAATAAAGCCTGTGGGGGTTGAGTCCTTTAACCAGCCTTTTTATAAGCACCCTAGGTGATTGTTCTGCCCCCTGGGGCTTGATAGACTCTGAGATATATGGTCAATAAACATGTGTTGCATGCTGAATGAATGTTTACAAAGAAGGGAAAACTTACCCTTCTCTCCAGAAAAGATTTGGGCTCAGACACGGGCAAAATGGGAGGAAGACGACTTTTAATCAGCAGCTCTTAGGGTCTGCTGCAAAGGGAAAAGCATGCTCCCTGAGGAAGAACAAATCAAGGCTCAGGTCCTCCAAGCTTATGTGTCCAGATAGTGACTCATTCCAAATTGATTCAATTGGGCTGTCCTTTTCCCTGCCTCCATGACAGCCCAAGGGTGTTCCAGAACCTCCTATGTCACTCCTACTACAAACACTTCTTCATGTTGGTAGGTAGGATGCACATATGCAGGTAGTCATCAGTATTCTACCTTGTAGAGAAGAGTTTTAGTTCCCCTTTGGTTCCCACTCCTTCGGTTTCCTCCTACTGTAGAGAAAGGTTCTGCCAACTTCCCTTCTTTGTTCCCCACCCAAATTCTAGTTCTTCCTCTCTCACCTCTCATACCATTTTAGGAAAAAAGAAAAGTGAGTGGCTACTGTTGGCTGCCTGCACATTCACTGGCCTTAAGGATTGTTGTTTCTGGAAGATACTTTCATGGGGGTTATTTTGAAACCTGTCAATCATGACCTCTCAGACACAGAGCCCCTGGGGCCATTGATATACTAGCTCTGGTGATCTCATTGTTTAGATCTGTTCACTCCTGTCTCCACAGGACTCTCTAGTGCACATTCTGAGATGGTCCACACTATTGTTTTACCTACATGGCCCACATCTAGTCAGGTAGAAACTGAAAACTTTAATGCTCCCATAACCAGGCTTTGCATTTACTGTGTGCTATGTAGGTAGAAGAGGAGCATAAGAAGATTAGGTGAGTAATAAGACATAGAGATGCACCCAACTTGCCTTCATTTTAATTTTTCAATGTGGAAATAGTATGAAAGCAATGTACATTCAATAGAACCACTCATTATAACGTTCTGAATTTGTATCTTTGCCCTGGGCTAGCAACATGCAACACCATCTTTGACATGCTGAGCAGTTTGAGCCACATTCATGGTCACAACTGAAGCAACACTGTTTCAGCCCACTACCCGAGATATTCAGAATTGGACCAAATATAGGCTCATAGGTGTCCTGAGAACACTTAACATAGACAAGGTAGGCTAATTGTATTAGATGCATTTTTAACAAGGTGCTTTCAATTTACAATGGATTTATTGGGAAAGAACTCCATTATAAATCTAATAGCACCCAGGTAGGATTATGATCAATGAAAGAGCTGGGGACAGGCAGTAGAGTGTTGGTGTTGGGAGACCATTTCAGAAGTTGAAGGGAATCATGGGTAAGTCAAGAATGGTCCAGGCATCCTGGTACAGTGCCATAATCCAAAAATTTGGGAGGCGGGGATAGGCCTGTAAAACACTGGAGGCTAACTGAGCTTAACAAGACACCATTTCACTATGTGCACATGAAGCTATGTGCAGTTGTTCAACTGAAATGTGAGACTGGGGTGAGGCTTTGAAGGACAGCAATCCAGCCTTTCAGAGAAGTGGAAAAGGAATGAGAATCATGATCTAAGAAGAAACAGTATGAACACATCACATGGTATTCTAATTGGCGTTCATACCTGTTTTCCCAAGTAGAATGTGAACATAGTACACACCAGCTCAAGGTTTAACCCACAGTTAACTTTGCTTTGCTGTAGATTTCCTGACAAGTGGCCTAACTTGTTCCTTTTATTATTTGACATTTTATACATGTAGCACTGAGTTTGGAACGTTTACTCTCATATTTCTTGTCCCCTCTTCCACAGAAACCCTTCTTCCCAATGATCCCCTCCTACTTTGAGATCATCTTTTCTTTTGACCCATAAACCTTCAGTGAAGTACGGGCATCACTAGCTCACCCCCCAAGCATGATAACCACAACTGTAGTGAATTCACCACTATCATAGCCAGAAGACACTGTTTCACGATATCCCTCCCCAAACTCTGGCTCTTGCATCGTGTCCACTCCATCTTCTGCCATGTTCCCTGAGCTTTAAAGGCGATGATACAGATTCAGGACAAAGCACCCCACTGCCATTTTCTCACAACACTTTGACCTGTTTGTGAGTCTCCATATTAACTACAGAAGGAAGCTTCTGTGATGAGATTGAGAGCGACACCAGCTTATTTCTAAGTAAAAGGTGGATGTGAGCTTATAGGAGTGAAGTAATGCAATGAAAAGAGGTGGAGGAAGAAAAAGAAGTGGAAAGGGAGGTCAGGGATGAAGATATGAGGAGGGAAAAGAGGCTATTACTTCATTCCAGGCAAGCAAGAGTGAGTTGCTCTATGGAGTAACTGGAACAACATTCCTGTCACCAGCTTAGGGGTGGTAATTAATGATTTGCTTCACTATAGAAAGAGCTCTGCAGCTTTAGCAGCACTGTCTGTGACTATTACTCATCTGTCCTATGCCTTCACCAAGTTTCACTTATGAACAGAACATACATTGATAATGGCGAGGAGTGGAACATGGTCATGAACAGAAGAAAGAACTGAATTGTGGAACTCCACATCCACAAGTAACTCTGTCCCTTTACCGGGACTCACTCAGTAGAACAGTACATTTGTTATGCCTGGTTGCCACCCACATACTGGAAGCTTGAACATAATAAAAGCTCAACCTTCAATACAAGCATTTTTAGTCTATATGCTCTATTATATACCTCGTCAGACGGGGTAGAATCCTGGCATTCACAGTTGGAATGATGTTTTTTATTTTTCTATGGTTATGATTTGTTCTATACATGTGAAACACAGTCCTGTCTAACCAGATAAACTTTAAGGGCTTTCAAATCTTTTTGTTTCCTCTTTGAATGTATATTTTAAAATACTTTGATTAGTCCTTTGAGAATTTCAGACACTATACTTTGATCAGGTTCACATTCCTTCCTCCAACTCCTCCTCCATCTACTCCCTTCCATTCTCATCCAACTTTGTGTCTTCCTCCAAGTATCAGGGCTAATTTGTGCTGGCCAAATATTCTTGGATGTGTGGCCTTCCACCAAAGTGTGATCCACTTATCAGGGGTACTTGTCTTAGAGAGAGCTGACCCTCCCTCTTTCAGCAGCTCACAATTGTCAACAGTATTTTATATACCTTTTAAGTTACTGTAGCCTATGTCAAATCCTAAATCCTTAGAACCTCACTAACTTCCTTTAGCAATTCGCTACTTAGAAATATAATTATCCTACTGAACTTTTAGGACAAGGCTTCAGATGTGTTGTGGACACTGCCTTAACTCATATAGTTATTTTAAAAAAGAATATGAACTTGATTTTATATATAAAAACAAACTATTTTGTAAAGCAGTGGTTCTCAACCTAGAGCAATGACACTTTAATACAGTTTCTCATGCTGTGGTGACACCCAGTCATAAAATTATTTTTTGCTACTTCATAGCTGTAAGTTTTCTACTGTTATGAATTAAATGTAAATATTTGATATGCAAACCCCCGCAGGGGTCGAAACCCACAGGTTGAGAACCACTGATCTAGAGTCAGTTGCCATTCCTTGTATGATGGGCATTTTATCTCCTACAAAACTGAGCAGTGGTCTCATTAGTCCATTTCCATAAATATATTTTTTTGTGAACAAAACCAGAGAAAGCATGTGATCCAAATTAGGTAAGAAGAACAAACTAAAGCTAACAGGTGGCCAGTCACATTGCAGCTTTCGTCAATGATCATATGTCATGACTTAGTGAATAAATACGATATTAATATGTTGAAGAAGAGAAAGCAGCAAGCAATCAGAGAAGCATGTGTTATTATAATGCAAGATTCACTTGGTATTCCCTCATGGGAGTCAGAGAGGAGCATTCACCAAAGATGCCAGTTACCACTTAGTTCTAGTTCCCCACAAGGTGGGAGTGCCAGGCATTCTGTATGGTTTTAAAGAGCATAGATAATGCTTGTATTATGGAGGCTCTCCTGAAATTATTTTTAAGAACTGTCAACAAATTTAAACTGTTTCAAAGTCTTGTTTTCATAAGGAGTGTGGGGTTTCCCTGCTTACTGGCCATTCACAACCAAGCACTACTAGGTGCTACCTCTGAACTAAAAGTCAAGTTTCTCATAATGGCTAGAGTCTAAAAGTGGAGGCTGGAAGCAGAATGCACTCAACCCCTAGTATGTGGCTAAGCATTGAACTATATCTAATTCTTCACCATAAGAACAAACATATATCATCTTAAAAATACACAGTGAGATGAGCCAGGCATGGTGGAAAAGTCCTGTAATTTTAGCACTCAGGAGAGTGTGGCAAAAGACTTGAGTCCAACATCATTAGCATAATCCTTTCTCAAAGACACAACATAATATTTGCATACACTCAAACTGTATGTGTGTGCATGTGTAACCACGGTTGTGTTTTAGAAAATTCTAGGCAAAGAAAAAAGAGTGAATAATTGGGTAAGTATGATATCAGAGTCCAGTTATAGGCTTTCTCTGTGATTCACACAAGAGATTGAGGTTAAACTAAGGGAAAAGAAGAGAATGAAATAAATATGTAAACTTTCCTAGGAGTCTTGGTAGGTTCATTAATGCTGTTCACAGTTTTCAGGCTCCTCCCTCTCTGGAAGCTGACTGCACTTCCTGTGTTGGCCAATGACAATGAGTGATATGAGAAAGTGATATGGTTACTGCAATGCCAGGATATTTAATTCCCACTCTCAAAGGCTCTTCTTTCCTGGCATCATCCTGACAATATCAGGACAGTGATTGTTTTACTCAAGTATCTGTGATGAGCCTAAACCTCTGCCTCTTACGCAGTAAAAAAAGAAAAGAAAAGAGAATAAAAGAAGAAAGAAAGAAAGAAAGAAAGAAAGAAAGAAAGAAAGAAAGAAAGAAAGAAAGAAAGAAAGAAAGAAAGAAAGAGAAAAAGAGCTTGGTAGGCTCTGGTACTGAGAGTTTGCTCTCAATGTTGCTGCAGTGTATTCTAACTTATCCAAAGGATTGATACTACCATGTATCCTAATCTGTCCAAAGAAGGATCATTATTACAAAGATGTTACTACAATGTTACTAAGAAAGATGTTACTACAATGTAGCTTAACCTCACTGCTACATTTGTTTTATTCTCTTCTTCTTTAGACTGCATCAGAGACAATGTAAATATACTATTTTACCTCCTATATGCAAGATACGCCTGCTTGTCAAAATCTGTGAGATGTGCATTCATTTTCTAGCATGTATTGCTCTTTTATAAATTTTCCTAGGGTTCTTTTTCTTTCTAATAACATTTTTCTTCCAGGTAACTACTATCAGTGTATTTTACTAAAACTGAGTTGCCATCTCTCTAACTTATTATATATAAAAACTTTTTTAAAATTATTTGACCTGAATGGTTAATAAATCGGTACAAAATAAAAAAATTAAAAGTGCATTATATTCATCTGCCCACTAAAGAACTCAAATACAGAGGTGGGAAGAGAAAATAAGACAACAATAACATTTATGACACAAGAGTAACCTTTGCTATTTTACTTAACCAACATTTCACCATTCATGGTCATTCTTGCAACAAGTTTCTTTTTAAAAATCTAGACGAGTTTGACAAGGGTGCACTTTAAGATCTTCTATCTCAAAATATAAAAATAGATTCGACTTCAGGGAGGCATCACTGTTTATTGTGAAGCCATGTAGTGTTAGGTTGTCTGTGGCCCTAGACTCCAGTCTTAGATTTTTTTTTTTTTTCACCAGTGAGAGGAAGTATGTCCTGCCTTGTCTTTGAACAATGACAAAAGCATGACTCCAGTGCAGTTGGATCTGTAACACTTTTGGCAAATCTAAAGTTGTTGTGAAGGAACAAAATTGAATTGGCTGTTTAGGGAATTTCATCTCAGCCTAGATAAGGCACACTGCTGCTGATAGGAAGGGAATTACAAAGAGAACATAGTCAGATTTTTAGGAAGAAATCTCCTACTGTACACTGGAGCTTCCAGAGCCTTCTAAGGGAATCGGTCACCGCATCATTGTCACTTAGCATTTTTTAATCTGAACTGACAGATCACTGGAGAATAACTGTAGGGAATAAGCCCCATACTGGCAGAGGGGATGGATTAAATCAACCATGAAAATAAGCACTGGCCCATGTGTCTATAGCCTAAAAGAAATGTGAGCGAGCAGAGTGCTGTGTTTAAACCAAGTGCAGTAGCCATTGAATTGCTTGTAATATTTTCTCTTGCAAATCTTCATTTGAAATGAAAAGTGAATCTTCATGCTTTAAAGTCAGGGTTCAGCTTGCGCTGCCTTCTCCATTTAAAGAGTCATGCAACTGTCTGATGAGCACATAAACACAGCACGTTTCTTCCTTTTCTTTTTATCTTTAATCTCATTTAGCAAATATGGATTCTCTTGTACCTCAATAAAAGAAGTATAGTTTTCCCTAGAAATATTCATGTTCAATAAGTATTAGCTGCAATTTAAATTTTTTAATGGCTAGCAAAAAGTAAATTAGCTTTCTAAGAGACAGCCAGAAATATAAACAACTGTTCTTCATGCTTTCAAAATGATGGACTTGTGTTACATGAACTTCCCAACACACATAAATGTTCTGTTCTACACTAGACTCACCTAGTACTGAGAGAGTGGGGAATAGACTCAGCAATGCTCAGTGAATCTGAGCCTTTTTTTTTATTGGATATTTTATTTACATTTCAGATGTTATCCCCTTTCCCCATCCCCCTACCTAGGAACCCCCTATCCCATCTCCCCTACTCCTGCTTCTATGAGGGTAAGCCCCCCCCCACCCACCCACCTACTACCACCTCCCTGTCCTAGAATTACCCACACTGGGGCATCCAACTTCATAGGACCAAGGATCTCCTCTCCCACCTATGGCTGACAAGGCCATCCTCCCGTACATATACAGCTGGAGCCATGGGTCCCTCCCTATGTACTCCCAGACTGGTAGTTTAGACCCTGGGAGCTCTGGTTGGTTGGTATTGTTGCTCTTCCCATGGTGCTAAAAACCCTTTCAGCTCCTTCAGTCTTCTCTCTAACTCCTCCATTGGGAACCCCATGATCGGATCAATGGTTAGCTGTGAGCATCCACCTCTGTATGTCAGTGTCTGGCAGACCTCTAAGGAGAAAGCTATGTCAGGCTCCTGTCAGCATGCACTTCCTGGCATCCACATCAGAATCTTCGGTCCTTCTCAGAATTTCAGCCTTCTTAATCAAACAACTTGATTATGAGTGAGCAACCACCTTCAGGGACACTCCCAGTCCCCCTACAGGATTCTTCAAACTACTGCAAACTGTAAGACAGAGATCCCAAATACTGGAGTAAAATTTTCAGGTGGGAAAACTTGGCCTCATCTTTAGAGCAAATGGACTTCACGTCAATAATCAACTTTCTATACACAATCCCTACAGGGTTATGCAAACATAGGTCAAGCAAATCAAGAAACACATTAGGAGCTATTCAGGGGAACTTAATGTCAAATGCCTGTTAAGATTCTTGGGGTTCTGGTGTGATATTACATTTATACCACAAGAGGACTTAAAAATTTGATGGAGACCAGTAGGAAAGAAGTTTTTATACCTTCACTTTCTTAAGGAAGGTCTTTCAAATATTAATAGAACTACGTTTCCTCGCATTAATCATTTGACCTATAGCTCATGGAACCTATATACTAGGTTCCTCACAGCTGCTACGCTACAGCAGTGTTGCTGTCTCAGAGTCCAGAGATGAACTGGCAAGACCACAACTGGGCCTGATTACTTGTGGAGATTGACATCCCATCTTTGTATCCTCGACCCTTTTTGGTGTCTCTACCTCCTTTTCTATCAGACTATCTGAAACACTTTGCTTTCAAGGGAGCTGAATTTATTAAGAAGTGCACATGTATTCATCCCCTTATAAGCTATTTTTGTCAATTGAAGGTGTTTATAGCACTTGAAGATTCCGTTAAGTATGAACTTAATCATCATCATCACACCGACTAAGCCAGGTAGGTGGACTAATCCAGGCAAGCTTCTTAGGGGAAAAATGACAGTTTCATAGATCTGCATTTAATCTTCATTGGAAAAAGCTCATCACTTAAAAATAAGTTTAAGGCCAGGCAGTGGTGGCGTACAAGCTTTAATCCCAGCACTTGGGAGGCAGAGGCAGGCAGATTTCTGAGTTCAAGGCCAGCCTGGTCTACAGAGTGAGTTCCAGGACAGCCAGGGCTACACAGAGAAACCCTGTCTTGAAAAACCTAAAATAATAATAATAATAATAATAATAATAATAATAATAATAATAAGTTTAAGGTCTAAACCAGGCCTTAGTTTGGCTTTGCTTTTGAGAGTTTAGCAATAGAGCTCTTTACAGAAGGGGAGTTCTCTCAGAACTTTGAAGGCATTGCTCCTCTGCTTTCATTCAAAGAGTCTCATTAATAAAATGGTAATGGTGCCAGATTCCTAGCTCTTGATTGGTGGCCTGTTTTCTTTGCAAAATCCTTTCAGATTTAAAAAAAAATCTATTTCTCTTTGGTGTTCTTCAATTCCATGAGTAGATTATTCAGGGTAGGCCTTGTTTTTTTAATATTGCTTAGACCTAGGTAAGAATGTGAGTGGAAATCCCAAGGACTGGGGAGAGTAGGAGGCGAGCTCCATATTGCAGTGATATTGTAGATTAATAGGCTTGTTTAAGTAAGTGTAAGGAAAGAATCTTACTTTGGGGTGCTCACATACACATTAAAAATCTTGATTCTTTTCCAGGTGGCTTTTACACTTTCTTTAGAGTACAGTCTTTACATTAGTTTTCTAATACTTTTAGGTCTAGCTTTGATCCACTCTACCAGACAAGGTAGTGAGAAGGTCAGCTGTTCTATGAAGAGACCTCAGAAAAGGCCTCGAAATTCAGGGGCTCTGGTTCCATTTGTGTCTTCAGCTTCTCTGATATCACTGGCCAGGTGCTGCCCCTTCCTTCTGTTTTATCGAAAGCTCAGCTCTCCCCTTTCACCTTCCCTGTGTAATGATCAATCTGATATGTCTTGTAATTCATTCCTCTTAAATGTATTCCAACAACCATATGTCCCAAAATCTCAATAAAGGCAGGAGAGATTAGTGACTTATCATGGGGGTTCCAGGAGTCTGTTTTCTTCTCTACCCTATCCATCACACTTTTTTTCCTCCAGAGCAAGTTGTTTGAATGAAATATTCTTAAAGTTCCTAAGGAGATGGATAGGGAAGTAGGCACGTTTGAAGGTCAAGGGAAGAGCAGACCCACATACTTCTTGTAAGCTGCTAGGAGCCCCAGGGACACTGTCTCCTTGTCCTCTGGGAATGTTCTTCAGAATGTTGATTTTTGTGACACTCTGGAACCTCTTTCCTAACAAGCTCCCTTGGTAATTCTGGCCTGTAGCCAAAAATGGGAAGTGGTGGAAGCCATCAAGCTGAAACAGGCCTGGCCTATCCATCCAGACTATTGATGGAAATATGCATAGATGTTTTCGGGGAAGAAATGTTCTCTTTACTCTAGACATCTCAAGTAGTAATATAGATCTCTGTCTTAAAGACATAGGGGAGAAAAAAGGGTAAGGACCTATGCAGCTGCATTTTGACATTAAGTCCAGATGGAGACCGAGGCCCATCATCTCAAAGGCAGCATAGCAGTGTCTTGTTTCTGACTGTGGCTGAGAATAAATGCAGATTTCCCTTCGCCTTATGTGAATTTTCTTTCTTCTTCTTTTCTTTTTTTTTTTTTTTTTTTTTTTTTTTTTTTTTTGGTTTTTCAAGACAGGGTTTCTCTGTGTAGCCCTGGCTGCCTGGAACTTACTCTGTAGACCAGGCTGGCCTTGAACTCAGAAATTCGCCTGCCTCTGCCTCCCAAGTGCTGGGATTAAAGGCTTGCTGTGCCACCACTGCCCAGCTCTGTGAATTTTCAAAGTCCTGTCCTTAACCATCTATATTTTTTTCATCTAATTTGCAAAATTTTGTCTACTAGAGTAAGCTGTATTTGTCCTCAATGGGGACCAGAAGTCCAGCTTGATTTGATGTTATTGCCTAAGGAGTGTGAGTACGAATGTCTAATTTATTAAGTCAAATTCTTCCTCTTAAGTCATACTGGATGCCATATTCCACTCTTCTAGAGAGCTTGTGCCTCAAGGTGACTATACTGAGGCCCTCTCCACTCTCCTCCACCCATACATCTTGCCTGCTCACTCCTATCACCCCTGTTCTCTACAAAACCCCAAGGGTCATGCTCAGATTGGCATCCTATCCTCAAACAAACACTTCACTTCCCATCAGCAGATCTTTAAAAGGTAGTTTGTCTACAGTAAGGCCAATATTATGTGTGAAGAAACTACCTCAAGAAATAAATGACATCATTGAACAAATACTTTTCTTTTTTTTTGTTTAAGTATTTGTACCTCCATCTTAAGAGCATGGCCACGGAGGGCATTTATCTACAAATTGTAGCAGGAAATGTAAAATCACCGTGATTCTGAAGAAGAAAAAAAAAGGTACCATCTCACACTAACTCCAGCTACTTTCTGGCCCCAGCGGTCTCACTACCTAGCCCCACTTAGCGACTGCCCATCTAGCAGTTCTCTGACCCAAAAGCTCCGATGCTGGATGCAAAAACTAGCATCCTAATCTTGTAAGCCATATTAAATAAATTCTCCGGTGGCCACTTTACATATTGTCCTCCAAATGTTCCTGTCCAAAACCCATCTCTCTCTCCCACCTCCCCTCTTCCTCTCCCTGACCCGAAAGTCCTGCCTACTCCTCACCCAGTGATTGGTCCCCTGAAATCTTTATTCATAAGGGGAAGATTCTGCCACATTTCTCTTTTCTGTCCAATAAAAAAAGAAACTTTTCTCTCAAATATAAGCTGAGTATAAGTATTACCATTCTGTAATTTACAAAGTACAAGATAGACCTAACATCCAGTCCATCATTTTTGTCAATTAAATAGAACACTCTGCCATCTATCCTAACTTAAAAGACTTATAATTCTACACCTGACTTACGTCCTGGTTTTAGATTGTATGCTATCTGAAAACCATCCTCTCAAATCTATATCATCTTTCTCAATGCAAAACAGCTTGGGTTAGCTATGAGAGTCTTCAACCCTGTCAGAATCCAAGAGTGACTAATATTACCTGAAAATATGAGAAGCACAAACATAGGTTTCAAAATTTAGCCAATTTATATAGACCACTGATCACCTGGACAGTCCCTTATTCTTCAAAACGTTGGAGCATCAGTCTTCAGCCTTCTGGCCCAGGATATTCTGAAAGACCTTTGTAACGGAGAATTTTGAAGGTATGATTACCCTGTTTTGGCAGAGATTATCAGTCAACTATTACACATAGTGTGTATTTTTTTCTAGACAGTATTTTGTCTGTAGATGAATTGAGGCAATTCTTACCTAGTGGCTGTCTTACCACAACTGAAGCAACTCCATTGATGCTCAATTTCTTCTTTGAATCCAAGAAAAGGGTGCTGTCAGGAGCAGACAAGCCTCTAGTCAAATGATCTTTATTAAAGAAATATCCATAAACGTCATATTTTTGGACTTCTGACACCATTGAAGACTATCAATGCAAAGCCTTTCTGAACTGTTAAGCCTTGACAACTCTCAGCCATTTCTAATTGAAATATCTCAAAAACACCCTTTTAATTAACACAGAACCATGAGCTTGCTATCTGGCCCTTAACTCATATTGCTCAATCATCTAAAAGCAGTTTATAACAGCAGTTATAGAAGGACTGGGTCTATGCCTTGGATTCTTAAATGTGTTGTATAGGCACAATGCCTATATGAGATTAACAACATTAATCCCAATTTTATATCAATAAGAAATTCATACCAATGAAAACTTTAAATTCATATCAAATAAATTCTGTACCAGTATAAAAGACTATAACTTCAACTTTGTATCATTATAAAAATTTCTACCAAATAAGATTATGGCTGCACAATCAATTCTAGCTATTTCCTCCCTGTTCCAATTATGACCATTTCAACATTCCCCAGAAAGACAACTAGAATAACTACCTCTAGATCCCCAAGTTCAGGAAAACGGGTCTATGGCTCGTCATAACTTCTTCTAGCTGAATATGGCCGTTGAGATATCTTTGAGCGGGGAGGAAGGGTAAGGAAAAGGAAGGAGTTGGTTGGCCTTAAGAAGGCCACACCAACGATTGTTTTAGTCTCTAATGTCTGTGTCCTGACTGGATCCAGCTGAAAGTCCAAGAGATCAGGAGTTCAAGCAGGTCAGTTCCGCATGTCTGACAATGAGACTCAGCAAGGCTGTATATTCTGTAATATACAAATCTCAAAGCAAAATTTAGTATCATCAAGATATCTATATGGTTGTATTAGTCTGTGTAGGATGCTCAAATTAGTTAGGATGAAATTTTACTGTAGTCATAAGTCTTAATTAGTGCCATGTGAAGAATGGGACAAAGAATCTTTGTTTGTTTGATTCACCTGAATCTATTTTCGGGTGGTATTCCTCTGTCATATCTGATCTATATAACTCTGAAAGGTATATAGACACTAATCACCTTTGCTAAAAATGCAAAGGCATAAGCTTTCTCCCAAATCAGCATATCCTTGAGACAATAACCAGAAAAGCCATTAGCTTGACTTCTCTCCTGGAAGAATAATATAACCACAAAACTCAAAATCACACCCATTTTGAAAATTAAAACAATTTAAACCAAATGAAGTAAACTAAGGTACTGTATGTTCCCATTTTAGGCTTTTTTTTATTCTGTCATGCCAGGAAATTAATCCAGCATTCCCGTGAAGCCCACACACAAAAAGAATTTCCTGTAGACTTTAATATACCATCTATCTGTTACGCTCTCTACCTGGAGCCACAGACATCTATCGACTCCTGTGCATAGTAGGCAGTTATCATTGCTCTCTCCTTAAGAATCGGTACATTTTCCCTATTCTAGTTCCAAACCACTGGCAAAATTCCCCACGGTGATGCGGACAAAAATCTGTATATAAATCTATCCTAAAAACAAATAATCCCAATTTTATAAATTCACAGTTCAATCATTATATGCTCCAAGAAGTAGGCAGCTTCCATTCTCTGCTCTCTGACTCAGAGCAGTCTCTTTTCACAGCAGGGGACTTCAGAGCCCTCTTTCTTTGTTTCAAGGTTCCCATGGTTGAGTCATGTGACTTGATCCCATTCCGCTCACCAAACCTCCAAACTTATAACTAAATTTCTAACTCATAGGTTAAAAATCTTACATTTCTGGTGGATTCTTGCCTGCCACGTTGGATGTCATCTGTAGTAAAACATAAAAATAAAAAAAATAAAAAAAAAAAAGTATTTGCTTTCATGAAAACCCTTACGGGGAATGGTTTACCCCATCTATACATGCAATTGTGTGGTGTTCATGGGCTTTGGAAAGTTGACAACTTATTACAGAACCACTGGGCGCATTGGCAAGATGTGTATGCTTGGGAAGGTTATGGAATCATTCTGAGCCTGAACTACGTAGCACAACATAGCATTGATAGCATCTGCCAATTAAGTTATCTTGAAAGCCACTTCATGATATTCAGTGGCAGCCCTTTATAAACTACAAGACATTGTTACTTTTAACCTACACTGTGTTCCACCTGTGTGCAGAGCAGCCAGAGTTTCCAGAAACCATTGTTCTGGTGAGTTACATGACTTAAAATTGACTCTGTTGTCAGGTCCAATGGACATCTCCCCACAAAGGGCAGGCCAACACACTCAAAACTGAGTATAGGCCCAGTTCAACATGGACTCTAGGAGGATTTACAGCAGTTAGATAACAACCAGCACTCCCAGGAATTTGTAAAGCAGGTTCCTGTCTGCCAAAAAAAGAGTCATTTTCCTTACCTCTGACAAAAAAAAGATATATGACTTTTCAATTTGCAAATACCTGTGGCACCTATCAGCATCTCAGGATCCATGCTGGCCTTCAGGCTTCCTCAGACTCACTCTAGCATCTTAGCCCTCTTCAGCTGCTCTTCCCTAAACTCCCTTCCGCTCCTGGGCTTCCTTTCCCTCAGCTACTCACCCTTCTTATAACCCAGCTACTATGCTGTCTCTATTCTCTATCCCCTGCCCTTCTCCCCTCTCTCACAGAGAGCCTTGGCCATGTTATCTCCTGGACAGCATCAGTCTCTCTCTCTCTCTCTCTCTCTCTCTCTCTCTCTCTCTCTCTCTCTCTCTCCTTCTCCTCTCTCCTCTCTCTCTCTTCTCTCTCTCTCTCTCTCTCTCTCTCCAGTTCTCCCTCCCTCCCTCCCTCTCTCTCTCTCTCTCTCTCTCTCTCTCTCTCTCTCTCTCTCTCCAGTTCTCCCTCTCTCCCGCTCTCCCTCTCTGTCTGATTTTTCTTCCAGATGTCTCTGTCCTTACTCTCATATCTACAAAAAAACCCAAACTTCCCATACTATGGAGTGATCATTCTGGCAGTTTCTTCACTGCACCCCCACTAAATACAGCTTTATGTCAGAAACCACTCATATGCACCTGAATGATTTTGTCAGCTTTCTATTGTAATAAACACCATAACCAGCAGCACTTGAGGACAAAGGGGGTTATCATGAAGGGAAGTTAGCAAGAATTCAAAGCAGGAACCTAGCAGAAACTGAAGCAGAGGCCATGGAGGAATGTTGTTTCCTGGCTTGCTCCTCATGGCTTCCTCAGCCTGCTTTCTTACACTCTCTAGCTCCATCCTTGTAGACAGGGAGAGAGGGAGGACTTTAAGCTGGGTCCTCCTGCATCCATCATTACACAAGAAAATGCTCTACAGGCTTGCCCATAGACCAGTCTGAAGGAAGCATTCTCTCAACTGATGATCTTAACAGATAACACTAACTTATGTCATGTTGACCAAATCTGACAGAACATTATGATACCTCTTGGCCTTGCAGAACCTATGCCTCTCCAATGGGCACAGTGTGTTCTTCTCTAAGCAGATTGACCTCTCAGTGCTCTCAAGGAACAGACTAAAGAAGTTCACTAGTAAGACTTGAAGTCAAGCAAATAAAAGCCAATAGTCCTGAGTTCAGCCCTTTCCCAGGGACAACGCTGTGGACTCCAGACCTTGAAGCCGTGAGGAAAGGATGAGGATGCAGGCTGTGCAGGCTGGGCCTTGGCATGTGAGCACAGAGTTAAAGACATCCTTTCCTAAATAGAGTGAAGTATATAAAATTAGCTATTTTATTGACTTTAAGCATATAGCTCAGTAGCCTTGAGAACCCTACCAATGTTGTCCAACCTTTTCCATTATCTAGATCTAGAATTTTTTCATTGTCTCCAACCAAAATTTCACAGTCATTAACAGTGGAATTAGCACTCCTCCTGCTCCAGACCCTAGTATCTGGCCCTCCACTTCCTGTTTGTATTCACCTATTCTGTCCATCTATTATTAGTGGATTCATACTGATGAATGGCTCCTTTCAGATACCACATTTTCAAGGTTGCTCATTTTTATTTTCTTGACATTATCTCTCTCCCTACAATTAGGTATACTCTAGGAAATTAGGATAAGAGCGGGCTTGAAAAATCATCACTCAGCATGCTTTTGGTGGGATCCTTAGTCAGTTTTAAAAAGACTCATTAAATTCCTTCCTACTCAGCATGGATAGTCTCCCTCTCTTTGGGTATTCTTCCTCTGTGTACATTATTTTTAATAGAAAAGTATTTATAATATTAATAAATTTCTCAAATCAATAGTTAATTGCACAATTCACATAGCATAATGTCTAATGTTTATTCTATTAGTACACATATGCTATTCCAGACACTAAATAATGTCACTATCACTTCTGGACAAACCTATCACACTGCTTGTCCCCTGAGAGCAAGATGCGACTTCCCTTGCTTGGCACTGTCTTCTCTATTAAACAGTACCCAGCACATAGTAAGGACTGTAAATATTTGTTGAATAAGTGAATGCATGTAATGATGCAAAAAAAGAGAAATAATAGTAAGTCATGAGGCGTACTACAGCAGGATTCCTGCCCTGTGGTCCCTCTAACAATACACAGAGGGCTGAGTAATGACCCTCCATGGCCTCTGATTTCAGCACTGTTCTTAATAGAAGAGACTAACTGATAACAAGCAACAGCGTGCTATCCAACATAGATGTCCAGCTATTACACATTTTCTTTGTCTGCTTGTTTGAGAGACAGACAGAGACTGAACACACACACACACACACACACACCGCACACACACACACACACAGAGAGACAGAGACAGAGAGACTGAGAGACAGAGACAGAGAGACAGAGAGATTTAGTACTGACACCCAAATCTCCACAAGTAGCCAAGAATTTAAGCAGAGACATAAGAGGAAATAGAGAACTCATAGATTATAGCCAGAGGTCAATAGAATTGTCAGAACATGGAACAAACCAGATTTTAACTTGTGGAATACTTTGTGTATTTGTTGGGGTTCTCTAGAGACACAGAACCCATGACTTTTTATTTTTAAATGAAATTCTTTATATTGCTTTACACAATGTAGTCGGGCAATTCATAGTGCTGGTTTTGTCCTGAGAGTCAGTTGCTATTCCAGCTGTAAGGTTTGATGCTTCAGAGCCTCGATCTGGTGGCCTAGAGAATTCCTGGAGAGTAGCTAGTCTTCAGTCTATGTTGTGGGCAAAAGACCTGAGTTAAGATGTCAGCAAAAGAATGTAGTGGCAACACTGGTGGCAGCAGTGACTGTGGAAACAAAAATACAGACAAACTTGGGAACCAGGTAAATAGGCTCACCAGCAAGACTTAAAGACAAACAAAAAACTGCTCCACTTCTGGAGGAAGCTTCCATATGGGGCCACATTCAGGGTAGGTCTTCTCACATCCAGTAATGTAACCAAGAAAATTCCTCAAAGGCTAATCTAATGGAAATAATCTCTCACAGGTGTTCAGTGAGGCTTATCCTAGATCCTGTCAAGTGGACAATATTAACCTTCCACCTTGTTGTTGGAGAGTTTCTAGCCCATTTCTTTAGTCCATCCTGAATTTGTTGACTTTGCTTCTAATTTGGGGATATCCTGTTCTCTATACTCAGATACTACTCATCTGAGTATCTTGGTTCTGCCAGGCTTTTACAGTCAAGTCCTGTCCTAAGGTTCTGTGCCTATGTCCCGAGAAGAGCTAGAAAAGTGTGTAAGCGCAGGGAAGTCGCAATCTGATGGATGCATCTCACAAGAAACTTCAGGCCCATCATTAGCAGGCATGTCTAACCTGCAGCCCAGCAAGCTGAGAATACATCCCAACAGAAAATCATAATCTTATTTTCTATATGTGATTTCTTCTTCTTTTTCTCTTCCTTCTCTTTCTTTTTCTTCTTCTATAACTGGGTTGAGTAAATTCTCAAATGTGAACTTTGTAGATGATACTTCTATTTCTCAATGTCAGAAAGTTTGGCATACCTGGGATTTTTCTGCTTTATTTTCAATAATACCAAGATTATGGCTTTTCCCTCTATAAGTCTTCCTGAACATTCCAGAAACCAAAGCTAACCAATTAATTCTATGTTTATTATATCAACATGTCTAATATTAAGAGTTCACACTGCCATCAATGTCTGCCACATATGGAAAATATCCATCCTCAGTCAGGAACCTACCTTTAGAAGGTATTCTTGGAAGAGGTACGACTGACCTAAGTGACCTAGAACACTCAGTCTGAGCATCAAAATCATACCTGAAACTACCAAGATAGCTTATGGTTCTACTCTCTACAACCATCTGAACAATCAAGGAAGAAGTAACAATGTTTTACCTATGATACCCAATGATTATTTGACAATTCAGCACGCACTATGGTATCTCTCCTAATGGCACCTTCAATGGCCTAGATCTTTCTTTCACTTATTTGATAATTTCTTGTGATTCAGTTTACTGTTTGTATTAGTTTCATTTCTGTAGCTGTGCTAAACACTATGACCAAATGCATCTTGGGGAGAAAAGGGCTTATTTTGGCTTACACCATGAATCACAGCATTCATTGAGGATTCATTGAGGAAAGCCAAGGTAGGAACCATGGAAGAATGCTGATTATTTGCTTGTTCCCCATGGCCTCAGCTTGCTTTCTTATACCACCCAAGATGACCTGTCAAGGGATGACATAGCCTGCATAGTAATTATTAATCAAGAATATATCCTCACATACACCCTGTTTTAGTTAGGGTTTGATTGCTGTGAAGAGACACCATGATCAAGGCAACTCTTATAAAATAAAATGTTTAATTAGGACTGGTTTATGGTTGAGTAGATTCTCAAATGTTCAATTTGTTATCATTGTGGCAGGAAGCATGGCAGCATCCAGGTAGGCATAGTGCTGGAGTAAAAGTTGAGAGTTCTACATCTTGATCCATTGGCAGCCAGGAGGCAGTTCTATACACTGGGTGAAGCTTGAGCACTGGAGTCCTCAAAGCCCACCTACACAGTGACACACTTCCTCCAACAAGGCCACTCCTCCTAATAGTGCCACTTCCCCTGGGCCAAATGTATTCAAACCACCACACACCCTAAGGAATCTGTACACTACTACATAGACACCTCTACTTCCATGTTCATCACAGTCCTCTTCATAATAGCTAGAAAATGGAACCAGCTCATATCTCCATCAACTGACAAGCAGATAATAAAAATGTACAAATACACAATGACATTTTATTCAGTTACAAAGAAAAAAATAAATTATAAAAGTTGCAGGAAAAAATGAATAAAACTGAAATATAAATATACTGATGTAAGTAAACCCACTCAGAAAGAGAGTATAGCATATTTTCTCTGATATATGGATCCTAGTTCTCACTCTTTAATTGTATGCCTTTCCATCAGAGGATCTTGGGAACCAAAGAAACCAAAATGGAGACAGTTGAGAAGGCTTTCTTTAAGGCAAGACTGACCATACCACATAGGGTAAATGATGGTGCTATTCAGAATAGGGCATGTTTTCTTTGAGATCTCAAGGATTATTTAGAGTACAGGAACAATCAGCTTGTGTCCTAAACCTGAACATTCAATGAACGATTGATCAAAAGTACTTTTGATTCCATCTGCAATAAGTGTGCATAGATTTCTCTATTATCTGGATTCTCTAGACAAAAGAGTGTAACAATTAGCAATACAGTAATCACACCATGCTTTTATAATATAAGTAATACAGAAGCTTTTTTTAACATATGTGGGAGGTCTTGCATGGGTTATATACAGTCGTTGTAAATAGGAGATGTGAGATCCCATGAATTTGAGTATCCACAGAAGTGCTGGAAACTAAACCAATCCCAAAGAACATGAAGGACAACTATGGACTCTTACACTTTCTACTCTGGGCTTTTGGAACTGATCTCACATAGATCTCATCCTATGCAATGCTGTGCAATGCTCAGGCTGTATGGTCCTATTTAAGTGTAGGGCTCACTAAGGAAACCTTAACATTCAAAATGAGGAATTGTTTTTAATACATAGTTGAATTGTAGAAACTGAACAAATAGCAAACTGCAGGATTCCTGGCTACTCTTTGGTCATATTAAATTATTTATTTTGAAAGTTTCAAGTCATTTTTTTCATAGCCCTCTCTTCTCTAGGAAGTTGAGCATTTGAGAGAATTTTGCTTTCCTTTTCCTTTTCAAAATCTTAAGGTATGTTTTTATATATGTGTTCTTTCCTAGCTTAAATGTCATATTTACTATTAGCCCTGTCAAGTGTATTGTAACCAGATGTAGAAAATAAGTACCAGAAGATAGTAAAATCTTGGATATTACATGTCTGGGATCAGTTTTGTCCCCCAGTGTACCATATTATCTGTGAACAGCATTTGTGTAGTCATCTATGTCTTTGACCTTTCTCAGTTTTCTTATTTTTTACTTTCTGTTCATATTTCACTTTGCCTTATAATATGAGATATTGTGTTTCTGTAGCTCATATCATCAGGTAGTTGATTTTGACACTTATTAGACCAAGGTTACATATATTCTTACATATTTCTTCCTACTTTCTTTATACCCACCACATATATGACCACATCTGACTTCCCATTACTGTGATGCTTCAGATACGAATCAGATGCATTGGGGTTTTGCTCAGGTTTATGCCTTTGTAGTCAAGCTGCTATTAGAGGAAATATCTGAGTAATGTGAGCGCATGAACACAATGCATTGAAGACACATCTGGGACCCTGTCTCATTAGTAGGTCAGGGTCTGTTGCACTTGTCTGCCGATACCTATCTGCCAATATTCTGAAATCTTTCCAGTTTCTAAATGGTGATTTAGATTAATGCTTTTCTAATCCAAATGAAACCATGTGGTATTGAATGCAGCCATGAGAATAAGTACTGTTATATGCCACACTTAAAGAAGCCTAGACACACCTGGTTTGAGTGGGGCAGGAGATGAGGTGCGATCAGATTCCACTGTCTGTCACCACAGCACAAAAGATGCCAAACATCACTTTTCCAGGAATCCCAGAATGCAAGAGATCTTGAGGGTCAGAATTGATTTGGTATTCTTGATTTTCAATCAAATGTGATTTTGGATGATTAAAAGGAATGAGAGGAAAATGAAATAGGCTTTCAACATTCTGTAATGAGAATGATGACTGAGTCACTGATGAGTCATACAAGACCTGGGGCACAGAGGACGCTGCTAACCCACCTATGCAGCCTCACCCTCCTTGAGTAAAAAATAATTGTTATCTGATATCTAATATATGCCATGGCTGATTGTGAGGATCATCTTCGTGTCTCTGAAGTTTAGGTGACTCAGAACCTCCTTGACTCTTCGTTTCAGCCAGTCAGTCTCAAAACTGCCCCTCTAATTGTCACTCAAGTCATGATTTCTGGGTATTTCTTCAGCTAGATGTTCTCTCTCTTCACTTCCTTCTCTGAAACCTTCTTTCTATAGTCTCATGGAGTCCTGGGTTCGCCTTTCTGACACCAGCTCAGAAAGGACTAGGTGAAGCCTAGAACCGGTGTGGTCCATAGTCTGCCTCTTCCTTCCAGAGGGTCAGATGCCACTATGCCGGGAGGGGAAAGTCATAAAGTCATGTTTTATGTGGTTCTGTGTCCTCTACTTTCTCCTTCTCAGGGTGTCCAGATGCTGCTGCATACCAGTGTAGATGGATGAAGCAGAGTCTGGAATGGGCAGAATCAAGTACCAGGGGGTGAGGAGAAGGCCTTCTCCAAGGATCTTAGTGTTATGGCTCTTTTGGGTGAAGGTCTTCTCCAACAACCTTTAATGAAGCAGCTGTCTGAGACGATCTTAGCTTGTGTATATTTCTGTATTCAGAGTGAGCTTCAGTACATATACCTTTTTCATGGTGAACCAAGATTTACATAATTTGGGGGTAAGAATATCCAGAATGGAAGAAGCACATTGGCTGAAAGCCAAGGTACTGAGATGCCTCATTAGCATAAGGAGGTGTTTCAGGTGCTGGGCCACATGACTACCTATGATCACCTGGTTGGGGTCACTTTGGTTATATGCTCCAAGGCAGGCATAGAAGCAGGGAGGGATATAGTTCCACTCCTGCTAGTCTCAGGACGAGATGCTAAATCTCAAGTTTTGAGATTTCCAGGTTTGAATATGTTCCATTTTACCAGTTCTATGCCCATTTCTCTGGTGGCATGGTTCACTTCCCATACAGGGCCACATCCACCATGATGCTTGCCCTCACCCCTCAAGCTGATCTAGCTTTCTTTTGTCGGGTTTATACCATGTATCATCTAATTAATTAACAATTATGAATCTAGCTTTTACTTCTGCTGGAATCCTGTAATAACTACCTCCAAATGGCATTTTTTACAGATTAATATTGTGTCCTTAAAAACACTGTAAGCTTCTATAAGGTAAAACTCTTTCTCCTTAAATCCTGCATCCTGTCTGGCACCCTACCATTATCTATGTGGCATTCAATGTCTCTTATAAAAATGATCCTTTACAAAAGCAGACATAAGTTAATGTTCCTGCTAGCTACACTCAGTATGCATGCATTTTCAGGTATAACTGTTGTATGAAGGCATGTATATTATAAACAGTTCAAATTAGGTATTTTTCTAGATTTATAAACTGAGATTGCCCTAGTTAATGAACATCTGAGAAGTAACGTTGCTTGTTCCAGTGCAGAGATAGCTTTCCACAGACATACAACTCAAGAAAACCTTAAAGAATTAATTTATTCTCTTAGCTCTTTGAGATGCTGGAGCACCTGAAACCAATTCACAGCCACCAACCACAATCCTTTCAGTTTAAGAACTTTGTCTGATTGGTGGTTCAGTCTCTGGGAGCCCTTAACAATCCAGGTTAGGTGACTCTGTTGGACTTCTTGTAGAATTCTGTCTCTTCCAGGTCCCTCAATCCTTCCTCCGACTCTTCCATAAGACTCCCTGAGTTCCATTTAATATTTAGCTGTGGGTCTCTGCATATATATTTCTATCAGCTGCTGGGTAGAGTCTCACAGAGGACAGTTATGCTAGGCTCCTGTCTGCAAGCATTACAGAGTATCATTAATAGTGTCAGGAGTTGGTTCTTGCCCATGGAATGGAGCTCAGGTTGGGCCAGTCATTGGTTGGTCATTCTGTTAGTCTCTGATCCATTTTTGTCCCTATACTTTGGGGCTCTCAGAGACTGAACCACACCAATCAAAGAACATACAAGGACTGGACCTAGCCCACCCCACCCCCCATATATATAGCAGATGCGCTGCTTATCTTCCCAACAACTGGAGGGGGAACCTTACCCTGACTCTGTTGCCTGCTTGTGAATCCTCTTCCCATAACTGGGCTGCCTTGTCTGGCCTCAGTGGGAGAGGATGACTAGTCCTGCAGAAAGAGACTTGAGGTCCCAGGGAGGGTTGGTACATGAGGGGGGACCTCTCCCTTCTCAGAGGTGAAGTAAAGGGAGGGATGGAGGGACTGTGTCAAGATACAAAGTGAATAAATTAATTAATTGATGGAGAAAAATCTTTGATCAGCAAACAAAAAAAAAAAAAATTGAATCATACAGAGTTCTTTTACTCCAAAAAAACCCTGAGAAGTCTGTACTCGCTTTAAAGCAGAACACCGTTAAACCAGGATGTCTGAGCAAATGGGTGGAGGTCTGAAGTAACAGTGAAAGTGATGCCACTAATGGCTCTGATAGTGGATGGAAAGAAGATTGCTAACAATTTAGTGTTCTGTTCGTAACTCCAGTCAAGCATTTACCAAAAAAATTAAGCGGGTTGAACTTTGGAAATCTAAATCAAATCTTGAAAGCATGAGTATATTTTGCAGATGGAAAAGAAGAGAAAGCAGGAGAAAGTGCTTAAAACCCGTCTCCATCCTTGGTGCATCTCTTTAATGCAGTGCTTTTAAGCAACGCTCAGAGCTTTGAGAATATCTGCTGCGTTACACGCTGGTCCGAAGTTGTAAAAATTTTCACAAGAAATGATTTTGTTTCTCCCAGAGTTCCACAGTCCTCTGTCATGCCAAGGAGCTTCAAGGAGAGAGGGCAACACTCTGTAAGGTGGACCTTTGTCAGTGTGCACAGGACAGACACACCGTAACTGCTCTGTTTCACGCCATCCTTCCTTCCTGTCTTCCTACAGCTACCTCATCCCTGAACTCCCAGCTACAACAGCTCCAGCAACTCCAGCTCCAGCAGCAGCAGCAACAACAGCAGCAGCAGCAACAACAGCAGCAGCAGCAGCAGCCACCTCCTCCACCAACCAGCCAGCACCCACAGCCAGCCTCACAGGCGCCCCCACAGTCTCAGCAGCCGCAGTCCCAGCCCACCCCGCCTCACCAGCCACCACCTGCCTCCCAGCAGTTGCAGGCTCCCCCAGCTCAGCTGCAGCAGGCTACTCAGCCTCAACAGCACCAACCTCACTCGCACCCCCCGAACCAGAACCAGCCATCTCCAACCCAGCAGAGCTCAAGCCCCCCTCAGAAACCCAGCCCGTCTCCAGGACATAGCCTTCCATCACCGCTCACACCGCCTAACCCTCTACAGGTATGCTTTCCATCCTCCTAGAGAGTGTGGACTTTCCCATGGTGTTGTACAGTCCCCACAGGCAGAAGGCCAGCAAGACATAGCATCCTGTTCTGCAGTGTCCAATTCAAATTGATCTCCTGGACTTAGAGAAGAGGAAGTAAATGGCAGGCAGCTGGGGATGCATGTAAACGAAACAAATAGAAGCCCATTGATGCTGCCCTCCGAAGGATAAATGTTATGTCTTTCTTTCGGTGAGAGGACAGCACTGTAAGTGCACTTGTAGCCTGTAATAACTCCATTTTATGATACTTTTTGAAGGCAGCAAAGATAGCATCCAATTAAAATTATTACTAGCACAGTTTTGTAGCCCGTGGAGAACTGCATCTACTGTCCACGAGGCTTGGTGGTTATTTCTCTATATTATGAATACAACAGTGTCTTACCTTCAGTACTTTCTGCTCTTTTGTTTTTATTTTTCTAAAAACTCTCTGGGGTTAGGAAGGCAAAGAAATTTAGCCCCAGTCTTGTGTCCCAGATTCCATCCATTACTCCACAGACTAACAAGTATTCTAAATTCATGCCAGAGCCTCAAAAAATATGCATCTTGATACAGGATAAAGCACCTATATATTTACTTTATTACTGTGAGACAGAAGAAATAAAAAATAGGTACTTTAGGCTAATAATGAAAGCTTATCTTTAGTCTACTATCATTGGGAGGAATGAAGAGAAACATTCAGAAATATATAACTTTAACTTCCTAATGACATCCTTTAGAACAGATTAGCTTCAAACAGAATGACCGGGGTGCCAGCACAGGAGGTATAGAGCCTCTTGTTTTTCGAATCACATGAGACACTTTTCTCAGTGAGACTGAAAATGGCTCAGAGTATCCCTAGGCACCATGCTAACCAACTAAGCAGTTTATGCACTCTCTTTGAATACTGATTTAGCACCCCAGCTTCCTTACAGGTGAGCCTTGATCCAGGCTCCCCAACATAAGGATGACACTAGTGATGACTTTTGTGACTGCTAAACAGGAAAAGACACAAGATCAAACACATGAAAGGCAGGTAGGTTAGGAACTTGGTCTTAGAACCGACTCTACGTCCTGTCTATTGCTTTGTCTCCCTGAACTTGCTTTCTAAAAGTGATCCAAAGTTTTTAATGTACCAACATTTGATTCCTGGACAAGTGGTTAAAGGTAACTGTCACCTGGAGCGCATGCCTAAGACAGAGCAAAAAAGTAATTTTTTATATAAATAAATCTTACAAGGACAAGGCAACCTAAAAATTTTGACATGATACCAAAATGAACACAAGCTAAAAAAAATGTCTTTCTCAGATACCTAACATCTGATGGGAGAGTAAATATAAGCAAATGCACTGGTCAAGCAGCCCAGCATTGTCACTATCTAAAATGCATCAGTCATTGCAGAAAGAGATTAATGCTTTCTAAGAACAGATAAAGTAGCTGTGCCGATATACCAAGTGACTCAGTGACTTTCATACTCTGTAAGCACACAGTGCCTGAGAGAAACAACTTGCTTTATTTTGACCCACAGTTTTGGAGAGTTGCAGTCCATCATAGCAGAGAGGGCATCGGGGAGTGGGTTGGTTTCTAACAACAATGTGAAGCAGAGCCTGTTCACAATAGTGAAACAAGAAACAGAACCCAAAGCAGGAAGGAGAGATTCTATCCTCAGGGATGGACGTCTGCCGGACAGGCAGAATATTCTACATGTTCTACATCGTCCCCAAACAGCCCCACCTACTGGGAAGTTAGCTTCAAACAGAACCTGTTCGAGATGGTTCAGATCCAAACCATGACAATATGTGGTTAAACATTTCTACACTGCCCCCACCACGACACCAAAATAGGTTAAATTACCAAAAAGTTCACCCTGCCTTGATACACAACCTGACTTGCATCTGCCCAAGTTGTTGATTATAATCTGGAGTTGTTTCCCAGTTAGTGAATGCTAGCTTGGAACTATGTAGACATCAGTCTTCACTGAACACTGACAACACCTAAGACTCCTCCAAGTAACTCCCACAGAAAACCCAAGCTGCTTCATTGTGTCTCAGTTTTTCAGTGAAGGAATGCTCAAAGCCACACTTTGTTTCTTTATGGTCCTAATAAAATATTCTAATTTTTCAACACTGGGAGTTTTGCTTCTAAACTTAATATATTTATGGTATTTACATAGAGAGTAGAAATAACATTAATACCCAAGGACCTGAACGGGTGACCACCAAGGTGTGCCTTGTTCAAAGTTTAAAAACATTTTTGGATAGATGCAGAATTAAAGTCGAATAAGTAAGTCTATGTCAACAAGCAGAAAACAGAAAGCACTCTTCACTTACTGTTGGTAGGCACACGTGAAGGAAAGGGACAATTTCACGGTCTCAACTTTTTCCCCTAACACTCGCTGCAGGGTTTTTGAGCTTGTGGAACATGGAAGGTTTGAACTTTTTAAAAAGAAACCCATTTAAAAGCACTGCACAGACATTAATTCTCAGAGTTAATGATCTTTATGAGGCAGAATGAAGTGTTTTGTCTGAAAACTATTCAGAGAATAAAGATCAACTAAATTCGTATGTGAGAACTTTAATTTTATTTTTACGATTCACCATTTTCGTGTGGGCTTTATTTTTTTACATCATTCAGAGACAGCCTTTTAGAACTGCAGCACATATTATTAGGAAAAGCCAGCACATTGGAATCCTTTTTTGTTTTATATTTGGCTCAAAAAGTTTTTGAAGGATAACAATTACTTACAGTGCTGTATAGATGTCTTAAGAAAACGTCCCAAATGAAAGGAGGCTGTGAAGGTATATTTGGGTGACGTCATTTCTCAAAGATGAAGAAAAACATGAGTAGTGCTGGCAGGTACCAACACTAGACAAAAAGTCTCCAAATAGCTCCTGTCAGGTGTTTCTTTAAAATTGCAGCATAATTTTATTTCACGTTTTTACTCAATTCCATGAAATGGATTGCATTTACAAAACCAGATTGTTGTTTCAAAGCAGAGAAGACTCTGAAGTGTTACCCCTTCAGAACAGCTTGGGTAAGAGAGGAACTATTCATTAATTTTGATCACTCAGGGCCAGAGAAAGGCTGGTCTAGAGTGAATAGCACAAACTAAACCCTGCCTAGCTATGTTTAGATTCTTTACTGAGACTCAAAACCTGCCCACAACTTTCTCAGTCCCTAGAGGCTGAGAAGAGAAGTTCTAAACAGAAGAAGAAAGTACACAGGTCTCAGTAGCTAGGCAGTCATGGCACATGGGCAGGTGCAGGTGTGCAGGTGCAGGTGTGCAGGTGCAGGTGTGCAGATGCAGGTGTGCAGGTGCAGGTGTGCAGGTGCAGGTGTGCAGGTGCAGGTGTGCAGGTGCAGATGTGCAGGTGCAGGTGCAGGTGCAAAATGAATTTCTGTAAAGAGTGCATGGGACAGAAAAACGCATCTGGGAGCTGAAACTAGTCCATGGGGTCAAGGATGGTCTTCAGTCCATGCACCTTCATTTGCTGTAACCACCTGCAACAGAATAAGCAAGGATCTGAAACAATAAGTAGAAGTAACCTTTTTAGATCGGGGGGACTTAAAGTAATTATTCCTGGTAGAAAAAAAAAAAACTCAAAATTTTAGTTCAATGTTATTCTAATCTGCAGAGATCCTGTGACCCTGAGAATGGTGAGCTTCTTCCTTCCCAGCTCTTTTCGACTGCTTTTCCTTAGGCTGCTCATCAGGATTTTACATGCACTGGAGCCATAACAGGCACTTGGCCCATGTCCTAATGAGCCCCTCCTAAAGGGTCTGACAGCACCTGGCTGGAGCTCCTTGTGTTGTATCAGAAGGTGAATAGCTTCTTTCTTATCCTAGCCCTAGCCCGGTCTTCAGCTCACTCCTGGCTTTTGTCAAGTCACTGTAACTCTCTGGACGTCGGTTTTTCTCACCCGGCATTTCTAAGAACCTTCTCTGTCCTGTGCAAGTATGTTCCAAATGTTGGTAGAAGTCTGGGATTTTACTGGCTGCTGAAAACCTTATTTTCAGATTTTGAGTATTCTTCAAGGTCGGGTGAATTTCTTCCCACTCAGCTGGATGGCAGAGTGAAAAGAGAGTGGAAGACAAACATAAGTGGGATAATGATAGCAGAAGAAGGTTTTATCTTAGCCAGAGAGCCCAAATTAAAGTCAAGTTTTCATCCGCAGAGAGTCGTCGCTGTAAGCTCTCATCCCAGATTGTCTTGCCACACCTGTGCATTAGAGAAGCTTAAGGAACCAAACGCTGCATTTAACCTTGGCCTTCTGAACGCCATCTTGCTTGGCAGGAAGCAGGATAATCTTTGCCTTTTCTTGTTGTACTGCACATTTTAATAAGCAACAGCGGTACTGAGAAAGGGGAAGGACAGAGGGAGGAAGAGAGGGAGGGTGAGAGGAAGAGAGAGAGAACAATAGAAATAGGGGCCTGCCCGGTGCTTAGAAGGATAGCATGCATGTTCACCTGTGAGCATTTGCTGATATGTAGGCCTAGTAGCAGCTCAGTAATGAAACTGGATCAGAATCCTACCTCTGTTATCCGGGCAAGGCCCTTTGACATTCTTGACAATAGTTTCCCATTGGCACACTCAGTACTATAGCCAATGTAGATACGCAGTAGGTAAGTGGTATCATACCCCTTTTTGAAACTAAAGTCCAAATCTTCAGAAGTATAATAATTTCCATTATTTTTAAAGCAAATGTTTTCCAACCATGAGTCCTTCTCTTCGCCATAAAAAGTGCCTGGGGTTTTTGAAGCCACACTCCCTCTCCTTCAGCAATTAACCAGTTTAGTACAAGGTTCCTAGTTGTAGAATTTTTTTTTTCATTGGTAAAATTTAATCCCTATGAGGTCCTTTCGGTTTCTCTTGAGTCTTACCTTAGTGCTGGGAGTCTCCCAGCATGGAGAGGGTAGTGGCAGGGGCACAGAGTAGGACTCTGGTGATGGCTTTTAAGTCTGAGGGTCTCAGGGCTTTCTGGCTCTCCAACCTGTACTGAAATGCTGATGATAACTTCTAAAAGGTCCTAAAAACTTCTTCTGAGGGTAAAAGACTGCAGGCTTAGGTGATTAACACCTGTAGCCTAACAGCAGAGGATTAGGCAATGTGGCCTTTGTTCTGTCTCAGCAGGAACTGCTGGGCCCTGACTTATGCCTGCTAGTCTGAGGTCCCAAGAAGAAAAGACACTTAGAGATGTCACTTATAGTATTTATTACTAAGTTGTTAAAAGTTTCCTATGAAAGCTATCTAAGGGGAAAAGCAGAAAGGTCCTAAGTGGGGAAAAAGGAAACTTCTATTCTATCTTCTATTCTAACTCTCTATTCTAACTTATTCTATATCTAACTATTCTATATCTAACACTATCTATATCTAACTCTATTCTATATCTAACACTATTCTATATCTAACTCTATTCTATATCTAACTAACTCTCATCTCTTTGTCCTCAGTACTCATACATCTTACAGAGTACATGATCACATGTTACAGAGTTCATCACAAGTTCACACCAAAATTCAAATCATAAATCAAAATAGAAGTTTACAACAGATAATGTTTACATGCACATTCATTAGGAGTAATTATCTGACTAAACATCCATCACTTGTCTAGCTCCACAGGTTCACTGAAGGTTTAAAACTATAACTAAGAAATTAGTGAAGTTTTGTATAGGTAAACACAGGCAATATTTTTTCTTCTGTCCTAGCACCTATAATAATCGTGAGTTCCCTTTTAGTGACCTTTGGTTAATTGTTTTACAACTTTTTGAAATGTGCTCTGAGCAGGAGAAAGTCTGGTTACTATCTAAAGGCAATTAACTGATGATACTTGTGAGACTGGCAGAGTTCTCATTGCAGTTTTGACTATCAGAAAGGGACCTAATAGCAGTCCCACTATAAAAGAGCTTAATAATCATTGATATAATTTTAGGAATTCTTATAGGATCATCATTAAGACTTAAGAAGTCATCTATTTGTCTGTATAGCATCACTGCAAGACAGTACATCTTCATGGGTCTGAAGAGATCTGCTCCAAAGGCGTGTGCTATTGCTTAGTGATTGTTACATATGTTTAATAATAATAGGAAAAGCATATTAATAGCAGGAATCTTTCCTAAAATAAGTCCCTCACAGCCTTGCTGGATGAGGGCTCACTTTGTCACAGAGTATATAATAATCCAAGGCAAGCATTTCAGGATGATCATCTGCTAATAATTAACTTGTCCCATTATGGCTCCTGACACCTTAGAAATCAGTGACGCACTGTGGTGTCAGTGGCCCATATGTGCACACTTATATACAGCCTCCTTTGGCCATTATCAGTTCTGATAGATCAAAGACATCTCTGTATTCACACAGGGCCGAGTCACTTGCAGAAGTGAGACAAAGCTAAAAACTATGTGTTTCTTATCTCAGATGGAGAACTTAAAAGCACCTTTCCCAAAACACAGTAATTGAAAAAAAAAAAAAAAAAAAACATAATGTTTCTAATACAGTGTTTTTGAAATTTCAAATGGCAAAAACCCATTATCAGTAAAATTTCAGGTTTTAAGCTCTAAGGCCACGTTGAGTTATAATCAATTCTAAAACACAAGGAATACTGACACACTGGCCTGACCTGAGACTTTTCGTTTTCAGGGCTAAACTGTAGCATTAAGCTGCTCTGTGTCTTGACCCTCAGTACAGTACATACGCTCAGTGCTTCCTCATCCATTCCTCCTACACGTCTTGCACGCAGAGGAGTTAATGATGTCATTAGCAAGCATCCTCCCTCCCCGACCAGTAGCATCCCATCTGTTGTAAGTGTTGGTATGTCTTACATCCTCTTTCTAGATGTACAGGAAAATGCATCAAGTTTTGCACAGCAGGAAAACAAGAGCATGTTGGCTAATAGATTATAGAAGGATAGAAGCTTGCAAATCTATATTCCTTATTACAAATGACTAATAAATCCATCTTTTTTTAATTGAAGTATTATGGCAATCAGATAACTCTTTGGGATGACTGATTTACAATTTTCTGAAATCAAGTAAAGTTGGTAAAAAATGATACTGTTGTCACCTTGCAGACAATATGCTCTCCCAGCAATCCAGCCACTAGGATATCTGTAAAAAAGGAGTTGGCACGGGCTGGGAAATATTTTCTCTTGGTCTAAAGAGCCAAAGAAAACTTGATTATCATGGATGAGAAATCCAGCCAAATTCAGAGATTTACTGTGAAGATTAGATGTAACACACTAATAGAGATATTTTTGTATGCTATAAATTTGTTGAATGGGCCTTCATTAGCCTAAAGTTGTGAAAGAGTAAGGCGTTATTTCTGCTCACACCACCATCTAGAAGACTGAGGACTTTATTCACGATTCACTCATTCAGCAAGAGGCCTGGTGGGAAATGGGAATCCCTTTACCCATCTGTATTAAGCATGAATAAAATAAGCAAAATATATTTACCCATATACTCTGCAAAGGACAATTTTTCCTTTTATGAAAGAAAGAAAATCTCCTTTAACAAAACCCTCAGTTCAACATTACTGACATTTCAAAGAATTTATTACAAGCATTTGAGATCCAGGAGGAACAACGAAGTTTATATTGCTTTGAGAGTGGCAGGGGAAGAAATTAGTTTACCAAGAATATACTTATACACTGCAGTGATTCTTTGTCATTGTTTGGATTTACCATTCCAGTGTATTGCTCTGTCATTAGTCAGATTGTATGGAAAGGGTTTAGCAAAGGAGGCAGCATGTCCTCACCACCAACTATGGAAACTCACATCAAATAGTGATAGATGGAAAGATGCTAAGGGTAATGTGGGGGTGGTGGGAAAGTTATTGCAGCATTTGAGCGTGCTAAGTTCTAAGTTGTTACATAAAACAGAACCACTGTAATCATGTCATTGGGGTAGATCCATGAGCACAGAACCTGGCACTACACATACCTTCTAGTCCCAGCAGTCTACTAGAATGTAGCTGGTGAACCAATCCTAAAATATGATGCAGAATGCTTCGGAAACCCTTTTAACTTCACGATCATAAATGTATCATTTCAGTAACACTTTGCTCTGAACAAGCAAAACTTAGCATTTATGTGAACTCAATATAATATTCCAGTACTTTAACACTGTGTTATTCTTTATGTTTTAGCCTCATTTCCCACAAGTTTGAAGTAAATTTTCCATGGGCTTTTAAATTGACTCCCAAATCATAGGCTCGAAAGTGAATATTCTCTAGGTTGTAAAAAATAAAGTACTTTTATCAGTCTCTGCAAACATTTGGTAAGCACAAATGCTGTACATTGCAACCCCGCAAAGGAGCTGCAGATCAGACTAGGTGGGACCTTAGAGAGAAAGTGTCTTTTAGAGGCAGATATTGCTAGATTGAATGCTGCCTCTGATGAACACTTGCGTCAAGATGGAACTTCTTTCAAAGTCTCAGTTTCCTCTATAATTGGTGGATGGGGGAGGGGATTAAATGAAATGGCTTGTATGAGAGCAACTAAGATGATAAAGAGACTAGAGCTAGAGATCATGGAAACTTTCCCTCTTTGGTGTAGCTATTCTAATCTAAGGAAGAGTATGAGACCAACAGTTGAATTTGAACAAAAGCAAGCAATTAATCATGTATGCATACACAATAATTATACCTGTGCTTTATCTGGTGAAACTGAGTTTGAAAGGTGAAGATATTCTTTGAAGGGGACCTTTAACAAGGGCTGTTGAGAATCTCCAAAGGATATAAGCTAGAAAGAAAGCAGATGCACGTACTTAATCCTAATGTTGATTAGCCATCTCATTTTAAAGACTTAAACACACAGAATCTCATTTTACTGTTGATATTCTTAAGAACCTGAATAAGTTTACCTCCGATGTTAATCCTGAGATTCACTGGAGAAAAAGAAATTCTACCATTTTGGGCCAAATAAGAAACAAGATTTATTAAATATCAAATACTGATCAAGAGATGAACTTTGGTCAGGACCAATTCCTGGAATATCCCAGCTGAGTGGCCCAGAGACATGTGTTGCTTTTATGGACAAAACCTTATAGGCCACTGTACTTCTTCATGAAGTTTTATTTTCCGAGAACTACAACTCCCAGACTTCTCTGAAGTTACCTGGTCCTTGAGTGGAGTGGGGCTTACAGGTAAATTTTGGGTATTGCACTAGTTTACCAATGTAGTTTTTATCATGCATGCAAAGAGGAAAAACTTTTTTTAAATTATTACACTTATTTGCTTATTGCATGTGCGTGTGTCTGTGTGTCTGTGTCACAATTCACATATGCAAACAAGAGGACAATTTTAAGGAGTTGGTTCTTTCCTTCCATCATGGTGGTCCTAAAGATTGAACTCAGGTTGTCATGTTCAGTGGGAAATCCCTTCACTGGCTGAGCCATCTTACCAGTCCAAAGAATCTTGATCGTGTCAGTTCTTCTGCTAGCATTAGGATCTTGGGCAGGCTACCTAATCTCTTTGTGACTTAGCTGCTGTGTATTTCATGAAAAGTTTATATAGGATGATGTTTTAAACCTTTCCAGATCCACATTCTATTCATGAAATAAATAACATGGTTTGATGACAAGAAACAAAACACACATAATTCATAAAATATATGCAATATTCAGGAAATACTTCTTATATTGGGCTAATATTTATAGAGTGTTTAGAAATTTACAATGCATATTTTTATATTCATTAGTTTATTTATTCATGGCCTCATGTTCCAATGCTCTAACCATTTATTAAATAAAATTTCTGTATCTCTTACAGAATTAATTTTATTCTCACATTTTCTATGCAACCCAAAAAAAGCGAAAATTGTCTCCAGATGCAAAAAATCCTTGAGTCTTAAAAAAGCTGAAGCAGCTTCCTAAGCATCATTAATAATAACTGATTTTGTACTCCACAGCAGGTCTGATTTCAAATCTCCATCATTCATAGTTTTTCTGCCTGTGCAATGCCTATTTTGGTTATGAGTTAACTGTGTATCTGCGTGTTTTCCTCTTCCTTCATCCTCCAATGTTTAAGACCTAAATGTTGGGCCTAAGAGTACAGAAGCAAGGATAAGGAGGATGGGAACACCATCTTCAGAGTATCTGTGAACTCACACAGCAAAGGCCAAATTGTCTCTGAGTGGCTGTCTAGTGGAAAGGACAATTCTCCTATCCTTGGCCACTCAGTGGGGCTGTCTGTGAGGCCATGGAAGAATGCACAATGGAGTATTTGGCATTTGTCTGCTACTAGCTCTGTTGGGTCTCAGAACTACTGTCTAGGTCTGAAAGCCCAGTTGGGTTTCCGATCAATGCAACATTCCTAGCCCAGCACAGTTTGCCTGAACTACAGTTTGACAATAATTTGCCAGAACCACTTAGCTTTCTATAAGAGGAGATGTTTAACTGTCATAAAAAAGAAGTAAAGTTAGGGATCCCTTCGTTTCTCAGCTGGACTCTTCTCTCTGGAGTTGAGCCTCTGTCCTTGTATTGTCAGATAGCAGTACAGGACACTCAGAGCTTTGAAAGAGAATAAAAGATTTTAAGAGTTTCAAATTAGAGAATATTTGGAAAAATCCCTTTTGCTTCTCCCATGAAAGCTCTCCAGGCCATGATCTGTAAGATTTAAAAGTTAAATCTTTTTAATTAGGGAAAAATATATTTGTATTCCTGACTGTGCTCAAAAAAGGTGATATTCCTTGAAAACTATGAACTGCAGTACTATATCCATCCAAAAGGACTTATCAACCTAGGGCTAAAACCAAGTGATCCTAGGAACCAACCTAAACAGGCAGAAAGTCAATGAAAGCAGAGACCAAAGACAGGTTTTTTTTAAGTTGCTAACATTGTTAAGACTTACATGAAACCCATTTGAAATGTCTTCAAAGCACAATATACACACCATCCTTACTTCCATTCAGCTTCCATTCAGGAGTTTCTTCTTACCAGAAAGGAAGACTAACCTATGATAAAACATGTTCTAAGCCAGGACCTTGCCAGCTTGACTACTATTGTCCTCTCAACTTGTGTAACTCAGGCTACACAGACCCATAATCCTATACTTTGTCCCCAGTTCTTTTTATTTTTTTAAAAGGAAATTACAAATCTCATTGGCCAGTTTTCAGCATTTGCTGTCCATTAGGAGCAGGGAGTTCTTTCAATACTGATACATAAGACTCACCTAAAGCAATGGTTCTCAACCTGTGGTTTAAATCCTGGGGGTTGCATATCAGATATCCCTCATGTCAGATATTTACATTACAATTTATAAGTTACAAATTTATAGTTATGAAGTAGCAATGGCATAATTTTATGGTTAGGTGTCACCACAACATAAGGACCTGTATAAAAGGGTCACAGCATTTGAAATGTTAAGAACCACTGACCTACAGATTCTAAGTGAAACTGAGCATCAATAGCTCTTAAATTCTCAAGAAAATTCCAAAATGGGGAGAAGGTAAACAACCATCTATGGTCTTAATAACAGAGTCGAAATTATCGAGTTCTATAAGAGTGATCAAAATGTTTTTTCTCAAAATGTTGGCTACATGGGTTGGCCCTTACTACTTTTCAGATAGAGAGATGTTGATTTCCATAAAGAATGAACCAGTGTTGGTTCCACTGTCTGCCTCCCCAGATGCACACTGCACCTGAGAATCTCGGTTTATAATCTACCCAAGTCTGTCCCAAATTCTGCATGCTTAATAGCTCTGTATCTTTAGGGGAAAGAATCCAAGTAGTATATATCTGACCCCTAAAATATTATAAAGAAAATAAATAATCCTTTCACACTCTTTAGCACACTCTCAAAAGAACTGAGCTGACAGTATTAGCTGTCCATCTACTGCTCCATGCTGTCCCCTTCTAGCTAAGGGCTTCTTATGCTTTTCACCTTGAAATTCACTTTTTGCCTGAGAAGGTTTTATATAATCCTGGATATGTATAAAACATTTAGTGATAATAAATCATAAAGAAATTTGTTTTTAAATAAATTTGATATGCATGTGATTTTACAACTTATAAAGGACAAAATAAAATTTTGGTACTAATGACAGATTTGTATGATCACTTGTTTTGTTTGGTGGTGGTGGTTGTTGTTGTTTGAGACAGGGTTTCTTTGTGTGTCCCTGGCTGTCCCAGGACTCTCTCTGTAGACCAGATTGGCCTTGAACGCAGACATCCACCTGCCTCTGCCTCTCAAGTGCTGGAATTAAAATGGGTGCCTAGTCAAACTAAAAGCAAAATCCAGCAGAAGTAAATATTGTCTGACATCCAGATCTCATTTTAGTCTTCTAAGCTCCAAAAGAGTTGAGTGGTCTTGCTTCTCTAGTCCTGCTCATGGATCCAGTGGTTTAGAGTTCATGACCATCATCATGGGAAGCATGGCAGCAGGTAGGCAGTCAAGGCCCTGGAGCAGCACACAGGAGTTCACATCTTGATCCACAAGTACAAGGCCAAGAGAAATAGCATGGACTTTTCCAATATCAAAGCCCACACCAGTAATATACCTCCTCCAACAAGCCTATACCTCCCAATCTTTTCCAAGAAGTTCCACCAACTAGGGACCAAGCATTCAAATGTGGGGGTCATTCTCATTCAAAGCACCACAAGCACAGAGACTTAATTCAAGTATACAATAGGAACATCTCTGATACAGTATTTCCCTTTGAAAGTTCATTAGACAGGCCTTGACTATCTGCATTTGTTTTAACATCCTTTTTTTCCAAACTCCCACAATGATATTTTATTAAGCTCTGAAACAGTCAAAGGCTTTTCCAGCCAAAGTTCTTCAGTCTACTGAATTTTCACAATTCTCCTGAAATCACCATGGTCAGGTCAATCACTGCAACAACCCATACCATTTCTGTTTTAATTTGCTTTTTGCTGCTCTGATAAACACAGTAACCAAGAGCAACTTGGGGGAGAAAAGGAATTATTTCATCTTACAGATTATGTCTGTTATCCAGGAAAGTCAAGACAGGAACACAAGGCAGGAGCTTTGATATAGAAGCCACAGAGAAACATTGCTTGCTGGCTTACTGTCAGTTGCCTACTGCTCCTGCTCAGCCAGCTTTCTTATAAATCCCTGACCACCTGCTCAGGGGTGGTACTCCCTCCCGTTGACTGTGCCCCTCTACAATTAATATCAAGAAAATTCCCCATAGACATGCTCACAGGACAATCTGATGGGAACAATGCAAAAGTTGGTGTTCCTTCTTCCCAGGTATGTCAAGTTTACAACTATGATTGATCATTACAATCATTAAATGAAATATGGCTTGGAATTTGGACAAAATTTTTAACAATTTCTGAAATAGCTCTAACCTAGTTCTGCAATTTTGTGTTTCACATATGTGTGTAAAGTAATATTATCAGCACTGATGATCATAAAATCAAAATATTGACTGGCTGAAAACTGTTGAAGATGCTCTATAGCTTGCAACATCATTCTTGGGGCCAGTGAAATGGTTCAGTAGGTAAGGTTACTTGCAAGTAAGCCTGACAAACTGAGTTAGGTCCTCAGAACCCACATGGTAGAAGGAAACTTCTGCAAATAATCCTCTGACTTTCACATGTGCGTTGTGCTATGTGAGTGTCACACACACACATACACACACACACACACACACACACACCACACACACGCAATGTAAAAAAAGCCTTTGTTCAGAAAAGGATGCCTGTCTTCTGAACTTTCAGAGGGAAATACTGTATCAGGGCTGTTCCTATTGTATACTTGAATTAAGTCTCTGTGATTGGGGTGCTTTGAATGAGAATGACCCCCACATTTGAATGCTTGGTCCCTAGTTGGTGGAACTTCTTGGAAAGGATTGGGAGGTATAGGCTTGTTGGAGGAGGTATATTACTGGTATGGGCTTTGATATTGGAAAAGTCCATGCTATTTCTCTTGGCCTTGTACTTGTGGATCAAGATGTGAACTCCTGTGTGCTGCTCCAGGGCCTTGACTGCCTACCTGCTGCCATGCTTCCCATGATGATGGTCATGAACTCTAAACCACTGGATCCATGAGCTCCAGTACTTTACTGTTAAATAGATATTGGTCCCAAAGGCTAAAAACTAACTATGATTAATAAAAGACTATAATTGAGGTGAAAATACCCATGCTTCATTGGGGCAGTAATGGAATGTTTCCTTGGGGTCAGCACAGCTGTATCTCAAGCTGGAAGCTGAGTTTATCTTTGTGTAAGTCCCTGGAAAGATACTGATTTTGAAGGCATGGAAGGGTCGTGAGAACAGCTAAGGCTCTATGACAGTGTTGAAGTCCCTTCAGAGAGGCACTGAGAGGTCATTGGTGAAGGTAAAGCTCAACTGCAATGGAAACTCCAGGATATTAGAGATGTCAAACTGTGAGATAACCATCAAGGATAGTGGCAGGTGTGAAGTGGAACCTGTCTAAACCTGCAAGACAAGCTGTGTGTGCTATAGCTGTCAGGACTAGAGAAGCAAGGCCACCCAAGTCTTTTGGAACGCAGAAGACTAAAATGAGACCCGGATGTCAAACAATATTTACTTCTGCTAGATTTTGCTTTTAGTTTGACCCTATTGTTTTATGCTTTTGACCTTCCCTTTTGAAATAAGAAGTATGTAACTTGTTTTTGTTTTTTTATTTTATAGGAGCCCACAAATAAAAGACTGGATATTTTAAAGAGACATTGAACCTTTAAGTGATGGAAATTTTAAAGTCTCTAAGACTTTAAAATTCGGTATTTTATATTCTGGTACTAACATGAGATATTGGGAGCAAAGGAGAAAGAAAAGGTTATGCTTTTAAAATGATGAGTTTGTAAGTCAAGTTGATAGGGGCAGACTTGAGATAGCTAATCTTAGTTGTCACCTTGACACACCTGGGATAAAGGAAGCTTAATTGAAATTTTTTCTGTATCAGATTGTCCTATGGGCATATTTGTGGAGCATTTTCCTGATTGATAATTGATGGTGAAGTTCTCAGGCCACTAGGAATAGTGTCAACCTTGGGTGGGTGGTCCTAGACTGTATAAGAGAGTTGACTGAGCAGAAGTAGGAGATAGCAAACCAGGAAGCTACATTCTTCTGTGGTTTCAAGCTTCTGCTTTGTATTTTGCCTGACTTCCATCAATGATGGATTGGAGCTTCGAAGTGTAAGATGAAATAAACCTTTTCCTCCTTTGTTACTGCAACAAAGAAAGCAAGCTAGAACAATAATTTTATGAAATTTTAACAATTTAAATCTCTCTCTTGTGTGTACGTGTGTGTGTGTGTGTATGTGTGTGTGTGTGTGTGTTGTGTGTGTCTGTGTGTCTGTGTTTGGAGAGGTGTTGTGGGTATTGTATGTATGGTATAATGCATTGTGTGTATGGATCCATGCCTGCATATGAGGTCAAAGAAAGATGTTAGATATCTTCCTCTATCCTTCTCTATTCTCTATTGATCTCTGCCCTATTCCTTTGAGATAGGGTTTTTCACTGAATTGTATTGCCAACAATAGCAGTCATTGTAGTTTTTCCCCTCAGGCCCATGATCTATCTAGGCATAGGTTCTTGACCACGTTGACAGTCTTAAGAATGGGTTTCCTTTTCTGGAGTGGGACCTCAATCCAAGCAAAAAGTGATTATTTATTCCCATAACATTGATGTCCTTACTGCACCAGTGGGCATCTCTTGCCGGGCAGGCCACTGTTGTACTTCACAGGGTATACAACTGTATAAGATTGATTGCAACTTTTCTTCCCTAGTACCATCTAGGTTTGTTTCTCCATGTTCTATGACTCAAGTATGTTGTGTCCTTAGCAATACTCACTCTCAAGTTCTGGAGGGTAAATAATAAAATTGTTTATAGATAATAGTTTGTAATGTTTGGGCAGAAAGAAATCCCATTTGCCAACAAATCAAAGAGTTAAGCCATTTAGGATATTATGGTTTGTATTTGGGATTGTGTTTTCTCCCATTATAGCATAACTCTATTTAAAATCTTTTTCTACGTGCATATGTATGTGATATGTGGGATAAACTGGGCGCAGCGGTGGAGTCCCGGGGCCCACAAGGCAGCAGGCCCCAGGCCTACGCAGCAGTGGCCTGGGACCTGCGTGGTGGATGCTGCCTGGAGGCTTCCAGGCAGCCTGTCTCACATACCGGAGAAAGGTCCCTGGTTCCAGTGGCTGGAGGCTTTGGCGGCAGCGGCAGGCCGGCAGGCCCCAATGATACGAGGAAGTCCTTGGTTCCAAAAGGGTTTATTGTCATGGCGGATGGTAGATGGATCTGGATGTACCCCCCCAAACTCAGGGCAGACCTGAGTTAAGTAGGGAGGGAGAAAGGGGGAGGTTCTGGGAGCATGCTTAATTGGCTCCACCCTCTGACCTTCATTAGTATGTAAATCTCTAGGGCCTGAGGCCTGTAGTTACACCCTCTACCTGTGCACTTTGGGAGGGGCTGTAATGGCCTACGTGACTGAACAATGTAGGTCTATGGAGATTGGACTGCTTTTCAGGACCCTGAGTTCTGGGGCGTGGCCGAACTCCTGCCGTTTCTCCCTTGGAGTCTCCGGGTTCTAGGCTCATGCCCAGCCAAGAACCAGGATACCCTTATGCAGTCCCACAGTGATACATATGTATATTTTATGGAGCTTCTACATTAGGTTTCCAAGGCTTTTTCAAAGGATATTTCATGTTATTTAGACCTTTCTTCCCATAGTCCCTCTTCTACCCTTTCCTCCCAATTCCCATCCCATTTGATCCTTCCTCTATAATTGTAAAGGGCTTTTTATGCTCTTCCCAACTGTGAATAAAGACACAGAGACATATTTATTATAAATGCTTAAGACCTTTGCTTACTCTTGTTTCCAACTAGCTCTTATAATATAATTAACTCATTTATTTTTATATAAGTTCTGCCACATGGCTTATTAGTTACCTCTTCTTCAGTCCTGGCCTGCTTTTTCCTACAGTCTGGCTGGCTAACTGCCCTGCCCTTGACTCTTCTTTCCCAGAATTCTATTTCTCCCAGAAGTCCCACTTTATCTCTTTATAACTCTGTAGTTATGTATAGTGTAGCACACATATTGAAAGCTTGATAGCAATATTCACATATAAAACATGCAACACTTGCCTTTTGGGTCAGCATTACCTCACTCAGAATGTCATTTGTTTTATCCATTTGTAGATTGTATAGGATGGCCATCTTGACAACATTAAGCCTATGGATCCATGTTCATGTGATATCTTTATACCCATGTTTTTTTTTTTTTTTTTCAGTTTCTTCAATGTCTAGGGGTTAGAACAGTGTATTGAAGTCACCCCACTGTCATTTTGTGAGCTTAATGTGTGACTTTTAAATTTATTGGTGCTTCCTTGATGAACTTGCATGCCATTATGTTTGGTGCAGAAATGCTTTGAATTGCAAAATTCCCTTGGCATATTTTTCCTTTAATGAAAATGTAATGTCTTTCCCTATCTCTTCTGATACATTTTGGGTTGAAGTCTATTTTGTGAGGTATCAAAATAGCTAGGCCCACTTGCTTCTTGGAACCATCACCAGTGATCTTTTGGACAGTAATAAGGGTGATCCTGCCATTTCTCTGCTGAATTTTTATACGGATATAATCTACAGTGCCAGCAAAAAACAGATCATCACCCTTTCTTGCATCAGCAAAGGGGTCAAAAGAGTAGAGGTTCTGGATAGCGGACATATGACACAATTCCTTTGCTTTGGTGGAAATGGCCTGCTGAAGGCAACCATTTCTTTTCTTTTTTTTTCTTTTTCTTTTTTTTTATTGGATATTTTATTTACATTTCAGATGTTCTCCCCTTACCCCATTTTCCCCCTCCCTCCCAGGAACCCACTATCCCATCCCCTCCTCCTGCTTCTATGAGGGTGTGCCCCCACCTATCCCCCCACACACCTCACCTCTCCACCCTCGAATTCCCACATGACGTCCAGCCTTCATGGGACCAAGGATCTCTTCTCCCACCTATACCTCCCTTGCATATATAGCTGGAGCCATGGGTCCCTCCCTAAGTGCTCCTAGGCTGTTGGTTTAGACCCTGGGGGCTCTGGTTGGTTGGTATTGTTGCTCTCCTCATGGGGTCACAAACCCTTTCAACTCTTTCAGTCTTCACTCTAACTCCTCTATTGGGAACCCCATGATCAATTCAATGGTTAGCTGTGAGCATCTGCCTCTGAATATGTCAGACTCTTGCAGACCTCTAAGGAGACACCTATGTCAGGCTTCTGTCAGCATGCACCTCCTGACATCCACATCAGCATCTACCTTTGGTGACTGCACATGGAATGGATACCGAGGTGGAATGGACTGCAGACGGCCCCTCCTTCAGTTTCTGTCCTGCACTTTGTATCCATATTAAGGCAACCATTTCTTATACCTTGTCTTCAAGACCTGATATTCTCTCTTTCACTTCATCTAAATCTTCAGTAAGACTTTATGCTGAGTTTTTTGTTTGAATGCATGAGTTTTTCATTCCAAGTTTTATTTTACTTTGGTTCCCTCTCCAGCCCCAAGATTCTATCTCTTTATTAAATTCTATTTTAATATTTTGAATTTATATTATTTCATTCAACTGTGTTTTCATAGTCTTCATTCATGCATTTATTCATATATTTAAACAAGTTTATAATTGCTATTTTGAATTTTTCGTATATCAGCTAAGTTTCTTTACTCAGGGTATATTAGGTTCAGGGTCCTAGTTACTGGAGTACACATATATTGTTCTGGCTGTTCATGTTTTTGTGGATTAGGGATGGGATCTAGGCATAGGGAGTTAGGTGGTTTCCAGTGTTTTCTTGGTATAGATATTTGATCTTGCCTTTGGATGGTGGTCGCTTAGATTTTTGTTTGCTTTTCTGTTACTTCAACTTATCAACTTGTGAGGCAGCTGAATAGTGCTTGATTTTCAGGCTTGGGGCAGCTCTAGAGTTCTGAATGTGATTCTCTGCGGTTCCATGCTGGTGAGGTGGGTGAGGTGCTTAGAAGCAGGCATCAAGTTAGGGACTGGCTATGACGGTCTCTTACTAGGACTCTGTATTGGGATCCAAGTAATCCTCTGGTCTAGGCATGGGTAGGGCGGCTGATTTAGGACTCAGGTCAATGGGTGAGGTTGGTCCTTGTGGCTCAACAGCTGTTGGTGGTAAATGTTGAAGCTCCTCAACCCTCATTTTGACTAATGAATCTCTGCTGAGAGAACACTCCTGTCCTACTAGCTCCTTCTCTCAGGTGGGAAGTTCTGTGTGAAGCGCTTAAAGAAGCAATTTGTACAGTGGAATCTATCATCAAAACCTTATCTGCTCACTGCCTCACAAACTTCTTTTGTTTTTGTTTTAATTTTTGGATTTTCATCTTTAGAAATAGACCTCACTAGAAATACAGCATTTCTTTCCTTACAGATGAGGATAGTGGTAAACAGTTTTGTTGGGAAGAACATTTTCATTTTCCTACCTGGCTGGTCTTTTTCTCAGTTTGAGTCTTTCTCCTGATTTAAAAGTTGACATTAACACTGCTCAAACATCAGTTCTCTGAAGTTAAGGAGGACAAGTCCATGCATCCTTTTCTTTCTTTACTAAGTATACTGGTTTGCTGAAGTTATTTCTACTGAGTTGAAATGCAAGCACAGAGAGACTATAGTGGTCTGTGGACAGTAATTAAATTAGATCTAAGATAGACAACAGGATCCTGTGAGGAGACATCAGGTCAGATAACTGAGTTTTAGACCCGAGTCACCTTGCTCTATAGGTGATGACCACATTCATCTACATTTTGGCCATCTTTCATGTACCAGTGAGAGAGAGAGCACTGTATGCCTCACTGAAAGTCAGAGTCTTCTCTTGCACCATTGTATCAATACTTGGGAGAAGCAAAACTCAAGACACACCCAAAACAGTAACAAACCATCCTCAAAGTCCTACAGGCTGTGTGCAGCCAGGATGCTGTCCTCTGTGCTGAATTTCAGATCATACATCAGTCATTAGGAAACATGCTTAATGCTCTGAATACACTGGGAGGGAGGATGTACTGGCTACAGTATGACGTACAAATTAAGCTTCTGGTCCCCAGACAGTGTACATTTTCATTACATCTATTCCTGTCAGAATTCATCTCATATTAACCATCATGGTAGTGCCAACATGCTAGAATCATGTGTTTTGTTTACATCCAGTGAAGTAAAGTCTTCACAAAATGCCTGCCCCTTTGAAGTTCTGGGCCTGTCTCTTTTTTTGTTTCCTGCAAGGAGGCACATAAGCCCAATAATCCAGAGAAATTCTTGACACCTATTCAATGTCAGCCTCGACCGGATTGGACAGGCAGGTCCTTCAGATTAAATGGCCGGGGAAAGAAATTTCATTAACACTTTCATTTTCTAGGATCGGAAACCTAACAGAACTTGTACAAATAACAGCCTTGGGATGCAAAGATGAATGCCTTTGATGACCTAACCTAAAGGAAAAAGGAAAAGGAAAATAGAAGAAATACACACTTAAAATTGTCCAGCCCAAATCCAACATATGTATGGCTATGTACATTCAAGGATTAGACTATAAATGTATAAATGCGTCGGTGTGTGTATCGTCCATCTTCATAGTTGTGTGTATTACACACAGTTATTTGTAAATATGAGTATTCAATAATTATGTGTTATATTCACATACAGATATTTATCTAGAATCATATTTTGAAACATCAGCTCAGGGACTGCAACCTTGCCTAAGGTGCCATCCTCGTGGTAGGTAGCAAATCAGTGGAGGGTGAGCAAGAGGTAAGAATGACATTGTCTGTTTTATTTTTTTTTCTCCCCTTTCTGCCTGGATGTTTTGAGAGAATGACTAAGCAGTGCTGGAGATTAAGAATTTGCTTAAGTGTGAATGGCTGATTACGAGCAAGAGGTTGGCCCTCCCTGAAGGTGATTGACTGGGCCTGCAGGTCTTCACACTTGATGCCTGGATTTGACTCGGAAAGTCTGCCAAGTCTTTTACTGGGAAATTTATCTTAATTAGATCTGAAAGACCCGCCACAGCAGAATAGTCACACCGATTAAAATGAAAAACAGGAGAAATTACTGATCAAATTAATCATAATGTCGGGTTACAGCTGTAGGTCTGATGTAATTTGCCACTCCAGTGAGTTACATCGGCCCGGGCCCTGGAAAGGAAGCTGGCTTTACGCTGATCCGTAACACCCGCGCGCTCCAGGCGGCCAGCAGGAGGCTGCTTCATTCATTTTCCTGGCTTACTCTGACCTCCCTGCTGCAACTAGAAACAAATCAGGCACCAAACAATCAGGGTGGGGAAAGAGAGGGCGGTACGTAAGAAACATTCCCTATCCACCGAGTGTGCCAGGGTGCTGTGTCAAAATGGTGAACAGTCCCAGGCCCGCTGAGCTAGTGCTTTTCAGTTCTCCACTTAACTTCCTTTCAGTGTATCTGGGACTGACCAGACACCGATAAGATGCAGAATGGGAATCAAAGGGTCAGAGGCCCAAACCTCTGGATCTAAGCAAACAGTGGGGTGGGTCGGGGAGGATCGCTTTAAGGAAAATCTTTTTCTTGTGTGACAACTGGGACACATGGATTGAACAAATCTAAGATGTCATGACAGGAATGAGAACCTTAGGCAGTTGAGTCTGATTTCTTCGATGTGGATGTAGTGCTGGGATTCTGATTTTACAATAAATATTCTTTGATACTATGTCAGACCATTTGCGCGCGCGCAAGCACACACACACCTTTCAGAGTGATTAAATGTTGAACATATTTGCTGCCTCTGTAGCCTAAAGCTCACTTCAGATTAATAGTTTATATGCCTACTATGTATGAAGGCTAGGTAATCCAGTAAATGCTAAGGACCTTAGTCCTAACATCAAGGACCAGGTCTAAGGAGAAAGGCAAAGAGCCAATGGCAGCATGAAGCACAGATTCCCGAGGTACTGTCTGATGCAGGCTTCAGGAAGGAGCAGAATTCCCCACGGAAGGCCAAGTCCATGGGCACAGAGTCTGAGAAAAGGAGGCACCTAGCTCCCTGTGTGCTAAAACTTTTCTCAGAACCTGCATCTGCTCAGGAAGTGCTATCGCATACCCCAGAAAAGGCCTTCCTGCTTCTGTTTTCTCCCTGAATCACAAATTCTGACAACTACAGTCAAGAAAAACTCCTGAAAGAGTTCTCCTTTCTCATCATCTCTGTCTTGGACCAGTCTTTACTCCCTAAGTGGAACACTAGAGGAGCTAATTTCTAACAAAGAGAAATGTAATTTTTTTTTTCTTCATGATTTTGAAGACTGGAAAAACAGGATCAAGGCGCCTTATCCTGCAGTGTCATAAGGCAACTGAAGGCTCACATGAGCAGGACAGAGAATCTGAAAAATGGTCAAACTCACTTTGTAACAACAGAGTTCTCCTCCCTTACAGAGCCCGCTTCTCAACTGCTACTTTGGGTGGTAAGTTTTTAAAACGTGAACTTTAAGAGCCCATTCAAACCACAGCAACCTTCATGATCAAAAATCCTCCCTTTGGCCATCCTAGTCAGGACTCTCTGGCGCGGCCCTGCTGGGTGCCTCCCCAGTCCTCCCAAACCATCCACCCCACTGTCTTTGGTACTGCCTTGCCCATCACCTGGAATTTTTCTTCCTTCAGTGGCCTACCTACCTTCCACCTTCCAGAAGATGCTCTATACTCTAAACTCATATAGAAGGTAATTTTTACTTTTTTTCCATCATTTTTATAGACATACTTGTTATCTTACTTGAATTATAATCTTAAAAATAGCCACAGCATTTCATAACTCTGCTATCCCAGGACTATCAACAACTATTATTCATGATGAAATCTCACTTAACAGCTATCCATCTCCCACATATGAAAGTGTCTATTGTCAGACATCTTGAAATTATTTAGAACATTACTTTATGAGATGATGTTTATTTACTATGATACTTACTTAGAACAATGTTTAGCACAGAGCAAACATTTTATTTAATACCTTGTCTCTCGTTAGGATTAATCATTGTATTGGTCACCTCATTATCTCTACTGTCTCTACAATGGGATTTGAGAGATACAGGCCTGATTTGATCAATAGTTAAAAATCAGCTTCCTTCATTAGGAAGGAAGCATAGAGCAAAGTAAGGACCATCATTTTCTAACTTTTCTATTACCTTTCCCCCACCATCTAACCAACACGTGGATGGTACTGATATTAAGACTATTCTAGGCATAAAGGGGCCTTCTTAAAACTGTATAGGTCCAAATGATCGGTGAGCACACATACTCAAGCAAGCAGACACTGAAGGAAGATGAGATGAGTCTCTCACTCTGAGTGTCCATCACTGGACTCTTGGACTCTCGTGTTTGAAGGCTCCAGCTACCCCAGTCCTACTGTCAGAGCCTATGAACAGAGAATCTTCTCATACAAAAATAATGATCCTATTTCAAGAATAAAAACACCAAGGAGACACTGACATTTAACACCTGCCAGATGCCTCTCGTGTGCATTCCTTGCAATTACCTGTAGAGTAAGGAAAACAAGACCCTAAGAAGCTGGTAACTCAAAAACTTCAAAATCTTTGAGCAGTCGAGCAAGGCTTTCCCTGACTCCCAGGGTCCACCTCAAAGGCCTTTGCACGTTTTTTTTCACCAGGACAGCCTCCATAACATCTGTCATCCCTGTCCTCAATAACTCTCCAGTTGATCCTCAGAAGAATCCTACATAGAGGTTACGCATCATACCACACCCACCATGTCACCAAATTGCCTCCTGCTGACTTCAGGCCACTCAACCCCAAAAAGCTAGGTTTAGATCACTTCTTAGCAATAACATGGATATGGTAATTCCAATAAACATACTGTGTTATTCTTAGAGCCCAAATCTCAGTGTGGATGGATTTTTTAATGGAGGAAAAGAAGGAGGAAAAAAATGTTCATAAACAAGGGTAGAGCCCTAAACTGCTGACTGGCAGGAGACTCCGGGGGATACTTAAAAGAACTGACCACACGTAGAAATCCCAAGTAGGGATTTCATCAATAAATGAATTTTGAGAAAGCCCATGAGTACACAGTGAGGGAATTAGACCTGTAGTCAACACAATTACTTTTCTTGTGGGCCTCACTAAGGTCACCATTCAAGCATGGTGTCAGCAGGGATGAGTATGGCACTTAAGAGATACTTGGGAACATGACAGTAGCTGAATAACTGGTGATACCGAAGAATTCAAGTGACTTTCATGTGGTAGTGTATGCAGGCTTTATGGCTTTGTTTGGGCTTTGTTTGTTTGTTTGTTTCATTGTGTTCATACTCAAACACAATGAAATGATATTTTATCTGGAACTTTTTCTGAAATGATAAGAGGAAATAAAGATAATATAGATGAGATTAATTGATGAAGATGGATGAAAGAATATTGTCCATTATTTGATTATTACTAAAGATGTATAATGAGCCCAGAGGAATTACTTTTTCCCTTTTTTGCTTTGTATCTAAACATTTATATAGGGAAAAATACAAAATAAAAAGTTTTAGCACCTAGGAATTCTTTAATAATACAAATTTCCATCCTTCAATCCAGAAATATAAAATTAGATGCTAGTATAAAGTCAGATATTCTGATGCTCAGCAGGACTTAAGGAAAAGTCTTACATGGACTAGTGAGATAGTTCAGTGGTTAAGAGTACTACCTGCTCTTGCAGAGGAACAGGGTTCATTCTGAGCACCTGCACAGTGGGTATGTCTGTAACTCCAGTCTGTAACTCTTCTGGCCTTTGAGGGGATTGTATAAATGTGGTGCACATATATACAGGGATAAAAGTCATAGACACAAAATAATAAAAAATGTTTAAAATTGAATGAATAACTCTTTTATGTAATTGTAAATTGATTAAGGCTGGGGCAATATACAAAAAAAATGATTAATGGGTTTAGAATGAGTATGTTAAGAAATAATAGTTTTTAACCAAAACTTAAATAACCAAAGATGGCCTTTAATATCTAAGAAATTGGGAAGAATAAGAAAGGTACTAGAAAACTAAAGATAGTAAGGATCCTTCCAATTCTTAAAAAATAAAGGACTTCTTACTAAGTTTGATAAATTGGATATATGCATTTATTTCTCCATCTCTCTAAATCCTACTAAAATGATCTTAAAGGAAAATGTTTAAGTGTTTTGAATCCTAAACAATAAATGTAAGTCGAGAAAAGGCAATAGTGAATGAACTGTGAGGGTGAAATACTAAGGTCTTGAAGGAAGGACGAGGATGTGGTGGCAACTCTGGAGAACCCAAAGCTGGGGATTTGGAGGCAGCACATGGTAGGAAGAGGGGGCCAAGGTGGTGTAATACTGAAGACAAGAAGATATTTAAAAGACTGCAGCATGAATAGTTAGAACTTTAGCTCCCTCCCCAACCCAAATAGATCAACAGCAATCTCTCCAACAGCTTTATGCATGAGAAAAAGAATGGAAGACCCTCTAGACTTGAAGACACAGCTGTTTCATCTTTGGGGAGACTCTTTACTATCTCCCAGAGGATCCAGAGAAAGTCTGCATCCTAAAGGGTAAGACTGGCCTCACTGAGCTATCAGAGCTCAATGCAGGTGTGTACATGAGGGCACTCACCACCTCCTGCTGTTCACTGTCACCCTTCAGGAAATGGTCAGATTGTTCTGACAGACAAACTCTCTCTGACTAAGAAGGACAGGCCGGTTTATGCACATCTGGGATTCCCTCATACAAGAAGACCATGCTTTTGTTCCATGGTCACACATGTAAAGACAATAAAGAAAGCCTCAGGATTGGAGAAACAGCTTTGTCTAAAATCAGAAATTAAGGCTAGAAAAGGGGGTTAGAGAAAGTAGAGGCAAGACAAGGCCAGAAAAGCATAAAGTGAGTGTTCTTCTGCAGATGGGAGAAGGCTAGACATCCACAAAACTCACCACAGGGCTTCTGTGGAGGAAACACCTTCAGGAGGAGGACAGAGCATACTGCTAAGTTCTGACAAACAGACTGAAGGATGTGGCCCTGCTGTAAGGTTCACTGCAAGTACTTCAAGAGATTATAAAACGAAAAATAGCCCATCTCAGATACATCATTATAAACATTTTCAAGGGAAAAAAATAGATAAAATACTAAAAACCAGAACTCACAATAGCATTTGTTTTCAAAAGCCAACACTTTAAGCTTCAAAATCACCTTAACTCTGCGGCGTGCCTCTCATCTGGGGTTTTGTATACCACACACTATTCAGCAAAATGGACAATATGCTGAAGATGTGGATGCAAGGTGAAAATTTATCTCCCCTATGTCTGTCTGGCATCCTTCATCAGCTCTAGTAGAGGAAGTGTCCCAAAGAAGCAGTAGAGTCAGCCAAGAGAGTAGAAGATTAGAGATTTAACACAGGAGCTGGCCAAAAGTGTTTCTGAACTGGTACACAGCAGGTCAGAAAACAGCCCATCCATCTCAGAGCAGTGTGGGGGAGGAGAAAAGACTGCAGAAGACTGAAGCTTCCAGAGCGTCTGTGTGACTAACTTTATAGAATGCTGTACCCACAGACATCTTACTACCCCTCCCTTTGATGAATTTGAGAAACTATGGAAAGAAACAAACAAATAAGATTGAATAACCAAATACACCAAAAATGAAAATATTAATTTTGTAAGAATGAAAACCTATACTAAAAGATTTTGGTGTACATAGATTGTAAGGCACCTGTCAGACTAACTCAGCTCTGTGTCCTTTGTGCTAACACAAAACCTAGAACACACATTCAACATGGTATATACTCAGTGTGCATGTATGTGTATGTATGTGTGTGTGTAATAGATACATGTTTGTGTAATATTTATATACATATGTGTATATATTATATATACATATGTGTGTATGTGTTTATATATATACATATGTGTGTATATGTGTATGCATATATATGTTTGTGTGTATACATATGTATATATTTATTCACCTTGTGAGGTGATGCTCATGAGGAAGTGCTGTTTTTCTGGTTTTGGTGTGAGGAGGGAAGGACACCAACACAGTGTTAGTATCCAGTGTGCCGGACAACATGGAGACGACTCTCAGCAGTCATGCTGTTTGATTTGAAAAGGGAAGGGCTATGCCTGAACTTTTAGATATTCTGTAAGTTTATTATAGAAACATTTTTATTATGAAAGTTTGCTGTTTGCATTTTTCTATTGGTATAAGTAAACTTTTCATTAAAAATATTGTGTAAAACATGTTCTTATCCCTAACTTCTAGAAACAGGGAAATTGGTACATATAGGCTTTAACTGATCACATTCACAGACTAGAGATACAAGCAGAAATAGAGGAAATGAACTCTAGTTTTATCTATCCAACACCTAGGGCTTCCTGGGAGTAGGGGAGGGAAGCTGTCAATGTACTGATCAACAGCTTCCAAAAGTTAATTTTTCTCAAAATACAATAACTAAATTTGCTTCAACACTTGAAAAGGCCCATCCATACTAAAAAGAGTCAGTTGCTTAATCCTAAAATTAAAGGTTATTGCATGCAAGAGAAAATAATTACGTGCTCAAAGTATGGAAAAAAGAAAACTTTTTTTTAATATGTAGGTATTTGTATAATTAAAGACTAATCAAGCATGAAGGGCTGCTGACTAAACCAGAAAATGAGATTGTTGGCAAGCAATATTGTAATGTAAATGCCATTTTTGTTTAACTACTAAGAAGCTGGAAAAATGATATCCTGAACAGATTAAAAGCAAACAGCATTGATAATAAATATTTATCAGATTTCAAATGCAACACAGAAATTTTTATATTTTACATGCGAGATTTGTTTGCAGTGAGGTGTTCAGGCGCTTTTCAAGATGATAGCTAACAACCTTCCTTAGAATGGCACTTTCAGTTGTTCCGGTCTTACTGTTGATATGCTTGTGAAATACTAACCAAGGGAAAGTGTCTATTTTGAGGTTCCCTGTTCACAATACTATTAGTCAGGATTTTAAACATTGCATTCACTATTTAGTATTAGATAAACTTTAAAATTTATAGCCATAAGCTAGAATCCATAAATTGTTGTTAAAAAATAAATAGAAAACAACACAAAAATGAACAGATAGCATCAAACTGAAAAGCTCCTGCAAAACAAAAAGAAAACACAATGCGTAGGAACAACGTATAGATTAGAAGAGACAATTTGCAAGCTACAACCAATGAAGGATAAATACCCAAAATATATAAGAAGCACAAGAAACCAATAGCCAAAATAAAGCAAAAGTAATTAATGGGCAAGGAGACTCCATAATGATGTAGAGGTGATTAGCAGACTTTTAAAACGTGCTTATTAGAGAAATGATCATGAATGAGATGTCACCTAACACCTGTTAAAATGATATTATCAACAAGACCAAAAACACGTGTGCAAGAGTTGCGGAGAAAATGGAATCCCCTTATAGTACTGACAGGAACGTAAATTGGAATGCCTGATATGAACAAGTGTGTGAAAATACATAAAAAGCAAAAGACAGATTACTGTCTTGTCCACCAATCTTACTTCCAAGTATCTACCAAAAGTCCTGAAAATCAGATTGTTAGAGAAACTCCCATACTCAGTGCTACAGTATATATCCATAAGGTCAGATAGCAGAACCAACCTAAGATTCCATCAACTGTTCAGTCAGTAAAATAAGCATGCTGAAAAGATACAACAAAACTCTAATTAGCCCTAAGAAATAGGAATCCTGTCATCAATCCAATGAAATTGGAGAACACATTCCTAAGTGAAATAAGCCAGGTACAAAGGGGCAAATTCTGCTTATTCTTACTTTACATGGAATAGAAAGCAGTCAAATGCTTTGAAACAGAGAATAGAAGGATTGTCACACAGGGGGTGGTAGGAATCAGGGGAGATGACAGCCGAAAGGTTAAAAAAAAAATCTCAGTTATAGAATGGCAAATATAGCTAATGATAGTATCGGTAGAAAATTTCTACCAATAAATTTCAAATGTTCTTATCACAAAAAATAGACATTCCAAGTTATGGTTATGTTACCTAGTTTAATTCAACTATTTCATATTGTACCCCATAAAAATATAGAATTAGAAATGATCAGCTTACAGGTAAAGATAAAAGCTACAATAGAGGAAAATAGAAACACTTCACATAAAAACTTTCAGTAAGCTGCAGGCACATGACAATATAGAGAGTAGAACCTTTGAGGTCCCATAAGCATTCTTAGACTTCCTAGGGCTGTCCATGCTGCATCATCCACTCGTCTGTCCTGAAGACAGTTACATAAGACACTTGCCAGGACCAAGGCAATGCAGCCAGCGAAGTATAGGTTACTTCTGTTACTTCCTCTTCTCTCCAGAGGAGTCTAGTCTGACCATGCCTTTCCTAACAGACACCTTTATCCCATACTAGGGACCTTCAGTGTCATCCTGACCATATCAGGCCCTCAACACTTCTGATATTCTGAGAGGCAGGTAGAGTCCATGTTCTTGTTTTACCCTAGAAAACTTAGAATCCAACAAGTCAAAGTGGGGAAGGGCATCTCAGAAACCAGCAAAAGCTTTTGATGAATGAACCCACAACTAAGAAACTCCATCCCTCCATTCACATTGGCATGTGATAGTTTCCCTGTATTCTACAGTGCTAATTTATCTCATAAATCAAGATTGGTTACATAATTGTGGGTAAGGGCTCTAAAACCTGGACTTCTCACATGGGTGACAGTAGGAATGAAGAAAGAAAAAGTATTTAACACTCAATTGTTAGCAAATAGACCTTCTTCTTCTTCTTCTTCTTCTTCTTCTTTTCTTCTTCTTCTTCTTCTTCTTCTTCTTCTTCTTCTTCTTCTTCTTTCTTCTCCTCCTTCTCCTCCTTCTCCTTCCTTCTCCTTCTCCTTCTCCTTCTCCTTCTCCTTCTCCTTCTCCTTCTCCTTCTCTTCTCCTCCTCCTCCTCCTTCTCCTTCTCCTTCTCCTTCTCCTTCTCCTTTTCTTCTCCTTCTTCTCCTTCTTCTCCTTCTCCTTCTTCTTCTTCTTCCCCTTCTCCTCCTCCTTCTTCTTCTGCTGCTACTACTACTTTCTTCACTTCAAACTCATAACTGTAGATACTTTCAGAATAGGCAAAGCTATCACTTTTTTTTCCCTTCAGAAACAATGATTTGTTTTTCAGCTTCCAAATTAGAATCCTTCAGTCTGACTACCTTTGCTTCTTTGAGGTATAATGTACATGGTACGTACTATACACACTCCTGAAGTCTAGAAGTTTGCAGACCTACTACAATGCACTTGGGAATTTTCCTTGGCTTATCATTGGGTGCCAGCGTGATAGCCTTCAGACTTCTGCTGGGAATCTGTATTTACCTTCTTCTCTCCTTAATGTGGCAGTATGGCAGTACCATGCACCTATTTTCTGAAGATTGCTGAACACATCATCAAATGACAGTGCAAACAATATTTTAAAGTTTATTCTTTTCCCCTGTAGCCCACTTAATTTGCAAGCCAGAAAAATAACACTAAATACTGTGTCTCCCTCTATTTCTGCCCACACTTGCTGTTCGAAGGGATCATGGTAAAACTATAAGCTCTAGAGTCTGGATAAAGGGTACTCACCTCTGCCTGAGCTCTGATTCCACACAAAAGTTATTTTGTTATTTGAAGTTACTGTTGAAATGAGTGGATCAGACAAGTGAAGGTATCCCACAGAAAGTACCAGTTACAGAGAGAGCTCTTCCATACATAATCATCCATTGAAAAGTATAGACAGGCAGCAGGTGGCCTCAGAGACTAGGAGAGAAGACTGCTTAGGACTGGGACTGTCTAAAAGGATTTGAGAGGAAATCAACCAGGATTTGAGTTCTGGTCAAGTTTAGAAGGTCAGTAATGCTGGAAGTCAAACATCCTAAGATCATAGATTCTAAGTCAGCAAAAGTACTTATTGGTCGCATTTTTCTCCAGCTACAGGTGTATCCCAAACCTATGGTCAACTGTTCCCTCCTCCACCTAACCTGAATCACTCTCTGTGATGATGATTTTTACACATCAGTTTGAGCCATGATACCAAAGATTTGATCAAGCATTGCTATAAGCATTTTTGTGCAGACATTTTCCAATGAGTTGGACATTTATATTAGTGGACAATAAGTAAAGCCTTGCCCTGTTAGTCTTAAATTTAACCAAAGCTCGTCCTCTCCTAATCAAGAACAAGTTCTGTAGCAGAAAGCCTTTGAATTTGAATTTCAGTATTGCCTCTTCTCTGGGATTCCAGACTGTCAAACTCCCCTAAAGATCTAGATCTTGCCGACCTCTGTAGTTATGTGAGCAGATGCTTTGAATTAAGTGTTTTCTAAGTATGGGTGTGGATAAGGAGGGAGACAGGGTGGATAACACACACACACACACCATTAGTTCTATCTGCCCATATCTATCTTTGTCACAGAGAGAGATGGAGGGAGGGAAACAGGAAGAGAGGGAGAGAATGAGAGAGTGAGAGGGAGGAAGGGAGGAAAAGAATGAGAATAAGAGGGAGGGAGGGAGAGAGAGAGAAGGAGAGAGAGAGAGAAAGAGAGAGAGAGAGAGAGAGAGAGAGAGAGAGAGAGAGAGAGAGAGATTGATTCTTACTTAGGATTGATATTGGAGGCTGTCAAGTCTGAAATCCAAGGAAGGCATATATCAGTTCAAGTCATGAATAGGCAGGACTCTTTACTACTGCAGGGAGCCTGTTGGGCTATTCATGGCTTCCACGACGTAGATGAGTCCTACTCATACAGCAAAGGCCAATCTGCTAATTCAGTCTATGGACTCAAATAATACCATCATGAAAATACCCAGAAAATAAATGAGAATATCTGAGCACTTCATAGTTCAGCCAGGTGACAAAGCAAATGAACCAATACAGAGGGATGGCATTCATTGAAACTGCACTAAATGCAGTTCACGCTTGGTGCTTGTCACCATCAAATCAATGCCAATGCTTGTCTGTGAACACTGTGCTTAGCTTGCTGAGCTGTCCAAACATGTTCTATAGGCCTGAATTGACTGTGAGCAGCAGTTGGCTGGCTCTTACCATAGAATAATAGTAATAATGGTAATAAGAAAACATAATAATTAGCCCTAAAATAAAGGTAATAATATCTAGTCTAGAGTGTGCTTTAAAAAGGAGTCTGAGGTTCCACTACTTGCATTTGAACTCTGACTTCCTCCTTTAGTGACTAAAAAAAATCTCCAGAGAGTTGTTCATTTCTTCCATGACTCAATTTCTTTCTTTTGGAAACAGGTATATAATCTTACAGATTTCCTCAGAGAATTAACTGGAAGAATTTTCAAAGTTCTTAGAACAATGCTGGCCCTTAGTGAGTGTGAATATGGTATAATGGGTGTGATAGTGACACTAGGAAAGATGAGAGGAGCATGAAGGACATAGAAATAAGTGCCAAACCCTGCATGATTTCTGTATGCTTCAAGCACGGCTAAAGGTTGGTTTATCAACCACTGAAGAAAACTAACCCTATTAGGAATTCAAAGGAGAGACCTGTTCTTGCATTCTAAGAACCAATCATTATACACTTGCATTGTGTCCAACAATCAAAGTTACTAATATTGATTATATTCTGAAGGCAGGGTAACCTAGGAGGAGAGTGGGCTTGGGGGGGGGGTAGACCATAGAAGAATTCGACAGCTACCTTTAGAAGAAGCATATACTCCAATACACAGGAAAAGAACAGTCTACTTAGTCAAAGCGAACTGGATGAGTTTGCTGGAGAAGCAAGGGTTTTACCAAGAGGCTGAGAACTGCTAATGTTATTGAGTAAAGAATGAGTTCCCAGATTTACATGCACTGATTTTGTTTCCATCTCTGTTTAACACATTGGATTTCTTCTTGCTATCCAAACTATCAAGCCATTCAGAAGCAAATGTGTCCACATCCTTTGTGAATTTGGTAACATTTTTAATAGATCTTAACTCTTAATTGTAGTCACTCCAAAGAGAATTTTTTTTTTGAAAGAGAAATGATGGATTCTAAAAAATAAAAAGATCTGGCCTTATTGCTTTGATGAAGATTTGCCACCCATGACCCTTTAAATATTGAACCTGGACTGTAAAAATATCACTTCTTATTGATCACATGGTTATTAAAGTCAGTCAAATGCTGAATTTATATGTCAAATACTTGTAATATTTCTGTAAATATTAAGGCAGAGAGAGAAGATGATAATGCCACTGTGAATCGCATTAGATCTGCCCAACTTTACATAACTGAAAAATAATAAAACTGTCAGCAAGAATTTCATTGTATATGCCTAGCACTTGTCAAAAAACGTTATGCATCATTTATCCATGTATATGTGTCTGTGTATGATCCCAGAAAACATGCACATATCTTGGAGGACAAGGACAAAGAATCTCTGCATCTGTGTACCTCTGCTAGGCCCCGAAGGCACAGCACCTCACAGCTGGGACCACACTGCAACCCCATGTGAGCACATTCGGTTTTTTTCTATTTCTTAAATTCTCAACCTGCTACAAGATGCCGACCAACTCTCTGGGTCTAGAGAAAAGTCTGGGAGCTTCCTATTTGAGCAAACACCAATCAAGCATTGAAGGAGATTCTCAAAATTCCCTTCTGCCAATATTCAAACCTTGTCTGGGGTCACTCAGCAGAGAGCCTTAGATGCCCTGTTCTCCCCTAGACACCTTTCCATATAGGCAAATGCTTTCCAGCCAGTAACTGAAAGGGGCCATCCATCAACCACCGGGGAGTCTCCCAGAGTGGGGGTGGGGCCGGGAAGGCCCATGACGGAGAAGGGGGAAGGCATTTCTAATGGCATTTTGATGTACATGCACAAAATTGATGTCGGAAGGATCATTGTAAAGCTCCAGACAGTGGAGTAGTGAGGACATTTTCAGGTGGCTGGCAGATTCTGGCTGGGTGAGCCCAGTATATTTTCTCATGTCACAGTTGATTAGGTTCACAGGGAAGTGGAAAGAGTAAAAAATTCTCTTATTACTGCAGCCGTGCCACCTCAGCCTCTTTTCCCTTTGAATGCAACATTAGTTTTTTGTCCAGAAGTCTAACTGCTTTCTACAGTTTGGGGAATTGTAAAGCAGAAACAATTTCCCAGCTAGGCTGACCTTCACAGTAATGAGAAATGACTGGAATTTCTCTCTATTTCTCTAACATTTGGGGAGGTTGAGAAGGGGTGGGGGATGGGGGAATATGCTTGTTTTACCTGGTATTATGTTGTGGGTGTCCATTTGGCACTTGGAGCCTAATTTTTTTCTGCTCAGGAGATTACATGGACTGTTGCACCATATGACCTGCAAGCCAGCCCGCACGTGTATCGAGGACGACAGTAATACACTTTAAGCCTTCTGTTAGCACAACAGAGGTGGCATTTTGTTTCAGCCATTAAATAAATAAATACTTTTCTCTAGGGTTGCTATTTTCATTTCCTCTCCTGCCCAGGCTCAGGTGGTGAGCACTGGAGCCGGGACATTCCTCTTTCATTTAAGCCAGCGCTCCTCCTCCAGGCAGTCTCCCAACCTGCCTGAGGGCAGCCGAGTTTGTAGTGTTGCTTTGGTTTGTTTTGTTTTTTCTTCTGTTTTCTCCCAGACTTCATGGTCACCTTTCCCTTTCAATCAAGGATGAGTATGCTAAATTCAAATCCAGCTCTTTTACACACGAGAGGTGCTCTACTAGAATTCTCTGGACCTCAGTTTTCTCACCTGGAAAATGGGACTTATGACACTCGCCTAATTTACAAGACTGTTTTAATTGAATGGGAGGGGGGTATATAGCATGTTCCCTTCCATCAGTCCTACATAAAGGGTCTTAATAAACTGTAAGATACTGTTAAACTCTGCCCATTTTAAATACATAGTAATTTAATGATTAGTCAGTTGTTCTCAAGCAAGAATCACAATTAATCCATGCATTGATGTATGATGTAGAAAGGTGCTATCCCAAGTGAAGGCAGTTATGACTTGTACCTAAATCTCTCCTGTCTCCATTTCCCCTTCTCTTCCTCCTTCTCTTTCTCTCTCTCCACTCTCTCTGTTCCCCCTCCCTCTTCCTCTTCTTCTTCTTCCTCTTCTTCATTCTCCTCTCCCTCTCTCCCTAAGACTGTTACAACTAAGTGTGAAAACAAATGAACAAGTGTTGAAGTGAGTGGTTGATCCATAGGAGCCCTGGGAGGGGCTGCAGAGGCTGGAGGGAGTTACTGGAAAGCCTCGACTCCAAAGAAACTTCAGTACTCGCTGCTTTTGGAGGACATGGCTAGCCTGGGCTGGGCATCTGGGTGACATTCTTAGGCCTCTTTTGTTCAGCAGAAAAATCTCAGACCCAGAGTGGTTGACAAATACCCTTGCTGCCACGCCCATCTGGGAGTAGTTGAGTTTAAGTCTCTTCCATCTCTCACCTGCTGAGCTGCTTTGCTGTTTAGAATTATGATTGTTAAATGTGAGACACAAATACCAGAAAGTACTAGAATAGATGTCAGAGCTCAGAGATACTATTATATCATTAGCTATGATGGACAAAGCTTTTATTATTATTTAGTAATATTCTATTTTGATGCTATTTAAGTCTATTTTATTGTTAATATAGTGTAGTGTTTATTTAGTAAACTTATATATAGATGCTAAATATTTACAAAGCATGTTCAGTGTATGTTTATATAAATGTTCAATGATATAAATATTCATAGTATACATAAATATGTATTTAATTATATATTAAATATATAGTACAGAGTAAATGAATAAGTTAAATGACGTAATTTATACCATTAACCTTTACTATACCATCCTCAGAGTGTACATGCTAGTGTACAGTAGGACAAATTCCACTGCTCATGTACACCAAGCCAATTTCAGAGTGTACATCAGGTCTACCTCATAGTGTGAACCTTGCTGTTGTATACCTGAACCATCTCAGAGCATGTACCATTCCGTAATACCAACCCTACAATGGCTGTGTCTGCTCTAACAGCACATAGACATTCTATCTTTTCATTTGTCCATAATCAACACATTGTAGCAACTGCTTAGCTAACATTTGCAATATATCAACTATTTCAAGTTTTCTAGAAAATGTTTAAGATATCAATACATAGGTATTGGTTGGATACATATACTACATCATTTTGTTTAATGGATTTGAGCACCAGTAAATTTTGTTATCTACAGGAGCTGGTAACCCACCTCCTACAGATATCAAGTGATCAACTCATTGTGTGGGCAAGATAGCTTAGCAAGTAAAATCATTTGCTGAGCAAGCCCGACAGCATACATTCCAGCCCTGGATTCCACAGAAGGAAAGAACCAATTCCACACAGTTGACCTTTAACTTCTACATGTATACAATGGTATGTTCACATCCACATTTGCACACACCATATATACACACAGCAGACACAGCTTAAAAAGTAAATGACCACACTAAAGGCCCAAAATCAGCCATAGGCCTAAAATCAGCAATAGGCCTGACATACATGCATGCTAACACAAAGTCTTGGGTCTCTGTGGAAAAACACTGAAACAGAAGGCTATAAGCTATTGTAAACAGGCAGCTTCTATGGAAATTTACCAGCCCAAGTAGTCATAGGTCTTATGAATAGGCAGCCTCTGTGGACAGTACCAACTTAGATAAGGACAAGTGAATCATAGGCAGAGTCATAGTGACTTGTCACCTGAACCTACACCCAGCTGATACCCTGTTCTGAAAGGTATCTGTACTCCCCCTGAACACCTGTGCTCCGGTGCCATTCCCTTCCCCACATCCTGCCTTTTTGTGTTTATAACCTCTGTGTAAATAAGTAAATTACGATGTGATTTAAATAACTAAATAAATTTTTAAAAAAGTAAATGACCATATACTTTCATCTAAATGATATAAAATTTGAATGAAATATTAAACATGTGTACTTATATTTCAATTATGTAAGAATGTACTACTTTATTAGAAAGTAAGAATGTTTCGCCTCTATGGAGAACAGCTGCTAGGCTCTTCCTGGTCTCCTCTATCTGATTCACAAGAGACCCAAGGTGTTGGTGGCTTTATAAGAACAACATCCAGGTCTTTATTTAGTTGTCATCTGTCATGGACCAGCTTTCTAATGCCCATGTTGTGTCAACTCTTCAGGAAACGAATTTGAATATACCTGTTTGCATGGGTTCAAATATATCAAAGACCCAATGCAGATGGTAAAATGCTGGTGACTCCTTGAACAACTAGAAATGGATTTGGGACAGGAGCTTGGTATAATTGTGAAAAGTTGTAAAATAAAATTAATTAAGAAAAGACATAGGATCTTCTTTATTTCAGTCCTTCCCCTAACTCCTCCATTGGGGTCCCTGTCCTCAGTCTGATGGTTGGCTGCATGCATCCACATCTGTATTGGTCAGGCTCTAGCAGAGCCTCTCAAGAGATAGGTATATCAGGCTCCTGTCAGCAAGCACTTCTTGGTATCAGCAATAGTGTCTGAGTTTGGTGTCTGTATATGGGATGGATCCCTAGGTGTTGCAGCCTCTGGATGGCCTTTCCTTCAGTCTCTGCTCCACTCTTTGTCCCTGTATTTCCTTTATACAGGAGCAATTCTGGGTTAAAATTTTTGAAATGAGTGAGTGGCCCATCCCTCAACTGAGGGCCATGCCTAACCTCTAGATATGGTCTCTACAGGTTTGCTTTTCCCTTTGTTTGGTATTTTGGCTAAGACACAGGATCTTATTGACTTATAAAATGAGCTTTAAAATAATAACCTGTCCAAAAGCCTTAAAAGGCAGACATCTCTAAGAAACTGGCTTGGAAAAAGCATTGCCCTAGGTTTTACGTGGAGCCAGTCCAAGTTCCCACCAAGAGCACAACACTTGAGTAATGAGCTTTCATCAATTATCTCTGCCACAAGTTAACCCAGTAACACAGGTTACCCAGCCTGTGTTCTGACATGGGTTTTTCTGGTGTCTTATATGTGTCTTAGGAGCACAGTCTTTGAAGGAAGTACATCCTTTGTAATTAGAATGTGTTTCATGGAACATTTCTGTCCTACCAATATCTTTGAGTGAAAACAAGTTTAGGCTCCAGAATCACATTCTGTCTCTCCAATTCCTTCCTATCTTTCTGTCAGCCATCTTGTGTTACACTTAGGTTGTAATAATACTTCCTCAGACTCCAGCACAATAACCTTCTTCTCAGTATCCCTGCTCCATACTTCCCCACATCCCTTCCTAGGCCGTGCTACCAACCATGTCACTTTCCTGGCACATGGTTGACACTTATCAGTGACATGGTATGATGTGCTATTATTATATGATATGGACAAATATGAACCCACAAAGCTAAAACTCAGAATTCCAGCAATTCTTAACTCCACCTGGTCCTAAAACTCTGTCACCATTCCTTAGACACCTTTGCTACTTCCAAACATAAGCCCCTCACTTAGGTCCTCAGACAATTGTATGACATTCTTACAACCTGACCCTTTCAAAGAGTCACCAAACTCCTCAAACTCTACAAATGCCAACATAAAATTTGAGAATTATCTCTTAGTGGCTCAAGTGTGAAAAAATGAAGAATTTAGTTAGGCCAAGAGTAGTGCACAGGAGGTAAAATTGTAGGGAATTCTTCAAAGTGAAAATGAAAGAGCCACTGATGGGATCTTTGAAATGATGGGGGAGAGGAGCAGGCATGCAGGACACAGGCCCTGCAGTGCTGGGGAAAAGTGGCTTTTACGTGTTATGCATAGCAATACCCCAAAGACTCTTGGGATTATCCTTCAAGTAGGCAAAGACAGAAGAGCTAAAACAGTACCATGAACTTAGTATGGAACCCATATGCATTAAAATCTCTCCTGGTGGAAGAATTATTTTGCTACTCTTTGTCCATTAACCAAGCCCCTGCCTTCAGACTCTTAGTTTTTAGTCAATATTACCTTTTGAATAGCCATGTACTTTGCTGGCCCCTTTTTCTGTCACCCAACTGCCTACAACTCCTCTTAACCTACACCCACTTCCTTATTGTATACCTTTATCTTTTTTTGTTTTTTATTTTATTTGAGACAGGACCTTGCTATGTAGCCCTGGTTGGACTAGAACTTCTATGTAGACCATGCTAGCCTTGAACTTGTCATTCTTCCTGTCTCTGTCTCCTAGGTGCTAGGGTAACGTGTTCACCACCATGGCCAGATCATCCCTTACATTTCCCTTCTCTCTGAGCAAGTATTAATACAACACTTCCTTTTCTCTTCTTGTATGACCTGGTACTAAATGGTCTCCAGGTGGGACTTTGCCCGGTTCCTATGACCCTGCATAGTGGCCAGATGCTCTACTGTTTCCCTGCAATCACCACTAGTTTTGCATTTGCTTTTTAAATGTTTAAACACAAAGAAATCCAGGGCCAACTTCTCAACTTGGTTCTCCAAACCTGGTTCCTGAACATCACCAACACCAACTCCTCTGATCTCCAGAGAGAGCTGTTCACTTGGGTCATGACTGAGCAGATGCTCCTTCTCCAGATGACAGCCCTTGTCATTTGAGGTAAAACACCCTTCTGCCAGCGGTGTGACTTTCTGAAAGAGGGCATTTATAGAACCTCACATAGATGAATCGTTTTCTTTCAAGCAGGAAAATGTATTTTACTCTTCTTGCTTCAACTGGGATTGAGCCCATTCGTTTCATTTTTTTATGCTCTCCTGTTTTATTTAGAAATGATCTATTCATCCCAATGCAATTGAAGAAATACATATAACTCAGAAAAAAATTGCTGTACTATTCACATGAGAAGTATAGATGCTCTGACTGAATATTTTCATAGCCCCATTTAATGTGAGCTATATAAACCTGGCCTACAAATTTTCCTTTTATTTATTATACTCTAAGCAGGCAATATAATCCCTGGGGGAGACCTAGATTCTAATTGCAGCTGCTCTTGTGCCCCTCAGACTATGTATTTAACCTCAATTTCATCACCTGAAAATGGAGATAATAGGATCTATTTCTCAATGTCTTGTAGGATTAAATAAGATGATATATATTAAGCACCCACTTTTTCATATGTATATACAATACTGTTTTGTGTTAAAATGATATTTTGGAGAACTGTGAATCTCTAACATCATGGCTGTACAACATTCTGTCAGTCTAATTCAAACATTCACTTCTTTGCCTCTTTTCTTTGAACCTAACATTGCTTGTATTGTTAAAGATAGGGAATTTAAAAAAAAAACTATCATAAGGATATTATAAATGAGAATGATGATGACAAAAAATTATATTATTATAATTGAAACTTTTACGTATTCTACTGTTATATTAGCATGCACCCACTTCTGTGAAGAATATCTGTACAGAAGCAAAACCACCAAGAGTTGATGAAACACAGCTTCCTGTCTCTTGTGTTCTAGAAGTTGTTCTCTTTGGGCAAGCTTCATGGTGGCAGTTAGTAATGTTTTGTTGAGCAGGTTTTAGAACAGATGTCCATATCCTGCTTGGGTATGCTTTCCGTAGGTAGCTTTGCTTTGATAATTGATCACAATTCTCCCCGGCAACCCCAGAAGTGCTGTGTGGCATGGAGGGGAAGAGGAGGCCATCACCTTGTCATGATCCCACTTGCCAGAGGAGAACTCACCCATGTAGTCACAGTATGACATCACACAGAAAATCTACAGATGCCCAGCCTCCCCACTGCTCCCGCTCTTAAGTCACAGCACCTTGAATCACCTCTCATGGGCTCAATCTTCCTAATTTCAAAAAGTACCCTAAAAGAGTTTTAGCTGCAGGCTAGGGAAGACTGATTTGTATGGATACATATTTCTCCTCAACATATTTGCATGATTGCAAGGGAGGATGCCCTGTTCCAACTGAAGCAGAAAAAAAAAAAGAATGGCCTAATTATTAAATAGATTCCTATAATCAGTTGATTGGAGTCCTGATTTTCATTTAGCAACCCAGCTTATACTGTTAATAAAGTTATACAACTTTTCTAGAATATATATATATATTAGAAATATATATAACCTATGTATTTATTTCTAGAAATATAGACATATATACTGAATACACACACACACACACACACACACACACACACACACACACACATATATATATATATATATATATATATATATATATATATATATTCAGAATCTAGAGATAATAAATATGTAATTTCATGGAAAGATAGAAGAGAAATGCTATTTTCATTCATGACTAGGGTAACAGCTCTCAGATTGGAAACACCATAGTTCAGCAGATCATTTCTTTAACAAGACCAGTTGAAAATAAAAAGACACACACACGCTTACACACACACACACACACACAGAGAGAGAGAGAGAGAGAGAGAGAGAGGAGAGAGAGAGAGAGAGAGAGAGAGATTAGATGTTTATCACATACCTATTGATCCAATCATATTGGTTGCAAGAGCCACTAAGGATTAATAGCAAGAAATAATAAATTGGCAAAGTGACTTCATGATCAGGGCCTGGAATACTAAGAAGAAGGATGCTGCCTGTTGAGATAGGAAAATTTAGTAACAGATCAGCTTCATGAAGAAGAAGAAAGCAAACTGTCCAATCAGCTTGTGGGTATACAAATCCACGGGAGAGTGGATGGAATTTGGCAGGCAGCAGGAATCCACGAATCCCAGCAACTGGAGAGAACACTGGATGTGGGGATTCTTGCACAAGCTCATATACCTTGGAAAGGGGAGACTTTAAAGCCAAGTCCCATGTCCCAGGGAATCTACAAAGACTAAAGTAGATGCAGACTGGGAGAAACTGTACCCTTCGGTTTGTAGGGAAAGAACATAAACAAGAGGAAACATGGTCATGATTTTATCACAAGAACCTAGATGCTGTCCAGAACCTTGACTTATGGTGTACTGATTCAGAGAAGGTATAGGTTATTCAGAGAGTGTAAAGATTATCAAATTTAAGTTCAGAGACACATCACAAAGACAAGATCAAGGGCAGAGTTGCCAAGTAGTTCGAGCATGGTCACTGATTTTCATTACACTCCAAAGTTATCAAGAAAACTAGACATTCCTTTAAGCTTAGGACAGCGTAAGCTTTTATAATTGGTAGAAAAAGATATTAATTATACATGATGTAATTTTTTAAAAAAAAAGACTACGTTTATCCTCAAAGTACTCATGGTTGTGTTCCCACTGTTGTTTATATATATATCAAGTATGAGTCTGAAAGAAAGCAACATGTTATCAGGTTTTTATTTTGTGTGTTCGTGCATCACATGCACACTTGGTGCCTGCAAAGGCCAGAAGAGGGAGTCAAATCTCCTGTAACTGGAATTACAGATGACTGTGATCCACTATGTGCATGCTGGGAACCAAATTCAAGTCCTCTGCAAAGGCAGCAAGGGCTCTTAACCACTGAGACATTATCCAGTTACAGTTGAGGTGGTTTTAACTTGGATGTTTTTAAATAGATATGGAGGGGTTTGTCTCCATTTTGTGGTTTTCTACAACAAGCACACATTTCATGTATAGTAAATGTAACAAGGTAAAAAAAAAAAAAAAAAAAAGGAAGGTAGCAAAGTTATCAATAGGCTTTCTAATATTTTGTTATTTAGTAATAAAGCCTTAAACAACACTCAGAGTCCAAAGATCCCAGAGACATGAGTCATACTTCAGCTGAGATTTTCCAAGTGGGAACCTTAAGCTCAGCATATCCCAACAACCTTCTACTCTGTTTCCTGAAATCATTTGGCTTACTTTTAGAAGGAAATGATCATTTTCTTTGATATTCTTATCAAATCAACCCAATGGTACAAGCTCTTTAGCATAAAGAACCAGGTTCTGTCTTCTTCTGCCATCACCAATAGTATGAGGAAGTCAGGAGTGAGGACAGAAGTCACAAGAGCTACTGTGTCCATGGGCAAATGCCAGAAGGAATGTGTTCAGGTCACACAGCCAACCAATGCTTAGGGTGTTTGGCAGACCACTGTTGACTAATCTCTTTACATCTACTGAGGTCGCTGCCGAGAGTCCAATGGGAAGCTGCTCCGGTTCCAAGTTATAAGGACAACTTCCCCGGCTTCTGTCTCTTTTCTTGACTCATGCCTCTCAGCATTCCCACCAGAGTGTGTCACTGAAAAGAGGCTTCAGGCTTAACTGCTCTCTCTCTCTTACCCCTTCCTGCCAAGACAGAACGAGTCAGCTCTACCACCTTCTCCCTCAGATGCTCAATTTAAATATCAGAAGGGAGATGCCTCAGAACAGTCTTAAAACAAGTAGTAAATTACAAATCATTCAACATAAGAAACTCAAAGACCTTTACTCTAGAAGCCGGTTCAATAATCCAAAGCACTGCCCACTTAGAGGTCTCAGAGAGGAAGATAAATCCAACTATCCCCAGGGGTTCTCATTTGTTCCACCAAAGTCAGGAGGAGGAATTTATTGGCTGTATCTCATAAAATAATAGACACTCCATCCTTAGAAGTACTTGCATTTGGTTCAGATCAAATGCTCCAGGGTTTGGGCCAGACACCATGGCAAGGCTGTTTCCTTTGTACAGTAGCAATGATAGATACCCATGTTGAAATCTGGCAAAGTTTCTTAAAGTTTTTAAAAAATACATTGAAACTCAGAAGTATGTCCACATTGATGATCACATCTGAAGCCTGGAGAACTATAAGACACTCGGGAGCTGCAGCTATTTTGTGATTCTTTAGCAAGATTGCTCTACTGTATATATTGATTACAATTTAAGTTTAATGCTTATAAATTATTTTCCAGGCTTGGGGCTTATAAACAGCCTTGCCTGCTCCTGCCTCAGGACCTTTGCACATCTTGTCCTCTCTCTGCCTAGTTATATGTCATATTTCTACAAGTAGCTCCCTTTCATCACTCTTTCTCACCTTCTCAGAGAGATCTCTCCTGTCCACAGGATCTAACATTCAAATTCTCTCTCCTTTCACAAGTTCCTCATCCATACACTCCTGTTTTATCTTCTTCCCAGCATTTCCCACTACTCCAAATTACCTAGTTTGCTCAGTGCCCACCTATCTTCATCTACAAAAACACAACAGCAAAGTACCCGGTCCCATGTGGGTCTCCCTCCTGACACTTCCAGTAGTCACTAGAACAGTGAAGGCATGTGACATACATCCACTAAATAAAGGGTGGGTGAATAGATGGCTGAATGGACAGACAGACAGACAGATGGATGGATAATTCCATTTACTGTTTCTTTTGGTTTATTATCTTAGTTTTCTCCTTTTGGACCATATTTTACATATGACTCCTACAATATTTTGGGTATAATACTGTTTTCTAATAACACCTTTTAAACATACAATTGAAACAAAAATATAATGGATCAACTTGATGCTGATTCTACACACATTTGGAAGCTCTGTATTCTGGAAATAAAATCTTATAATGAATTATGTTTAGAGAGTAATCTTTAAATGTTTTTTTTTTGAAAGTTAGAACATGGATGATGTTATTTGCATACATAGAATTTATAACCTGCCTACATCCAAAAGGGATCCAAGAGGGATTATGATAAAAAAATATATAACAGTCATAAGCAAAGCCAATAAAACAAACACCAAAATCAATGCAGAGTGAAGGAAAAATAAGAGACCAAATGGTTAGGCTAATACTATATCTATAATTGTTCATTAAACTTAACTCTGGACTTCCCAGGGGTGAAGTTAGGAAATAATAGATTCTGTAAATCTCAAATTCTTGTAATAGGAAAAAATAGCAGTATGTGACAAATGATCTACCTTTCCCTTTTGTGTGTTTATTCAGTCAACAAACTTCTATTGCTAGCCCAGTAAAGCACAACAATCAGTACCAGCAGTAGTACAAGGCAGTAAGAAGTTAAGACGTACTCTCTGCTCTTCAGGTGCTTTCACTTTTAGGATGTGAGAGGGGAAATTAGGCATGGATATGATCAATTTTAATATAATACATTAATTAGAATCACATGCAAATTACTTAGAAGTAACAGAAGAGAGTGGTTTTGACAGGAGAATTTTGTATTGGCTCTGGGTTGGAAAGGAACTCACCAGTGAAAGAAGCCTCAAGACAACGACTCTGCATTGGGAGGAGCATGCTGAGTTCCAGTAAGAACAATGTTTTATGATCACCAGGTGCTGGTGGTGCACACCTTTAATCTCAGCACTTGGGAGGTAGAGGCAGGAAGATCTCTGAGTTCAAGGTCAGCCTGGTCTACAGAGAAAAAGTTCCAGGACAGCCAGGGCTACCCAGAGAAACCCTGTCTGAAAACATCATTCTATAGTAGCAAGAACTGTGTGAGCATTTGCTGTGTATCAGAACACAACTTAGTATAAATGCACTGAAGTTAGTGCCTTCACTGTTCCCAATCGACACAGTAAGAAATGAAGGCTTAGAGAGGGCAAACATAGATGCCCCTCCAGCTTCTCTTCAATGGATGGCATGCTGGTCCAGCTACTGATGTGCCCTATGTCAGTAGCTCCTCCTAGGTGGCTTTAGCTGCAAAAGGGCTCCTCCTTCAAGGCCAAACACTGACATGGATGACCCACATGGATGACCTACTCATGTGACATTTTAAAGCCCAGGTCTGGCCCTTGAGTATCTTCATTCCTCACACGTTCTGTTGCACTTTGGCAGTGTAATCTGACACATCAATTAGCTTTTCATAAAGTATTCTTGCTGCTTTAAAATAAGTAAATCAATCAAGAAACCCCAGCTCGGCCTATTTTTTATGGACTTCTGTAGCTCTAAAGTTTCTTTGTGGTCTTGGAAGACATCCACGCAGATCTGTATCAAACCCAAGTTCTCCTCTGCTCACTCCTTCCACTCACTCCTGTCCTTGGGGATCAATCCCAAAGACCTTCCTTCAGTAACACCCTATGGCGTACAGCACTGGTTCTCAATCTGTGGGGTTTGGTCACATAGCAGACATTTACATTACAATTTATAACAGTAGAAAATTACAGTTATGAAGTAGCAATGAAATTTTACGGTTGAGGTCTCCACAGCATGAGGAACTGTACTAAATGGTCTCGGCATTAGGAAAGTTGAGAACCACAGAATCTGCTTCCAGATAAGCCCGTGTAAAAGTAAGGAGAATGGAAAAGCATCATTTACAACCTACACAATAGGACTTGAACTCAGTCCTACTCCCTGACTCTGATGCAGACACAGAGACAAACCTAGAATTGTATGTTTGGGGCAGGCTGTGGCTGTCCTTGTGTGTATCCTCAGGTTACAGCCTTTCAGGGAAAAAGAAAGATGTCTTTTAGCCTTTGCATAACAGCAAATAAGTGTATGTACAGTGTATTCTTTTACTTAAAATTGTTATTATTTGAGAAGTTAACACATGAACTCTGTATTTACATGATTCATCCCTCTATTCTCCCTCCAACTCCTCCCCAGTTCTCCATGCCCTCTTAAATTCATGGTCTCTTCTTTATTACTGACTTACTGCATCCATCTAGTGTGGTTGTGTGTACATGTGCTTAGAGCTTCTCTCGTAACGTTACATCCACTTAAATGATTAGAGAATGGAGAGGCATGCCTCAGCACGTTTAGAACTCAGTAAATACCTTGTAGGAGTTAGCTTTTGCCCTCTCCCATATAAGTACTAGGGATCAAACTTGAATATTTAGGCTTGGTAACAAGTGTAGAGAAAGTATCTTTTGAAGTCCAGTGTTTCACAGGAGACATATGTAATTGTCAGAACGACTGTGCAGAGTTATAAGAGTTTAACTGACTGTTCAAACCAGCTTTAGGTTCACAGCAAAACTTGATGAAAGGTGAAGACCTTTCCCTCATAGCCCTGCTCCCACACGTCCACAGCCTCCCTAATTGTCAGCACCCCACAAACATCCAGATGTTACATTTATTATCATTAGTGAACCCACAGTGACCCAGTGTTTTCACCCAAAGCCCCAGTCTACATGAGGGCTCCCTCTTGGCTTGCTCATCTTTTCTGTTTGGACACAGGCATGATTATTCATCCCCACTCCTTCTCATGGCTCTTCCTCCCATCACTGTTCCACTGCTTTTTCCAAAGCATCACAATTGGAGTCACACAGTGTGTGGCCTTTCCATGGTGCCTTCATTCACTTACTGGTGAGCAACTACGGTACACCTGTTAGAATGACCCAAGTTCAGAGCACATGCACGGGGGAGACTGGGAACTGGTGCAATGGGAACTGGTGGAAGTACCAAACAGAAGCCACTGTGAAGGCAGTTTGATAGTGTCTTACAAACAGGAACATACTCTTGCCACACAGTCTACCTATTTTTGGGCTCCTTCATATTTACCCAACAAAGCTGAAAACTAGTGTCTACGAAAATGCCTGTTCTTGGATGTCTATTCTTTATTCATAATTACCCAAAGTTGGTAGCAATAAATATATCCTTCAACAAGTGGATAAATAAATAGAATGGGGTACATTGGGATACATTGGGAATATTTAATGTATTGAAATTGAATATGTGCCACTAAGAAGAAATGAATTAGCAAGCTATGAAAGGCACTGAAGAAATTAAATTCACATTATTAAGTGAAGGAAGCCAGTCAAAATGATTGGAAAGGAAGAAGTTGCTGGGCAGTGACTCCTCTAATGTCTGGGTGAATTTCCCAGATTCTCTCTACCAAGGAAAACAAAATGAGAATGGACAAAAAGCACTAATTTTGCTGCCAAGTTCATATTCTGCTTATTCAGTTAAATTAATGGCTGGTACACAAAACCCATTTTAAATCTGAAACCATTGCTACTTGAAATAACATATTTTATAATGTATTGCCTGATTGCTACTTGAATAGTAGATGACAAAGTTCATGAAAGAGAAATGCATTAAAAATGTTTAGAAAATTACAGGACTGTTTTGAAATGTTTCCAAAATGGAATGCCATTTTCAATGCATTTCTTGTGCTTATTTACCATAATTTTATTTTTTTGCTTTGACAATTTACAGACATCTTTATACATCAGTGTATTGGCTCCTCCCCCTGTTTTTGAGATATGTTCGACACTGAGAAGAAGATCTCTATTGGCCATAGGCTCTTAGCTATGACCACAGAAGATACAGTTACTTGTTCGGAAATTCAGAAGCTTCTGCATCACGTTACCTGCTGCTCACCTAGGTGAAAATTAAGGGCAAAGATGGCACCTCATAGTTATCAAAACATGATATCTGCCTGCATTCCAGGTGCAGAATAAATTTATCTCCAGAAATAATAATGCTTCTTAGTCCAGCTGTAACACACCTCGAAATGAATGCTCAGTGCCAAGTTTCAAAGTGTAAAACCAGCTTTTTTAATTTTACAATGTAAAATCAGGTTTTGCATTGTAAGATTTAATTATAATTTATAATGACTCCCTTTTGTGTTAAATACATATTTTTTCAAAACTTTGCATATAATCAAACCAACTTCTTTAACTTTTCTTTCTTGCAACTATGAAGTAAAGAATTAATTAATAATTTATAGATGCAAATACATTTATCCACTTATATTCCTAAGACTTTAAGAGGTTGTGCCTATAGAAACTAGAGAAAATAACATTAAATGTAAGTTTGCAACCGACCAGCGGTGGTGCACTGCAGCAGTCACCGTGCTCTGGAGTCGGAGGCGGCCGACAGTCTGTCTCTCCCGAGTTCGAATCCCCACCTGTGCCTGTCAATCAATCCCTGGAAAAATAAATAAATAAATAAATGTAAGTTTGCTTCCAAATATGAACAAATTTAACTTCAGTATACAATAGATGCTTCTTGGCTTTATTTATCAGCAAATAATACTTTAAATTGAGGTTTATAAAGAAAATGAAAATGTTAGTAGTCATGTCTCAATTATCTCCAAAACCACACATGCTCAAAAAGAGCTAAGAGCCTTATGGCCAATAGAGATCTGCTTCTCAGTGTCAGACATCTCTCAAAAATACGGAGGAGCCAAGAAACTGATGTATAAAGATGTCTGTAAATTGTCCAAAGCAAAAACAATGAAATTATGGTAAATTTTACTCTTGATCACTCAGCAGCCACATATATACTTATTAATATATACAACAGATATATAGATATAGACCACCACCACCCCAGTGGTAATCTGTGAGTGCACATGGCCGTCTCAGAAAACCATCATCCAAGCCTTTCTCCCTGAGACTTTCCCCTAACGCATGTGCCTGCATTCCATCCTGCCCACACCTCTTCTCTTTGTGGGATGTAAAATGTACTGCTCCAGGAGTTGAGAGGGGAGGCACGTAAACACTGTTGGGTTCAGGACTGGTTCCATTCCACTTCAGAGAAATGCAAAATATGACCTCCACTGCTATGCAATGGTACACAACTATGTTTATGAATTCCTAAAGCCTGTAGTCTCCATGATCCATGATACATGATATTGAGATTGATAAATCTTATCTTAACCAATTTGTATGAATCACAACTCAAGTGTCAGAAGGAACATTTTCCAGATGCAGGTGGTTTGTGGAGCACCCAGGTTTGAAGAGTCAGTCCTCCATTGGGATGTAGATGATGAGACTAGGTAATATGCATACAAGCATAGTCCTTTAGTACACTTGCTAAATTTGTGGATAGCAGAGTGATATATCAGCCAGCTTTTCTCAGGGCCCACAACATAGCGTAGATCACAGTTCAGAAGGATTTACATGTGGCACTATATGTAAAGGAGCTATCGTGATTGAATAATGTTGGGTGCAATGGTTATACATGCTAAGAAAGTTTCCTCAAGGATGGTCTGTGTCCAGAGCCATTAACACACTAAAATCATTCTCTAAGTCAACAGAAGCCCTCTGCATCACAGTCTTTATCAAACCTATTTGACTTCCAAACATTGTACTCCAGAGCAAATCCTGGGACTACAGTCCCAAATCACAGACTTCTGGAGCTACCCAAACATTCTGCCCCAGAGAAATGCATTTTTTAAAAAATGCATTGTTTTAAAAATATGATTAACTTCCATCTCTATCCCAGCGAATTCATTAAATCATATTTCTCACTGTTTAAAAACTAAACTGACTAACTTGGTCCATTTGCCCACATTTTTGAAATGAAAATCTTCAAAATGTAAACATCTTCTTAGCATTTTCACATCTCTATTTCTGTGTTTTATTTGATGTTTTCCATAAAAAATTAATCACTTCCTGAAGTTTCATATTTTCTTGTATTTTAGTGTAAGTGAGTCCATGTGTGTGACAGTGCATGAGTATGTGTGAGCGTGTATATAATAAGTGTGTATGCTGTGGGTTTTATGAGTGTGGTGGTGTGGGTGTATGTATGAACATATGTGAGTATGCATGTGTGTATACAGGGGTGTATTTATAAGAGATTAGATGTGTGTGTTTGTGTGTTTTGTGTGTATGAGTGTATGTGATTTGTGAGAGTGTGAGTGTATATGAGTATGTATATATATATGTGTGTGTATTGTGCATGTATGAGTGAGTTTATGTATGAGTGTGATATGTGAATGTGTACTGTATAAGTGTATGTGTTTCTGTGGGAGTTAGTGACTATGAGTAACATGTGCGCTATGTGAGCGGATGTGGGTTTACCTGTATGTACATGAGTGTGTGTATATGAGAGAGACTGTGTGTTTAAGTGCTTATGTGTGTGGCTGTGTGTGAGAGAGATTGTAAGAGAGACGCAGACTATGCATACGTGAGTGTGCATCATGTGAAGGTATGTCACTATGTGTGTGAGACTGTGTACATGTGTATGTGCAAGTGTGTTTGAGTATGTGCTTCGGACTGAGTCTTTCTCTATGAACTGTAATTGAGATGCATAGGGATTCTCGGTTTTAAAACATGACACACAAAGCAAAAGGTAATCTGAAAACTAAAAAGAAAACATAGTAGTTGAGCTTTCTACAGTACAGATACATGACTATGACCTCCCCAAGACAAAGATATTCTGGAATTAATATTAAAGATGTCCAAGTCTCTCTCCACCCAGATAATTCCTAGGCTCCTGCAGTGGCCTGTTCAGCACTAAGACAATGCAATCCTTGGTCTTCTGGAGTCTTTGAAAGCCTTTGTCTGGCTGGCTTGTTTTTTATTAAAATTTATTGTAGCTTTAACATTCTGTTGTTCCCTGTGCTAAATCGGGGTTTTATCATATGGAAAAGGTTTCAGGCCATCTCATCTTGGGGGTGGGGGTTTGCAAACCAACTTTGCCAAGCCCAGGATGCTGGAGCTACCACTGGTGTCAAGGAGCTGCACTTGATAGAACTTTGCCACCCTGATTCACTAAATGCATACTTCCAGCCATGTTCTATTTAAGTGACACACTTTTTTTTGTTGACTTTTAAGTATTAATACTTTATTTTCAACAAATGTTGATCCACATCTGTACAGCTCCCTTTTAGGACCAGGAAGTAAGGCAAGGTTTCCATGCCTGCGGCATCGCATGCTAATACTGACAGCATTGTTTGGAGACTTTGTGTGCTATCTCTGCCCTCCAGTATTTTGTTCTACAGTAGACTTTGGTCTATGACTTAGAGAGAGGCCAGTGTCTTCCATTCCCCTCTGTAGGACATGGAAGTGACACACTCTTAATCCTAGCACTTGGGAGTCTGAAGCAAAAGGAACAACATTGTCAGCAGTTTGAGGGCAGCCTGGGCTTTAGAGTAAGATCCTTTCTCAAGCGCGCGCGCACACACACACAAACTTGGAAGGGTGAAGAGAGGGAGAAGGAAAGACAATGTGGGAATATTGAAAGACTACATCCAATTAGTATATTTATTTAATAATTCTTGTAAGTCTTTTAAAATTACAGCACCATTCCCAATGTATTACATTGTAACATCATCATTGTCAACGTAGGGCTCTTAAATGTCCTAGAAGTCTTATGTGTTACAGGCTTGGTCACCCAGCTTCAGTGCTATTGGGATGTGGTAGGACATGAGGCCTAGTAAAAATATGTAAGGTCACAGAGTCATTCATTTCAAAGTGACACTGGGACCTGGGCTCCTCTCCTTTGCTCTGCTTCACAGTTAAGCGTGTAGTAGGCAGCTTTTTTTCACAACTCTCAATAACAATGACTTAGTGTGCCACCACAGTTCCTCCCTAAAATGTGCATTGTGGAGTCTCCTTGTGATGATGCTGTTGCAGGCTGAATCCATACTCAGAGCCACAGCTGGGAAGTTCTTGCAGATCTCCTCATGAAAGACAAATATCTTGGCACTGTCTTCTGTCCAAGACCTTACAGAGTTCCGGGCAGAAGGGGGTTGGGATTCAGGCCTTTTTAGTCCTTGGTGTAATGTAAAGGATGTCTGATTGGCGGGTCTCAGTACACAGTGTTTAAATCTGAGGTGGCTTCAGTACCTAAGAAACCAGCTTTAAAAACAGTGGGGTAGCTCTATCTTCTCATTAGGAAAACAAAGCAGGGCAAGGTGAGTTGGCCAATGAGCTGACTCCCTGAGAGAACCCAAGAGCCCTGGCTTCCATAGACTTTGCCACCGGTTCCTCCTACATCCTTAGCTGACAACTTTGTGTCCTTCGTGCTCAGCGTTTTCTCTCTATTGGCCCGTACTTGGGAAGGTTTTTAAAGGTTTTTGTTACTGATTGGAAGGACTGCTGTCTTTAGTCTCCATCTACCTGCTCTGCCCTCCCTAAGTACAAGGGAAAGTCCCGCACAGTCTTGCTCCTGGTGATGTTCGTTCGCTTTTACTTTTTAACCTGTGTTCGGCATTATTAATGGGAACTTCCCAAACAATCTACACAACAACTTTTTATATTTTCTTGGCTCAGGGCTCCTACAGAGAGTGGATGGTTCTTATTGTTAGCTTAATGTTTTTAGAACAACCTATAACCAACAAGTCGTGTGAGTGTAGGAGGGTTTTATTTACCTTTGAGCATTCTGGTCCTGTTTTGTTTTGTTTTTGCTTTTCTTCTGAGTCTATGCAGCCGTATTTTCTCTAATACCTGGGCCACTTGTTTTTCTTCATGGAGTTATTCGTGAAGATGGTGCAGCTACCTTTGTGATATTCAGGGTACCCTCTGGGCTCATTTGCCAGAAGACCTCACACTTGGTATGGTAAAGGGACCACACAAGTGTTTACTCAGCAGTGCATATAGACACCAACTTAAGAGGGGTGTAACCTAACCAGAAATGGTATTTTCTTCTATTTACAGTCTAAATGTCATATCTGATCCTAACTGTACACTCATGAAAGATGTTGTCCTAAGGTTCCAGGACAGAGACACAACAAATAAACCAAAGACTACTTGTTCTTGGGATTGAAAAATCTGACCCAAGTGGAAGATTGCTTTCTGAGAATACTGTAGTCTCCGAGGCTGTAACAGCTGTTCAATGAATAACTTTGAGGCAAACAAGCCATTGTGAATAATAATAAAGATCAAACACAATGTACAAAGGCCTCCATCTGTCCTCAGGCTGCTCAAAACTAAGGTACTCTATGGAGGACTGTATAAGCACTTCTTAATAATGTGATTATTGAGATGGAAGAAAAAGGGTTTTTTGTTTGTTTGTTTGTTTGTTTGTTTGTTTTGTTTTTCTTCTTTCTTTCTTTTTTTTTTTTAACTTTCTTAATGATTAATTAAATCCATTGGACTTAGGAAGAGTTTTGAGTTTCACCAATGAAACTAGAATCTGTAGGCAAAAAAAACCATACATTCAAGAGTGCAATACCTCTTCAAAGTAAGTAAAAGACTTTCATCCATTTGGGGCAGATTCCTAGAGACTTGATCTAGTCACAAACTAGTACATTCCTTTTAATTAACTGCTAGAATTATAATTTATTAAATGACATTTTGGTCTCATACATGGACCCAGTCATAGACACAGAGTAATCCTTCATAGGCCATCATTGTGAGGTTTTGTAACCTGCATCATTTCTTCATTTTAAGAGAAGATAATTCAATTTATAATGCCAAATGTTTAATTATTAATTTTTAGAAAATCAGCAATTTAAATTTCTCTTATATAGAAAATATTTTATGTAGATTATAACCGATCAGTGACTTCCTTGTTGTGAGACTCTGAAGATGATCAACATAAAGTCACAATGGTGATGAGAATGTAGACACTCCACTTGCAGAGCTATGACTCTCTTACTCAAGAGAGTCCACCCATAAACCAGCACACAGTTCATATGTGTACCTCTGAATCTATGGTTCCTACCTCTGAATCTATGGTTCCTACCTTCATTCCCTGCTTTAAACCAAGCTAAGAATTATCCCAGACCTGTCTCCTGTCCCAGCTGTGCTCTGGACATGCATGGGGTTTTATGATGCTACAGTTACATATTTAGCCTCTATTCTGCTATCGTTGCCTGTCTTTTCATAGTCAATCTGTGATGTATGTAGGACTGAGCTCCTATGAATTGTGGGAAAGCTTTTCCAGCAGTCTCTACCACTCCATGCTCCTCCAAATACCAAAAGTGCCACACTAATCATCCCACATATAGAGTTCTATTTCTCAGCTCTACATCTTTGGCTGAGGATTTCCAGGGACAAGACGCCATTTCCTCTCTTTTTCCTCCTCCTCGATAATCAATTCCCAGTCTTCTTCCAAGACTCAGTTCAAGAGAGCCCTCTCCAAGAAGTCTCCCATTTTCCTGGGCCAGAGTAATGCCCCTTGTCTGGATTTCTTGGTCCTTTTTCTTAAAGCCCTGTCTGTGTGTTGGTAGAAAGGGCCTGGAAGGGCCCAGAAAGGCCTAGAAGGGTCTGTATGCAAAATGCTCTTGTCTCCTTGATATCTTTATCCTTGAGCCCTACCTAGTATAGAACCTGTACCACTGTCACCTGAAGAATTTAATGAATGACATGCCCATGAAGCTTCATAAAGGCAGAAACTGTCCCTGGTTTTCTATTGGTCTTTCTTTCTTGCCTTTCTTATGCTCTACAAAGCACCTATGGTCCCTTGTAAGGACTCAACAAGTGTTGGGAACACACACATACATATATTAGGCTTGAGTAAATAAAGAGTGTAATAGATTTTTCCACAGCTAAAGACTGGAACAATACTAACTGCTGTATCATGGCAACAATTGATTCTGTTTTTTAAAAATATCTCTTTTTAAAAGTATTTTTCCTTTTATCATCACAGGAGTATTCCCAATTATTTGTTTGAGGTGAGTGAGAAAATAAGAAATACAGGATGAGCGATTCTGTAATATCAACAAATTCACCTAACTAATGTGCCATGACAAGAGGCAATTGGTAAAAGTAGCACTTTGTATGTAAGTAAGAAAATAGCATGAAGCTCCATAAAACGATGGATTTTCAGGTTATTAGATGGAGGACCAAAGAGAAAAGGAAATGAGATGTGTAGGTTTGTAGTAACATTGTATTTGTCTGCATAGCACTTGGATAAAATCTAATTTAAGGTTGGTGTGTTCCGTAATGATGACCTCTCTTCTAGAAAATCTAATGAGTGAATTGTGTGGAGGTGAAAGCCTGCCTGTTTCTTGCCTCAACGCTGCGATTAACTATAAAAATAACAGAGAAGCACATGCCTTTGAAGAGCTTTCTAATAGCTTGCCACATAATTACAGCATGTCAGCCTGACCCAGTGCCACCTTCTTCATCTAGTGTCTTCATAACTTGGACTTAGACTCCATACAGCACCTAGCTGTCCCACCCAATGTGATTCTAGAACACTCGCTAAGATAGCCATGTTTGCTCTGGGAGAGCCTGCTCTGTCCACCTTTAGTGATGCCTAGCTTTTGTAAAGTCATTTGTGTAGAGCCTCACTTTTGACTCACTGACTGCTGTGAAGCCACAAACTATTTTTATGCCCAAGTGTCCTGACATCCCATAAAGCCCATCACAGCTCAAGGCTATCCACCAGACCACAAAGATTGATAAAGAGAGAGAGAGAGAGAGAGAGAGAGAGAGAGAGAGAGAGAGAGAGAGCTACAAGCCACATCCACTACTACCTTAACTTTCAGTGCCCAAATAGAGTCAGGAATAGCTTCTTGAAAGGCATACATTTTCAGAACTGTGTTACTGAGCCATTTTACCACCCACCATGCAAATATTATAAAGTGTACCTGGACAGCATAGGTCAATTACTGACTGTACCTGTGTGATGCAATCAAGAGACACAGTAAGCAGAAATGGATGAGCTTGCTGCCCACATAACAACACAGAATGCTGTTTTAGAGTTAAGTTCCTGCATAATTGAAAGGAGTCCCTTCTATAATAGCTATACAAAGAACAACAATACCAAGCATTATACTGTAAATGCATAAATCAGCATCACAGTCCATTGTTATCATTATGAAGTATTATATGTTGTATATTATAAGTTCTTATGGTTGGTACATTACTAACACCAACACAAAGTATAAATAATGTATTGTGATGTGGCAATATGGCAACTCCAACAACACTAAGCAATAGAAATGCATCACTTCTGTTGTGGTCTTATAGGACCATGACGCCATATGCATCCAGATCCATCATTAACTGAAATAACATTATGAAACCCATGACTATAATCTCAAGATTAATCCCTCTGTCTAATCCTCTACACCATTTCTAGGCTTTCAGTGTCTAAGAGATCCCATAGGACTTTTCATCCAAGATGCCCAAATAAAAGCTACATCTTCATCTCTACATGCCATCATCACTGAATTTTACATCCTGGAGTATGACTGACTATGGTTAGAAAGATCACTCAAGGCTATTATAGTCTTGTAGGTATGTTCCTGTATGCTGCACTTCTTGACCCTAATTTACCTGATGAATTATCACCTAGGGACTAAGAAGTTTCTGGAATTTCACCCCACACCTAAAGCTTAGGTTTATTGATGTAATGTGACGTCAGAGAGTTTAGAGTGTTTTTTAAAAGGAAAAATGTAGATACACTCATTTTTGTAAAGATTGAAGATTCACCGCCACAAAAGTCTTGCACCTGAGAAAGATTTTTTTTCATACACTCATTTGCATACTAATTTAATACATGTCTATCCAGGGCCTCTAAGTGTCTTTCATTGTGAAAGAAACTGAAAATACAGCCATGAACCAAAATTTACTAGAAGGTGTTTAGGGAGGGAAAGAAAGAGAGCAGTCAAATAATTAAGTAGCTTTTGCTGAGTCCTGTGAAGTGAGAGGACTGGACAGACAATAGAAAGGTGTTATTTTTCTCATCGCTGTGGAAATGCACTCAATATAAGCAACTTCAGGAAGAAAGGCTTTAGACTCTATTCTAGCTCACAGTTTGAGGATACAGCCCGTTGTGGTGGAGACAACATGGCAGCAGGAGCATGAGACAGCTAGTCACATTGAGTCTGTGGTCAAAATGCAGGGAGATACAAGACTGCACTCAGCTGCCTCTCCTTTGACCGTCATCAGTCCAGGACTCTAGCCCATGGGAAGGATGGTACCACCCACATTCAGGACTCCTTCCTCTGTTAAACCTTTCTGGAAACGTCCTCACAGAAACTCCCAGAGTGTATTTCCAGGGTGATTCTAAATCCACTCAAGTGTCATAAAAGAGATCTTTAAGAACTGTTATTGTGGGGAAAAGACAGCTGCATGTAAGAGCAGAATAGACTATGAGCCAAGTCCATTGCCATACCGTGTCCTAATCATATTGGGTATTGAGTGCTTGTGAGATGAAGAAATTAATAAGCAAAAGGTTCTGTGTGATATCTGTAACTATAGAATACATACTATTGTTTAAAAAGATAACTGCTTATTTACTTATATTTCTGCCATGCAACATATTTGGCTGTTTTCTTTACATCAAGCAATTCTCCAATTCTCTATGAACACCAACCATAGACCCAACTGTTTAATTCAATTTTGAGGCTAATTATTCAGAGTTAGGAAGGCCTCATAAGTAAAAGGCATATAACCTCACAAGATCAATCCACCCCAAAACACATCCATGTTAAATATGTTAACTGTAAGTACTGGATTCCCAGGCTTTCCTGGTTTCTGTTTACTTTGGCTACAACTCATGGGTTCCCATCAGTCCCTCTTCCTGTACATTAACTTGGTATTATTGTGCACAGAACACATGGAAATACGTTTATTATTTTGTTATGACGGGTACTAGAAAGGATACAAATGAACAACTAAATCAGTGGCTCCCAACCTGAGAGTCATGACCCTTTTGGGGGCCGCATATCAGATATTCACATTACGATTCATAACAGTAGCAAAATTACAGTTATGAACTAGCAACAAAATAATTTTATGGTTGGGGGTCAGCACAACAAGAACTGCATTGAGGGTTACAGCATTAGGAAGGTTGAGAGCTCTAGATGAAGGAATACACAGGGCAAGATCTAGATGGAGGCATACACAGGGCAAGATCCAGAGGGACTGAGTGCAGAAGCTTCTGTTTCTAGAAGGTTTGGAGCATAGTACCTTCACAGCACAGGAACTCTCCAACACCCATTATCCACATGAATAAACCTCTGAAATCAATGGGAACCTTCTCGGGCTCTCTTCACCCTCTAGAGAGAGGGGCTGAACTCAAATTTCTAAGCCTCTGCCAGGTTAGCTCCATGGCTCTTCGGGTAACTAGCCTCCAACATCCAAAGCCAGATCAAGGGAGGTATTGGGGCTCATAAGTTATATTCGGCTGCTTACCTACTTTAGCATTCAGAAATTTCAAGGCTCTAAGAGCTCTATGATAATTAAAGGGGATGAGAACCATGGCATACTTATTATGTCACAAAATCTCTAATGAGAGCAATTGTAATTCCACTTTTTCAGTACTTGTCTCCACCACTCTGCTTCAGTAACTATCACATCCCATGCGCTTCCTTGGGCAACAGAATCCATTTTACCTCATGAGCCCAGAGCCATCCACACCTGGAGGGTTCCAGTCCTCAGTTACCCACAGGTTGCTGGATAACGATGACTGGCAGATGTGAAAAATGAAGTTCCATCTTCCTCGTGTTGGGGTAGGTTGTGTCTGAGGCCACACTCACACTCTAGAACCCCGCAGGATCAGGGTTCTCTTCTTCCTGGCCCATTGCTAGGGAATCCAACGAACACATTGCATTGTTTTCTAAAAATCTTCTTCAGCAATATGGCTGTGTGTTAAAAAAGAGGATGATGTTCTTCTTGTCAGTTTGCCATTGAAATAAGATTAATTCCAAAAGTATATAGAAATTGCTGTGACTTTATGTTGATGAACCAAAGTGTTTTAGGATACTGAAGTGCCTCGGATCACCTCAGCCCTAAAGGTCACTGGAGACCTTGGTATCACAGATGCTGAATGGACAGACAGCATTTAACACAGAGCCATCTCTGCAACAGAGCAGGAAAACAGAGAGCTTGAGACTCAGCTAGTATTAAACACCAGAAACCGTTTTCCAACTGTTCTAAGAGTCTCGCACACAGTGATAATCACAGATGTCGGGGAACCTCCCAGTATAAACCACATGTGAAGTAGCTCATTAAGAGGGCCAGAGCTACCCATCCAACACATCTCTTCCCTTCATCACCCAAAAAAAATGTTAAGGAGCAGAAGTGACAGTTTGGTTAAAGAGTCTCAACGACACAACAGACATGCTTCTGTCCTGCCTATAGGTAGAGGGAAAGCCAAAGTCTTAATTATGTAAATGAACTAAAATCTGCACTGTTTTCCCGACTGTCTCTAAATAGCCTTTGAGAGTTGCTGGCCCTTAACATGAGGAGTCAGTCGTGCACTCCTCAATGTCCTCATTTAAAATGAAATGGGACCACACACCTAGACACTAAACTAAAAACCTAGTAGCAAAAAGAACTGCTCCTAAACCCATGGTCTGTAAAATCCACATGGCTCATAGAGAATGACAGAACCATAGATCACCTGCAATTATGCACCAAGAAGGCTGTGAGCCTGTGCATCCAGAAAGCCCTCTTAGGAAACAGACATAAACAGTGTATCATGTCACAGCTAAACTACCCCATAGTGCTGTTCTGTTTATGTAAATGAATTCTACTATTGTAATTTAATCAGCAAGGTTTCTTTTAAAATGTTATGACTGCTGATATCCAACTTCAAGAAACCTGAATCTTTTTACCAAGATGCAGGATAGAAGTCTCTCAGAAAAAAACACAGGAAAAAAGTATTGTTCTGTCATCTGTGATGATGACATCTGTAGATAATTTACATGACACTCCTGAAGGCTGCTCTTGGAAAGACTATGTTAATTCTTATCATAATTTAATGTTCATAGACAGCAAAGAAATTCACAAAGCATAGATTTGGGTATGTGGACTTATTCTCCTGAGATCAGCATCCAATAGCCACACTGATGTATGAACACAGAAATAATTACAGGTAGAGGCAAAGAAGATCACGAGTTCAAGGTAGTCATTGGATACATGGAACGTTTGAGGCCATTCTTGTTTACATGAAACCCTTCAGAAGTAGAGACAGTGGGGAGGAGGGAAGGAAGAAGAGAGGGAAAGAGAGATCATTGTAAACACCAGGGGCTATTTTTCTCTAATCTTTTTTATTGCGTGACTTCACTATCTAATAAGCAACTGTAAACTACTTCACAGTATCTTGACACAAGCCAGGAATTAAATTGTGAAATAAGCACTTGAAAAAAGTTTAAAAATATTATAAACTAAGTCTAATGATAATGCACAATAAAGAAAGTCATGCTTTCTCTCTCACCTACCACTCCTGGTTCCAGAATTAAAGCACAGCTGTCTCTACTGATGCTCAAGTCCTATCTAATAGGATAAGTGACAACTGTTTCAAATTCTTTTTTGTTTTGCATACCTTCTCATGATATGCGTCTAATTTTTTATTTGTTTTATATACCTTCTACTCTTCTTTTTAATTACAGAACTCATTTAGTTACCATGTCAGATGGCTAGTAGCTTCCCTAAGCTACCTTTTAAAAAATAACAGAGCCAGATATGGTGATACATGCCTATAGCCACAGCACTGGGGAGGCTAAGGCAGGAATATCTCAAGTTAGAGGCCATCCTGGGTTACAGGGGAAGGGCCTGCTAAAAATAATCAAGCAGAAAAATCTAAAGAAACTGTATGTAGAAGCAGGACAGTTGTCATGTTATTTCTAAGGTAAGAAGGTTCTGTGCTGTGTGCTCTATGAGAGTAATAGTACTTGTTAAGAACATGAGCTATGGTTGTGTGTCTAACTTTTATCCACACACTTTCATTTGACTCCCATTGTATTCTCGTGAGCGCTGTTGTTTTCCCACCTATTTTATCCAGGAAAAAAATGGGGTTTGAGTTTTTTGCATCTACAGCCCATCTGGTTTTGCAGTCTGACTCTCCTGTTTAAGCAGGGGAAAGGTAGTGTTTGGTGCCCTATGTCAGAGGTACACAACTATATTTAAACTTATTTTGATATTTCATTCTGTAAAATTCTAGAAAAGGAAATGTCTTCAGAAATGGGCATTTTGGTGAGTAGATTAGACCAGCTGTAGATCTTTTTGTCACATTTGATGTGCTCAGGACATAACGTCAAAACTCTCATCTGCTACACATCCTTACTCTGAGACCTCCTGTATTTATAATAAGAACACACTAGAATTAGCATGTCTTGAACTGATCTGTTGAGAACACACCATGTAATACAGTCAGATTTCTTCCAGGCTGCCTTTTTCCTAGTGGACACACTAGCAATGAAAGATATGAAGGCATAAACTTGGCAGCCATTTCCAAATGCCCAGTTGGCCTTCGACAGTACTACGCTCATTATATGCATTTATTGTGCATGGACTCACAGCTGTCCAAATCTAGCCTGAGTCTCCAATCAAGAAGAAATAGTGATTGGAGCACTGCTAATGTGACATGACTGTGGACAGCACAGAGCGACATGGCCTGAGGTGATGGCCATTCCCACCCCCACCTCCACCCCCTGCCACTTATCTTAATGGCAGTGCATCCCTGCCCAACCGAAGAGCCAAGAAGTATTTCATGAAGCTGGGTCTACTATGATCACTATGCAGGTTGCTCTTACACTGGCTTGTACCACAGCAGACACATAGGGGTGTGTATTCTAGCTGCAGAGCAAGGCCTGCCAGACTTCTCCACAGAACAAGGTACTATCCACAAAGACAAAGCAGGAAGCTATCTAGATAGGAAATAAGAGTCATCCAAGGCTAGGGGTATATAGCTCAGTGGGAAAGCACTTGTCTAGAGTATACAAGGCCCTGGGTTGGCTCTGCAAAATAGAGTAACAAGAAAGTTGGTATTCTCTCCTTAAAGATGGAAAGGTAACGCATGTAAGCACCCACTCCCATATGTGTACACACACGCCCATGACATAAGGACAGTGAAATCATAGGACCAGGCTACAGTAAGGCTAATGTAAGTTAAAAAAAAAACAAAGCAATCTTTTGTGGTAGTTGAACAGTCTTCTAAAACACCCATTACCGGTTTCTAACCCTTCAACAGAAGACTCAGAAGTCTTTTTAAGTAACTGTTTTTGCCTTTATATTTAAAATGAGGGTTTTTCTGTGTGTGTAGTATCTGATTTTGCAGCAAATACAGTTGACTACTGCTGACTCATACACTAGTCTCTTAGACATAGAGAGCTCTCAGTTTCCGTTGCCCTGCTACACTCAGAAAGTCAGTCCATCATCTCTTAAGTGATAGCTTGTATCTTGGTTCACCTGGAAGATATCAAAGAAGTGCTATACAATCTTCATTAAGTAGGAATAGCAGCTTGTCTTCTTCAGACAATGTTGACTATGTGTATGTGTAAACTTAAATGTTTCACTCACAATTGTAGACAAAACTATCTTTTCAAAACTAAAACCAAATTGCACATAAATTAATCATTCTTGAGGGGTTAAGTTTTTCGTATAACTCTAGGCATTTTGTTACGATTTCAGCTTTATGCATAAAAACAAGGTAAGCCGAGTCTTCTCAAACAAGCTCAAACTGGAATGGTAGTGTGCAATGTCTGCGCTGGGTGCTACAGGGCTCTATGCCCCAAGAACACAATGTGGACCATCCATTGTGGGCATTTAAACTAAGGAGTGTTTTCTCTTAACATGTCCCACTTCTCAGCCAGAGTCGTGCTATAGACATATGCCAAACACCAAGGTGAAGGCTACTCTGAATATTAAATTCCAAGATGGTAATCTGTAATAAAACAGGGTTTCTCACTAGGCCAAAGAATGGCATTCCCTGCCCCCTTCGGAAAGAGATAATAACAAAAGACAAAGTAATGAGTTTAAAGTGCATTTTTCTTTCAACAACATTGTACTGGGTCAATGAGATTTTGGGTATAAGAGAAAATAAGAATATACATTAAAATCCCTTATTCCCACCCCACCCCCCTCCATTATTATTTCTTTACTCATTAGATATGTAAATTCTGGACCGGAAACTGAAAACTCTAAGACACTGGTGCACTGTTCAGCAATGCAGACAATGTAAACTCAGGGGAAATTCCCAAAACAGTAGACACAAAATATCTCCTGAAAGGAAAAGAAAGAAAAAGAAGAGAAGGAGAAAGGGGAGAACAGAGATGGCAGAGAAGAATAAAGAATGTTTAAAAAGTAGAAAGAACATTTACAAATAATACTAATAAAAAGGAGCTCTAGACGAGCCAAGACTTGGACTAAGTACGACTAATTCTTCTTGCCCAGGTAGCAGCCTTGGCAGGTCTCTGCTAAAATGCAGGAGTTGCATGGATGTGGACCGTGGTGATGGAAAATGCATTATTATACACAGTTGTTGAAGTTGAGAGAAACTATACAGAGAGAAAAAATAACACCCTAGAATAAATACAAATGAAATTCATGTATCAAAACCAATACTGTGAAAATAGTTTAAATGTTTCTTGAATTTATATCTAGTCATTAACCTAAATGCAGATTTCAGTGCATGCCACCCTTCTGCCTCATGGTCAGAAGGCCTGAAAACCTGCGGTGTGGAAAATTGGCAGGAGAAAGAATATTGAATTGGTCTCCACGGAAAAACAGAATTTGGCAGCCATAGCCACCTCCCTGTGCCGGTCTCTCTCCCTTCTGTTTATTTCCTTCCTGTTGCACATTTGTTGCAGGAAAGAGGCCACATGTTAGGTAAAACAGAAAGTAATTGTCAACCTGACCATTCACCAGTGACTTTGAATCTCTCGAAATAAGCCCCAAGTGTCCCAACCACAGACCCACTCACTCTCTGAAGGCACAGGAGCTGGACTGGCATTGCACTCATTTTGGTTGATTCGAACCTCAAAAATGAAAGTGAGGTGAGAAACCTGCCCCTGGCAAATAACCCTAAAAGAAGCTGTGATCCATCCGTGGGAATAAATCCACACAGAAACCCTGTGGACATCAATTTCCTCCACCCATCCTGCGTCACATGACGATTTCAAGGAAGGTTGACATTTCCTTAGAATTTTATTCTGTGATTCCCGCCCCCAAATTCAGGCTCCTTCTCTCCTAGGCTGTCCCTCAACTGAGGCTCCCTCCCACCTTGTCCCTGACTTCCTCTAGTCAGTTTTCAAAGAAATCTCTTCCTGGGACCCTGCAGTGGGTTCGGGGCCCTTTGCATGAGCAAGTTGGAGGGAATGTTGTGTCGCTGTGTGGTTTACCCTGCCACGTGGTGGTTTTCACCCTGATCTTTTCTTTCTTTGCAGCTGGTTAATAATCCTCTAGCAAGTCAGGCCGCCGCTGCAGCAGCAGCCATGGGCTCCATAGCAAGCTCACAGGCCTTTGGCAATGCCCTCTCCAGCCTTCAGGGGGTCACAGGTCAACTAGTTACTAATGCACAAGGACAGGTGAGTGGGAGATGGGAGGAAGAGTGAACTTTTACGGCAGATTGAACTCGGAAAGGAAATGAATTTCTTTTGCATGACAGTGATATGTAGCTGCATCTATTTGAGCCAAATAAATAATGTTTACTAGCAATGTCAAGAATAGGAGAGGGGTGGGGAAGTGTTTCTATATTTTAAAGGCGAGATTTTTCTTTCTTTCCCCTAAAATGTCAAGGTTTTATGTTGTTTTGCTTTGTGAGATGACTAGTATTATGGCCTGAGTTAAAGAATTTCCCCTTTCTGACTATTGGGACATTCTTTGAAACAAACAATCGAAAACTACATTTTTCAAAGAAAACCTTGCTTTGCTTTTTCATTTTTCACTTAAAATTTTTTTGATGTTAATGGGAGAAACAAGTGTCTTTTACTGGTTGCTCTGGTGTATCTAAACTAACCTCAGTAAAGCCATATTCTGATGTGTGGGAAGCTAATGCAAAGTCACATTCAAGCAACAATAAAAAGTGTGTGTGTGGTGGTGGGGGAGTTAGACACCAGCTACCATTCAGCCCCTGGGACTCTAGCTGATTTTTTGGGAACTTGGAAGGTCTCTTGCATGTCTGTTGGTTATCACTAATCTGTCAGGTCCACTAAGCCTTCCCCATGTCACAGGAGAGCACCCATTCTCCTACAAGGCTCATGTGTCCATGTCACGTTCACATAGGACAGAACTTCAGTGATCAGTAACCCTAAAAGCTGCATAAAAATGCAGGGCAGAGTTGAAGTTGGTGACAGCAGGGTGCCCTCCAATGGAAAGCCAGAGCCCAGCCTGGGTGATTAGTGGCCTCAGTTTTCCTGCATGGCCATTTATGATCATGAAACACAGGGAAAGCATTATTTCTTTCCCAGGCAGTGTGTTTAGTCTTTACATAACTCCCTACTACATACAGCTTCTCTGCAAAAGCAGGAATCTCAATGTCTTAAACTCTTGCTTTGTTTTTTATTTTACATAAAGAGCAAACAAAGATGCATTATAAGCTAAACCATCTCTACGTACAGCCCAGGGAAAGAAAAAGCTGACCTTGTTATATTTCCTGGGCGGGTGTAGGATTGTCCCATCAGAGGCCCGAGGGCTGAACGATGGAGCTTGTCAAAGAGAGGCCCCGTGTAATGAATCATCTTATCACAGGTGCACACCACACATATTAAAGGAGGGTTGTATGAACACTGTGCCCTCTACAGTAACCTTTCAATGTCTGCTTTAACCCTTGTTCCAATTCCTTTTCATCAAAGGATCATTTTATGCAGCCAGCTCTAAATGGAGGCTCTCAAAAGCATATTAAGATTTCTGGAATGCTGTGGGTATTGGGGTGGAGGAAAAGTTGGTTTTAGTATCTATAACTCACATATACTTCAGGTCCATGCTGAAAGCAGCTTCCTAGAGCTACACCCAGAAATAAAGCAACCTCGAGATCTAAATTTTGAGAGTTGAAGAGCAAAACCAAATCTATCTACAGAGAGGCATTTCCCTCTGATTTTTCTGTTCTGCAGCCAAGTGAATGTATTATTATGCTCCCCACAAGGAAAAATGATTTAAGGTTTCCAATGGACTACTTGGTGCTTTCTTTTCAAATACTTTGGTAGCTGATTAGCCAATGGAAACTTCATAGAGACCAGAATTTCCACCTTTGTCACCCTAAGCCCTGGAATCTGTCACAGTCAGCATGAATACCAAGTTGAATATTCAAATCAATTCAATACAGTGAATCAAAGCTAATTATATAGTATCTTTTATTGTATTTTACAAGCTGTGTAAAGGTAGTTTATTTGTATTTATAGTAAACATATATTCTAAAGTGACCATCTACTACCTTAAAAGGGAACAAAAATCATTTGACATGTGTGGTTCTTGTCTTGTGTTAATGTGATACAAAAGAAAAAAATATTGGAACCAGGTTAGTACAATTCACCTTGCTTAACACACCCTGCCACCTAAGACTGCCACACTCAGTCCATTTTAGCTTCTTAGAAGTCCTCACAGTAGCTGGCCAGCGGTGGCGCACTGCTGCAGTCACCACGCTCTGGAGTCTGAGGCGGCCATCTGTCTCTCCCGACCGAGTGACCGAGTTCGAATTCCGTCTGTGCTTGCTCACAGGGGAAAAAAAAAATCTCACAGAGATTTCCCAAGGAAACGTGAAGAGAAAACTCTTTGAATATTTAGAGACTCACTTATTAGAGTTCTTGGCACCTGTCCATTTTTGTATTTAGAAGTATATCCAAGAGTAATGGCATTAATACCAAAGTTAAACTTAAGTTTGAGAAACAGGACTTATTGATAGCTACATGGACAGATGAGAAGGTTTGTTCCACACAGAAACCATCAAGTAGGGGTGTTGTCACCCAAAGTGTTTATCCTTGTCCTCATGTCCTAAGATCCTTTTTACACTCTATAGATCAAAGATCAGATTTAAGAGACTTGAGTGAGCCTCCAAGCCTACACAGGGTTAACTTTAGGTACCGATTCTATCGGTACCGATTCTATCCGGTTTCTGTTGAGGGAGATATTTAAAACAGCAGCACCCAATCTTGCTGCTGCGGCTCAGGCTGCCAGCTCAAGTGGGCCAGAACACCCGCCCTGCACCCACGAGACACCAGTGTGGGAGATGGCTCTGCCAATTTTCCATAGTGTCTCCACAAGGTTGGGCAGAGCCCAGACCATCCCACCATCAATGCAGTACCTGGTAGAAATGACACTCTAATGTTTAAAGATTATCCAGTAGCTTTATATATTTGGTACTGCTAAAATAACAAGATGCCCACACAATTAGAAGTGTTAACCAATGAACTAACCTAGATATAAGTTGTTACCCAGGGCTGCTCCCGATACATTCGTGGTTCTCCATCACCCCTACATCTCTGCCTTCTAGCTCCTCCTCCTCCTTCTCCTTTTCCTCTCCTTACTCCTTCTCTTCCTCTCCTTACTCTTCCCACCTTAGCTCCCCCCAACTTGCGGGGAAATTTTCCCACTACAGGTTTCCAAGTTTAGCTTACCCAAGCCTATTCATAACCTTCAAGGAGTCACCTGCTGCAGGCTACACTTGTGCCTGCAGGATCAGCCTCCTCTCTATACCCAAATCTTGGCCTTTGGGTCTCAACAGCAAGAAATCTCACCACCTAGGTCTTGCCTCTTTGGTTGTGTTGAAGAATAACCTTCCCTTCCTTTTGTTCCCACCCCCAACCCAGCCTCTAATCATAACAAATAAGAGAAAATGTTCCTCCATTTTCTTACTCTGCCCTATCATAACTATTAAGTCAAAGGACAGAGAGAGATCACTAGAGTTTTCAATTTAACAGACACAGCAATCTAAACTCACAAAGTACCTGTGCCATCCAGGGATACTAAGGGGTTTTGAACTTTCCTTTTAGGTGAAAAGGTAACTAGTTATCTATTAACCTGTTGGTTAATAGTCAGAATGTTGGCATTGGCTGCTGCACTGCCAAGGTCATTATAGTTCTCTTTACTTCCTGGATCACATACTTGTGCAAGGAGAAAAAAAATAAGTGGAAGGTGATGGATTTAATTCCAAATATGGTCTGAGCAAATTCTTGAGTCCTCTGAGCCTCCCTTTTTCTAATTACACTATATGGACAATAGAATCTAGGCAAGAGCTAGACTAGGAAGATGGCTCATTAGTAAAGTGCTCCCCATTCAAGAGTGAGGACCTGAATTTGTTCTCCAGGATCTGTGTTAAATCTGTATGTGACTAATAGAAGAGAAGGTGGGGAAGACCCTCGAATACCTAGGCACAGGGGAGAAATTCCTGAACAGAACACCAATGGCTTATGCTCTAAGATCAAGAATTGACAAATGGGACCTTATAAAATTGCAAAGTTTCTGTAAGGCAAAGGACACTGTCAATAAGACAAAACAGCAATCAACAGAGTGGGAAAAGATCTTTATCAATCCCACATCCGATAGAGGACTAATATCCAATATATGCAAAGAACTCAAGAAATTAGACTCTAGACAACCAAATAACTCTAATAAAAATGGGATATAGAGCTAAACAAAGAATTCTCAACTGAGGAAACTCAAATGGTCGAGAAGCATCTAAAGAAATGTTCATCATCAGGGAAATGCAAATCAAAACAACCCTGAGATTCCACCTCACACCAGTCAGAATGGCTAAGATCAAAAACTCAGGTGATAGTAGATGCTGGCAAAGATGTGGAGAAAGAGGAACACTCCTCCATTGTTGGTGGGATTGCAAGATGGTGCAACCACTCTGGAAAACAGTCTGGCAGTTCCTCAGAAGATTGGACATGTCATTACCCGAGGACCCAGCTATACCACTCCTGGGCATATAGCTAGAAGATGCTCTAACACATACAAAGACATATGCTCCACTATGTTCATAGCAGCTTTATTTATAATAGCCAGAAACTGGAAAGAACCCAGATGTCCTTCAACAGAGGAATGGATACAAAAAAAAAAAATGTGGTACATTTACACAATGGAATATTACTCAGCTATTAAAAAGAATGACTTGAGAAATTCTTATGTAAATGGATGGAACTAGAAAATATCATCCTGAGTGAGGTAACCTAATCACAAAAGAACACACATGGTATTCACTCACTGATTATTGGATTTTAGCCCAGAAGCTTGAAATACCCAAGATTCAACTCACAGACCACATAAAGCTCATGAAGAATGAAGACCAAGTAGGGGTGCTTCGGTCCTTCTTAGGAGGAATAACAAAATACTCAAGGGAGCAAATATGGAGACAAAGTGCAGGACAGAAACTGAAGGAGGGACCGTCTGCAGACCAGTCCACCTGGGTATCCATTCCATGTGCAGTCACCAAAGGTAGATGCTGATGTAGGTGTCAGGAGGTGCATGCTGACAGGAGCCTGATATAGCTGTCTCCTTAGAGGTCTGCAAGAGTCTGACATATTCAGAGGCAGATGCTCACAGCTAACCATTAAACTGATCAAGGGGTTCCCAATGGAGGAGTTAGAGTGAAGACTGAAGGAGTTGAAAGGGTTTGTGACCCCATGAGGAGAGCAACAATACCAACCAACCAGAGCCCCCAGGGTCTAAACCACTAGCCTGGGAGCGCTTAGGGAGGGACTCATGGCTCCAGCTATATATGCAAGGGAGTATGGTCCTGTCAGGTATAAGTGGGAGAGGAGATCCTTGGTCCCATGAAGGCTGGATGCCATGTGTGGGGGAATTCAAGGGTGGGGAGGTGAGGTGGGGGGGTAGGTGGGGGTAGATCCTCATAGAAGCAGGAGAAGGGGGATGGGATAGGGGGTTCCTGGGAGAGAGGGGAAAATGGGGTAAGGGGAGAACATCTGAAATGTAAATAAATAATATCCAATAAAAAAATAAAATAAAAAGGAAAAAAAAATCTGGATGTGACAGCACACCCTTGTAATCCCAGCACTGGAGAGGTGGAGACCTGAGGATCCCTAGCTGGCTCCTGGACAGCCTAGCTTAATAATCTCTGAGCCCTGGGTCACAGTGAGACAGCTTGTCTCAAAAAGCAAGTAGACAGTTCCTGACGAATGACACCCAAGGCTGGCTTCTAGATTCTACAACACACACACACACACACACACACACACACACACACACCACAGTCCGTTGGTTATGAGAACTAACTGAAATCATGTCTTAAAAATCCCTCCCAGGAGCTTGAGCACAGAACTAAACATTTAATGACCAATGCCACAGTATCACCAGCATTGTGTTTCCTGATTTTTATTTGGATGCTCAGCAGGAGGCAGTAGTACAGGCAGACAGGAAGGGATCTGCAGCCAGGCTGCCATTCATTAGCTAGGAAGCCTCAGCAGACCCATTTATTCTCTTTGTACCATGATTTCTCTTCTGAAACGTGGGAGAATACTGGTATTTCATTGGCTGAAAGTACTCAGAATGAGGTTGAGCACGTAGTCATATTTCAGAGCTAATGGTCAGTAAATGCTTGTCTGCTAATCAAGAGGAACATTTTCCTTTGGTGCATGGATGAAGGCTTTGTGTGAGTCTCAGCCTCAACCTTTCTCAGAACAGTACACCAGAGGGTGGAGAGTAAAGGTTTCCATGTGTGCTGCGAATAGTGTTTTGAGAAATTGTCAAGTAGATTTACCATCAATTTGTTCAGCTACGAAACTGCTTCCCTTGTGTCTTTGGCAATAACTTCTTATTGGCATTATTACAGAAAAGTAAAACCAAATGAAATTTTGCTTTATTCTGAGGTTTAGGAAAGCATTTTACATTTGAACTGAAGCGCGTGACTGTTTCCTGATGCAATCAGGTCCTCCACCACTCTGAAGCTTTGAGAGGTAAAAGCCAGTGAACTTAGACACCCATCTTTCTTCTTTAAAGAGCCAAACATGCAAAACACAAAAGCAACTAAACAACATTACCTTTTTTTAAAAAAGTGGGGTTACCCCTGCCTCCAACTCCCAAGTGCTGAGATTACAGGTTTACGTGACCATACCTGGTGACCTTTTCCCATCGGTTTTTAAAAGAACAACAACAAACAAAAAAGGTGAAGACATGCACCCACACAGCCCACACAGGTTATTCAGAAATATGCAAGCTTCTATACAACTAAAGGATAGAAGCAAAGCTTGCTTGATATAAAGAGAATTTCTATGCTCTATGTGGGCTAAAGGCTGCCTCCTAATGAGGATGACCGGAAGGTGTGCAACACAAGGACAACCCTCACTGTGTGAAACAATGTGGGGCCAGCTTCATTTCAAGCCCTATGGGAGGTGAGGGAGGCAAGAGTACTTCTGACAGTGTGCTTAGACCCCAGCAGGAAGTACCCCCACAGTTTAGCTCTCCAAAGAGGTGCAGCTGAAGAACTGCCCTCCATGTGAGGTCCTCTGAATTCTAATCACGAGCTGAGTGACATGTCCAGGGCAGTAGCATATTGAAAACCTAAGTTTTTATTGAAACATTCCTATTCATCAACAGAGTGGTCTCATATAGGTTATATAATTTTCTGGATTTCTTTTCCAACAGTAAAAGAAAGATAAGGCATTTAATACATTATAGCTATGCCTTTAAAATCAAAACCCAGAAACTGACCCTCTATAGGATGCAGAACTGAATATTAGCACATAATTTAAATGGAAAGATGAGAGTCCCTAAGAGCAACTCATTGAAGTTATAATAAATGCTAATCTCAGCCACAAGGTTAAGAGATAAGTAATGTGATAGCTGTCTGCTGATCCTCTCCAGAGTCTTATGAGAACTGTCTAAAGTGCTTTCAAAGGCACAACTGCACAGTCTCTAAAACAGTTTTCTAGTCCTGCAGAAAAAGAAGACGTAGTGTGTGGTTCTGATTATGAATAAGCTTCAGGGCCCATTAGAAGCAGGCAAGCCAGTGATGGGGTATCTGGGGCATCACACATAGCATCTTTTACTTCATCTCTTATAGTGAAGCACACAAAACACATTTAAAAATAACTCATCCAAAACAACACAAATGCCTTTACATTTTTCCATACTAGCCTCTGTTCTCTTGTTTATTTTCAAAAGAAAACAAACTCCAAACACAAAGCACACCCTCCCCTCAAGGGTGGTCACTGTGGAAAACTGTGACATTTCTCTACAAATTTTATAGTTTTACCATAAAATATTAATGTAAAAAACACAAAATGCATAAAACACTCCTATTTTTTAAAACTACACTAACAACAGAATCTATTTAGACAGTGTGTTATAAATAAGGATCAAACCTATTTTGTTGAAAGTTAAGAGTTGATGTTTTATGTGTTTTCTCATAAATATAGGTCTGACAAAAACCTTATTTTGCCCATTTGCACATGTCACAAGAGAAGGTTTTAAGGTGTAATAGTAATTGAATGAACTATATTTCAACTATCATTTTTTTAGTGAACATTTTTTCAATAGTCTCTGGAGGTCAGGAAATGTATCTTCATGGAGTTGGTAGCATTCTTAAGAATATCACCCTGGCTTCTTCTCAACGATAAAGATAAAATAATAATCAGCTACCCCAACCCGTCTACTAACACAGCGAATCTGCCCTCTGAGCCCAGTTAAGGGCTTTATTGCCTCATTTCAGTGCTGTTTCCCTAAGTGCTCCCCTCACAGCCCCTCAAAATGCTCTGCAAACGAGAAACCAAGAAACCAGCATCAGGGCATCAGGGCCGCGGTGCAGCAATCTTGAGTGATTCTGAATGCTAGTGACCTGCTAGGTTCAAAGAAGTTAGCAGAGTCAAAGCCATTGGCCAAAGGCTAGAACTTTCTTAACCCTTAATTCCCCCAACTAACACTTAATAAAATCTACCTGTGTGCTTTAGAAAAACACTGCTGCCTGTAATTCTCACTTATAACTCTCCATGGTTTTTAAATGCTTTTTGAAAGCAGGAATCCTTCATGTGAGAAGGTGTTGCCCTTGCCACCAGAGCTTTGCTGTGACTTCCAGTTTGTTGTCTTAGCTCCTGTGTACAAATGAGGGGTCTCAAGCTGTTACAAGAATTTTCAGGGACCCATAACATGTGAATCACTGGTAAATTAATGTTTGCCTGTCTCGAGGCAAACTTTCTTTGGACTTTATAACCTGCAAGGATAGGTCAGAGGTGGAACCAGAAGACCAGTCGACAGAGTCCAGCTAGTATCTGAGTCCTTACCATCCAGAGCTCAGCTGAAACTCGTGATTTTTAACCCTGGTGTGCAGTGTCTCTATAGATGCTGGGTTACAGAGTGGCTACAGGTGGTTCTGCTTCAGTCTCTGGAACTCTACTGTGGTGACAGGATTGCTCAATGCTACTACTCCAACACCAGCCTCCTTTGCTCCACCCTCTCATCCCCCTGCATGTCTCATAAAATACTTATCAGCCCAGAAGCCCATCAGCTTAACTTTAAAAAGTCCCCTCTGGCATCTTTCTTTTTAGCCTCCATCCCTGGCAGAACTCATACTGTTTAATAGGGGAGGTTAGCAGTAATATACAGTAAAAATTATCTTTGTAGAATTTACCCCGAAGACCTAGCAAGAGAGGACCATGTCTCTGCTACCTAAAGCAGGATATTGAGCTATCTGTTTCTTTCTTAGCTCTGGCCACTGCCACCTTTTGTCATGTTGTATTTTTAATGCTTCATCCATAAGCCTTTGTTTTCATGGGAACAGGAAAATGGCCTACTCTGTAGACTCCTGGATAAAACTCGTACATTATTTTGAGGCCAGTTAACTCCTGGAGCTTCCCAATTAGCATCTATAAATTCTAAAGAGCTAATCAGCTAGAGGACACTATTTACAGCTCCAAGGAGCAATCAGGGCTACCAAACTTGACCTTAAAAAAGAAATGAATGAAAAGGAGTGTGTTCCCTGTTCAGCAGACTCCCATGTCAGTTAATTCACCATTGTGGGAAAGTGCTGTCCATTCCTAAGGAATAATCACACGGCTCATTTGAAGCATCTTGGAGGACTGCTGGATTTTAGCTGCATCCTCTTTCAGGTCAAGTGTTATCAGAGAGAGAGAGAGAGAGAGAGAGAGAGAGAGAGAGAGAGAGAGAATATGTCTACCCTAGTCCTAGTGAGCTCCTACCTGGGGCCATCAGTAATGCACCACAGGATGTCATGGAAGGCTTTGATGGCCCCACCTGTACAGATGGGCAAATTCTCTAAGAGTTCAGAGAAACACAACTCTCCAGGTCAGCACCTTGGATAAGTAGCAGGGCTGAGATCTGAACCCAGTGCCCACTGTTGTGCTCCTGTACCACCCTGAGTTTCTCTGGCTGGAAGGCCTGGTGCTCTCTCAGATGCTATGTGAACAAACAACTAAAAACACAGAACCTAAATCTCTACATTTAAAAAAAAAAAAAAATATATATATATATATATATATATATATATATATATTTGTTATATATATATGGGAATGTATTTCTTTCCTTGTCACCTGCTGAACCCAATAATCATAGCCACAGATTATTCTAGGAGAAACGAAACATCAGTTCCTTATCATAGAAGCTAAAAAAACCCTTACAATCTTTAAGAGCAGCTTTTACATCAATGAGACAGTGGCAGGGCTTCTCTATGCTAGACTAGACTCTTAACCACAGGTGCAGGGCTCCAAAGGCCGATTGAAACTGCTTTTTTACTATTTCCTCTCTCTCTCTCTCTCTCTCTCTCCTCTCTCTCTCTCTCTCTCTCTCAACTAGTTAAAACCTGAATCAAGGGCTTAACAACCAGCAGATAAAGTTTTAACTATTTTTCTTATAAACATGAAAAGACAGGACAACATTTAAGCAACGAAAGAAAAACAAACAATTGACACACATTGGACAGATTGGAGCTCCAAGGACAAACAATAGACGGAGAAAACAGAACTGAGGATCTCTCCCTTTTGAGCCAGAGAAAAATGCAGGACATCTCCTGATTTTCTGCTGCTCCTAGGAGGGCTCTAAGATAGCCCTTTCCTCTTCTTTTGTTAGCATTGCTGGAGAGTGGATGACTCTTTTAGCCCTTTCTCTCCCTCATCTTCAAAATCTTTCTTTTTTACCCTGACTCCCCTCTCTCTGAGTGAGGCCTTAAGGCCTTTAATAAATTTCTTCTTCCAAAGACAATGGCCCATGTTAATAGGATGGCAATGACTTACCACTTCTACTCCTCTGGGCTCCAGCGGGCTACGGGAGTCTTCGGAGACTCAATAATGTTTTTTCAGCCGACTTCACTTCTGCTGACGCTGTCCGATGAGGGTCCATACCTCTGGCCCCACTTTGGGCGCCACCTGACCCAACCTGCTGGTCTAGTTACTTGTGCGGTTCAAGGCGGGACCTCACCTGCAGGAACATGAGCGAGAGAGAAAACGGAGACCAAGCAGGAAGTAGTTTTGTCAAGGTCTCCGTTTAATGGGGAGCAGTTTACAATATATAGTCTTCAGCCAGGAGAAAGGGGGCAAAGAATGGGGCGGGGATCCCTGCCCAGGGCCATCCCGCCGTGGCAACTAGCCTCCAGGAAATGCCAGACGTTCTTTAAGTTCCTGAGACCTGAGACCCAAGGAAGTCTTTTTGGTACTGATTAATCTTTCCAGAACAGCAGGTAATTTCCTGAGGTTCTCTTGGAACAGCAGGTAGTTTCCTGAGGCTCTCCCAGAACAGCATGCAATTTCCTGAGCTTCTCTTGGAACAGCAGGTAGTTTCCTGGGCTTGGCTCCCGACAATACAATCTATAAAAGGAAATTATTGTTCTAGAGAGTCATTACACCCCTTTTTACACCTAAATATCTATTGGGGGGTTTCTACCCGACTTTCCCCACATAGTTCTCAAGTAAACAACATAGAAACAGTACAATTTATTAATAAGCTATAGGCACTATGCTGAGCAGATTCTGAGCTATTCTAATCCTTTGACCTGTTAAAACCCGCACAAGTGCCCATCATTTGCCAATCTGATGTCTCCTAGGCTGTTTCTGTTCCATCAGCCTGTCTTAAGAATGAACTTCTTTTGGCCATGTGGTCCTAGCCTGTTGTGGATAGCCTCAGCCTTGTATTTTGATCCTAGTTCCACCCTTCTGGGAGGGGCTGCAGAGGAGGATTGAATCTGTATACAAGTGACGTCTTGTAAACCTGTCCAATTAAAATCTGTAAAATAAAGGCTAGAGCCAGAGATTGGGCAGTAGAAGGGGAGGTGGAGAAAAAGGCTTAGGGGAGGAGAGAGTGAGAGGAATTCGATATAAAAGGAGGCAGAAGCAGAAGCAGAAGAAACAGAAGAAGGAGAAGCAGGAGGAAGCAGGCAGAAGGAAGCTGATGATGGAGGAGCTGGAGCCTGGGATAACGGAAACTTGGAGGACAAGCACACAGCCTGGGATAACCGCAAGTTATAAGGGATCTCATAGTCAGGGATTAGTGTAGTGTAGCGGTAAACCTGCCCTATCTAGGCTTGCTATTTATACCATAAATCTACTCTAATCTCCGGCTCTCCTCCTCTCCTCCCCTAAGCCTTTTTCTCCGCATCCCCTTCTACTGCCCAATCTCTGGCTTTAGCCTTTATTTTACAGATTTTAATTGGACAGAAGGTTTACAAGACATCACTTGTGTACAGATTCAATCCTCCTCTGCAGCCCCTCCCAGAAGGGTGGAACTAGGATCAAAATACAAGGCTGAGGCTATCCACAACACTAGCCTATCTACCATTAGATGTAATGGTAACCTTCTTCTCATTCTCTCTTCTCTCTTCTCTCACTGTAATCTCTCTCAAAACCCCTCCTCAATTCTAAGTTCCACCTTTCTGTCCTCTCTGCCCAGTCATAAGCTCCAGCCATTTATTGATCAATCAGGAATTAATGGGGAGAAATCAGTTACAGCAAATTGGTTATACAACACATAGGACAAACACCAACAAGAGTCTCAACAGAGTACTATTCCTGAGGTGTATCTATACACACACTTGAAACCTGAAGTTAAAAATATCCTACCAAATAAGTACTAGGTATTCTAATTCATATGCTTACCTGTTTTATTACTACTTATCAAAGGGATTGATGAGGTGTTTTCAGGAAGTCTCTAAAGCAATGAGACAAACTTAAAGTCTATCTCAAATCTACACCATTTATGGAAAGTAGATTCAAAATGTCAGGACCTAGGAGACCTCCCAGCAAGGCCTCCTAACTATGGCAAAGAAGACTAGGTGTACACCACACATAAATGCCCACCCAGCAACACAGATGCTTTCCATGTTAGCTTCTCAGAGCTCAGTTGGAAAACTATGGCAGTCAGTCCTCCGAAACACAAAACGATGCTAGAATTGATTAAGCTTGAAGCATGTTAAGATACCTCAGTTTCTAGATCTTTCCCGCAAAGACCCACTCCTCCAATGAGGTAGGACTTTGAAGAAAAACAGAAATATCTACCACAGTATTCTTGTGTCTAAGAAACCATTGATTTAAAGTCATGCATGCACTTTTGAGGGGGAGGGCATAGTAGTAAAATACCACATTAGACAAATATATCCCTTGTTAGAGATTCACAGATTTTCAAAATACATTTTAGTACTAAACTTTAAAACTAAAATTTAGTAACATAAGGAGTATCATAATTGAGAAACTGTGTTATTTATTTGATGAACAGCCTTAACTTAGCCTGGTATTGAGACAACTATATACTGGGATATTAGCTGCCTTCTTAATATTTGGATTTTAGCAAAAATGAGGAATGAGAACAGAAGCTACTTATTCTTTATTTTTTTTATAAAATAAAAAAAAATAAGCTTGATTTGAATTGGGGTTGGAACAGATAAAGAAACGAATGCTGAACTCTGAGTGAGCTTTCCTAGAATATCACTAGCCCCATCTTCAAACCATCATTATCATTAGGACATTACAAGGTATGATTGGACATTAAACTTACATATGAGATATAGCCACCCTTGAAGTAAATATTCTACAAGCCAAACATGAGCCCTACATTTTTGTTGGCCCATGAGTTGGTTAGTACTCATAAAGATGTCAGAAGTCATCAACTTACAAGGCCAAGAAGAAAGAAATGAATAGGTCAGAGGCAAAGAAGAATGAAAATGTCACAACTCAGAGCAAGAAAAGTGGGAAGATTCAAGTTCAAACCAAGCCTCTATGCAACACCATTAGATTCAAAGCATTCTCTCCCAATTTCTATTGGTTTACTCACCTACCTTTTGCCATCTTGAATAACAGTAAAAGTAGACCCTTAGAAATATTGTAAGCTGGACCTTTAAGAATGCTGCATGCAGAATAGTAAATACAAGTACAGCATTACACCTACAGGCAAATGGGGTTAAGCAAGTAATGCACAGAGCACAAGAGACCATGGCATACTACCTGGATGAGACACCTGCCAATAGACAGTGACAATAACCCAGAACTTCCCTGAAGTAACATGGCTGAGCAATGCCTGTATCTCTACCTGGAAGGGACTCCAAGGCTAAAATCTCAGGTTCTCAAGTCAGAAAGGCAGGGCCTAAATTCTCCCTCCATTCCTTCATACCCCCAGAGGGCAGGCAAGGTACTTAGCCTCAGCATGTCCCAACCCTGTCATCTTTCCCACCATTGAATGATGTAGTCTATGGCCATTGTCCAGATGAATGGAGAGCTTCCAAGGTCACCCTGTGAGAAATGCAGGAACCAAGCTCAGTTTTGTCTCAGAATATTCTCTATCACATGCTCCAACAACAATTGGAAGCTTCTTGCTTTCTTCTTAGAGCATCCTCAAGAGCCGAGGACATGACCTGGCACACAGAGAACATGATATAGTAAGAAAGTCCATGGCCTGGATAGTATTTCATGTTTGCCAATATACTCTTCAGTAAGCATTTTGTATAGATTCAGTATTTCATTTTATGCTCACCATGCTCTTGACTATTATACCAGTTCACAGCTGATGGGTAGACTGGAGGCTTAGGAAAATTATCCAGCTTTCCAGAACCACACAGTGAATAAAAAAGCCTAGACAGAAAACCAAATCTGGCTGCTTCAAAGCCCAGATTTTCTTCGAGCAAAGTTGCTGTCAGCATAAGCTTTCTATATACCTAATACTGTGCCTGACTATGGGAGACATACCATAACATCGTGTATGTAAGGCCCACCGAATATATTAAAGTTTTATGTGAAAATGTTTTTCAACACCATCCAGTATTCCCATGTCAAATGGAAATAGCTGTTTTCAGTGACTTACCTTTCTTTAGCTTCTTTTAAAATTGTACAGCTAGTGTAAAGTGTGAGCACAATACAGGTTGTTAAACACTTAGGTCTTACATAGAGTCATATGAGTCTCAAGCATGCCCTGTATCACACTTTTCCTTTGACCATATCTGCTATGAAATCATGTTCCTCCAACATGAAGAAAAGGCCAGTGTGGCAATATGGAATCTACTGCCCACATGGTGAGCATGACGGGAAATCCTATTTTCTCAAGATTAACCGTAGCTCCAGGCTAGGAGATGTCTAGCCTGCCCCCTTATACCATATGGCCTCTGGGCATAACAGCATTGGCCTTTTTTCCTAACAAGATCTTGTACACAATTTAAACAAAAGGCAAGACCAGAAGGGATTATCAGCCACTAGGTGCCTTTAAGCACTCTTGTTTTTCTCTGGTGCCCTAGAATAAAAACTTCGCCTCTTCCTTCACTGTAGCTTTAAGCCATTTTAGGCAGCCTTCCCACATAACCAGACCTAATATATGCACTGCACAGACACTGCTTTCAGTGTCTAAGGAACTTGAGAAAGTACAAGTTAGAAATGGAAGACTTTGAACCGTGAGAATCTTTTCAGTATCATTTAGCCATAAAGCAGCTCTTTAACTTTTCAATATAAAGGATGGCATCTTCAAGGGGATGGGATGTTCATATTTAAAACATGGTGTAAAATATACTTAAATAAACACAAAATGGACCACTGAGGGACTAGACTCAGAGAACTCACCCTGATTTTGGAGACAAGATCACGTGGCACTGCCCAGGCTGGAATGGCTCTGTACACTTAACACCTGGTTCCACAGTGAAGAACCTAGATGAGTCATGAAAGACTAGAGGAACTAAATGTGTATGGTTTTGAGGGACATTTAAAATAGAGATAAGAAAACTCTGAGAAGCCACAGCTGGAACACAGCCCATCGTCCTTGTTGACATTTGTCAACAGCTGTCTGATCAGTGGGGATCTGGATGAAGCCGGGCCACCTATGAAAATGAGGTTCTGCAATTTTATGAGAGAAACTCATCAGCATAATTCTAACGAGTCTCACTCTTTGTTGTGAGAAATGAGAAATTCTGCGGTCTCACCCTCAAGAACATTAAGGAAACATTACTAACAGGAAATTGAAAAAGTAATATGTGTTAGAATGATGAGGACAACTTTTTTCTGATTGAGCAGATAGATAAGCATCACATACAAGTATCAAAATACATTTAATTTTGCCACAACAATGGACATTTTCTTCACAAAAAAACACATGAATCACCCTAGGCTCGTAGGCCTGGGTTATGATAGACAGATGTATCTTTAACTGAACTTCCCTCTCCACCCTTCCTTTCCCTTGGAGGCTTGTATTGTTAACCTCATTTAAATTCAGCTTTACAGCCTAATGCACTCACTGAGTATAAACACAGAACCAGGAGGTGTTAAATATGCATAGTGCTTTCTTGAGCAATTGCCAAACATTTTCTGCACCTCTTCCCATTGAATGTGGACCTATTTCAATGAAGGGTAAACTATGAATATTGGAGATCATTGGTCCCTGTTTTGTTTTTGGTTGGTTGGTTGGTTGGCTGGTTGGCTGGTTGGTTGGTTGGTTGGTTGGTTGGTTGGCTGGCTGTGCCGGTGTTTTTGGTTTTGTTTATCTTTACTGGGGGGGGTTGTTTTGTTTTAATTTTTGTTTTCGTTTGTTCGCTGCTATAGTTATTTCTTTCTCCTTTTTGGATGAAATATCAAATAGTTCTTAGACGGAAAGCTTTGTTGGAGGATGTTTCCTGGCTGTGAATCAAGGTGTTCTTCCAAGCAATAAATAGCTTAAGTCTGATTTAGTCACTTAACCTGGCAGCAGCTAGAAACAGAAATGCTTTCCCTAATTCTAAATATTTAGTATTGGTGGTGGGTTCTTTGCAGGCTAGTATTAAAACTTAAAGTCTTGAGGAAAGTCAGGTAAAGGCTGACAAAAGGTGGTCCTTCTGCAAAGTGATGGCTTCACAATAGTAATGATGCTCTTTGAAAGAGAAACAGAAAATATGTTCGACCAGCACTGGAGAAAATGAAAAGCATTCATAGTTTATAGACTGGCTAAAAGCAGAATCAGTGAAGAAAAAAATGTTTCTGATTATCATTAAGAATTTGTTAACATCTAGTCACAGACAATTCTTTAACTCATTTACTAGAATACGTATAAAAAAAATGTTACTACTGAAGAGAATCTGACATGGAAGTGTTAGCTCAGCTCTGTACATAGTTCTTTATCCTCCAATCTAACAACTAATAGTCAAGTAAATAATCAAAGAAAAATAGTGTAGGGAGGTAGAAATTAAATCCCAGGCCACATAGCTCAAAGGAATCCACTGGCTTTGAGGGGGGTATCACCTCTGCCCTTGTAATAAGTAACTATGGATTAAAGTGTACTTTTAAAAACCCAATTAGGATTCTAGAGATAAGCAATGAGAGTGCCTTTTATAAATTCTATTCGTGAGGAGCCTGCCATCTTGACCTCTCTCCTTCCTGAAGACCTCACCACCAAATAGCACCACACTGAATAAGTTTCACTGAGACCTGCCGGGAAGATGTACAGATGCTTTACAGAAATGACGCGCTGAACTTTGACAACAGAGACGGTGATATCTTGCAAAATCATACCCCCTCCCGCCTTCACTGTCTTACTTTCTAGATGATTAAAACTGCTAGAAACCCAGCAGTGTAGGGAAAACCATGAACTCCTTAAAATACAAACTTTGCCAGTGCATGTCAGGTATTCATCTGAAACAGTTCAAAAACTTGGACTTAACAGTGGGCGTCTATATTTTGTTCAGAGAAGCTTATTTCTTGGGCACTAGCTTCTAGCTACCATTCATTCTAAGAATAGACTACAAAGGCTTACAATGATTCCTTGTTTCTGACTCAAATATAATAACATCATTGATTTAAGTTTGACTTAATCATTTGATTAGATTTTTTTCTATCAGTTTATCTTACTCTTTGATTGTAGAATCCAAATAAAAGATAGTAAATCTCATAATCACAGACATAGATATATATGTAAATACAAAATTTTATGGTGCATTTTATTTTTTTTAATTAAAAAAATTCCCACCTGCTGAGGGTGAAGTACACACACACACACACACACACACACACACACACTGCTTGTGCCACAAGGGGGCTCTAGCATAAAATCTGAAATGGCTCTGAATATGCAATTAAGTCTAGAGAAGTGCACATCCTGGCCCCGTCTAGCAGTGGATGGGCATCTCCTGACAATGACATGGAGTATACACACTCTGTCCCCTCCCTCTATCTGCCATACCCTTTTTTCCTATCTCCTCTCTTTACAAAATCTGTAGAAGCTAGAGTATCTAAATTTAAAAAGAGAAAGTTCATTCAAGTGCTTTAACTGTGGGGTAAGGAGAAAACTCTGAGGTCACTCTGGGCTTGAGGCGAATACACAGAATTTCAGAGTTCTCTAGGTCTAATGTCTTCAAGGAGTCTTGTTCAGGAACTGTCTAACAACGTTGTAGAGGCACCCTCTGCGTGTTCAGCGTGGAGCTGTGTCTTTTCTATGAAACACATCTTTATCATATTACACACAAACTTAAAATTCTAAGATCAGAAACTTTTCAGTACACTTTGTAGTAGGCGAACTATTTTAATGGTGGTATTATGATATTAGAAAGAATTCGAAGGCTACATGTGGTGGCATATGTCTGTAATCACAACACTTGGGAACTGAGGCAGAAGGATTGAAGTTTCACAGTCAATCTGGGATATGTATATATTGTCTCAAAATAAAAATGTCAAAAGTGGTTTTGCAACCTCGTGAAAATGCACAGGAGCTGCCACACAAGAACATAAGCAAAAGTGATTTCTGAGTGAACATTACAAGCACTGAGCTGCTAGGCAAAGCCATGCTCAGTGCTTTGCTTACCTTATTTTATGATATTATGCGGTGATTAGTCCCATTTTACAGAGGAGCAGACTGAGACTATAAGAGAAGTCATTCACTAGCTCGCCTAGCCAGTGAGGAATTTGCTTCCTCCATGTACATCTTAAACTCACTAAGAGAATCACTTTTAATCTCTAAGAAAGACATTTAGGGAAGACCATTGCCTTTATTGTTTTGCTGTATCTATAGCATTTGCTTTTATGCACACCATTTATAGCATAATGTTGCAGAAAATGCTAGTTTACAGATCCCGATGCCCCCAGTGCTATGCTTCTATCTGTGAGTTTCTGGGTTCCCAAATGTATGGCCAAACCTTTTAATACACAATGGGGTTTTAATTCTGATAGCTAAAGACACCAAGTAGGAGGGTGTTATCATAAGAATGTACCTACAACATCCACAATAGAAGTAATAGAATGAATACATTCAAGTAGAATCTCTCACAGCTTCTCACTAAGTATGTGTCTTTCAGGTTGGTTTAAGATACTTGGTCTGAGATCCTAGACTGTGGCAGTACCACCTCTGCCCATACTGCCATGACAGACATTTTGAGTCAGTCACAGACTTCTTGAACACAGCAACTTCCAATGCTCCAGGAAGCCAATGCACAGCCTAGACAAAGGGTCCCACTCACTGTTCATGACGTCTCTATTCACTGTTCATGGTGTCTCTATTCACTGTTCATTTTGTCTGTCACTGACCGCTCCCTTCCCTTTCTTTGCTCCCTCCATGCCTTTACCATTATCAGATTCTGATTCTCTGTGATTTTCCCTCTCAGTGTCCGTATTTCACTTTTTCACCATGTTGGACATGACCAAATTTGAGGGAGAGGGGGGCTCCTGGATTGTATCCTGAAATAAATTTTGGTTGCAAAATGGTGGTATTTCCATTACCCTTTAGAATAAATGTCCTAATCAGAGATGCAATAATCACTCTAAGAAAGTTAGCTTTAAACCGAGAATAAAAGTGAGTTTAGAATGCGTACGTCATATAGAAAAAGAAAACACACTGCTTGAGCCAGGAGAGGATCACTGTGTTCAGACCAGAAAGATGGGCAAGCAGTCGGCTGCTACCATCAGTGGTCACCCCTCACAAGCATCTTAGTTCCTTGTCCAAGTGTGGACAAAGTGATGCTACTATTCACGAAAGCTACTTGGCCAAAACACTGCTGACATGACACAAACCGTTGAAAAGGAGGTCTCTCTACTAATGCACTGTCAGACCTGAGGAAGTCACTGAGAACTACATTGACAGGCTTCCCTTATTTTTTAAGCCATGGCAACAAAATTACTTGTCAATATGACATCTGCCTTCACATTCTTTGGCAGAGTTTAACTGCATATCAGAGACTATAACAACACGTGGCCCATCAGATGACTTGTCTGGATGCCTGGGCCTCTGTGACACCAGCCTAAGACTGCAGCCGATGTCATCTGTGTGTTAACAGTGAATGTATTCATTTGTTCACTTCCCTCGTTCAGACCTAACACATCTCTGTAAATATCTGTTAGACCGATGTGCAGGAGGGTGTTGAAACAACAGACCGAGACAAAGTCTTTAACTGCCAGATTTGTCCACTGTCGCAAAATAATCTTCATGATGGCATTGTTTGTTTTTGAATGAATGGTAGTCCTAGTTGGATATAAACCACTGAATTTACTACAAAAATAGGGACCCTTTAAATTATGTGTGTCAATGAACACTATTCATATGAATGGTTTTTGTTTAGTTGCTCTTATATATGAACTTTATTCCTCAATTGTGGTTAATGCTCTTCACTCATTCCAAGGAAAGTGTCAGGCAGACATGAACAGCAACAACCCAGTAAGTCCCCTGTTAGAGAAACAGGAACTCTTTCAAGTCACAAATTATCATTATAATGCCAGGATGGGCCTCAGCCTGGTTAAAGCATTCATCAGAGATGAATCATTACAGGTGGAGAGTCAGGGCAATGACACAGAAGATCATTGCAAACGATGCCTGAGCTATTTGCTGTGCGATTGATGGGGCAATAACTTCACTCAAAAATTTCTAATGTTGCAAGCTAGACATGAAGTAGGCTGCGCTTTGTGCTTTGAAGTGGAAGCCAATGAATCAAGCGTCCTCTGAGCTAAGGATTCATTGGGGCATTTTGCTTCATACTTGGGTGATTTCAGTAGCATCCAAGCAACTGGTCTGGTCTGTAGCCTTTCACCACTTGGTAGTATTCAGCCCTAATTGTCATATTCACACTGAAACGGCTCCATATCAGCCCTCCTCCCCACCCCTAATGAAATCTGTTCACCATCAAGCATGATGGCACACATAATACCAATACTCAGGAGGTTAAGACAGAGTAATCAGGTTTGAGGTAAGCCTCAACATCAAGCTAAATATCAAGTACAAGGCCAACCTGTAAAACTGAGACCCTGTCTCAGAACTGTCCCATCCCCCCAAAATTACCATAAGTCTTTGACTGGCTACATGGAATCTTCCAGGCTGATATGTCTCAACCTTCTCTCGTCTCCAAACTGATCAACTCACCTTCCCCATGCCTCTTACCTACACACTAGCTTCTATTAGGTTTTCCCTAATCCTAAACTTCACAGCCCTGCATCTTCTGTAGTCTTCCTGAACCAACTCCACCTTTGTCTAAAATAATTCATTCATTCCCAATGTTCTTAAACACATACCACATAGATATAAATGTTTTCCATCACGAAGCCCTTGCTTACTCATTTAGTACTCATTTCCTCCTTTGGCTGATGGAATCCTTGAATTTGATAACATTAACCATGCGCTGTCCCACCTGCATCTATTCAGCATCATCTATGGCACATAACACAGTGTTAATAGAAGGCTCCATAGGTATTCAGCTGCTTTGCCAGAGTCCTTTATAATTGAAGGAAGTATGAGTTAGTTTCAAATGTTGGATGGGGTAAGAGGGAGCCAGATCCTGATTGCCATGTTTATATAGCAAAGTAGCCCTTCCATCAGGACTTCTCAGCACATTAGCTTTTGTAACTGATGATTCAGATTCCCTTAGAAGCTAATTTTAAAACTATATTTCCTGTCTTCATCTCTAAACCAAAGATACTCTATAGTCTTTCCAGACTCAGTTTTAATTTCCTTCTTGAATTGAAATCCTCCTACCATCAAATTAAATTCACAAGGCCTTTAATTTGAAACACAATTTCCATCAGTAACTGGACAGCTATTAAGAGCATGAAAAGTCTCAGATGTGTGTGCCTCTGCTCCTATTACCTTACACTACTTCTGTGAACTCAACATATTTGAAGGTGTTCTGATTACATGTGTGAAAATGCTAAGAGAAATCAAAGTCAGAATGAGCATAATAATTCAACAGACAATTTTTAGATAATCTAGTGTGTGATCATCTCTACAATTCAACAAATTTGAGCAAATTAAAACCAGGGTATTTTGATATCTTAAAGTCTATTACAAAGTTCCCAACATGTACCAAAAAGTGTTCGGCATATGGATATGGTGATGCTCACACCTCTGAAACGAAGACAAGAACAATCAAGAAATATGTAACTTCACCAAAGACTTCCTGACTTTACATGCATCCCCACCTCACAACCAAGCTCTATTAAACAGCTCCTTCCACCAGGCCATTTCAGATTCTTCTGGCTCTGACACTACTGTTGTCTTATCCATATGTGATGCTCAGACCCAAGTAAAAAGAGTGGGGAAGACACAGTGACAAGCATTTTAGTTGCAGCTCAGTGTAGGTGAGTGAGGCTGTTCCTAGGGGAGAGGCTGGTGAGCCAATCGCATTTGCCTTTTCATTTCTTCCTTCACCCAGAGAGTGCATCTCATTACCATAGAGTCAGCACATACTCACTCACGTCAATCATCTCGGGGCTAGATGCCTCTCTTTTCATCACTGTGTGTTCTATAGCTGTCATGTCCCATGCCTTACTCTGAGGCATTCTCTCAGGCTACATACTCCCACAAGCTCCTAAATGCACTGACATTCTGCCAAAAATAGAATCCATAGCACTCCACTTAAATGCATCCAACTTCTGCAGCCAATCAGATAGAGTAGGAAGGCAAGGACCTAAGACACTCCAGGAAACCAGAGTGGGAAGGTCTATTGCCAAGTTTTCACTGTGCATGTGCAGGCCATCTATATCCAGTAAAGACAAGGACAGGAGACTTATCCCATGTCTCTCTTACAATACCTGTGGGCATCACAGGAACTGGCTTTTAGGCTAATGTAGGATCACTCATCAATAAAGTACTTATACATTATGATCTATTGATGTGGACTCCTTCTGACCTTGCTTACACTGATGGGACATGTTCACTGCTGTCACGGTGAGACAGACACTGCATGCTTGTTCAGGATTCCTGCAAGCCTGACAGCTCCTCAAGGGATGGCTGACCACTTCCACAATAATTACCTGACCTTCATCAGCATCCACTGACAAATGCCACTGATACCTGATCATTGTACAGCTTCTCCATTTTTTGCTACCCAATAGGACTGCTGTGTTGGAAGCAATGACAGATGGGGAAGGGGACTGTTCTATGCCATCTTCCCAAGAGCTATAATCTGGTGGTTCTCCTATTGCCCTATTTGCATCTGGAATCTTTAACCCAGAAACCTAAAGCCATTCACTGAAAAAAAAAAAATCATTTGCTGAGAAACTATGTTCAAAGCCCTGTGTGAGTACTGTGTAGTGGAAATCACTACCATTTGTGAACAAGTCCACAGAGAGCTTATCATCCAGGAGAAAATTGCAGACAGAATATGAAGAAGCATTGCCCAAGAACTGGAGTCCTTTAACATCCAATATTCAGTGTCCTCCAAGTAGTGGGACTCAAGAGTCAGATGAAAAAGAAAGCATTCAGGGACACCAGTTCCAGCTCTGTCACTACAACTCCTCTCTCAAAGATTACTTCATAGAGTTCTTCTTCACCCTTCTGGCTGATTTGTGAGGGAGAGACATGTCTAATCTCCAGTTCAGTTCAGAGAGGTCTTGTAAGAAGACAGAATGAAAAAGAATGTCACATGAAAGTGAAGTCATGAACCACCATGACTCAAAACTAGGGAACAATCATTGGTGACAATTTGTAGTTCAAGACTTTGTATATTAATCCATTCCTCATGACACCCTTGAGGTTTCATGTTTAGAAACAGCTTGTAGTTGAGGGTTTTGTAAATTATATTTGTCCCTAGCAATGTATAGTAAAGTCTCCATTTCCAGATTCTGTAGATACCCTGGACATGGCATCTTCTTTCACAGAAAGCTTATCAAACCACTTGCCCCATGTCATCATCCTATACAACACTTTCACTGGTGACAGAAGCCAATGAGGCAATGGCCCTCTCCTGTCCCCTGTGGCAGAGCCCTGAACCCCTAACACTTAAGACTCACCCACTACACATACACAGAGGGTAAAGCCCCTCACAACTAGGTCCTGGTTTAACACACTTCATTTAAGCTGTACATCTCATCTTTCTGATTTCAATCATCAATAGTCACATCACTTCTAAAGAATTTAACCATTTATTTACTAGCCTTTGAGATGCTGAAGTCCCTTAACAAATTTGACTGTTTGGTGGCCTGGTGCTGGGAATGATATCCTAGCTTCCTGTCTTCAGAGTCTAGTCTCTCAACCACTTACATGGTAGGATACTTGTTTGATGCTGGTAGTCCTACAGAGTATAGAGGTCAAGAAGCCAACCTTGATCATGGCAGTGAGTAGGATGGCAGGACACGGGCAGAGCAAAAGAATGGAGGATATAAGAGGCAGACTGTGGAGGGGGAATCCCCAGGATTCAGGGCACCTAGAGCCCCGGTGTGAGAAAGATGTAGAGCCCCAAGTTCACAAAGGCCTTAAGTACTTAAGAAATCTATTCCTCCTGTTTCTGAGAGAAAACCTTAGCAGAAACTGCATGTTTATCTCTTTATCAATAGCTGGTTTTATTTTTAAGTAAGGTAATTTTCCCTTCCCTAGAGGAAGCAGTGCATGCGTAGCTTTCTCTTCTTTTAATGCTCATGCCCTAATATTTGATCCATGTTGGCCTGCTTGTAGATAGTGAATGAGCTTCTGATAACACTCTTCACAAGGGCACAATGCAGTCTTCGTCCTATGCAAGTGGATTCTGAACTCAGCCGGCTCCTCACATTCAGGCCTATCTCTTGCAGATTATTGGGACCATTCCACTGATGCCTAACCCAGGGCCATCGAGTCAAGCAGCAAGTGGCACTCAGGGCCTTCAAGTACAGCCTATCACACCCCAGCTCCTAACCAATGCCCAGGGCCAAATCATTGCCACGGTCATCGGAAACCAGATCTTGCCTGTGATCAACACCCAGGGTATCACCCTGTCCCCCATCAAGCCAGGCCAGCAGGTAAGGGTCCCACAACAAGGTGCCCAATATATTTCTTCTTTCCTCTTTTCTCTTCTTTGCTCTCAGTATAAAGTAGATTTTGCATTACAAAAAGATTTATTATTTTCACTAAACCTAATGTATCAATACTTACAAGATGACACATAGATTTATTTCCCATTCTTAGCAAATATAAGCAATAACATAAATAATGCCCTAATCTAAAACCAGGAACATATTAAATTATAACAGAAACTATGACCAAAAGTCACTTACAATGTGTCCTTCTTAATCTATATCCAATATACTTAATTTTCTGGTTTTTAATAGAGCCAAAAAGAAGCCAAGACTATTTATGCTTTAACTATAAATGAAAAGTGTTATTACACAAAACAATTCCAAGCCGAAGCTACTACAACAGATGTCTATAAATGAAGAAATGAAAGATAGGCAGTTCTACTCCTTAATTTCACTAAAACTCTGGTGGCATCTTACGTTGTCATTCAAATACCAACTGAGCTTTTTCCTGTGTGTTTACACTAGAAGTTGAGCATGTAGCTCTAAAGAAGTAAGATATGGTCCTTGATCTTTATGGAGATTGTGATTGGTTTGTTCCTTCAATTATCATTTTTAATAGTCTATAGTGACTCATCTAAATGCTAGCTAAGAAATAGAGATATACTTTCTAACCCAGGAATTTATGGTGTTATATGGGATACCAACTTATATATGCAGAGCGCTTTCTCCAATAAAACAGAGAAAGCCCTGAAACAGAGCAGGAAAAGTGGGATGAGTGGCAGCTGACCAATAAGATGAATTAGCAACATTCCAGGAAGTAGAAACAGTAAGCACAAAGGTAGGGCAAAGAGGAAGAAGATAACAACATATTGAGGGGACCCAGGAGCAGTTCCTGTGGCAGAAGCATAGAACGAGCTGGGGACAACTGCAAGTTGGGTGTAGCCTCAAACTGGAAAGGCTATGTTCTATCTCTGTGTGATCTTAAAGATGCCACATGCCAACTTCCTATTCATGTTTTCTCATTTGCAAAAATAAAATAGGATGGGGATACCAGTATCTACCTTATAGAACCTGTGTGAAGGGCAGAGTGGTCAGACCTGTGTCTGGAATACAGCAAGGTATAATTCAGTCACGATACCATTGCCACCTCAGCTGCTGATGGCAGTAAAGATGCCACCCTGGGAACCTTAGGAGGTGGGTGTTACACAAAAAGAGGTTATGTGCTCAAATCTTTTCCCTATAAGAAAATAAGTCTGAGAGTAACATGAAAGTTGAACTGAAATTATGACATTTCCATTGTAAAAAAGATTACTTAGGGGACAATAGTGAAAGTCAAGCAAGGATTACTGAGCACACCTACTGAACAGCAGCTGACAATAGGAGTCTAGAGTGTTTTTGCTATAGCTGAAAAATAAAGAAGACAACTATAGATAGCCTGAAGAACAGGAAAATGAGCAAGATCCAGGATCTGTCTGGTAAATGCCAGCTCTTAAAAAGAATAGGAGAGGAAGGGGAAAGAAGAGGCAATGGCTAAGTAGGGGAGGAACCTGTAGTAAGGCTACCTAGCACAGGAGTGATGATCAAACAGTAGGATCTGGACAGGCCTCAAATGCTACAGAGAAAATATCAGGTAGAGCACATTTTGAAGTGTGGGTCAGTTCTGTTTTAAACACTTTGAAATGAGTCACCTGTTAACCAGATGAGTCAGTAAGCAGAACAGGGCTAAGACTCAGTTTTAAGGTTTGGAATACACTGGTAAAAGAAAGATGGCATAAAGTAATGTGAAGGTTAGGAGCCAATGTGCAGTTGGGGATGAAGCTGTTGTCAAGAGACTGTAGGATATCAAGCAGTTGACAAAAAGCAAAATGCAAAGGGATGAGAACAATGAGGCACCAATATCGTCATTTGCTACAGCAATACAGTAAAGTCCCTCCAGAGACAGCAGCATCACTCGAGCCTTCCCGCCTCAGTAGCACTCAGAGGCTATGCACAAAGACCTGTGTCTGATCTTTGCTAGTTTGTGGGTTCTTTTTTCCCCACTCTTAATTCCCCACCAGTGTCTACTTCTAGCACTGTCTAGAAAAGGAAGAAAGATAGAGGAGAGGGAGAGAAAGAAGGGGGACCCTTGAATCTAATTTCTTTCCTTTTGTTTCTTCTTCAACCATGGGTACCAACAAACTACAACCAACCTCAATAAATGACCAACAACTACCAACCCCACTTCTTGGAGTCCTAGCATTTATATCCCCTCTGAAAAGTTCTCAGAATTCCAAACACCATGCAATCACAGAAACTATCTGCAGCTAGCAAACAACACCTCTGCTAGAGCATGAGGTAAATCACAGTCAGCTGCTGTGGACAGTCCAAAGCAGCCTCATATTCTCACACGTGGAATTAAAATGAAAGCACATTCTCATATTTGTGGGTTTTTTTAAATCCAGAATTGTCACCCCAGAAACACATTTGCTTGCTCAATTAATATTAAAAATGTTTACTAGAAATTTTTTTTTTGGGGGGCCATCAACGGTATGTCAGACAGTGTACCTGTGTGAGTAGGCAAAACAAGCACCATGAACTCTTCTTTCATGGAGTTTACAACCTAGCAAGGAAGATCCAGTCTTCAAAGACTTGTTCAGATATGAAACTTCACTCCATTGGCAGATGTCATGGGAAAAAAGAACAAAACTGAGAGGAATATGACACCAGTGAGCAAGAAGTGCCAGGTGCCTGGAAACACACAGCCTGTGTCTCTGCGATACAAGTTTAATCTTGGCCAGTGGAGCCACTGTTCCCAGCTAGACCGCAGGCCAGGAAGAAGTTCCTGAGAGACCCTCCTTTAAGTTAAAGACTTCCATGCTCATAGTCATCTTTTGCTGTTTACTAGGGGCCATTTGATTGTCCACCTTCAAAAGAGGCAAGCTTTTCTGTTTCTCACTATGTAGCCCTGGCTAGCATGGAACATTCTGTGTAAACCACACCTTCTTGAACACATGCAGATGCAGCTTCCTCTGCTGGGATCAAGATGTGCATCCCCACACCCAGCTCCGTTGTCTTCTTCAACCCTACTTCTGTCTGTCTGAGCCTATTCATAATTATCTCGTGGGGAAAAAACAAGGCCTGCCTGCCTTCTCTGAAAACAAATAAAAAAGTAAAAAGCTAAGTCACCAAAACCAAGTCATAAATTGTCGGGAAAGTGAATTGGTTAGAAGTCATTAACACTTGATGTAAAGTTGCTCTCATCACCTTGGACTTCTAAGGTGGATGGCCTGATCAAGGAATGCAGCCACTTTTCAACTCTGCCCACATTAGTTGTCAGCAATATTTCCACAGTCTCTTCCAAGCATCCAGAAACCCTTCCAGAGCTTTCTAAAACTATACTTGTCTCCGCTGGAAGGAAACCTCACTACTACTGAGGAAAGAGGTGGTACTACACTGTTACAACCTGGCAAACTCATGTCCATCACAACTAGCATCCCAAATAGAGGAATGATGCCCTTGGCAAGAATATGTGCATGCATCTGTCACATATGTGTGTGCATACTAAGAATTCAAAATCATGACTGTAAAGAATGTGGGGAAAGTCAACCTCACCCCCCAGGTCATAGCAGGCAGCAAGCCTCCTATCTTGCTCCTGGAAAAGCTGAGAGAACCAAGGTGAGCTAATTCACAAATGTCAGGGGAATGGTAGAGATAGAGGAGTTTGTCTCTGCATTAGCTGTAATTGAAACACTTTGAAGCATGAAGTTTGGCATGGGATTGGGCAAATCATTGATAGATATGCAGGCTTGAGTACTGAGGGCAATAGCTACGATTGTAAGCATCAAAACACTCCCAATCAAACTGAAAAACCTTTAACATCAGAGGTATGGCAAGAGTGGTTTTTTATTTTTCTTTAAATATTATCCTTTGTATTTAAGAACTATAATATGTACAAGTACTAAAACTAAAGGATTTCTATAGTTCAGTAAGAAGCTTCTCAATTTATTCATTTGAATGATTTATGACAAATGCTGGATTTCAAAAGAGTGTGATTCTGACAGTAAAGTATGTCATAGATTTCAGGAGGAGAGTCCCTAATCCCTACACAAAAGGAAATCCATGTTAAGTATAAAGCTCTCGGGTCAGATGCACTGGAGTGGGTCACTTGAATTTTTAAATAGTTCTAACCACAGGTTAAGCTTAACCCTGCCTAACCCTGACTAAAAGGACCTGAATAAAATCTAAAAATGGAGTCTCTAGCACTCTGATCTGAAAGAGCCTATCAAGTTACTGTCTGAAACACAAACAGTAATTTCTTAGAGTATACCAGTATCCAATAGTCCTAAATAAAGCCCATAGAACCTATCAGACCAGAAAAGTCTGATGAGTAGGGCAAGAACATAAAGACAAGATGAGGAAAGAGCCAGGTAAAGTGCTTTACATATAAAAACTAAAGGATTCAGTGGAGTTCAAAAGCAACTTTTGTTTCCTGCCCCAGATTCTATGGCTGCCCCCAACTTTGAAGACTCATTTGGTGTCAGAGAACAGCTCCCAATCACAGGTTTGTCCTGTGACTGAATTCATGAGTCCTTCATAAGCCATCGTTTTCTCTGGGTGGGTTTTTTCTTCCTTTGACTAAACCCTAGCAAATGTTAAGGGAAATTTGTCTTACAAGCTAAATTTGAAAAGCAAATGTTTCAACCTATACAGTCGAACACCAACTTTAATATGATACCAAGAGATTGCCTTCCAAGTAAAGATTTTAGAGTTTTCTTCTGAACATTCAATGCTATCAGAAAGCTGATAGGAAGTAGCTTAGACAACTCAGTTTTCTTAAAATGCCAGGCAAATTATCCTTTCTCTTTTTCTCAAATAAATACAAAAATACTCTTGCTTATCAGAAATACTTTTCCCCCTTTCAGTTATTGTGTTTTTATTAACTCACACAATTACTCATGTCTTCTGTTTTGATGAACACACTTGCCACAGAATTATCTGTTAACATGTCTGGCTGTGAAATTTTCAGTACCACTGAAGTACAATCTGAAGGCCATTGACTGACAAGACTAATTCTGACATTATTTCCACCTTGTAGTATTTCAGGACAGCCAATTTATGCCTTGCTGCTCTTGTGCTTACTCTTGTTTTGTTTGTTTGTTTGTTTGTTTTGTTTGTTGCTTTTGTTTTTGTTTTGTTTTGTTTTGTTTTGTTTCAGGGTTTTTTTTTTTTTTTTTGGCTATGACTGATCTTTAGGGCTTTTAATTGAATATTTTATTTATTTACATTTCAGATGCTTTCCCCTTTCCCCATTCCCCTCCCTAGAAACCCCCATCCCACCCCTCCTCCTTTTGCTTTTATACCATTTTGATTACATGCAAGTATTAAGGTCAGTTCTAGATTGAGGAACTAGCAATCAATAGATGAAATAGTCAAGGAACAAGCAGGACAATAAACACAAATAGTCAAAGAACAAGCAAGATGATAAACAAAATTACATGAGCACTCCAGTGATCACTGTTTCTAGGGTTTATCAGGATGACGAAAATTGAGCCACCTTCCTGTCTAGCCCAAATCATTTTCATGTCTGAAGCCCACTTCCTGTTTTATCCTAAAATTTGATTCCTGCCTGAAATTACTACTTTGTTCTGTCTAATGTAGATTCCTGCCAAGCAGGCCATTTCTTGTCCTTGGCCATGTCAGATTCTTGCCAGGCAGCCCCAAAAGCTCTCTGCCTCACCCCCTTTTTATTTCATAAACAAGACTGAGCCTGTCTTAGGTCATTCTGACAAGAATGTCTTCCTTACCCATCATAGAATATGCATTATCAAAGGCAATGCACTTCTGTCTTAGGTTGGTAAGACTCTGTGCAGAATCTTACCCGTCCTTGACTTGCCAGCCTGTTAATTTAATAACTCTGTCCGGGGGTCCATTTTCTGGTTCAAGCCATGTACTTTGACTGCCAATATGTTGATGTTGCTAAAGACAAGCTTTAACACGATGGGCAGGAGTAAAAGTATTCCCAGGACATAAAGGGCTAGCATGATCAAGCTATATATGTCATTCTTGAAGCTTGACCAAAATAGAAATACTGGCCTCAGGCCATGGATTATTTCGTCAGCAGTATCTGCCACATTATCACTCAGCAGAGCAGCATTCTTTAAATTCTTAAGCTCGCTATGCAAAGTTAAAACATCCAGAGAGGTATTAGAATTATACCAAATACACTGCAAGTATTTTATTATTATATTATATTATATTATATTATATTATATTATATTATATTATATTTTATATTATATTAATATTATATTATATTATATTAAATATTATAATGGCTATCACTATAAATTTTAGAACTAACATGAATCCTATGGTATTTGGCATAACACTCGAGATGGCTCCTTACTCTTAAACTCTGAACCTCCTTCCAATAATTTGAATAGGATAAAAGACATCAATCCATTCTTCCAAACGCCTATCTAAATCCTCTTGTATATTCAACACATTTGTAACATTTTTTTTGCTAAATGATTAACAAAAGCAGTTGTCTTAACTTCTGGTGTCAAAGCAATTGCAGAAGCAGTGGTGCTAGCAATCAATGTAATTAAAGCTGTTATACCAGCAATAATCAAGCCCACTGCCCTCTTGCTTCTGCTTAAAGCCTGACTCACTTCCTCCAGTACTTGCAAGCTTTTTTCAGAAGACCAAGGTTCTGTGATACTCAGACAAAAAAAAAAAAAAAAAAAACAAAAGCTGGTTAGTAGAATCAGGTTTCTTTTTTTCCACAGCACCACCATAAAGTCTCAACCCAAGATGAAAGGCAAAACTTTTTGAACATTGTAGTCAAAGTCTGCCCATGTTCCAGATAGCCTTTGCTCATGAGGAGGAGTCCTTCCTTGGCCTTTATATTTTTTTATCATGTCTGTGGCCTCGGAGCTGATGGTCTTCACTGCAAGACTCTTTATGAAAATATGCAGTTTGGTGACTATTCCAGTCAGACAGCAGATTAGAAAGTGCTTATCAATTTGTCAGTGTTCTTTGTACAGCATGAACTCTGAAATATCTTTGCCCAAATTCCCTGACCAACAGCATCCTGTGGAATCTGGGGCACCAGCCCTTCTCTGTGATTCACCCCCTGTCACTCCCTCACCTCAGCTTTCTTTCCTCAAACTATTTATCGTCCCAAATCAACACCTGAAAGACAGAGACCAGCTCAACTCAGCCTCATCCACATAAATCAAGCCCCAGCCTAGGAAAGATCAGTCAGTGTGTTCACAGCTGCTGAATTCTATTTCACCATCCTAGGCACTCCAGAGCCATCCTTGAAGACACCCAGCCCAGACACTCTGTGGCTTTTCAATATACTCTAGAATTTGTCAGGATGCCCAGTGATGTCTTCTCTACATCAGCTTCTTCTCTTCCCCATGACCTCTCACCTCAGTATCTCAGCTGCACAGAACTCTTTTTGTTTCAACCCTGCACTTAAAATCTAACTCACATTCCCTTGAGTGTCCCTGCTGAGTTCTGACTGCAGTCCCTCAGTTGTTTTGGGATACTCTCCTGCCTGTACTTGGAAAGCTCCACTAAATCCTCTTGTTCTAACTCCTCACTTCCTCCAATCCTCCTCACAATGCCTGGTAAAAGCAAGATGCTTCCCTCCCCACCTCTCTCTCAGCCTCAGGGATTCCACCTTGACTTTGCCACGCTTGTACATGTGGATGGGTCAGACATCCTTCACTGGCCTTTATAGGTTTGGAGTTTGTTCTTCCCACATGAACTTCCCTGTATGAATTTTACTGTTTCTATGCAATCCTTTTCCCAACTTGATGAGCATACTGATGTTTCTTTCACTTTCCAAGACACTTGCCACCCATACTTTTTATATTATCATGGAATTAATGGAAGATGTTTTATTCCAGAATCTATAAACACTATTAAAGATCACAGGCAAGATACAAGGAACCAGCCACGTGGAAAAAAATATCACACACACACCACAAAAATATCTCTAAGATGCTGCTATTTCAGTCTTTCTTTGTTGAATATATGAAACACCCTGGCAGTGCCAATGAGTGCAAGCAATTCCCATGAAGCCAGCCTGTGGGAGGTAGCATGAGGGGTCAGGTGATTCTGAGTCTTGTCTCCCTGTTGGCCATCTCATGTGTGAGACAGTTGTGAGGCCTTCTGTGACTAACAAGGACTGACCCTGACTTTCCTCATATGCTCACTCCCCATGCGCTCAGCCTATCTGCACCTGGCTCACAGCACCAAAAGGGCAAGGAGGTGATTACATGAACTCAGATACAAGTAAACTACAGCTCCTTTAAGAAGCATCATGCAAGGGCAGTGAGCAAACAGAGAATTTTATTACATAAAAGGACACTACCAAGTAAAGTAACTTTGGAGTACTATAGACACCAGAATTAATTCCATCAAACAGAGAACAATCTGTTCCATCTCTAATGTGTCCTCAGGTGATACCAGTTACCCAACAGTGTCTTCTTATTCTTAAAAATATAATGTTTTAAAGACATGTGGGTCTGTAGAGAATAATATCTAAACTAGAGAAATATTTTAAACTCCATATTAGGACAGAAATGCAAGTGGGGGTGTCCAAGTGGATAGATCTACTCTAGAGATTGACAGCTCTGTCAGACACCTCACTGGTTCTCACATTGCCAATCATAGCTCTTGTTTTCTGACTTGCCGACTTTTGACCCTCCACTGAAGGAGCAGCACTGATGTGCAGTCTGTTCTCAGGGACCCATGGCTGGTGAGCTCTTGTTTTGTCCCAGGCCAGTCACTTTCTCTTCAGGAATCTGCTGCCTCATCTACAAAACACCATCAATATCCAACAAAGAGAGCTATTGTTAGGTGTAGGCTTCGAGCTATTTATGGCCTCCCCTTCCTTTTCCTAAACCTTTTCAATTCCAGTTGTGCGTTAAGGTTTTTTGCCAATATTTAGGCAATGCAAGGTTTTTTAAATTGTCAGTATCTTAAAAAGCAACATGGTTCAATCAAATTATATATTTTCCTAATACTGCTTTTTAAATGTATTAAATTTTATATGGAGCCACATAGTTCTTTCACAAAATAGCTTAAATCTGTGCCACCTTTTTCTTGTTCTCCTCCTCCTCCTCCTCCCCTTCCTCCTCCTCCTCCCTTTCCTTCTTCTTCTTCTGTAAGTATAGTTCTAAGCATAACTTTTTAAAATTAATATACCCAAAATCATTAAATCTCGAGCATCCAAGACACAGTGCCATGTTCATCTGAAAGCACTGCTGTCTGCTGGGTAGAAGATAGGACTTACTTAGGCTTCTATTGCTCTGAAGAAACACCATGACCAAAAGCAACTTGTGGAGGAAAGAGTTTATTTTGCCTTAGTTATAATTCATCATCCAGAAAACTCAGGGCAGGAACTCAAAGCATGAACTAAAGCAGAGGCCATGGAGGAATGCTGGTTACTGGTTTGCTCTCCATGGCTTGCTCAGCTTGCTTTCTTATAGCACCTGAGACCAACAACAACCCAGAGTGGCATAACCCACAGTGGAATGGGTCCTCCAACCATTCATCACAAAATAATAAAATGTACCAAGCCTTGTCCACAGAGCAATCTGGTGGAAGCATTTTCTCAACTGAAGTCCTCCTTCTCACTTGACTCTAACTCGTGTCACATTGACATAAACTAGCTGTACAGAGGTAAATGATATGGTGCCATCAATGTCCTCTTTTTCTGAGGAAAGAGCATTGGGAGGAGCTGAGTAGCTTACACACCACACAGCTTCCCCTGAGCTCACAGCCCTTCTGGAATTAGCATCCAAATGTCCACACTGGCAACTGGAATCAGGAATAAAGATGCCATTATAATCTATTCAATTTTTTACAAGTTCGAAGCCTTTAAGAATTCTTATACACTTTTTTTTAACTGTCTGGCAGAACTCAGGAAAGAAACCAAAACCTCAATTCCCTTAACAAATGGTTGGGTTTGTTTGTTTGGTTTGTCTTATTTTGTTTTGTTTTGCTTGAGAAAAAAATATCTAAAATTCCTACGAATCTTAGATTACTCTTTCTCTTTAATTGTACACATGTGGAGCAAGTTCTTCTAAAATATTAGCTTGTTTTCCTCTTGAATTTCATCTTCTGAATAAAATTATCCACAAACCCCAGCTTGCCTTCATGATTCCTAAGGATATTGCAGTGTGGCCATCCTTTCCTTTCCCATCATGTCTACAGAAGAAATGTTTCAACTGATTATAGTCCTGTCCAGTTCCTGCATGACAGACACTCTATCACAGCCAGAGCCAATGAACTGTTAATGGAATGAGAAGCCAGAGAACTTCCTCCTGACCAGTATCTCAAACCTGTAAACATGTTTGCCCTACACCAGTCTTTGGAAAGACAACTCAATAGATTAGAGGTGAAGATTGATGTGAAATATCTATCACAATTTATGAAGTAAATTAAAATGGATTTAATCTTTACTATGCAGCCCTACAACATAAAATTTGCTGGATTTAATTGTTGATTATGTGCTCAGCAAATTGGCTAATTACCTTAGGCAGTTGTTTGATGCTTACCAATCTGTGTTCCTCTTGTCAGTTATGACCGCCTTTGGCTCACAGTCAACACTTTATTTAGAATATCTAAGTAACAAGAGTGATCACTTAAATAGTAACTGCAGGCAATTCCATTGCGGGGCAAGTAGGCATCTAGATTCTAATGTTTAGAGGCCATATGGTCCAGTCGTTTACTTATCATAGACACAAGAGGCATACGTGTTGTGCAGGAATAGCTAGTGAGTATGGAAGTTGTCGTTGACCACTGCAGAGGGAAGGAGCACAGTGGGTAATAGACTTAAGTATGTTTCTAGGGTCAACCCTTACTAGAACTGCTGGAATGGCTAGGAAGGCATAGGAATATTTAAGAAACTGATACACTAAGGTGCTAATGATGACAAAGGAACAACCAGAATTCTTATGCATTGCTGGTGTCAGTGTAAAATGGACACTGATTTTCAAATTTCTTAGAGAGTTCAACATGGATTTACAGTACCATCAGTATTTGACGTATAGTTCTACTCATAGATACTTACATTTTTTAAAAAAAGGTAGACTCACAGATTTGAACATAAATGTTTATAAAAAGATTATTGATCATATTCCCAAACTGGAAACACCCAAATATCTACCAACAAAAAATGGATAAACAGTATAATGCGTGTATTGTGGAAGAGGAGACTCATCATGGGAGTATTGCTATCAAAGAGAATGAACTATTGGAATACCCAACAGACTGTATGAATCTGTAAACAGTCTGCCGAGCAAAATAAGGGGGATTCAATAATGGCGTGTTATATGGCACCATCTCTAGAATTATACTAAATGAATCGCAGAACAGTGGTTGTCAAGGCAGAGAATTGAGGGTAGACATTGCTTGCAGGAGGAACCTTTATAAAACGATGAAGCTTCCTGTCTTGATTATAATGATGGCTTCACAGGTGGATCCGTTGACAGACTCCTCAGACTGAGTTTGAAATGGGTGTGTTCTATTATGTGAAAATTGTATCTTCAAAAATGTTGAATGGAGAATGTACACACAGAAAAGAGACAGACACAGACTGGAGTTAACCTGCCCAAGACTCTTAGATATGACAGTCAGAGACTAATTCACTCTGAGGACAGCTCCCACCAAAGTCCACCGCCCACTCTGATTTGGCTCCCAGGCTGCCCCACTTTTATAAAACCCTTGCCGTGCCTTTTAGTGTGAACTAAATATTGCTTACAACTAACTAGGGTGGCTATGGCCAAGGCTAACCTTCCATTTCCTTAGAGCCCTGAGCTCCTGAAACATCTTTTTGGAAGGGCAACCCAGGAAGAAAGGAGAGATTCTTCCAGGTCGCCTAGTGGAACTTTTCTCCTTCTGCAACTTCTTAAAGCCAATTTCCTTGAGAGACCTTAAAGGAGTAATAGAGGCCATGTATATACCCTTAATCCAGGAGCTAGCACAGAGTAAGAAAGAAGCTAAGGGGCTAGAGAGATGGTTCTGTTGTTAAGAGTACGTGTTGCTTTGAGAGGAAGACTGGCATTTGGATCCCAGGAATTATGTAAGTTCACTCACAAATGCCTGTGACTTCAGCTCCAAGGGCTCTGACCCCTCCATAGGCATCTGCATGCACACGTGCACAGACACACAGAAACACACACAAACGCACAGAGAGACAGAGAGAGAATGAATGAGTAAATAAATAAATAAATAAATAAATAAATAAATAAATATCTTTAGAAAGAAAGTAGCAAGCCAACTGTGGTGGCATACACCTTTAATCCCAGCACTTCAGACGCAGAAGCAAGCAGATCCCTGGACCCTGAGTTCAACGCCAGCCTTGTCTACAGAGCAAGTTCCAATGCTACATAGAGAAACCCGCTCTCGGCCCCTCATAAAAGTAGCAACTGAGTACTTCATATATTATGGGATAGTATATCCTTGCTCTGATTACCAGATTTCTAGAAAATGTCAGAAAGCATGTTACCAGTTTTGCATAAGACACCCAAAACTGGAAGCGAGAGAGCGGAGCTACCTGCCTAAACTGGAACCTCCTCTAAACTATCAGTTCTCTGAATGATGGGCACAGGCCCAACTTTAAGTTTGAGCTTTGCATTTGAATTGTGTTGTTTTATTTTACACCAGCCTGAGAAACCTCCCAGGTGTGTGGGAATTGTGTAAACAGGCAGGAAAAAGTTCAGTCACACACTACAGCTGAAAAATGTCAAAAATTGGGTATTCTGGCAAGCCAAGTAGGGAATTAATAATATATTTAGAATTTCTAATAAAATGCCTGTCAAGCAAGCAACAACATATTATATACACAAAAAATAAATCCTGCCTGGGTATAGTACTCTTCCCAAGAAGTAGACACTGCATTCGTGAAAATAAAATGAATCAACTCCAGATGAAATGTCCGTTCCCTAGCATTTCCCACAATGTTCCATTCATTTTGTATTTTTTTTACATCCCTTGTGTAGCTTCACCAATCTTCCCAGACATCAGTGGGTCAAGCAGGCACCCAAGGCAACCTTCTGCACCTGGCTCATGGCCAAGCATCCACCTCTCAAAGTCCCGTGCGACAGGCTTCCTCCTCCTCCTCTTCATCCTCCTCTTCTTCAGCTTTGAGCGTGGGCCAGTTAGTCAGCAGTAAGTATTCTTTCTGGCTCCATTTAATCATGGTGACCTTTTTATTGCCTATTGCAAAACCTCTGTCTTTCTCTCTCTCTCTCTCTCTCTCTCTCTCTCTCTCTCTCTCTCTCTCTCTCTCTTCTCCTTGCTTCTCTCCTTCCTCCCTCTCTCCTTCATTTTCTAGGGCTACTAGGCCAATATTGGAATGACGTCTGCTCAAGGCCATTTGACTCCTTAGGGCAGCTGGCCCCCACAGCACACCCCTGCATTAGTGAAGGCCTGGAGCAGGCTCCATTTTCAGGGGATTCTGGTGTGCTGAGTCAGACCTGCCACTTCCAAAAGTAAAAACTGATCTGTTTGCAGAGCTTGGGCAAACAGCTCTGAGCTGAAATAACTAACAACAGGCACTCAGCCGGAGGGTCAAGCCACTTTCCTCTGTGTTTGAAGTCCCCTGCCATTCTGTCTGTAGGTGTCAGAGGACATGAAGGAGAGCATGTCTGTGGGTGGGTATGTGAGTGAGCAATGAGCCACCTTCAGTGACACATGAAGGCTGCTGTGTGGGCTGGAATCAGACAGACATCTCCAAACAACCATTCACAAAATAAAGCAAGCCTGAAGTCTGCCTCCCTAATAAAGCAGTTATAGTCGTTTATATATGGTCTGTGGAGTTGGTATATGTTCCCAGGGAAGCCAGCATATCTGTCACATGCAAAGAGAAGCATACAATGATGCATGGGACAATGGTCTGGTTAAATATCATTTACTCACTTCCATACAACCTTTACTAATCTTTCATAAGAAATTAGACAACATATAAACATATATGCAGATCGCAATCCTACAGGAATCAACTGTCCGACAGTCATGGGTTTAAAAAGCTGAGTGGCTGCATAGGCACCTGTGACATAACGTGAGGATACCTGTGTCAGTGAAGAACAGAGAAAGACCTGTTAAAGCCAGAGTGTGGGGATCTTCACAAAGAGCAGACAGATCTGGTAATGCAAGGTGATGCTCCCCAAAGGAAAATAAAGCTTGCATGTTGAACAACATAGATAATGCAGACTAGAAAGATGTTGTGAGTTGGAGGAAATGGAATGAGACACTAGGGAAGACTGTTACAATGCCCAGGTCCTTCAGGGCACTGGCCTGGACATTCTTGGTCTCAAATGTGGCTAAACACTATACAGCAGGGACATATAGAGTTTGTTCTTTAATCTATCTAGACATATAACTCTATGTGTTTGACTATAAACCTTTGTCTCAGCTGAATAAATTCATAGATGAAATTAATCTTATTATGTCTTCATCTTTTTATATAAAGAAATGCCTCATATGGTTGTTGTAGGAAAAGATTCAAATTCTACCTGAATTCAATTCTCTGTGTGTTTAAACAACTCATTTTAAATGGCAATAGCCTGTGTGTGTGTGTGTGTGTGTGTGTGTGTGTGTGTGTGTGTGTGTAGAGTAAGCTGTTAAAATTTGGTCCTGAAAGAAAAGGAATTAAAATCCAATACAGAGAAAAAAAAAGTACATGTAATATAAAAGTGCAAAACCACTCCACTAATGCAGTCTTACAAATGTATTATACTCAACATGGTAGGTGGATGGAGAGAAGGCTGCATGGACAGACAGACACTGGCTGTCTCTGGCCACTTGGCACTACTGAACAAAGAAGACTTAACTTTTTTAGAAATTGGTATGGAAGCTATTTAATAGGCCAGGTGGAATTCAATTACATTAATTGCATTTCAATGAATGGTGAGTGATCAGCAAAACAAAAGACTTGGGAGAGGGAAATTTTTCTTTTGCCTGCACTGGAAGCAGAAGAAATAACACCCATAAGCAGAGCCTGAGTAGGAAGGAGACCATACCAAATGTCACCTTCCTTGCATAAGAGTCTAGCAGCATCAGTAAGGTTTTCACAGTGCTGAACTTACAACCTTTATAGATTTTGGGGTGTGTTTTTAGTTATTTCCCTTCTGTGTCAAAACCCAATCACAAAAGGAATGTATGAGTCACATATTTATAAAGTACATCCCTTTCCAGCTCAATAATCTGCTATAATGGCTTATTTCAGGGAAACATGTTTGCCAGTGTATCATGAAGCATATGTTAAAGGATACAGCTTCTCGCAAGAAGTACACAGAGTGAAGTCCAAGAAGACATGAGTACAGAAACTTCTGTCCCTGCAAACTCTCCGCCCCCTACACACACACCTTATGGTTGTGCTCACCAGCCCAGAAGCTCTTGTTTTTAGTCATAGTTTGTTTTTCTAATGACCCACCTCTTCCTAAAGCTACTTAGGAGTCAACTAATAGTCACCTAATTAGGAAGAAAAAAAAGTTCCTTTCAATTGAAGAAATTCCAAAAAGTTTTGGTGTATATTTGGGAACCAAAAAAAAAAAAAAAATTAGAATAAGAATTATAGAGTTCCTATAACTACTTGAGACTCTATAAGAGCTTTGTGTCCTATGCTCTGGACACAAAGACCAAGAATATATTTCTTATATGACAATATCACTCAGTCTTTGATCAGAATCTAGTTAGTGAATCTTCCACATCACAGTCAGAAGGTGCTATCCAATGTTCCATGAACTAAAAATTAGTATTAAAATATCTTGCTCACTCTGGCCAAAGATCCCCAGATAATCCCTTGACAATGATCAAACGACCTTTGTATGTGATGAACTCCACATCTGAGCTCAGAGTAACCAAGTAAGCAACCTTGTCATAAGCCTTGTAGCCTGATACCCTTCCCTTGTGCTACACTGTGCTCAATCTGCTCAGATAGGCACTGCTTCTATTAGCCGATCTTTTTTTTTTCATGTGTATGCATTTATGGTGTGTGCATATATGTTCACTTGTATATGGATGCATGTGTGTGTACAGGTGCAGGGGCACATGTGTGTATATGAGTGTGAAGAACCAAGGTTGATGTCTAGGAATCTCTCAGTCAAAGCCAGAACTTAAAGCTATGACTAGTCTCAGTGACTGGCTTACTCTGGGAAGCCCATCTCTGCCTATCTTTGCATTCTGCAGCTAGAAATGCAGGCAGCACAACATTCCCATCTGGTGTTTACAAAAGTTCTAAGGATCCTCATTCTTAAGTGAGAGCTTAAATCTACGAAGCCATCTCCCCAGCTCTAAGCTGGACTTTTAGAAAAATCTAAAAGAAAAATCAGTGACTATCTTATAAGACTTCCAGCTTGGTTTGAAATTGACAGTGTACTAATTTTAAAATAGGTAGTTTGAGGTTTTAACTGCTGGAAAGGGGACTGTCTCTTTCGTTATTGTTCTTCATATACTGGAAAAAACAAACAAAAAACCCTCCTGACTTGTAAGCTTGACTCTTAGCAAAAGATTGCTAGTCACTGCCTCAAAACTAAACCTGAACCATAAAGATAGGGACAGCTTATCTCATAGAGAAATCGTATAAAGCCCAGTGACATCACTATGATGCAAGGGCCTCTTCCAATCCACATTTCTATTCTCCAATGGTTTGTCCATTTTTAGGACTATTGGGTAAGCACACCCACTCTGTGCTATGAGAAGATGTGAAGAGCTGATGGTTGTTTCTGTTTCTGTTTCTGTTTTCTTTCATGCTTTGAACAACTTCTTTTAAAGATACACTTCGTGCCTATGGTGATTCCATAAGCAGGGATCCTAGCAGGAGGATGTTGATATGTGGTATGTTCAACTATTTAGTAGAACACTACACAAATGTCAAGGCTAACAGCAAGATGGAAGAAGGAAGGAAGGAAGGAAGGAAGGAAGGAAGGAAGGAAGGAAGGAAGGAAGGAAGGAAGGAAGGAAGGAAAGGAATGAATCACGGCAACATCTGTTCTGGAATATATTGAGCCCCAGTTCCACATGGGCCCAGATACTATGTACAAAATAGATTTATTCTCACACAGTTTGCATTCCATTTCCACAAAAATCTCTGCTTTTTCACGTCCTTGCATTCTGTTTGGATGTGGGAATCCAACAGTCATCATACTTTTTGATATCTGAAAATTTCCAAGTCCAATATTCCTTAAATCCTTGATGATTTCCTCTATAGAGCCAGGGTCACAGAATTCCCTCTGCAGAGCCATGGCCACTTTTAAGTTGATTCCTGTCCAACACTGCTAATCCTTTCTGAACTCTATTTTGTGTACAGGGCTGACTGAATCTTGGGCAACTTCTACAAAAGGTACCACTTCCTCCTCCCTCCAGAGAACCTTTACCCTAGGTTTCTGGCTAAACTTGCTTGATCCATTTTGAGGGAGCCCTGAAGATCCCTCTTGTGATTCTAATCAAGCCGACCCCAAATCATCTTCAAAACTACCTGTAACTTCCCCTAAGAGCAAGAGAGTGGAAGCAGCCTTGATCTTTCCCACTGTGGAATGTCACATGCTGAGCTAGCCTGCGGGCTGCAGTAATACCTAGGAAAGCCTCCACTCACCACATACACACCTTTTGCTCCTCCTCAAGTAGAATAACACATCCTGTTGTAACAGTAAAACAACCAGACAGTCTGAGACAAACTTTGAGGCAGGGAAACAGCAGCATAGTCAGCTGAGACACTAAGGAACACCTAAGACCCTTCTAAAGTTTCCTGCTAATGTCTGAGACCAGTCCCACAAACCTATAATCAAGATACAACTAGCAAATGTCCAACAGTGACTTCTTCCCTTTGGATGAAGAGACTTCTGTGGGGCAAACCATGCAGTGTACTTTGCTATCCAACTTTTATGAGTAAGAAAAAAAATTAAAGAAAAACCTTCTTTTCTTGTTTTTATGTAAAACCAGAAGCATGTTCATTGGAGCTCATGGAAAACACTGGGCGTATGGCTGGGACTCACTCCTCTAAACTCTCCAGTGGGCAACTGACATCCATGCCAACACTTCTCAGCACATGCAATTTCAGAATCCAAAGTGTTCTCTTTTACCCTGATTGTTCTTAGTAATAGGAGTTTAAAAAAAAAAAAAAAAAGGAGAGGAGAAAGAAAAGAAAAACAGAAAGAGCCGGGCGGTGGTGGTACACGCCTTTAATCCCAGCACTTGGAGGCAGAGGCAGGCGGATTTCTGAGTTTGAGGCCAGCCTGGTCTACACAGTGAGTTCCAGGACACCCAGGGCTATACAGAGAAACCCTGTCTCAAAAAAACAAACAAACAAACAAAAAAAAAACCAGAAAGAAAACTGAACAATCACACAGGCAAGTTTAGTTCCAAGGGTTGAGAATTAGCAAGTAGTTATCAACTAAAGAGGTGATAGAGAAAAAACTATGAAAGGATAAATTTATGTAAAATTGCTGACCACATCTCAAACTCTCTCCAACACTGCACTGTGTGTGTCTCTGTGTGCAAGAATGCACGTAGGTGCTAGCAGCTTAGGATCAGTATTAAGGTAAATTGTGGAAGGCTTTCCATAAAAACCAATCCTTCCTGTGCTAATTAACAACTGATTTTGTTTAATCTAGAGATGGGAGTAGTAAAAGCTAGAGGGCTATTTCCCACAGAGATATCTAGTTTGACAGTGAGAAAACTTCCCCCAATCGCAGACCACACTGGCCTTCCTGTCCCACCAAGTCACAGCTTTGTCCCTTTCCTATGCAGTGCAGGAGGAGTGAGGGAAGGAAGAAGTGGAGGCCTTGCTCATGAGCCCCTTCTCAGCAGGCCTGTCTGCCTCCTCATCAGTCTTACACAGCTGAGCACCAGGCTTTTCTGTACCTTGAAGCCTGCTGGATGAGAACATGAATGGGTTCGGAAAACAGTGGCACTGCGGTGATGCCACACCCAGACTCAGTAGAGACAGATGCAGGGCAGGCAGATCCCCTGCAGCAGAGCACCATACTAACTGGAAAAAGTGCCCTTGGCCCTACCAGGTGACTCAAACCTGCCAAATTAAGAAAAGCACTAGTCTAAAACCTATATTTGTACAAAGAAAGTCTCTGGCTTCTTCTTCCTTTTTTTCTTTTTCTTTTTGTGTTTTGAGCATTCAGTGTTCCCTGCAAATCTACCAACCACTTCGCCAGTTCTGAAAGAGACTAGAGACTAGGCCAATCTTTCCTTTCACTCTACCATTCTGTATCAGCAGGTACTGAGTGTGCCCCTTTCTATTCTAAATTAGGATCCCTCAGCTACAAAATTTTTGCCTCTCTCCTCTCGCAAGTGGACTTTTAAAACTTTCTTAATCCTGATAATTTTTCCTTCCACATGAAAGACTTTCTTTGTTGTTGTCCTTACACAGATATGCTGTAAATCTGTCCTGTACTGTGTGGCCTTGGAGTACGACAGCCACTGTGCTACCTAGTATTTCCTGCTTAAGCCCCAGAATCAAGCAGCAAGAATGCCCATCTAAACTCAGGCTCACAGCTCCTCTTGGACAGGGAACAGATGTGAGCAGAGAGAGGCAGTGAGAATTTGTTCCAGGTGACTGGACAAACTACTGCACATGCAGGCCTTGTGCATCCGAAAGCACATAGAAATCTAGCTTTTCCTTTAAAATCCCTTTTTATATTGTTGGCAAGTAATTCAAAATATGTGTGAGCCTTCCATGCTGCTCATTTGCAGCCCCCTTCCAGGCCCATTTTAATGAAGAAATAAGGGTAGAGACTGCCGTGTGTACAGATGTGGTCTCCCAGAATTCCTTGTGAACCCTGAAAGCCACTCCATACTGCTGTGCTGGTGAGATTTCAAATTCAGAGACAGTCTCCACCACAAAACACCCAAACACATCTTGCATTAACTGAATGTCAGGTTTCTAGAAGGACGTTTGGGAGGGTGCTGGAAAAGCAGTACTTTAATTCATCTTATCTAAATCAACTTTATAAAAAACCCTCCAAGCCCTGCCCGTACATATACACTCTCAATCTGCTGCCCTGAAATGCCCACCCCATGGGAGAGCTCCTTCCCCAGTCCATATGCCTCTTCTATTCACAAAGCAAAGCCTTTATATTCTGGAAAAAGATGAATATTTTTGTTTTGTTTTTTAGTGAAAATAGATCTTTTCATGTAAAATATTCTGATTATAGTTTCCTCTACCCCCAATTCCTCCTAGACCTTTCCCACTTCCCCTCCAACCCACATCCATACAAATACAAATGGACATCTCAAGGATAATGATAAAGACAAACCAGAAGCAAAACAGCCAAGTAAAAATCATAAGAAAAACAAACACAGAGATGCACCCATGTACACACACAAAGGAAATTCCATAAAAACACAAAACTCAGAAACAATAATATATACATGTTGTGGTAATTTCCTACCCCAATAAGCCCATATAGAAACCACACAACTTAGTTATATTTATAAGCTATGTGTCTAGATTGGGCACATCTATCATAATAATCTATTCCCCAGTTATGAGACCCTCTTGCTGCTTGTGGCTTCTCCAGGCCGTGTAGTTCTACTCCATCCTCCTTCCACCTCCTCTTCCTGTCCTTCTGTCCCACCTTTTCCTTCCACTGCCCAATCATAGGCTCTAGCCTTTATTTGACCAGTCAGAATGGGGAGAAGGTTCAGTGAGATTACCTGAGTACGTGATCTATTCCAAGTTGGGGACAGCCTCTCTTGAGGAAACAGAATTAACATCAAAATACAAACAGCACCAGGACAACACACAACATATACATGGAAGACCTGTTAGATTAAAAAAATAAATTAAAAAACCTCCCAAAATGCCATGGAATTTGCTTTGTGCAGCCATCTACTGCTAAGCACGGGGCCCACCCTTACAAGTCACACTCCATCACCCAATCCTAATGATTCTCTTGTTTTTCTGTAGGTTTTATTTTGTGCCTTAGTATTAGATTTCCAAACCCCATTAAACTATAAGAATATGCCTCCTCCACTCTACTGAGAAAACAGGGGTCACTTTAAAACACAAATGACAAATGAACTGCAGTGGCCAAACTCCTCTAATCTGTGATGAACTGAGGTCTGGTGCTATGAAAATTCTAAGGTCTTCTTCAATGGTCTTGCTGAGTTACCCTGTTTGGCCATGGACCCCTGGGGTTCAGTCTACCCTCTTGCTTCAGTATCACACACGCATACCATTGTACCTGACTAGTTTCTTTTTAAAGTGAAGATAAATGTACAATGTATATCAGTATTACTCCTTTTATTGACAGTACATTTTCCATTGCCTGGTGGGATTACTCCCCTATGCTGAGAGAAGTTACACATAGTGTTCTAGGCCCCTCCCAACAGACACATAGATACACCTTCCTTACTTAAAAGTGCCTTTAAAATTGTCACTTAGGGTGCAAATGTAACATCCAGAGAGTATATAGCATTAAGCCCAGATGAGTACCACGGTCCTGGGACAAGAGCAGAAATTCACATAAACTGATGAGTTACTGTGCAGAAGGAGGGAAGAGCAACTCTCAGCTGAGTGGGAAGACTGAGGTGAAGAACAATAGAGAGAAGGCTTGCAGCAGCAGTGACTTCCCCACAGGCAGCATTGAGCTGCACTGAAACCTCCCACCAGGCCTAGCCCATGCTGGCTCCAGCTTGGTGAACACTTTCATTTATCCAGGGATCAGTAGCCAGGGGGAGAAAGTTTCATTCTCCAGCTGTTGTGTCATTTCCCTTGATAAGTCCTAAATTGACCGCGTTATCCGGCACCAAAGGAGCCTTCCTGTGGTAGGCAGGTTTTATTATGTGCCCTTTCAGGGGACAAAGGCAGCTGTGTCAGTAAACCGTTATGGGGAAAAAAGACAATATTCTTCTCACAGCTTCATAACCATGCTCTTCTGAGGGGTAATGTGAACATAAGAAATGAGGCAAGATTACCATCTATTACTCTGGCTACATGGCGATTAGGTGAAGGAAAAACACAGTGCGTCATTTCCTTTGTGGCCAATTGTTAGCATGGAGAATTCCAATTAAGACATTTCAAAGAGAGACCTCCTCGTGTTTGTCTTTGCACCGTATATGAACGGGCTTACCAGCAGAGTGAGTCTGAATCCCTCTACCAAGAGCCTCCCTTGCTGGCTGCTGTTATTAAGCCCGAAAGAATTGTGCCCTTGCTTTGGGAAGTGGCAGGGTAAACATGAGAGGCTTACCCTGGGATAGAAGTGTCTTGAAGGATGGCTTGTGCAGGAAGGTGTGTTGAAGGATGAGAGACAAAGAAGGTATTGTGATGGTTTTCCCACTGCTCTATGGCTGCTCCGTGATAAACATCCTGACTGGCTGTGTGTTGACATGTTGATCCTATTTTAAAAACATCTCCACAGATCCTCAAACGGCAGCGGGTGAGGTGGACGGGGTTAATCTGGAGGAGATCCGAGAATTTGCCAAAGCTTTTAAAATCCGACGCCTGTCCCTTGGCCTGACACAGACTCAGGTGGGACAAGCCCTCAGTGCCACAGAGGGCCCCGCATACAGCCAGTCGGCCATCTGCAGGTAACGGGCGCTGCATGCTGTCACCTGTCCTGGCCAGCCCGGGCCTTGTTTGTCTTTGCAGCTCAGCTTGTCTTCTTTGGGTGGGCAAACTGGACAAAGGGAGCATGGAAATAAGAACTGGGGTAGTTGTATGTTGGGACTGGTGATGTTGATACTAAGTGGGGTGCCAATGCAGAGTCGAGGGGTCCTGACCTCCTAACTCCTATCAACTCTAAGAACATCCAAGGCTTACCAGTTGAAATATGCTGCCCTGGCCAGGAGTCTCCCTTCTCCTCCATGCCCCTGTCATATACGAATATCAACTCCTGTCAACACATGGGCACCCCTAAGTAAAAGCAAAGCCGCTAGTCCACCCTACTGTTAACTACCCAGAGATGACTCCAAAGTTTCCATAAAATGCACATTTTAACAAATTTCCCTATCTCGTGGAAGGAATTTTTATAGCTTGCTTTCCCAGACACATCTTTATAAGCAGGGAAAAGAGAAGGTGGAAGGAAGGAAGGAAGGAAGGAAGGAGAAGGAAGGAAGGAAGGAAGGAAGGAAGGAAGGAAGGAAGGAAAGAAGGAAGGAAGCCCTTTTAAATGTCAATGAATCTGGCCTAACTGTACCAAACCCTCAACCACACATTAAATAAATAAATTACTGAATCTAGCCTTGGTTGTGTTTGAGTTGATCTGGGTTAAATCTTCAGGAGCCCCATGTATGCATGTGTGTTGCACTAATCCTATGTTTATGCATGAGGTAACGAGGCACTCGGTAGGAGCTTTTTCCTCTTGGGCAATGCCTTAGGACTCCTCCTCCATCAGGAACAGCCAAGAAACCAACTCTAAACTCATTTAAGTGGATTTTGTTCTTGGTGATCCATGAAATGCTGTCTTTTTATCTGCTCTTTATACTTTTAATGTATTCCCCAAAGGACAGAAGTGTACTTTTCCTGCAGTTTAAGACTAAGGTTATAAATAACATCAGTATGGGGTGGTAGCTTGCAGTTCACATTTTGCTCAATGATTTTCCATAAAACCCATTGATTGTTGTTAAATACAAAAAGCACCATAGGATCCTCTCACTTCTATGGTCTCCCCTACTGTTTTTTCTTATAAGATACCTCCCTGTAGAAAATAACCTTTATTCAGTCTATACAAGGATACTACTGCTGGGAAATTTGTATCAAGGCTTGTATATGTTATTCCAAACAACACATACAGAAGCATCAATGCTAACAAGCAGCATCAATGATGGGAATATTGTTCCTCCCTGTCGGCAGACATTAATTTTGTCTGATCCTGATGCCTTGTGATCAAAAAAGCCACAGGTTTTTTATTTTGACGCCAAATTGACGTTGTTGCCAAATTCCTCTTTTTCTTATTTTAGCCCTAGAATGCGATTTTCTTTTATCAACTGGAGTGTTCTCTTAATCTTTCAACTCATACACGAACACGGATTCCTGGGCATTCCCAATCAGATATGCTGATTTGTTAAATCTTCCCCAGAGGGATGCTAAAAATGCTGTAAATTGCAGACCTCTGGAAATTTATTATTGGTTAACAGAGCAGACACCGGGACTTCACGGCCTGTATCCTTTATCCAGTTTCCAGTGATTTGGTGATGCTGTTTTAGAAGCCGTCTATCCTAATTAATTAATTAATTAATTAGTCTTGAATGGAGACTTTACATTGGAATAGTCTCAGTGAGTTCAAAGGCTGGGAAAGAATGCACATTAGTGCCAAAGTGTCACTCTGTACTAATTGGCTGCAGTGACTCCTAGGTGCAGTGTAAGAACCTTCTTATCAGAGGCACAAAGGGAAGAATCCCCTTCATGCTCCTTGGCGGCACAACCCTGTGAGGCCAGTTGCTATCAAGAGCTCAAGTTCCGGGACCTTTATGATGAAAGATATGGCAAACTGCAGAACATGGCAAGTTATCTCAGTGGGGAGCTTGCCACAGGTGATAAACTTATTAATAATACTAAGTGATTAACTCACCTTGCGCTGAGAGCAACCGGCTTCTCCTTCCTTAGTGAGTGCTAGAAGAAGCTGCAGTTTTCAAACATAAACAAATGCCTCCCTGACTGGGAGGGAGTGTGATTGAGTCAAACCCTTGCTAGCCTGTGAGCTGCTCATCTCAACAAAGGAATGTAAAGATGCACTCTGACAATCAGATCCTGCAAAGAGGAAGACCTTCCTGGTCTATCCTTTTGCAAGCATCTCAAAACACCAGATGATTGCTTTTCAACAACGTGGAACACTTTAAGAGAGAAAAAGTCTGTGCTCACTGTTTCAATAGGAGAGACATGAATTTGGACTTAGAATAAAGAAACAAATGAACAAAGGGAGCTGGTCTTCTTTTGTATTTTACTGACAGAATGAATTTAGTACCAGAAAGACTTTTTAAAACACTCTATATAATTTTGTCCAGGATGCTTCATATTTTTTTAAAGTAAACGTAGCAAAGAATTGCTGATGGCAATTGATACATAGAAGACCTCATTTACAGAAAATGATATCATTCAAGTACAGTTTGCAGATATCCCACATTAAACACAGCATGATGCCCTGGTACAAAAGTGCACCATTACACTGGATGGTGATTGGAAGGCATGAGGTGGCCTAAGCCCACCCAGGGGTGTGGTATTCCATAGTAATTACAATGTATCCAGCTGTTTAGGCCAGGACTGTAAAGTAACAACTGTCTATGTTTTACCTGGACAGGAGGCATGTTGTTAACTTACATATGGGGAAAATTGTTATCAGAGAGAAAGAAGTTAAAATAAGACACAAGCAGAGATAGAAAGAGCGGCTTGAGGAGGAGCTTGGCTCAGTAGCCTTCCCAGACTATGATAATAGCTGTAACATTTTTCAAAAACCAACACAATGGAGAGGAAAACCAAACATAAAACACAATCGTTTTAAGTGAAAGAATATGACAACAACTATCTCAAACATCCCTGTCTTGGTTAATTTCTCCCTTAAGAATTCTGAGGGTTGAGGAAATAAAGCTGGGAACAGCTTGGATCTCAAGAGTTCAGAGCAAAAAGGCCTGCGAATTGCTTGTGTTTCCTGTACACCGGTGCCTCTTTCTCCGCCCCGTCTGTGTGCCTGGGGATCTGCATGACTGGCATGGAGCTTGAAGGGAGGGTGGGTGCTGGCTGGGACAGGGCTGGCTACCTTGCAGCTGGCTGCTAATCTGGAGTGAATTCACCCTGCCAGGCAATCAGGCAGGCAGGCAGGAGGCCCACCCTGGCAGAGGACTCAGTGTAAGACTGTTCTTTCTCAATTCTCCCCCCAGACACACCATCCTGAGAAGCCACTTTTTCCTACCACAGGAAGCCCAAGAGAACACTATAGCTAGCAGTCTGACAGCCAAACTGAACCCTGGCCTTTTGTATCCTGCCAGGTTTGAAAAGCTGGACATCACCCCTAAAAGTGCCCAGAAGATCAAGCCGGTGCTTGAGCGGTGGATGGCTGAGGCTGAGGCCCGCCATCGAGCAGGTATGCAGAATCTCACGGAGTTTATTGGGAGTGAGCCATCCAAAAAGCGCAAGCGGCGCACCTCCTTCACACCCCAGGCCCTTGAGATCCTCAATGCCCACTTTGAGAAGAACACACACCCCTCAGGGCAGGAAATGACCGAGATTGCTGAGAAGCTAAACTATGACCGGGAAGTAGTTAGAGTTTGGTTCTGCAATAAGAGACAAGCTCTGAAGAACACAATCAAACGCTTAAAGCAGCACGAGCCCACCTCTGCGGTCCCCCTGGAGCCCTTAGCAGACTCTCCGGAAGAAAACTGTTAGACACACCCATTGACGGTCAGAAGGAAGCATCACAGAAACTGAGCACTACCCTGAATCTCCACAAAAAAGAAGGAAGAAAAGAAGAAAGAATTTAAAGACACCTCCCACCCCAGTCATCATCTCCCTTGTATGTAAAAGACTAGAAAACAAAACTACCAAATGGGCAAAATGGTTTATACGTGTCCGTTGGTTTTCCATAAGGAAAAAAAAAAGAAGAAGAAATTTTAAATTTTTAAACAGGAAAAATACCACATGAAGGAGTATGTGGTAGGATCATTCGCTCCCCCACCTGTTTCCCTAAAGCCAGTTTTTTAAAGCAAACCAAATAACCACTTACTTTTTTGTGTATATGATGAAAATGTGAACACCTTTTAAGGAAAAAGAAAATAAAAAACTAAACCAAAAAAAGAACAAAAACAAAAAAAAAAAATCCACCAACACAAACTTGTATCTGTTCAAAGCGAATGCAAGCCTGCCACCTGGAGGAGCAACTGCGTCCCTTCAGGGCTAAGTGCTGATCACTGCAAACCCTATTAACCAAAGTCGGAAGCTGCAAATGTTACTGCTCGTCTACTCGCCTCTGCGTAAAAAGTTGTGTTATGAATTTTTACATTTGTACCAACAGAAAAGTGGGAAGCCCACTTTCTCCCATCTTTCTCGCCTGTTGTCTGTGCCACCAGGGTGGATGCCATTGTTGAAAACATTCTGTCTGGCTCACCGTCTACCAATTTGCTTCTTAGCAGATGAAGTCGCTTCCTTTTTGGTTGTTGTTGTTTCGTTCTATTTTCTGAATTGTGTCATTTCCTTTTTGTTTTATTTTAGGCGGGTGGTGGAGTGGAGAAACAACCTGGATTGTGTGCCAAAGCAATCATGGCTTTCTTCTCACTAGGAGGTGTAGGTTTGGGAAAGAAAATGGAGCTCAGACCTCCCTTTCCTCCCTACTTACTCTCTTTCATGTGGCTCCTGGGATCTTCTGGAAGATAGCAGAAGTGGGAAGAAACAGTTTCTTTCCCACTCCAATCCTGCAGAATTGCAGGAGACACTCCAGGATAACTAGGTCTGTCTGCTGAATGACTGTCAACACCGACAGAGGCTGTAACTATGCTCATGGTCCACACCAGAGATTGAGATTCTTCTCAGTCTACAAGCCACATATGTGGAGAGCTGATCAAAATTAATTCTGTAATATAAACATAAGCTGCACATATGGTTCAATACTTACATCTGTGTTATGCTTTTGTTCAAAGCAAATTCTCTCAGAAGTCTGATAGCCAAAGAAATGTCTCAAGGTTTCAGTCAACACACATGCACACAAGCACATTCATACTCATCCACCTCACACAAAGAGAGAGACCACACACAAAAAAAAAATGATGGTGACCTAGATTGTTAGGGGCTGTCAAGTGTCCTGTTAACCTCGTCTTTTCTGCTACTTGTTTCATCAAACAGTGTTGGCAGACATTTGGAGCTGGGTACATCTGTTCTGGGATATATAAATGGCATCGAAATGTGACAGGCAAATTTAAGCAATTGGATCTAGGCTCTGGCTTCTTGACTACAAAAGAAGTTTAGCAGCAAAGGCTCTCCAATAAGGGGAAAAAATACAAGTAGCTTATAAAACACATCAGAAGAGCCTTCACCGTTAGTATAATAGTTCACTTTTAAAGAGCTTCCCCAAGGCATGGGCCATGAGACCCAAGAAGGTCACAGAATGAAGGGCAAAGAAACCCCTGGAGCCTGCTAGTGGTTTCACCCAGGTGAGGGCAGAGGGTTCAATGAAAGCAAGCAAGAGAGAACCATCTGTGTAAATACTCATGAGTAGTTAAAAAGCATGCTCATGTGCTGTCTAGAAGGAAATCATGAAAGGGAAAGGATCCCCACCTCCAGTTGTCCAGTTGATTTCAAAGACTATCTCCTCCCCCTACCATGCTCTTCTCACCCAGGGATTCCAGAATTTTGTTCTGTTGGCTCCTTCACTGGTTATGAAAATGGGACCGTGTAATCATCCCCTCAGATGGTCCAATCAGCAATCATAAAACTAAATAACAATAATTCTGGATGTAGAGTTATTAATAACACTGTCTCCATGTCACTAGTCTGATTCTAATTGGACCACAACCAGCCTGATTAGTGCCAACAACATCATGGTAGCATTTCACAAATGCAAAAGCTGCACAAATACCAGCAACCCGGAAACCGAAACTTTATTGATTAAAACAGATTTTGTATTCTCCTAGGACCTGCTCAAAATTCCATCAAGAAAAGCTCCCCAAGAAGAGAAGTTAACAAGATAACATATGACGGATGCTAAATGCTTAAAATCTGAACTAGAAGCAGGCACATGAGCTTGCTCTGTTCTGAGGTCTATGTTTGGGAGAGCATAACTAGAATAGTAAAAATATAAAATAAAACTAATCACCCAGAGTAGAACAAAAAAGAAGTGAATTCATCCCATGGTTGTAAAACTATTCACATGCAGTGATTTTTTTATAGTTTTATAATTTTGTATTGTTTTATAAATTATTTATATAGTGTTGTAATGCTTCTTATATTGATTTTTTTACTGATGAATTTTTTGCTACAAGGCAAAATAGATGCCTGAACAGATACTTAGGAATATAAACTGTACTTGGGAACACTTAAGCCTTCAGGACCACACCTACTGCTTAGTTTTATTAGATATTTCTTATTTCCTCTGGTAAACAACTTCATATGCCAATAATATCTAAGTGTCTTTTATGTTTCCATGAACTGAAGGTTAGGGTTGCCACCAACGAAAAGCAAAAGCCACTTTGGGCGTATGTGATTGTATTTCAAGCTTCTGTGTCTTTCTCATCCATTTAAAATTGTTGTCATCTTCATTTTCTTCATTATTGATGAGACATGACAGCTGATATTGTATTTTACACTTGCTTGTGGGGGTTGTTTTCTCTTTCAACCAAAAAGATATTTTGAATAGTTAAAAAAGTTTTACTTGCCTTTGCAAGTTTTGGACTCTTTCTGTCGTGAACACACGGTCACACACACACACACACACACACACACACACACACCACAACACAAAAGAAAACAAAAAACAAACAAACAAAAAAAAACAGAGCTGGGGAGGCAGAACAAAACAAGTAGAGGCGTATCAAAGAACTCAAGCTGTAACCAAAAAGAAATCCAATTGCCTTTGCTCTCTTCTCTACGCTGGACCAAAGCTCAGTACGTGTAGGAATATGCACATTGTGTAGATACGGCTAAATGTTGCTGACAATCTTGCAATACTAAACTGTTCCTATTTTAAGAAAAACAAACCACAAACTGTTCATCAATGTTTTACCTCAGCACTCTACTTGTACCCAGTTAACGATCAAGCATAAAAACAACAGAGAAAAAGGAAATTGATTTTCATTTCCATGTCTGACTGTAAAATCTGTTTGGATAATATTTTGTAATGAGCTTTTTGTCACGTGACTTGCTTGTCTTCAACTTGAAATTCTGTGAGGCACATTGGCTTATTTGTTGTTGAAAAGTGGGGTTTTGGTTCATTAGTTTTATTTTTTTTATAAGTTTTAGTTTTAATTTATTATTTCATCCTCTGTGCTGTGATCTAGACTGGTCACCAGGGTCACTTAATGAGGCGCTGCGAAGGAATCTGCTTCTCTATGCCTGGGGCAGGCAGCAAGAGAGAGGGCAGGAAAATAGACTGGGTTGTTCTGGAAAAAGAAATCATGCCGACGAGACATTGACATGATAGACTCGTGACCAAGAAGCCAAACTGGATATTGAAAAGCTCCTTACTTGTTCTAACATTGAAACCAAAGCTGACTTATCTGCACAGGTTGCTTAATGTTTAAAAAAAAATAAAAACTGTACTTAATCTAGAGCAATATCTGTATGGTCCGTAAAGCTGCACTTTGTGTATTTCTTAACAGCTTCAGATCTGTCACTTTTAATTTGTACCATGAAAAATAAAGACTTGTTTGACATGAACTTCTCAGCTAAGTATGTCTTGCGCTCAGGTGTGTCACTCAAATTCTAAGCATTTATTCAAAGTGTACATTACAACCCCATAGGTTGGGGAGAAATATGTCATATCCATTGGGGTGCTTTCGTTGCACATTACAAAAATCCCACTCAATCCTAAATGACAAGGCACCATGTCTCATAACTTAATGGGAAGTCATCTTGTACATGTCAAACACAGTTGGTTTAGTCTCATCTGCCTAGCTCACTTGGCTTTATTCTCAGTCTGATTCTCTAATATCCACCCAAAGGTGTTGAATCATGTTCCTTCCTATAGTCCAAGCAACAGTACTGGAACAAGGTATCTTAAGCATTTGAAGTCTCCAAGCTTACTCTTGGCTAGGTAAGACATAGCACCACACAATGACAGGACATCCAGAATGAAGGAGGAGTTCCCCCAAGAACTAGAGATGGTAGATGAGACATGGCAATGAACAGATAAAGCTGGCAACCACTGCACTCTGCTATATTGCCCAGCTGGGAGCCAGCTGTTGCAGAGAGCTCTACCAAGAGACTACTCTCTGCTGCTCCAAGTGATATCATGCATAAATTACAAATTTCACAAAGCTGGAATATACAGATAAGAGGAATGAATTAATTTTGTAATGCAATTTACTAACGTAAAAGGAATGTAGAATCAGTCTTTTTAATTTTAATGCCAGTTAAACCCATAATATTTAATCTTCATCTATTTGGTGACCTTCAGCAAATATTTCTTAAGGTGTATGGAGATCTGTTTATCATCCCCACCCAAACTTGTATGCTCATGCAGCATAATGGACAGACAAAGAAGCAAGAAGTCTCCAAGACTGATTTTAAAAGGTACAAGTACTGATGCCTCAGCCCTCACAGGTAGGAGAAAGGAAACAAAAAAGATTAAATAAATAAATAAATAAATAAATAAATAAATAATGCCCAGCCAGATCCAGCCATGGCTATTTTAAACTTTCTTTCCATATAAAAGACACTAAGCATAGTTTATGATGCTAGAGCACAATATGGGTTCTTTAAAAATAAGTCTTTAAGTCATCACTTAAATTCTATCATCCTACTTGGGAGGCAGAGGCAGGTGGATTTCTGAGTTCGAGGCCAGCCTGGTCTACAGAGTGAGTTCCAGGACAGCCAGGGCTATACAGAGAAACCCTGTCTCGAAAAACCAAAAAAAATAAATAAATAAATAAATAAATAAATAAATAAATAAATAAATAAATTCTATCATCCTGCTCCACAAATACCCTATAAGTGCTTTGTTTGCCAAAATATTTTATATGCTAAAGATTCAGAAATAGAATTTTTCACAAGAAACAGAAACAATAGTTCTCTTGAAATTAAAATTAGCCTATGTTTCTAGTTACTACAAGTAAACTACAAGTAAAAAATTAAATCTCAAAATTAAAATGGTGATAAGCTCACTTGAAAGTCAAGAAACATGAATACCGTAGGTTTAGAAGATAGTCACGTATGTCATGAAATGATTCCAAACATTGTTTTGGTGATGGCCACACAAACACAATATATTCAGAGGCAAGAGCAGAAGAATGAGTTTGGTGAAAAATCTATAGCAGAGGAATACACAGAAGTTTTGGGTCACAACAATGTAAATACATTAAATCTTTCTCTAATACAAAATGGCTCCAGCTCTTCACCCGTAGCCCTGCTTTTTGAAAGGAATCCAACAGGACAATGTCCATGTAGCTCATTTACTGTGCTCTAAGAAAAACCCATGGCCAAGGAAATGGGTGACCCTGAGGGGAAGATTTTAGTATATTGAGTAAAAATCTTTTGTAAAAACAAATTTCCATGCTTTCTTAAAGAGGATCATGAACATAATTTATCTTCTTTTTGATGGCCTTCTCTTTGCTTTATCTCTGTTAATGAATAGATAATTGTACAAGGCAGAAGAACGGAACCACCTCCAACCCCTGTACATACATGAACACATGCATATTCAGAATGGGAAGAAGCAGAAGGAAGCCATGGTAGTTTGCCTGCCAAATGTTCTTCATCCTGAACTTTCTAATAGTCTTAGAACAGTGCCTAAACCATTAGAATAAGCAATATGGAAACATAGTCAGTGGAACTAAAGGATCAGCCCCAGAGGAAAACAAACTAGACTTGCAAGGTAGAATTTTAAAGAGATAACCACAGACAGAGGAAGGGGAGCTGTAGGAAGAAAGGGTCCAATCAAAATGACAACACAAAATCTACAAAGGAGAACAGAATTACAAACTGTAGGCATGTAAACAACTACTGCTGCAGGACCACAGCCCTTGATGAAGGCAGTTTAGCCTGCTAAACTAAACTCTTTCATCTTTCTTATGCTTGGCTCTGAACACTCAGAAGGGGCCACATCAGAGTCCCTGTTGTTAGAAACTTACATTCTTAAAGCCCAAACTCTCTCATTCTGATATGGTCTACTATTCACTAGCCAGTTAACCACATGTCTCTTTCATTAGTATTTCTTTGTATTTATAAATATATCCATGGTTTTCTTCCTTCAAAATGTGTATATTCAAGTCCTCATTCCCAGCTGTTCTCCAAATGAACAATTATTTTTTAAAGCATGGGAAGCAAAAAATGAGTCATCTCCATAATGCTTTGTATAGCCTTCAGTTTATCAATGTCTCAATAATGAGAAAGGCTGAGTTGGATGAGGCATTCAGTCCCCTAAGTGGGCACATCTACTGGCCCTCTGGACATATTGATTAGCTAATCGATTTGTAAGATTTATAGAAACATACTCACTGCCAAAGTCTCCGGACACCTCTAAGACAGTAACATTAAGCAACACAGAGAGGTGGATTTTCCCTGTCCCAAAGGCTTCCTTTTGCCATTCAAGAGTTTTAAATGCACATTAAAGGTAGCCTCTATACCGCACACTGAAGATTATCTAACAGAGGTTTACCCAGGGACCAAGAAGTAATAGTTCATAATGCCACAAGCCTGCACAAAACCTCCTCTCTCCAGTGTTCAGAAATTGATGGAATTTTAATCCCGGAAAGGACTTTAAAAGCCATTGCTGATGCTACCAAGTGCTGTTGATGTGCAGTCTTTCATTGATCCAAGCAAAGTTAGAAAATAGGAGAGAGCCAACAGAGTAAGTTTTCCTAAAATATAAGTTTAGTTAAAGAACAAATCAATATTCAGAGTTATGTTATTTTTCCCGCAAGTTGGGAGGAGCTAAGGTGGGAGGAGTAAGGAGAGGAAGAAGAGAATGAAGTGGAGGAGCAAGGGGAGAGAGCACCAAAGAGACAGGGTAACATGGAAGTGGACATGCACCTGTCTCTAGCAGTTAAAGGTAGTTGATATATCTAGGTTGGGTATTGGGTTACACTTCTGATTGTGTGGGCATCTTGTTATTGAGCATTACCAAATATATAAAGCCTTTGGATAATCTAAGCATTAGAGTCTCATTCCTACCAGGTCCACGTGGGTGGCAGGATAGTCTGGGCTCAGCCAAGCATTGTGGAGACAGCGTGGGAGATTGGCAGAGCCATCTCCCACGCTGGCGTCTTGTGGGTGTCAGGGCTGGTGTCTCTGACCACCTGAGTTGATGGCCCAAGCTGAGCAGTGGCAGTATGGCCGCAGCCACTCCTGGCTGCAGGCCTAGGCTAGTCAGGAACATGACGGCCGATTAAGAAAAGCCAGATTGAATGCCGCCATTTTAAATATCTCCTGCAATACTTTCTATTTGGGTCATTAAAATATGATTTATTTTAGAAAATGATGATGGTAAATGGTAGTCATTTTAAATAATATTTTCAATTAAGAAAGTAGAAAATGACAAGATAATTGTGTGTGCATGTTTGTTCAAAATTACCTTTGAATTTTACTGGGTATTGAATTTTAAAATCTACAAATCACTGAATTTTCAGGTCACTGAAATTCAGAAAGACCGAATGACCCACTAAGCCAGGGAGTGATACAGTGTGAGTGGAGAAGGAGTCTCCTATCTGACACAACACCGTGCTGAACTCCCATGGTTCTAAGAAGATATGTCAGCCCTCAATAGTATATATTCTTCATATTTTAAAACTTTAATTTAAAATTATTTTTCTATTTGAGGAATCTCTTTCCATGGTTTAGGTCTTGGTAGAACACAAAGACCAACTCCTAGAAAGCCAAAGTTAGACATTACTTCTCTGTCCTCTCCCTGAGAACTATAGGTTCTTAAGCCCCAAGCAGGCAACTCAGATGCACTCTCCTAGGACTGTGACCTTGAAGGAATAGCTCAAAGATGCCAAGTCCAGAAGGGATTTTGATGGTAACAGAACTGAGAGCCACAGCAGAAATAGAGATCATGAGTGCAGAGGCACTTCCCAAACTAGGCCCTTCCCTAACATGGTCCTGGCTATGCAGTTGACATCCCAACCCTCTTGACTCCTATCTTTCCCAACCTGGTTCTACATGCTTCCCACTGATTCTGTTTCTGCTCACTTGACTAGGTTTCACCTGTTTACAGGTCCCCTGATTGCAACCCTCTCCCAGTTAGCACTGACCAGTGTTAGGATGTTGTCACCAAACTACTGTGAAAACAAAGCTGCTTTATTTCCCCATTCCGTCTTGTAAAACTGTCATTTTTAGAAAACAAAAGTATAAAAAAACGGTTATGTTTGGATTTCAGATTTGCAACAAATAACTTATATATTATATAACAATATTAACAATATACTAAACAAGACTGTTTCTATCTGAACTAAACATTCAACTGCGCTCTACTCAGTAACTGCTCATGGGCCAATAGCCCTGCCACATCTGATTAGAGTCCATTTCACACCATATACAACTCACCAGACAAAGTATAACAGTGCCTGCCTGGTATGCTCTATTTTCTTACAAAAGAGGCATATAGAAATATTCCTGTTTTTCAAATTATTTTTTACTTTTGAAATTATGATATACATTACATCATTTTCTCCTTCCCTTTCATCTCTCCAAACTCTCCCATATACCCCTTCTTGCTCTCTTTTAAATTTATAACTTCTTTATTAACTATAGGTACATATGTGGTGATAATACTAGTTACATGCATGTTTTTATGGCTGACCATTTGATTTTGGATAACCAACTGGTGTGCTCCTTCCTGATTAAAAATAAATCAAAACAGCAACAACAAAACCTCTTGTTCTCAGCATTCTTTAGTTGCCTGTAGTTCTTCTTATAGGGTTCAGACCTCATGAGCTTTCTCCTCCTCATGGACTTTACCTCCAGAGGTTCTGGTTTAATTGTTGCTCAGTGACACTAAGATATGCTGCACAAATGCTATCGTAGCAGTGTTGTTAAAATGTAACCAGGGACTGAAACCCATTAGGCTAATAGACTTTGTTGAGCATAGTGGTTCCAGGTACATCAATCCCAAAGTCACTTGGGTAGACTATAGAATGAGGCTCAGGTAAGGGACCACCTCACTGTGATTATTTCAGGTCACTAGCTAGAAAATGTTTCTAATAAGAGTTATTAGTAGTCCAATGGTGACTTCAGATTGTATAGACTTGGTTCAGGAGCCAATGTAGTGTTAGCTCTTCCCTCACCAGTTCAAGTTTTCCTCAGAGTAGGAATCTTCAGTCAGGAAGGAAAACAGGTCTCATGCTCTCTTCTCCCCCAAAGTCGTATTGTTGTGTCCAGATTGCAAAACCCCAGAGACCACCAGGAACCACAACTCTGATGCAAGCAAATGAGAGTCTTCATTCAAGCTTGAGCTTGGGCCACAAACCTTCCTGATGCAACAGGATAGGAGAGTGACCCCAGGGACTAGGGGAAAGAGTTTTTAAAGGAAAAAAAATAAATAAATAAAACACAGTTAGGGGTTTCCAAGCCTTGGCATTACATGATTGGATAAAAGGTTTATAGGGAAGTTGACTTTTAAAATGATTGGTTTGTTTTAGGTTCCGAGGCTGCAAAATGACTCTGGTCCAGCCATCTGGAGAACATCTAATCATGAGCAATGTCTGTTGACTGTTAATTAACTGCTGCTATGGAAGAGGAAAAGCACCCTTTGTGGTATTTCCAGAAACTGCTATGTGAAGGGCCATTTGTGTGGGAAGAGTTGCTAGGAAATGTTATCTCCTGAGTGCAAAAAAGAAAGCATCAGGACTGGTGACTCCCAGCAGCTGCAGCTGGACAGATGTGTTTCACCTTAGGGCTGGTTCTTTGCTTAAGCTTATGTTTCTGGGCCTCTACTTAGGTCTCTCAATATCTAAGTACATGGAGAACCTTGGGTCATCTAATAACTAAATCAGCATCTTATTTTTGATGGAAATGGAAGGCAGGCTACCACTGGCAAAAATATAACTATAATCCTAAGAACAAGGGAGAATTGGGGAGAAAGTGAAGAAACTCCATCCCTCTATTAATTTCATTTTGTTCTTAGAATAGAAATTTCATTTTGTTCATAGACTGATCTCTTACTATACTCCATACAACTGTTTCACAAGAAAGTCCAACCCTCCATCGTCCATCCTCACTGGGCTCATGTTCTAGCCTAAAGACCGTAACAAGAGTAACCAAAATGATGCAAAGTGCTCTTTGTGACAAGCCTCATCAACTTTTCCAGTGAACATAGTCTTCAATCATACACTACATGGCTCAAGAATTACTGTTTCCCTTCACCAAAAGCCCAATACTCACTTTTCGTTGCAGTCTCATTTAAAGAAGAACTTAGCCTTATATCATCTATTCACTTTTCTAGCTCAGGTTTTTCTCAGACCAGGAAACTTTAGTTTCCCAGCCCCCTGCTGCTATATTGCCCTCTATCTGGGAGAAGAGAAATCAGAGACAAGATTGTTCTCATATAACCATGTGATTTTGGGACTGATGTGCCTGGAACCAGTACACACATAGCCTACCCCCACGTAGGAAATGTTCCACTAAGCTTCCCTCTGCAGTACTACTGACCACTGTGATACATCTCTGCTGTTGGAGGTCCTCTGGATAGTTTCCTCAGTCTTGGACAATAGCTGGTTCCACCAGCTGTTTGAGTCCTGTTTTCTTTCTGAACATGTTCATAAACAGGTCTCAAAATGTCCCACAGTAGTGACTATTGTCCCTAATCAATGACAATCAAACCCTCAAACTTTTCTTCCCACCTTCTACATGAAAATTGATGAGATTCCCAGTCATTCAATTCCACCTCCCAATATTGGAAAGCACTCCATGTATAGCAGCGGTCTCAACGTGTGGGTTGTGACCTCTGTCTCAAAAATATTTACATTAAGATTCAGAGCAGTAACAAAATTACAGTTACGAAGTAGAAACAAAACTAATTTTTATGGTTGGGGGAGTCACCACAACATGAGGAACTGTATTAAAGGGTTTCAGCATTAAAAAAAAGTTGAGAACTACTAATCTAGTACAATACTTTCTAAATATCATCTACCATAGACCCAAATTCTAAATCTACTCTCTGCTAATTCCTCTTCTAACAAGGTATCTATCCCATGGCTTTCTGGTCTGCAATTGTTAATAACTGAGAATGAGTTAATACATCTAGTAGATTTGATGTACATATGGTTTTGGTGCCTTTTGTTAATGGGATTCAGTGGTTACCTAGCAGTGATTCACAGATGAACCAAATACTTAAGACATGGGCTTAGTAGGCAGTTAGTGTTGAGGCTATTAAAGACCATTGAGATAGCACACATCATGAAATAATAGAACTATCACTTCTAACTAACTAGAAGATAAATGCTGTACTTAACAAACTTATAACTCTAACTGGAGAATCCAACACTAGTAGTACATGTCAACTGCTGTTGTCAAGACAGAAAAGACAATCTCAAATGCTAGCAAGATGGCAATATCTCTAAGACAGAGTTTGAATGGAAGAAAGTCTTCATGGAAAACTACCAAAAGGTAAATAAGAAAAAGAACTACAAAAATAAGCAAGATTAAAATATTCTGAACAAAGCTAGTGAAGAGTAGTGAAGGACTCCAAGCACCCAGTGGGGCAAGAGCAAGTTCATGCTGCAGGAAACCCAAACCTCATGCTGAGCTTATCAAGCCTAAAGAGAAGTGTGTACTTTATCAAACCATAGACACAGTACCCACCATCCCTGTCTAAAGGGGCAAACAGTGAACAGTAAGAGAAAGCCTGCCCCAATCCAGGTAGAAAGAGGGAGTGGGTATCCAAGGTTGTTCTCTGACCTCTGCAGACTCACCATGCCGTGTGTGTGATCCCACTCAACACACACAGAGAGAGAAAGAGAGCGAGAGAGGGAGAGAGAGAGAGAGAGAGATTTTTCCAATGAATTAAAGTCTCCTTATTACAAGCTCGAGCTTGGACTCTCCTCCAACCCAACCTTGACACAGAAGGACAGGAAGGCGGAGCAGCCTCAAACCCTCAGCAGGACAAGGTTATATAGGAAATGGGAGGAAGTGATGGTGAGTCAAGCCTTGCAAGGATCTAATAGAATGACTATTGTAAGCTGACAGGTGGATGTTTTGAAGCAAGACTGAACAGTCACAAATAGTCTGAAAGTACATCTGAAACAATCAGACTAGACTTTGATTAACTGCTGCTAGGAAGTAGGGAGTAACTCTGGAGTATGGGCCAAGGACAAATTGTGAGGCTCTTCCTGGTACGTGGGTGTAGCTTGGGTTCAGCTGTGGGTCAAGTTCTTAGACTTTTTTTCTTTTAGGATGGAGGCTGGTTCCAAGATGGAGTAGATTTAGCCTCTTAGTAGCCTGTCTATGACACTGTGATGTCATGACAAAACGTGCTGTCCCTCAAAATTCCCCAGGGCATGTTTTGTCTCCTGAGTGTCATGGTGGCTGGGGAATACACTTAACATGATAGTGTAACTTCTAGCCACAGGGACAGGCTAGTGAAGTAACAAAGCAGATGGATATGATCCAAGAGCATTGCTTAATTAAATTAGTTATTTTTCACAACTAATATATACTAACCAAAGTTTAAAGGTAAAGAAATTAACCAATGTACAAAATGTCAAAGATAAATTAATAGATAACAGAAAATGGCTGATAGAAATAAACTGAATCACTTGCACAAACTAAATCCAAAGCAATAAATAGTAAATCAAAATCCAGGCACAAAAAACAGCCCACAAGAAAACAAACTCACAATGTTCAGGTCAGTGAGGATCACAGATGTTCAGTTCCAAAGATGGACAATAAAAAATAAAACTCTCAGAACAAAGTCTGAGTCCAGCTGCTCTGCAGTCTACCAACAGCATCTCTTCAGTATATGGACAAGCGGCAGGGCCAACCAGTACCTATATAGGCGGGTTACTATCATTGCTCACAATCTTTCCTTGTGAGGTCACAGGAGCCATGGGCCAATCACAGCTAGCCAAAACCCATTATCAATTTCTAGCTCTTTTTATGGCTTCTCCCAAATCTATACCATAAAACTATTTAAGAGAGACAGAGCTTATTTTGAGTCAGGCTTTCAGAAGACCAGACATAGCATGTCGGTGGGCTCACTTGCCGGCACTGGCACAGGTGTGGAGGCAACTGGTTTCACTGCATTGACAATCTCCTAGGTCTCCTATGCCTCCAGCCAGACTGCACATACAAGGGCTCCCTGACTTCTCAAAAACAGTGCTGCCTAAGGGGACAAAGGGTTCAAACACATGAAACAGTGCAGGACATATTACAATCAATTCATAAAAACAAAACATTTGCTATTAATAGTAATGATCAATAATAATGAAGATAATGATAGACTTGGGAAGCTTTGTACTTCCTAGGTTATGGATATTGGTATTCCTACTAGGATGGAAAGGTATCCTGGGACTTGCAGCCCAGGAACCATACATCTCTGAGGTGAGACAACGTCCCAATGGAAGGGCATCCTGAGACATGGGAGTCCGTGAGACATGGGAGCCCAGGAATGACACAGCTCTAAGAGGAAACCTCCTCAGTAGAGGTGTTGCAGCTCCCAGGAGAGGGTATTTCCAGATGAGCTGAAGAGTTCAGGAACCTCAGCCCCACTCTACTTTTTAGTTTCTTTCCTTGTTTGCTTCATTGCTTCTTGGCTTTTTCCAATAAGAGAATCACCCCAGGCAGCAAATCTCATAAAAGAGATTTATTGGAGGGACAAATCCAGGGATGGCTCCTTCTTCTTCAGGGAGAAGACAGCAGAGAACTGAGTCTAGATAGGCATTATACAGAGCTTCATGGTAGGTGGAAGGAAGCAGGTCTTTTCAGGGCAGAGATTTTCCAGAGTGAGGATTGGTGAAATTTCAAGTCCTGAGCTTGGGGAGCTGAGGGATTGGTGAGTTTTCATGTTCAGGGATTGGTGGATTTTCATGCTCAAGTATTGATAGGATTTTGTAGGAAGCTCAGGGATTGGGGGGTTTTCCTGTTCAAGGATTGGCATCTTTTCATTCAGACCTTTCACCTAAATTAGGATAATCTTGGAAGGGTCCTATTGAGGTGCTGGAAATAAACTTTGTGACCTTACAGATGCTAGAAACATTGTTATGACAGTTAGAGATGTCTAGGGGAGGGGCCTACCTTCTGGAGCTCCTCAGGTGGGCCACTTTCCTGCCTTAGGGGTTTACAAAGTTTACTAAGGATACAAGGTTGACAAAGAAGGTCCATGAGTAGGGAAGGCTTTCCCTGTTTTCAGTGGGAGTGAATAGCCAACAATGGGCATTGTTTTTATTAGGAAGTAATGTGGGGTTCCTTAATGATCTTGTGACATAGGCTCTTACATTCTGTACAGCCGCTGGCTTTTGCAGAGACCTCACCATCTCTGTACTTAGGGTCTCCAATCCCTTTAGCTTTAAACTTAGATTGGGAAAAGACCATAAACTCAGTTCAAATTTTAAATAAATTACTTTATTAATTACTGCTAGCAGGCCAGCAGTCTTAACACCAAATTAAAGATGTGTCCTGCAAAAGAGGCCAGAAGAAGGGTGTTTAAAGGTGGGTACCACATTTATCTCATTTGTGTAGAATGTGGAGATGGGTATGAAACTGCTTTTATTGCCCTTTGCTTCATGTATCTCATAGCAGTTTTACAGTTTTGGGAAGGGGATCAGTAGTCAGAGTTGCCAGGAAATTTAGAATGGGTGCCTTACACAAAATGGAGTTTTCCTTAGTCATCACATATCAGTTAGAGGTACCAGAGCATCCTGGTATAGCTGCCAAGTAGAGCTGTAGACCTGGTATGAAACCAGCCTAAGAGAGAGAAGTGTGTTGCAGTCAACAAAGCTGAAAGGAGTTGGAGAGCTGAAGAGCACTTTGACTTCAGACGTGGAGATGCAGAATTTGGAGATGACCCTGCTGGGTTTTGGGTTTGCTCTGGTCCAGTATTTCCTCACTATGTTCCTTTGCTTCTTTTTTGGAATGGCAATATATTCTGTATCATTGTATGTTGGAAGTATGTGGTCAGCTTTTAGATTTTGATTTTACATTGATAGCAGCTAAGAGGTTGCCTCGAGTCTCAGAAAAGATTTTGGAGTTTTAAATAGTGTTGAGACTGTGATAGACTATGGGAACTTTAGAATTTGCACTGAATACATATTTGCTTTATGAGATGGCTACAAGCCTATAGGGATCAGAGAGTGGAATGTGGTGGTTTGAATAAGAATGACACTCATAGGCTTATATATTTGAATGCTTAAGTCACCAGGCACTATTTGAAGGGATTACAAAGACTAGAAGGTTCGGCATTGTTGGAGGAAGTGTGTCACTGGGAATGGGCTTTGAGGTTTCAAAAGCCCATGCCAGGGTCATAGGATGTAGTTATCAGCTACTGCTCCAGCAACTGCCTGCACACTGCCATGGTCCCTGTTATGATGATAATGGACTAAGCCTATGAAACTGTAACTCCCCAACTAAATGCTTCCTTTAATAAGAGTTTCTTTGGTCTCTTCCCAGTAATAGAACACTGACTAAGACATAACTTCCAACTTTGAAGTCAGAGCTAACATCTCCTATTGATGAAAAAAACATCTAAGAATGTATCTCAGAATCAAAGAATAGCACCCTCCACCCAGCCTGAGGCTAACGATGCTGTAAAATCTAACACCTACAGATGCAAAGTCCCTCACCTTGTTGTAGCTGCCCACAAATGGTCCCACTTTTCTTGCGGATGTATCAAAATACCTGACCAAAGCAACATAAGCAGGAGTCATTATGGCTCACAATGAGGGCACAGTGTGTAACACTGGAGTCCAGAGCTGACTGCTGCTAAAGCCTTAATACCTGCAGCAGACCTTGCCCTCCCACAAGCATCACCATGCTCCTGCTGAGACACCACCTATAAGTCTCTAGCCAATAGATTTCCAAGAAGCAGGGGTTCTACCTTCAGGATATGAGTTTACATCAAAGAAGGCACTGCTGGTTGCACAGGTCCATCCCTTGTTCTTCTCTTCTGAACTCTCACTATGCTGTCTCTAGCACTGGACCTTAGCTCTACTCAGAGCCCCTGCTGTGCTGCTATCTGTCTGTCCATCTGTGGTGTTGATAACTCTTTTACTAAAATTCTAACTGCCCCCAAAATCCATGTAAGTGAACTCCTTGAGTCTGCATCTGAGATCTTTCACACTTTGTCATGGTATGGGAGGCATAATGGCAGAGTGTGAGGTGGCTAATCGCTTTGTGTTTGTAGTCAGAGGAAGCAGAGACCAATGAATGCTGGCACTCAACTCTGGCTTTCTCTATTTTATTTCTCTCTTTTGTTCAGTCTAGGATTCCAGCCCATGGGATGATACCACAGTACATTAGCATGAATCTTCATACTTCAGTTAAGCCAAACTAAAATTTCTGCACAGTGTATCCAAAGCCCATCAAGTAGAAAATATTGAGTGCATCGATCTACAACTTTCATTCTGTGATGGTAAAAGTGCAAGTCCCTGTTTCCATGGGCAACCTGCCATTTGGAGCAATTTGTCCACATCACCAAGATTCTGTGTCAGATATTTTGACTGGAGACAAGCTCTTCTTGGAGGTTTCTTGTGCCTGTAACTGTTTGTGTTTCTGGGCATCAAGATTCCCCAGTGTATCTTGAGAGCAGAGCTGGCCCGCCTCTTGCCAGCTGCAGCACTAGGGATAGCAGGACGCGTACATCTCCCAGGAAGCACAGTAGAGTAGAGTTGGCCTTGGCTGTGGGTGTTACAGGTGAGTCAGCCCCAGGGCATGAGAGCAGGAGACCTGGACCTGCCCCTTGCCAGCTGTGACATTAGATAAGCTACTCCTGCCAGTGCTGGAGAGCACACCCTAGTGGTGTGGATGCCAGATAACTGTAGGGCTGACAAGCTCAGCCACCACCAATGCCCAGATCCAGGGCTTTGAGTTGGCCTACCCCAACATCTACCCTATTTATTAACAACTAGAGCAAGTGAAAGTGCCAGCTCTACAGATCCAAAGCTGTAGGATCTCCATGACACAGGGCAACAACAGGATATCCAAGAAGAGTCCCAGTGAGGATCCAGTATCAATAGAGTAGCTGAAACCAGAAACCTCAAACCAGACCGATGACCTATTGCAATGAAGACTTGCAAGTAAAGAAGTGTGAACAAAAGGATACTGTGACACACTACAGCTTCCATAACAATTTCTTCTCCTCCTCCTCCTCCTTCTTCTTCTTCTCCTGCTGCTGCTTCTGCTCCACCTCCTCCTCCTCTTCCTCCTCCTCTTTCTCCTCTTCCTCCTCCTCCTCTTCTTCTTCTTCTCCTCCTCCTCCTCCTCCTTTTCTTTTGCAAGGAGGTTGCAAGGGCAGAGGACAGGTACAAAGGGACTGGGAGATGAGTAGGATCTGGATTAGGATACATGATATGAAATTCACAATGAATTAATAAAAATTTAAATAAAAAAGTCCCCAGTGAACAAATGTGTCATCTCTGTTCCTCCTGCCAGATAAAACACCCTGGAAATTGTTATGGACTCACTAATCACATAACACAATTTCTATTGCTGTGATTTAAAAAAAAAAAAACTGGCAAGTACAACTTAAGGGAAAAGTATAGTCCATCACTGTGGTAAAGTCAAAGCAGCAGGAACTGAAATCAGCTGGTAACATGCTGTCCACAATCAGAAAACTGAGTGGTGAATGCATGCATGCCTGCCCAACTTGAAGAAGCAATATATTTTATATATGCACTTGTGGACACATATGAGATAAAAATGGAAAAGAATATGTTGTGTGAACACACTTGTTATAGGTATTAGTCTCTGTATCCATAGGATTACACTAATCAGCAATAAAGTCCAGGGAGGGGCTGTCACCAACAGGCATGAACTGAGCATGCCCACAGACAAAAATGGGAGGAGAATGCAGAAGAAGGAAAGGGCAGCTTTGTTTGAAAAGGCTTCATTGTTATTCTGAATTAAAGAAACACAAACTTGCCTTTTATTTAGATACTTTCTAACTGATGGAATCAGGCCCACCCAGACCATGTCCCTTTGGGCCATTCTTGGGGAAATGATCAGGAAATATTCCAAGATTCCCTTCACACAACCATATAGATACCTGTTTAATGAAGTGACTTCTGAGATGTGTGCAGGCTACACAGGGCACAATTCCCCACCCTTTTGTTTCCCACCTAGGAGCAATCTTCGAGGCATGTCCTAATAGAAACATACTAGGAAGAAAGTTCTAGACTACAGTTCAGGGAGCCAAGGCAGTACACCAAGTGCTATCTCACATAGAACATGTAGCTTTGACCAAATGTGGGTCTCTTCCCTTTTGGTTTGGTTTGGTATTTTACATTTATTTATGAACTCAACATGGCATATATGTGGAAGTCAGAGAACAACTTACAGAAGTCAGTTCTCTCCTTCCATGTCGATCCTAGGGATTGAATTTACCACCACACCATTAAGTCCAAAGTGGGGCTCCAACTCACAAAATGACAGTCTGGGCTCAGGGTAGGTTGGAATCTAACCAGCTAAACCGATGGATTGCTGGCAGATAAACAAAAACCTAAGCTCAACACTCCTCCATAATTTGTGAAGTGAGTTTCTATGGTGTTGGAAAGAACCATTTCTTACCTTTTCTACTCCTGTATGAACCTAGAGTCCAGCCTGTTAGAAGCTATGCAGAAAGTAGGTTTGCAGAAAGAAGCTCAGAAGAATTTTCCCTTCAGATGAGCTTTCTAGGAAAAGGTGAAGCTATGATCTATATTGTAAGAGGAGGTTCTGATGTTAAAGTCCTGTTCCTCAATTGGTTCTTGATTTGTCAGTAAATAAGGCTGGGAGCCAATCGCTGGGCAGAAGGTACAGGCAGGACTTCCGGGTCTGAGGAGGAAAAGGCAGACACGAAAAAGGAGAGGGAGTTTTCTGCCATGCTTTGGAAGAAGCAAAACACAACAACCATGTAAGGTGTCAGGGGGGGTTAGTGCCTGTGGCCTCTGCTGCAGGTGGGTGGCCAAGGATGTTTGGCAGGGACTAGGTGGTACTAGCCACTGAAGTTTAGGTCAAGTGGAGAGATGGAGACAATAAATTGGTAAGGGCACACTTTTCCAAGTAGGAGATAGTAACGCCCAGCAATTGTGCCTAGAAGACAAATTATAAAGGAATTAACTTATGTGTGTGTCATTTATCCATAGATTCAAGCTTCTCAGGTGGGAGCTGGCAGCTCCATCACCTCTAGAGCTAAAGGCAGATAAAGCAAAAGGGAAGCCCAGAGGGCCTGGTAGAGTGGCCGATTCCAGACAAAGGTGGTAATATATAAAACTACATGCCGTACCATATAACTATGCTTTCCCCTGTCCTGCTCATGGTCAGCCCTGACTCAGTTGAGACATCCCCTTCTTCCTGAGCTTCCCAGTGCTGGTACTGGATGAATTCATACGAATGCTGCTGGATACTTACCATCTGAATCAGTCTTTAGTCTCTATGAACAAATGAGCAGAGTTCAGAAATTTGGTGCTTTTTTTTTTCTGGTATGTTACATCTTCTACTCTCTAGGCAGTTATAAAAATTGTTTAAAATTTCAATTTTTTTTTTTAAATTGTAGTGCAAAGTTCAACTTGTTTAGTTGTTTAGCTGGCTGCTGTCATGGTCCAGTTTGTCTATATGTTGGAGTTTAGACTATCCACTAAGGAAGCAATGGAATCCACAGATTTCTTCAAAACAAAACTCTTGTAAAGCAATGGTGATATTGAACAAAGAGATGGAGCATTAGGATCTTGAGAAGACCATGTGGACATGCCTAAGCCAGTCCTGCATACTTGTCTGTGTACAAGAGAGGGGAGGCTGGACTAAACACTGGTAGAGCAGTTTCTCTTCTTACTGAAGCTCATCAAAGTCTAGATAACACAGCTACATTACACTGCTGACAGAATGCTCAAGGGAGCCCCCAGCAGGAAGTGGCAAAAAGAAAGGACAGTGGATTGTAGAGGGTCAAAAAAGAGGTCCAATCATGCAGTGGAGCTATTGCAGGAACCATGGCACCCTGTACCGTGATGGGGAGATTGACAGAAGAGATAACACAATTTATGATGTGTCCCTGAGTAGACAAAAGACACTGGAGATTCCTGAAAGATTAAAGGGATTTTTGAAGGGGTAGTGGGCCAAGTGTAAAAGAAGATGCTGAGCTAGCATGATCTAGATTATACTTTTCGTCATCTTCACCTTGTCTCTAGCTATTAAATTTGTATTCAACTTCACAGAGAAAATAAAGGCCATGAAATATTTTCTCCAGATTTCATTACTCATCTTCAGCCTCTGTTGGTTTTCATTCTTTTGCTTTAATTGAGACAGAGTCTCCATCTCCCTACTGAGTGATTTAGTTATAAGCTTACACCACCACACCTGATACTATATTTTGGGATAAATTCTTGACCTGTGTCACTATCCTAGGAATGACAGCATAGCCCCCACGAATTAGAATAGTGTCCTAATAAAACAGGTACCAGGAAGTGTTTGCCCTGTTCTGTTTTTGGGCCTTTCACTACATGAACATGAAACAATAGGGCTTACCTCAGAACTGAAGAGCAGTCCTTAATGGACACTGAATCTGCTGCTCCTTGAACTTGAATTTGACTCATCTCCGAATAATGAAAAATAAGTTTATCTTTTATAAGCCTTCTAGGCATAGGTGTTTGTTATAGAAGCCCAAACAGTAATAGGTAAAGAAAGGACTTCACTTTACATGCATGAGCATGGATTACAAAACGCCTGGCTCAGCACAGAGTCTATGGGAAATAAGTCAAATCCAGACTATGTCTGTGTGAGAGCTATTCTTTATTTGCCAACTGGACTATATCTGGAATTAACTAAAACCCAAAAAGGGAGACTACACCTATGAGAGATTTTCACTTAATTTAAGTGGGAAAATCTAATTCAAATCTGAATCTTGGAGGTAGGAAGACACACCTTTAATCCAGATCTTTTGAGCTGGGAAAAGCCACCTCTAATCTCTAGCCTTCTGCTAGAAGCCTATATAAGAAGATGAAAGAATGAGTCTTTTGTTCTTTGCCTGCTTGCTCTCACCTCACTAGCAAGTTCACTCCATCACTGGCATTAGAGCCTACTTTTTTGGGATTTTAGCATATACTGAAGACAAGCTGAGACATCCAGCCTTGTGGAATGAGAAACTAGTGGATTCCTGACCTTTCCATTCATAGCCAGCCACTGTTGGATTACCTGGACCACAACCTGTTAAGTCACTCAAATAAATCTCCTTTCTATAATCAGAAATTCATTCTATAATTTTTGTTACTCTAGAGAACCTTGGTCACTACAGTCTGTATCAATACTTAACATTTCAAAATCATCTATTCATCTATTATTTGTGCATGAGAAAGAGATACATGGTATGGGTTTTATATACATGTGTCATGGCACATGTTGTCTGTCGTTCTTAAGGACTAAATATCTGAAGACAAACAACACACCAAAATAAAGATACCAACTTGGTGAACCAATGAGTTTATTGGTGTTGTGTATGGAATATAGGTGAGAGGTTCTTGCAGGAGTACAAATCAAAGATAGCTATATCACTAAAAGCTAGTGTGGGGATTGCATTATGAAATTTGGAAACATGCAGCCCACTGCACAATTGCAGGAAGACTAACAGGTTTTAGTTCACCTCTTCTAGGCCTTTTCTCTGAGCCCCTTCCAGGCAACTTACTATGTCTGGGAGTATCTCTTAGCAATTCTTACTATCTAGATAACCTTGGGGAGGGAAGAACCTAGTGAATCTGGACAGTTTCGGAGACTTCCTGATGACACTGAGTTATTTTATTCCTGAGTTTTAATGTGCTTTCCAACAGGAAGAAATGTTTCCCCTCCCTTAAGAACATCCTGAGTCTTAACGAGCTTCCCTCCAATATGAATTGTTTTATCCCTGAGGAAACTGCTGCAGAGCACATGGGTGTCACTCTGTGACATGTCCTTCTGCCTTTACTTGTATCCCAGGGATTGGACTTGGGTCATTAGGCTTTCACATGCGCCATTTTTCCAGCACTATAGAACTTGCTCATCTTGTTTCTCACCTAGAAAAGCCTCACCTATCATGGGAGGGCTGAGAGCTGTAGGCTCGGCTTTCAAAGAATATGATGGAGCCAGGAAAGTACTAAGAAGTAGCAAAAAAAAAAAGAGACAAAACAGGAGCTTCACAAACCTAACCTAATTAGCAGCTCAGCGCAGAAAAGGATGCCAGCTCATCTGTGGCAAGTCTAGCTAAGAGAGGACTGTGCCCTGGGTGAGGATACCTGAATCTCCTTACAAGGAAATGGCTGAATGAAAGTATCACCCAGGAAATGGCTTTTCCAGGACTGTAAGTCAGATGAACCAGGACTCCTCTCAGATCATGGCAAATAAGTAAATAAATAAATAAATAGAAATTAGTATGAAAAGGCAATAAACTTAAAAGCAGTGTATCCCAATTTTTTCTGTCAATTTATAAATTGACATTTATCAGCAAATATCTTTTTGTACCTGGCATAGATATGTAATATTTAGTCATACATGTACAATAAAAAAAAGGTCACTGGCCAAAAACATAAAATAATCATTTAAAAATTAAATATTTTCTTTATTAGATTTCATTTTCCAGCTGTATAAACTTAATAGAATTTCTTCCTTAATTTCAAACTATAATGCTTTTTGACTGAATAATGATTACCCTTCCAGACCAATGGCCTTTTTCTGTCAATGGCAATTAAATCCACAAAGATGATTTCTTTCTAACATCTGAGGTTCTTATTTTCCCATTGCATATCAGACATCTTGTTACAGTCAACCAAATTTTGTTAGGAAAATATATTTGATAAGCCAGAACACCAAATCCTCAAGTTATAATGTAAACATGTTAGGGACATGCCAATTGCCAGTGCTGTATTATGTGGCTATTGTGGGGATCTGGACATATTGATTGAAGACTACACATTGTATTGGTCTTGTCTTACTTTCAAGCTTATTTCTGGGTACTATTTTCCCCTGGTTCTGATACAGACCTTAGCAAAAGAAATGTAATATTATTTCCTGTTCTGTGACTACATATTTTTATATATTGTTTTAAATCTTCTCATTTTAAATAACCATTGTCTACAACTTAAAAAGAATAAGAAAAAAGCCAGATCAGATAAAGCACAAAGTCCTGATGCATCCTTCTATTCCCTACAAATCAAATCTGTATTAAGGAGCTTTAATTTTCTCTAATGTCATACCTTGAACTGACTCCTCATTCCTCTGACAAAATAAAAATTGAAATGCACCACCCCACTCCACAATCCCCCAGCTGGACAGTGAATGTCAGTAAAGGCAGAGACTTTTCTGTTTTTACTAATTTGGCTATCTAAATTCCAAATTTACCAAGTCTACCAAGGTAAATACTTGACATAAATGTTTAGATAGAGAAAAGTTAGGAGTTCTGTGTTCTAAACTCAAATATCTGTTTATAAATACCCAAACAGGAAAGAGAAACCAGCCCAGATTCTCTTCAGCCACAGAAAAGACCTGACCAGAAAAAAAGAAGAAGAAGAAGAAGGAGGAGGAAGAGGAGGAGAGGGAGGAGGAGGAGGAGGAGGAGGAGGAGGAGGAGGAGGAGGAGGAGGAGAAAATTTTTTCCATTTCACAATAACTGAGGAACCAATCACAGGCTTTTGTTTTGAGGGGTGGGGATTGTTGAGTTGAAGTTGGAGTTGTAATTGTAGTTGTAGTTATTGTTGTTGTTTTCTTGGAGTTTTAAATTTATCTGAGTGCAGCCATTTCTTGACATCTACAGGTGTATGGTTCCAGACCCTTGTGGATATTCAAATCTGCAGATTTTCAAGCATTTATACACACGTTTTCTCACGTACCTTGCACACAGCCTCCTGCATACTTTAAAACATCTCCAGGTCACTCTAATAAAATGTAAATGCTATATAAACAATTGTTATACTATTTTGTTTAGAGATAATGACAAGAAAAAAAATGTCTGCCAATGCTCAATACTAGTACAGTATTGTTTTGGTTTCTTCCAACTAGTTTTCATCCATAGCTCCATGAAGCCACAAATGCAGAATCTGTAATCATGGGGCCCAGCTGTATATACCTTTTCTTCAGGTCAGCAAATACAAACTCTCCTGCTCTGTGGATTTTAAGAAATGGCTGGCTATTCTTGATAATAGGAAGGCTGGTTCCAAAATATAGCCCCAACCCTTGAACACAATGGAATGTTCCTACCTTGAAAAATAAGGAGCTGGTTTCACTACAGTCAAAGTTTGTTTCTATACAGTGGAATCACTGGTATGTTCATGGAAATTGTGATGTCTCCATTGCTCTTGTATATGACAGAGAACCTTCTAAGTAAAGTCTGTTAGCAAGTTCACAGATGTGCAGCACACTTTGATGGGTGAGAAGATAAAATGGAGCCATTTCCATTGACCAGGTGTTTTCTTCCATTTTCAGAAAGAAAAAACAAAGAATCTCCATGAAAATGTCTTTTGTGTACAGTTGCTGGATTCTGCTGTTTTAATCACCAATTTCAAGCTTGGGATTGCATGTTACCAGACGTAACACCTCACAGTTTAACCACTTTAAGCTTATTCCTGTGCCGTTCACATGTTCAGGTGATATTAGATCAACTTTTCTTATCTGGAGATTTGGTATTATACTAAATATTTTTAATGTACAAGGGAACTAGCCATTATAGTTGCAGCTTCATTGTAGCTTTCCTCAGAGGCAAACATGGTGGTAGGCTCTCATCCTAAAAGCACAAAGACATGAAAACAAACATCTCTTAACACATATAAATGTTACTTGATGTATGTTATTTGTAATTTCCAAAACATGGCAAACATAAAATGGCACATTTAATGCTTCTTTGTGGGGCCGTTATTTTAGTTACTTTTATTCATTGTGAGCAAAGCAATGAGAATTAATAGCTTGAAGGGTTTCAAAGGATACATTCCATGATACCATAATGTTCTTCTGTAGGACATCCTGGTGTCAGGAGCATGTGGCTAAGGGGACAGGAAGAGTCCAGGGACAAGCTAGCATCCCTAGATAGCCTCTTAAAGTCTCCCACACCCTGAAAATAGCATTGCTTAAAACATGGATCTGAGCAGCACTCATATTGAGGCTATAACATGGAAGTAGGCTCTTTGCCTTGATGACAGAAGAATGAAAGAAGTTAATGAATTGTTAACTGGCATCACTATCTGCTGTGGACCTGTCAATGCTCTGGACCTTACACTTTCCAACAGGACAAAGTTCTGTGACCTGAAGTAATTTAACAAAATCAATTTTCTTTTGCTTTTTTTAATCATAAATCAGGGTAACTTTTTCTATGGATACAAATACATTCCGAATAGTAATGGAAACACAAGGTTGGTGATGACATTAACAATTATTAAGACTATCAAAGGCCAACAATATACTACTTTCATTACATACATTTTCCTATTTAATTTAATTCCCACTCTGCACTGAAAAAAACTAATGTTTATGAAGCTTTCATGAGTTGGTAAGACTTTTGGTTTGGTTTGGTTAAGAAGTATAATTGGCCTAATATCATTTCATGACTATCACAGACAGTAACAGCTTGCTATAAAACCAGTGGGTGAGAAAGGAAAGGGGGCTCAGAGGCATGGCCAATTGCATGTCATGTTTCATGAACTCATCAGGTCAACAATACAGGGAAAACATTTGGAGGACTTCCCACTCTTCCAGAGCTTGGATCCACTACTGCTCTGCTATAGGGACATCCAGATGGCATTCACATTAATGCTCCCAGACTTCTTTTCGTCAGTAACTCAGGCCATTCAGTCCTTCATTCACTCTATTTAACAGTTGTCCATCTTCTCTTCATCAACCTGGACCCCTCACTTCTCTGTAATACGTCTCTCAGATCCTAGAACCTTTCTAATCTGCTGCTCCACCCACAGTGCTGGCCACTGCTCCTTCTTCTTCTTTCCTCCTTGACATTCTGTACTAGGAATCTCTTCCCCAGCCACACAATAAGTTCTTTAAGAGCCAGATTATTTGTCGACCTATGTTTATTTCTCTATTTATGATTATTTGTGTACTTAATGCACTGCTAATACTTTCATTCTCTTGCTCCCATTTTCCCCCTCTCCTCCTTCCTCTCTGTCTCTATCATCCTTCCATCCATCCATCCTTCCATCCATCCATCCGTCCCTCATTGGCCTCATTACATAGCCCAGGCTCTCTTAGCCTCTCAAGGTGCTAGAATTATGGGTGCACAATCAGTATGTTGAAACTATAATTTTATGTTTGTTTAGGTTGAAGATACTAATTGTAGAGAATACAATTTCCAAACCACAGCAATCTATCAGGATCCCCATGGCTCACAAGCTCCTTACACTACTCAGTGCATACTGCTTCAGTCAGATTATTGATTCAATTTTCCATCGGCAATAAATGTATGAACCCTCTTCTCCAACAATATGTTAGCAAGTGTAAGGTGCGTTTTTTTTTTTTAAATTGGATATTTTATTTTACATTTCAGATGTTATCCCCTTACCCCACTCCCCCCCGCCCAGGAGCTCCCTATCCCATCCCCCCTCCTCCTGCTTCTATGAGGATGTGCCCCCACCTACCCCCCCACTCCCACCTCCTCACCCTGGAATTCACACACACACACTGCATCCAGCCTTGATGGGATCAAGGATCTCCTCTCCCATCTATACCTCACAGGACCATCCTCCCTTGCATATACAGCTGGAGCCATGGGTCCCTCCCTAAGTGCTCCCAGGCTGGTGGTTTAGACCCTGGGGCTCTGATTGGTTGGTATTGTTGCTCTCCTCATGGGGTCGCAAACCCTTTCAACTCTTTCAGTCTTCACTCCAATTCCTCCATTGGGAACCCCTTGATCAGTTCAATGGTTAGCTGTGAGCATCCACCTCTGAATATGTCAGGCTCTGGCAGACCTCTAAGGACACAGCTATATCAGGTTCCTGTCAGCATGCACTTCCTGACATCCACATCAACGTCTACCTTTGGTGACTGCATATAGGATGGATATCCAGGTGGAATGGTCTGTAGACGGTCCCTCCTTCAGTTTCTGTCCTGCACTGTGTCTCCATATTTGCTCCCTTGAGTATTTTGTTACTCCTTCTAAGAAGGACTGAACCACCCCTCCACTTGGTCATCATTCTTCATGAGCTTTATGTGGTCTGTGAATTGAATCTTGAGTATTTCAAGCTTCTAGGCTAAAATCCAATAATCACTGAGTGAATGCCATGTGTGTTTCTTTTGTGATTGGGTTACCTCACTCAGGATGATATTTTCTAGTTCCATCCACTTACCTAAGAATTTCTCAAATTCATTGTTTTTAATAACTGAGTAATATTCCATTGTGTAAATGTACCACTTTTTTTTTTTTTTTATCCATTCCTCTGTTGAAGGACATCTGGGTTCTTTCCAGTTTCTGGCTATTATAAATAAAGCTGCTATGAACATAGTGGAGCATATGTCCTTGTTATATTTTAGAGCATCTTCTGGGTATATGCCCAGGAGTGGTATAGCTGGGTCCTTGGGTAATGATATGTAAAATTTTCTGAGGAACCGCCAGACTGTTTTCCAGAGTGATTGCACCATCTTGCAATCCCACCAACAATGGAGGAGTGTTCCTCTTTCTCCACATCCTCGCCAGCATCTGCTATCACCTGAGTTTTTGATCTTAGCCATTCTGACTGGTGTGAGGTGGAATCTCTGTGAAGCCCTGACTTGCTAGGAGCCCAGCACTCCTGAGCCCATCAAAATCCTTGTCTATTAACCAGCCTTTTAGAGTATATCACTCTGAATGTTGGTGTCTTCTTTATTGAGAAATTGTATCTGCCAGTAGTCTTTTTTTTTTAACCTATGCTATAATTTTAAAAATAACCTAAACTTCTTCAAAGCTTTATAAGGCAAAAATGTTTGCTCTTGCAAGGTCCAATATGCACTCTTCTACTACTCAGGGGAGAGAAGATGAGAGAATAAAAACTTCCTCTTCAAATTCCACTCCCCTGGCCAGAACTGGTTACACAATCTCAACCCATTTACAAAGGAAGTTTGGAGGTATAGAGTATGTAGACATATGTAGACAGTCAATGAGCATTTAGAAATAGTCTCTGACACATCATCATTTGAGGTCCACCTCAAATATCTTTTCTCTATAAAAATGTATCCAATTGTCTCCAAACAGGCATTACCTTAACCATCAGTCCTTAGCTTTCCACTGAACCATGTCCACATCAACCACAGTTTATACTGTGGTGCCAATGAAGTCGGCTTGTTTTTTTTTTTTTTTAATAGAAAATAATTGTGTGTGTGTGTGTGTGTGTGGTGTGTGTGTGTGTGTGGTACAATTTAATAATTTAGTACGTGTATACAATGTATAGTGATCAAATTAGGGTAATTAATTATCATTTCCTTCTGTTTAAACACATATCATTTCTTTGATTTGAGAACTTTAAAATTCTTTTCTTTTATCTTTTTTCACAATAAATTATTGTGACCCATCATCACTCTATTATACAGAGTAACACTAGAAACTAGAGCTCAGACCTTGGTGACTGTATTTGGGGACTTGATATCTGATCTGTTAATCCTTTTCCTCTACCCTTCTTTAACTACAGGTCTCTCTCTCTCCCTCTCTCCCTCCATCCTACTGTGAAACAAATGTTTTAGCTTCCACATATTGAGAAATATTAGAAAGATTGGTAATTGATTTCCCTAACTTATTTCATTTAACATAACATCATCCACTTCTACCCATGTCAAAAATGACATATTTCGTCTACTTCTATGACTAAATAGCAATTTGTTGTGTATACATGTCATATTTCATTTCCTTGGAATATGCTTCTTTTCCTCTTCTAAACTTTCTTAACCCTAAGCTCCTTCAAATGGAGAATTATATCTTAATTAGCATCCAAAGACTCACCCAAGAATACATCTCACATTCATACAGATCAGATAGGATATGAGAAATGTAGGAATCCAAAGTGAATTTGAGATAAGAAAAAGAAAGGAAAAGAACCAACAGTTTATTGAAATTCAGAGGCAAACTCTTCAAAAACATTTCCTGCTTTCTTGAATTTGGTGAACACAATAAGATGGCATCATTTGAGAGCATCGGCCATGACTGAACGATATATTACAGAATGTATCGTGTGAAATATTGGCAGCTTAAAAAAATATGTTCCTTGGAATAGACTCTCTGCAAGCCAAAGCTGTTCCTCAGAGCTCTGCTTTAAAAGTTAGAAGGCAGCTCTGCCCACTCCAAATCACCAGAAGTAAAGAATCCAGTCCTAAGTGCCCCCCAGTGACCGAGTGGGCTAGCTGGTGTGGTTTTTTTCCCTTCCACTTTGCAGAAAGAAAAGACAGTAAAAGTTCCTTCAGTGAGCTGCCAAGGTGCTCCCAGGCCATTGTGCAGAATCATTGTCAGGTTAAATTAGGGAGTACAGACTCCGTGAGTGTAAAAAAATCAATACTTGATGGAAGATTGCTCCTCGGAAAATCTGTTTTGATTCCAGGATTAATTCGCGACCAAAGGCTTCTGCAAAATGACATGCCATTAGTCAGAAAATGAACACATTTTACCCTTGAAATTGGATGGAAATATGTCAGCTGGTTGACCCATTCATTCTCCTCACTTTCTGGGCAGAAAGAGTGGGTGTGGTAGCTATGTGAATTAGTGCCCCAAACGTGGTCCATTTTCAAAACAGGATAAAAAAAATTTTTTTTGAAGTCCAATGTGAATTGGGAGTAGTCTCTAGGCCATTGTTGGAGAGTGATCACAAATGTGTTTCATCAAGGCAAATGCATTTGTCTGGAAGGTCCGACTCTCCTGAGTGTTCTAAGCCCTTGAATAAACCCTGCTAAAAATCTTAAATAAAACAAAGACTGTTCCCCTCAAAGCATTGACTTGCAATATTAATGACAATGTAATCTTGTTGTCATATATAAAGTAGCACTCTTCACACCCCTTTTTATTTTTTTTTTCAGGTTTCTTCAACTAAGAAGTTTGGCAAAAAGCAAGTACCATCTCTTCATCTGAGCTGGTATGGTCTCAGGGCCTTCCTGACTTATGTGATTGATTGATTCACAGCAAGGATGCGTTTAATGCTCCAGACTGTGCTACATGTAAAAGTCACTGTTTTATGTCTTTCAATCCAATTAAAACTGATTCTGGGGCTATCAATCATTACGAATGCTTCTCCATCTCCATGGTGATAACAAAGTGTACTGAAGCTTTGAGAAAGCAAGTACTCAGGGGCACTCTTTTCTATAGTGGTCACAACCAATAACATTGGAGCGCAGGTCTACAGGGTTCCTTGAAGGCATTTGGCTTCACTCATTCTGTACAGGCACAGCAAACCTTGTCAACACTGGAGCTCACTTGCCACCACTTGATCTCCCTTCTTTTCTCTGTTCTCCACCAATCCAGCCCCCTTCCATAAAAGACACATGCTTCTCTTGACAATCTCATCATTAAAGACTAATGCAAGAAAATGAGTTGCTTTACACACACACACACACACACACACACACACACACACACGCCAGTCCTGGGGACTGAACCTAGAGCCCCAAGCATGCTAAGCATGTGCTCAACCACTGAACTACTCTTTTTAGTCCAAAGGCATTGTCGTCAAACACCAAGGTTCTCAATTTTTTGGCAGAGCCCATTATAGAAATGGAAGGGAAATTAAAATAAAATAAAAGCCATTTAAACATATTGACAATTCAAATATACCTCTTTCACTGGCTGATCCTGCAACCCCACCCAAATTGCCAGCTCCTACCCTCCCTCTCCCCACCAAGACACAAGCCTCCTCTCCCCATGAATAAAGGACATTTTCATCTACTTGCTGATGTACTCTAGGCCTATATCAGAGCTATAAAACAATGTCAAATATGCTAAATGCATAGAACTGAAGAGGTCACAACACTGGATGTTTACATTCATTTTGCTGAGCTAGAAATTACCAAGGTAAAGTTCACCTCTTTTCTGGAACATCTACTCCTTGCAGATGCCAAAGAAAATAGCAACAGTCACACAGCTCCAGATGGCAGAAACTAGCCTGGAAGGAGAAGACATGAGGCTGAGCCTGAATCTTTACTCAGAATTAACTGAGATGGTGTTAGATCATCTTAAAACCTGCATTTAGAAGGAAAGTTTCAAATTTGTATTGTGGGCATTGTGCTATAGACACAGAGAGTACCATGTTATCCCAGCTTAATGGCTCCCTCTAAACCACAGCAGATGTGTAGCCAATATTCCACATTCAGTGGGGAAAAAGGACCTTAGTGAAGAAAGCAGATGCCAACACCAAAAAAATGCTCCAGCAGCCCCAGTCCACCAGACACCCAGTACCTAGGCTTTAAGTTCTTCTAGTACCTGAACTGGTGACCTTGAAGTGTAATTAGAATATTGCATTATCATTAAGAAGATTATTAGAATGTTACTATATGAATCTTTACTCTTTAGAAAGTGTAGACTATTGTAAAACAAAAGAAGTAAATCTCTTTACAATACTGTATGGGTTTTCCTCAGTCTGTCAGCAACTAGAAAAAGGAATGTCTCAAACCTATATGAAACACAGTATGCTTTATTCAAATAATGATCACATTCATTGCTTGACACGTTGTAAATATGCTATAATTAGAAGAGAATCAAAGTAAGGCTTCTGAGCAGTAGGATGAGAACTGTCAATACCCCACCCACCTGAGCATAAAGAACAGTTTCAAATAGAATCAAGGGCACAGTCTCTGAACTCTAGTCCCAAGAGAAGATTGAAGAGACTGCCATGATCATCAATCACCAATGATCAAAAGTCTCATTATATAATCTAAAAGAAGGAATTCTTGAGTACTCTCCACAAGTGATAGAATAAGAATAGGACTTTCAAGACTAGCAATAAGGAGAAGCCTTTGGCCATTCATAAGCAATGTCCAATGTATCTCTGGCTTATTTGGATCATGCTATTCAAATATGTCATTTGAATGACCTTCTGTCTGATTAAGTGAACCTATTAAGAGACAGTAAACCATAACCACCAAGCATGTCTATAAAATGTTATCTTTGTTAATCTTTGCCACTATTTGTTTTAGATAGATGCCCCTTCCCCAGCAGATGGTTTTCAACTCAGCTGTGTAAGAAAAAGGTATCTAATAATTGACCTCTCGTTATTCTGACTTCTTGATCATAGTCAGAAAGCTGTGAGTTTAGAGGCCACTAGAGAACTATGAAGAAGGGCTGTCACAATTCCACTTTATGTGGGCACACAAACACACACACATACACACACACACACACACACACACACACACACACACCTTGCCAGACTTACTTCTCCAGCTGTGAAAGCAAGCAGTTTCCATGTTGCATTCTAAGCTGCCATCCCTAGCCTGTCTCTCTCATCTCTGGTCTCTCACTTCTTCCTCGGTCAGTTAACTCCAGATTTTCTGTCTTCCCTTCTTTAAGCTTACAGGAGAATACATTGCTACTTGATAGTACCTTTGGAGTTATTTAAGTGACAGCATAGAGCGCAGAAGGGAATAAACAGCTCAGAAAGTTACTTAAATTCTCATAGTTTATCTTCCTGACCCAAAGTGAGGGAGGGGGGAGGGGGAAGGGAGGGGGGAGTGGAGGGAGAGGGAGAAGTAGAGGGAGGGGAGGGGAGGGGAAGGGGAGGGGCAGAGGGAGGGAGGGGAAGGGGAGGGGCAGGGAGAGGGAGGGGGAGAGGGAAAGAAGAGTGAGGAGAGGGAGGAGAGGGAGAGGGAGAGGGAGAGGGAGAGGGAGGGAGAGGGAGAGGGAGAGGGAGAGGGAGAGGGAGAGGGAGAGGGAGAGGGAGAGGGAGAGGGAGAGGGAGAGGGAGAGGGAGAGGGAGAGAGGGAGAGGGAGAGAGACTTTAGCACCAGTTCAAAGAATCCAGCACTTCAGATTCCTCTCCATGTGCTGACTCTGTCTTTCAACTACACTATGGGCCCCTCAAATACAGTGGTCCCTCCTTTTGCAAGGAACTTCTAAGATACCTAGTGTGCTAGATAACCGTTCTTACAATTCCCACATCTGCCTACCTCCTCACTTCCTGAGAAAATGTGAACAAGTTATTTGGTTTCTGTGGTGCTGTGAATGGGAACGGCCCCCATAGGCTCATCTATTTGAGTGTTTGGTTCCCAATTGGTAAACTGTTTAGAAGGAATTAGGATATGTGGCTTTGTTGAAGAACATGTGTCACTAGGGATGGATTTTGAGGCTTCAAAAGCCCACACCAGGCCTAGGCTCCCTCCCTCCCCTCTCCTCCTCCACTTCTCTCTGCTACACACCTGTGGATCACAATGTAAGCTCTCAGCTACTCTTCCAGACTGCCTGTCTACCTTGATAGTTCCTGCCATATTGATCATCAACTGACCCCCTGAAACTCTAAGTAACCAATTAAATGCTTTTTAAACATCTGTCTTGGTCATAGTGGTTTTATCTCTTTAAGTTCAACTTAGGAGCTGAACTAAGATAAAAACCATCCCAAAGTCAGTGGAAGAATCAGCACTGTGCATATCTAAGTGCATTGGAGGTACTTGGCACATTACAGGTCTAAGTACATTAGAGGTACTTGGCAGGCATTCCATAAAACCCCCATCTTCTTCCTGGTAATGGAATCTTCCAATCCAAGTAACTCCCTGGATCACCCTCATCACCAAGAAGAATTGGCAATTTCCATTTGATTAAACATGTTTCACAAAATATCATGTCTTCTCAAACCATTAAATATGGAAGATCCCTGACCCAGACTGTTGTTGTTGGGATTTCTCATTTATACTAATTTCTGTTTTCCTGCTTTCTTAATGCTTGTCTTCCTTACAATGCAAAATGGAAGACAATCAAGATATAGATCAGTGAGTCACTAGTATAGGTATTTCAAGAAACATGCACAGAAACTTTGTGACAAAGAGATTAGACCAGTCCCATAAAGAAAAGCTTGAATGAGATCTTACCCCAAACAAAATTTTCATGCAGAAGCCAAGGCAACGAACTTCACACAGTAATCTGATTTTTTTTTTCTGGCTCATTTTAGCATTTCTTGAAAGAATTAGTTTGTGAGCTTTTCAACTTTGTCTTATAAAGAAAACGAACTTTATGTGTGACTTCCCATCAGAGTCTGGAGATGTAGTTCACAGGAGTTAATGACTTTTTTCTCTTCAATTCCACCTTGTAAGACAAAACCCAGCTGCAACAGACTTTCCCTAAAGCAGGGCGACTGGTCAATACTTTGCTACTTGCTCTGTCAATCCCATCAAAATATTGTTTAATAATTTAAGAAAGCCATGTAATTTTCTTCCCTAGCAAGGACAAATTAGGCACTTACTAAATAATTGACAAAAAATGTTTAATTCTAGGGATGCCTTGAGAAGGTGCTATCATTCAAAAAAGAATTTAAAAGTTTCCTCCAACTGTTCAACATATTACTTTCTTCATACCTTATTTTTGTCTGGTTATTTCTTGAATACTTTATCAAAGCCCCACAAAACACTTTGAATTCCTTATTCAGAATGTACCTATATGTGTGTGCTGTGAAGATCCTGGGCAAGATCTCTTAGAAGAACAAATATAGTAGCTTGTGCCTATAATCCTAGTATCCAGGAGGCTGAGATAAGAGGATTGTGAGTTCAAGACAAGCCTGTGGTATACAGCAGGCATGTATATCAAAAACCAAAACCAAAATTGTCTGAAAAATAGGTTAAAGTTTAAACAACTTGAGCAAAATGCTTTTATTTAGGCTTGTCCCAACAGGAACTCAAATAGGACACTGATAATCTTGGCTCCTTAGGATTTTGATCTCAGATAATGAGATGTTCCCACAAGCAGAGCCCTCAGACCTTGAACCCATTGCTTTGGCCACATGCCAAAGCAGATGCTCATTCACCATCTGCCTCTGTGGCTGATATCAGTCTTTTTAATCACATCTCCCTTAAACAGACCACTTATGGGCCTTCAGGGCATTTTGCTTGGCATTTAATCATTAAAATGCTCTGGCAAGACTTACACTTCATAGGCCAGCACATTAACCTCTGACTTCACAAGTTACAAAGATGAGAAGATAATAACACCAGGTCCTCAGTTCTTTTTCTGACAGTCACTTCTAACTGTACTCTCCCAGAAGAAGAATCCAAGGACAAGCCTTTATTAAAATGAGAGCTTCCCTATTCTATAGTGTTTCTCATTTACCAAACCTTGAGAAAGTACAGGACAGCATCAGCCTGCCTCTCTGATAGCGTCCTCTCCCTGCTGTAGCTTCGAAGGGAGCTAACCTTTCGACAGTGTATTGTTCTGTCTTCGTTGTCAGCAGAGTGAAGAATTGTTCCAGAAACCTCCAACCCTGCCTCAGCTACAGAGACACTAAAATCGTGCTGTTAATCTAGGGTTAACTTTATAAAAAGTAATACACAATCAGAACATCACAGAGGAGAGGATGCTAACAATAACTGCATTCAGAGTATGAAAGCCATTTTATTTTATGTTCAAATGCACACATTGCAACAAGCAAAAGAATTTCAGAACATTTCAACTGGCTTTTATTTTCATCTTCCAAGGTCATTAATATAAACAATAGAAGCTTTTCTAAGATTTATTTTTTACTTTTTTTTTAAAATTGGCTGTGCCCCTGTGTGGGTGCATGAGTGCAGATGCCAACAGAGACCTGAGATACTGGATTGCCAGGAGTTAGAATTTCAGGTGTTTGTGAGCCACCCTATGTGAGTGCTGGGGGTAGAACTGCAGTCATCTGCAGGAGTCGTGAACACTCTCGCCCATCTCTACACTCCACACTTTAAAAAATGCTGCTCTCTCCTCTTTTCACACAACTTCTTGCCCTCCAGGAGAGTGCACGATATAAGCCTCCTTTCCATTGGTTGATTTCTGTCAATTGTAGGTGCCACAGTAGAGAGAGAAGCTCACCAAGATGCTAAGCCTTCATTTCCCAAAGGAGCAGAGGGGTTCAGCCTTCTTGTAAAAGACTGACACCCAGGCCAGCTCACTCCAGTTACTTTAGTCAAACATTATACAAGGTTAGTTGGGGCGGAAAGGGTTCAACTACCAAAGTTATCTTGCCCTTGCTGCTCGTGAGAGCAGACAATGCACACAAATCTCAGTCCCTTTTGACCATGGCTACACATAATCAAAAGTAAGAACTCCAGGTTTGCCAGGAGTATCTTAGGATCAAAGTCAGTGCAGCTGCAAGCCATCACATAGCACCAAGTATAGATTCTCTAGAGAGACATTTCTTCAAGGTTCAAATAGTCTCAAAATAATTTCTCAGCCTCTACTGATTGACCCAAACATAACAACAGGCTTTACTATACATATCACTACACATTTCTGAAGTCTGTGTCCCATGAAACTTTAGTCTAAATGGGCTTTGATTGTAGTCCTGTCTCCTTTCTGCTGTACCACTCTGGTTCAGTCCTTTTCTTCACCTGTTATAAAAGTCTGTGACTAGGACTGGGAAGATGACTTGATCAGTAAAGTGCTTTCCATGATCTCCTGAAGACTGGAATTCAATCTCCAATGCCAAAGTTAAAAGTTGGGAATGCCGGAGCCTGGTCCTTTTGGCTGGGGCAGACACTTAGCTGGTCTGCTCCTGTGGAAACACCTGATCCTGAGCCATCCTAGAGAACCTACTGCATTCAGAGCAGAGGGTAAGAAATCTTGCCCACTACCCCACTCCCCAGAGTTACAACTGGGAGCAGGGGGGTGGTGGTTAAGGAACCAGCAGGCATCCAAACCCTGCCCCTCTGGAATACCACCTCCCTTCTGCCCGGAGCCTGGTCCTTTTGGCTGGGGTAGACACTTAGATGGTCTGCTCCTGTGGAAACACCTGATCCTGAGACATCTTAGAGGAGCCATTGCACTCAGAGCAGAGGAATACCACTTCCCTTCCGCCCCGAGCCTGGTCGTTTTGGCTGGGGCAGACACTGAGTGTCCTGCTCCTGTGGAGACACCTGATACTGAACCATCCTAGAGGAGCCACTGCACTGAGAGCAGTGAACACCTACCTGGTCTGTTCCAGTGGAGACACCTTACCCTGAACCATCCAGGAGGAGCTGTTGCACTCAGGGCAGCAGGATTTCAGGATCCCCAAGGTGGCCTGAGATCCAGGAGTTCTTCCACCCAGGAGCTTAGGATCACAGGAACACAGAGACATCTGGAATCTGAGGAGTTCTGACACAAGCAAGATAACTGGAAAGACAGAATCCAGTCAGACACAGTGAGCACAGGTAACACTAGAGCCAACCAGATGGCGAAAGGCAAGTGCAAGAACACAAGCAACAGAAACCAAAGTTACCTGACATCCATCAGAACCCAGTTCTCCGACCATAGCCCTGGATACCCCAATCACACAGGAAGAACAGGATTCAGAATTAAAATCACTTCTCATGATGATGATAGAGGACTTTAAAAGGACATAAGTAACTCCCTTAAAGAAATACAGGAGAACACAGGTAAACAGGTAGAAGCCCTTAAAGAGGAAACACAAAAATCCCTTAAAGAATTGCAAGAAAACACAACCAAACAGGTGAAGGAATTGAACAAAACCGTCCAGGATCTAAAACTGGAATTAGAAACAATAAAGAAATCTCAAAGGGAGACTTTGAGACAGAAAATGTAGGAAAGAGATCAGGAGTCACAGATGCAAGCATCACCAACAGAATACAAGAGCTAGAAGAGAGAATCTCATGTGCAGAAGATACCATGGAAATCATTGACACAACCAACAAAGAAAATGCAAAATGCAAAAAGCTCCTAACCCAGAACATCCAGGAAATCCAAGATGCAATCAGGAGACCAAACCTAAGGATAATAGCTATAGATTAGAGTGAAGATTCCCAATTTAAAGGGCCAGTAAATATCTTCAACAAAATTATAGAGGAAAATTTCCCTAACCTAAAGAACGAGATGCCCATAAATATACAAGAAGCCTACAGAACACCAAACAGACTAGACCAGAAAAGAAATACCTCCCATCACATAATAATCAAAACATCAAATGCACAAAAAAAAGAAAAAATACTAAAAGCAGTAAGGGAAAAAGGTCAAGTGACATATAAAGGCAGATCTATAAAAATTACACCAGAATTTTCACCAGAGACTATAAAATCCAGAAGATCCTGGTCTGATATCATACAGACCCTAAGGGAACACAAATGCCAGCCCAGACTGCTATACCCAGCAAAACTCTCCATCACTATAGATGGAGAAACCAAGATATTCCATGACAAAACCAAATTTGCACAATATCTTCCCACAAACCCAGCACTTCAAAGGCTAATTGATGGAAAATGCCAACACAAGGAAGGAAACTACAACCTAGAAAAAGCATGGAAGTAATCTTCCAACAACCCCAAAAGAAGATAGCTACACAAACATAATTCTACCTATAATAACAAAAATAATAGGAAGTAACAATCATTTTTCCTTAATATATCTTAACATCAATGGACTCAATTCTCCAATAAAAAGACATAGACTATCAGACTGGATACATAAACAGGACCCAGAATTTTGCTGCATACAAGAAACGCACCTCAGTGACAAAGACAGACATTACCTCAGAGTAAAAGGCTGGAAAACAATTTCCAAGCAAATGGTCCCAAGAAACAAGCTGGAATAGCCATTCTAATATCAAATAAAATCGACTTTCAACCAAAAGTAATCAAAAAAGATAAGGAAGGACACTTCATACTCATCAAAGGAAAAATCTACCAAGATGAACTCTCAATTCTGAACATCTACGCTCCAAATGCAAGGGCACCCACATACATAAAAGAAACTTTACTAAACCTCAAAGCACACATTGCACCTCATACAATAATAGTGGGGGATTTTAACACCCCACTCTCTCGAATGGACAGATCATGGAAACAGAAACTAAACAAAGACACATTGAAATTAACAGAAGTTATGAACCAAATGGATTTAACAAATATCTATAGAAAATTTCATCCTAAAGCAAAAGAATATACATTTTTATCAGCATCTCATGGTACCTTCTCCAAAATAGACCATATAATTGGTCACAAAACAGTCCTCAACAGATACAAAAAGATTGAAATAATCCCTTGCATTCTATCAATTCACCACGGACTAAGGCTGGTCTTTAATAATGACAGAACCAAGGGAAAACCCACATCCATGTGGAAACTGAACAATGCTCTACTCAATGATGACTTTGTCAAGGAAGAAATAAAGAAAGAAATTAAAGACTTTCTAGAATTTAATGAAAATGAGGAAACATCATACCAGAACTTGTGGGACTCCATGAAAGCAGTGCTAAGAGGAAAACTCATAGCTCTAAGTGCCTACAAAAATAAATTGGAGAGAGCACACATTAACAACTTGACAGCACACCTAAAAGCTCTAGAACAAAAAGAAGCAAATACACCCAAGAGGAGTAGGCGTCAGGAAATAATCAAACTCAGGGCTGAAATCAACCGAGTAGAAACAGAAAGAACTATACAAAATATCAACAAAACCAGGAGTTGGTTCTTTGAGAAAATCAACAAGATAGATAAACCCTTAGTCAGATTAACCAGAGGGCACAGAGACAGTATCCAAATTAATAAAATCAGATCTGAAAAGAGAGACATAACAACAGAAACCGAGGAAATTCGAAAAATCATCAGATCCTACTACAAAGGCCTATACTCAACAAAACTGGAAAATCTGAATGAAATGGACAATTTTCTAGACAGATACCAGGTACCAAAGTTAAATGAGGAGCAAATAAACCATTTAAACAGTCCCATAACCCCTAAAGAAATAGCAGCAGTCATTAAAAGTCTCCCCACCAAAAGAAGCCAGGACCAGATGGTTTTAGGGCAGAATTCTATCAGACCTTCAAGGTAGACCTAATACCAATTCTCTTCAAACTATTCCACAAAATAGAAACAAAAGGAACACTACCCAATTCGTTCTATGAAGCTACAATCACACTCATACCTAAACCTCACAAGGACCCAAAAAAGAAAGAGAACTTCAGACCAATCACTCTTATGAATATCGATGCAAAAATACTCAATAAAATTCTAGTAAACCGAATCCAAGAACACATCAAAACAACCATCCATCATGATCAAGTGGGCTTTATCCCAGGAATGCAGGGATGGTTCAACATTCGGAAATCCATCAATGTAATCCACTATAGAAACAAACTCAAAGAAAAAAACCACATGATCATCTCACTAGATGCTGAGAAAGCATTTGACAAAATTCAACATCCCTTCATGGTAAAAGTCTTGGAAAGATCAGGAATTCAAGGCCCATACCTAAACATACTAAAAGCAATATACAGCAAACCAATAGCCAACATCAAACTAAATGGAGAGAAACTTGAAGCAATCCCACTAAGATCAGGGACTAGACAAGGCTGCCCACTCTCTCCCTACCTATTCAATATAGTACTGGAAGTCCTAGCCAGACCAATTAGAAAACAAAAAGAAGTCAAAGGAATACAGATAGGAAAGGAAGAAGTCAAAATATCACTATTTGCAGATGATATGATAGTATACTTAAGTGAACCCAGAACTTCCACCAGAGAACTTCTAAACCTGATAAACAACTTCAGCAAGGTGGCAGGTTATAAAATCAACTCAAACAAATCAGTAGCCTTCCTCTATGTGAAAGATAAACAGGCTGAAAAAGAAATTAGGGAAATGATACCCTTCACAATAGTCACAAATAATATAAAATACCTCGGTGAGAATCTAACCAAGCAAGTGAAAGATCTGTATGACAAAAACTTCAAGTCTCTGAAGAAAGAAATTGAAGATCTCAGGAAATGGAAAGATCTCCCATGCTCATGGATCGGCAGGATTAATATAGTAAAAATGGCCATCTTGCCAAAAGCAATCTACAGATTCAATGCAATCCCCATTAAAATACCAACTCAATTCTTTACAGAGCTAGAAAGAAATACCAACTCAATTTTTTACAGAGCTAGAAAGAGAAATTCTCAAATTTATTTTGAATAACAAAAAACCCAGGATAGCAAAAACCATTTTCAACAATAAAAGAACTTCTGGAGGAACAGCCATCCCTGACCTCAAGCTGTACTACAGCACAATAGTGATAAAAACTGCCTGGTATTGGTACAGAGACAGGCAGGAAGATCAGTGGAATAGAGTTGAAGACCCAGAAATGAACCCACACACCTATGGTCATTTGATCTTTGACAAAGGAGCTAAAACCATCCAGTGGAACAAGGACAGCATTTTCAACAAATGGTGCTGGTTCAACTGGAGGACAGCATGCAGAAGAATACAAATCGATCCATTCTAATCTCCTTGTATAAAGCTCAAGTCCAGGTGGATAAAGGACCTTCACATAAAACCAGACACACTGAAACTAATAGAAGAGAAGGTGGGAAGACCCTGGAATACCTAGGCACAGGGGAAAATTCCTGAACAGAACACCAATGGCTTATGCTCTAAGATCAAGAATTGACAAATGGGACTTCAAAAAATTGCAAAGTTTCTGTAAAGCAAAGGACACTGTCAATAGGACAAAATGGCAACCAACAGATTGGGAAAAGATCTTTACCAATCCCACATTCAATAGAGGACTAATATCCAATATATACAAAGAACTCAAGAAATTAGACTCTAGACAATCAAATAGCCCTATTAAAAAATGGGGTACAGAGCTAAACAAAGAATTCTCAACTGAGGAAATGTGAATGGCCAAGAAGCACCTAAAGAAATGTTCAGCATCTTTAGTCATCAGGGAAATGCAAATCAAAACAACCCTGAGATTCCACCTCACACCAGTCAGAATGGTTAAAATCAAAAACTCAGGTGATAGTACATGCTGGCAAGGATGTGGAGAAAGAGGAACACTCCTCCATTGTTGGTGGGATTGCAAGATGGTGCAACCACTATGGAAAACAGTCTGGCGGTTCCTCAGAAAATTGGACATATCACTACCTGAGGACCCAGCTATACCACTCCTGGGTATATATCCAGAAGATGCTCTAACACATAACAAGGACATATGCTCCACTATGTTCATAGCAGCTTTATTTATAATACCCAGAAACTGGAAAGAACCCAGATGCCCTTCAACAGAGGAATGGATACAAAAATGTGGTACATTTACACAATGGAATATTACTCAGCTATTAAAAACAATGAATTTGATAAATTCTTATGTAAATGGATTGAACTAGAAAATATCATCCTGAGTAAAGTAACTCAATCACAAAAGAACATACATGGTATTCATTCACTGATTATTGGATTTTAGCCCAGAAGCTTGCAATACCCAAGATTCAACTCACAGACCACATAAAGCTCATGAAGAATGATGACCAAGTGGAGGGGTGGTTCAGTCCTTCTTAGAAGGAGTAACAAAATACTCAAGGGAGCAAATATGGAGACAAAGTGCAGGACAGAAACTGAAGGATGGGCCGTCTGCAGACCATTCCACCTGGGTATCCATCCCATGTGCAGTCACCAAAGGTAGAGGTTGATGTGGATGTCAGGATGTACATGCTGACAGGTGCCTGATATAACTGTCTCCTTAGAGGTCTGCAAGAGTCTGACATATTCAGAGACAGATGCTCACAGCTAACCATCAAACTGATCATAGGGTTCCCAATAGAGGAGTTAGAGTGAAGACTGAAGGAGTTGAAAGGATTCGAGACACCATGAGGAAAACAACAATACCAACCAACCAGAGCCCCCAGGGTCTAAATCACCAGCCTGGGGCGCTTAGGGAGGGACTCATGGCTCCAGCTATATATGCAAGGGAGCTATATATAAGTGGGAGAAGAGATCCTTGGTCCCATGAAGGCTGGACGTCGTGGGGGGGGTATTCGAGGGTGGGGAGGTGAGGTGTGGGGGGGGGTAGGTGGGGGTACACCATCATAGAAGCAAGAGGATGGGGGAAGGGTTAGGGAGTTCCTGGGAGAGAAGGGGAAATAGGGTAAGGAGAGAACATCTGAAATGTAAATAAAATTTCCAATTAAAAAAAAAAAACAGTTGGGCATGGTAACACTTGCAATTCATGGGAAAAAAAGTGAATCCCTAGGATCACTGACTGGTCAGCCTAGTCTATCCAGCCAGTTTTAGGCCAGTGAGAGGCCCTGTCTAATGAAATGATACCCAAGGTGACAGAGTACACGCACAGACACACACAGATACACACACGAGACAGAGAGAGAGAGAGAGAGAGAGAGAGAGAGAGAGAGAGAGAGAGAGGAGAGAGACAGAGACAGAGAGAGACAAGAGAGAGAGAGAGAGAGAGAGAGAGAGAGAGAGAGAGAGAGAGAGAGAGAGAGAGAGAGAGATATGCACATACAGTGTGTACCATAAGGGAAACAGTGAAGCAGAAAGGAGATATCATAGGTGGGTGGAACAGGATAGGAAACATAGATTGGATATCTATAAAAACTTGATGAAGTGAACTTAAAGCTAACATCTATATGGCAAGAAAAAAGTCTTGCAAATAAATAATGTGGAAGAAAAGCTCCCTAAGAAGATAAAACATCTAGTACAATGTCCCTAAAACCAGAATATGCTTGGGACACTTGTGTTTAAGCAGCAGAGGAAACTGGTGCTAGGATCTAATTAGCAAAATTACCTCATTCTGTGACCTCCTACCGATGTCCTGAAGTCTGTACACAGCTGAGATGAGTCTCTCAAAGGAGGTCCGTATGCTCTACGCCATCCTACAGGGAAGCCACCCCACTGAACTCAGGTCCAGTCATGTGACGTTTTTGGCAAATGATGCATGATGTGTGTCACTTCCAGGCAAATGATTTTACATCCCAAGTGTGCTTAACTGTCCTTTCTTTGCCCTTCTACCAAGTCACCAATGAGTTGCAAAATATGACTGCTTCATCAAAATTGATCCTGAAATGAGGTAAGTAATGATGTAGAACAAAACTCTTAACCAAGACCCTATGGCCACAATATGAGGAAGAGATAACCTTTTGTTATCTTAACCACTGTGGGTTTTTTTTTAACAAAATAAAATATAGTAAGATAAAACAAAAATAATCATCAAATCAAAGCTGCACCAAGATGCACCAACAGGAAAAAAAAAAAAAAGAGCCCAAGAGAAGGCAAAAGAATCAGAGACCCACTCATGCTTGGTGTGGCATTACTTTGTCCAACCAAACTGACACAAAATCATTGAGCAAATCTTATAAATGTCTTCAGCATTAAACAATAAAAACCATCCACCACCAGAATCCTAACCCTACCTCCAGCTTCATTTATCTGAACCTTTCTATTTAGCTTACCAATGTCCTATCATGAGTCGGGTCTCCCTCTTCCCTTTCAGGTGGCCCCTGCCTGCCTAAAGGATACCACTTCTGGTCATCATCACCTCTCAACAGGCCTTGCATGTTATTTGTCATACAACATTCTGAGACAGACCTAAAAAGAAATACCTTTGTCCATCTTTTTATGTTAAACTCCACTAGAAGAAATCACACTTACCACTTGCATCATTCAGCAACTTTAGATGGATCAGCTCATTTGGCAACACCCATAGCCTACTCTCTTTGTCCTTCCCAAGTAGAAGACTCTACTCAGAATTGCTCCCCATCACAACTGTATATCTTGTATAATACCGTCTTCTGGGAAGAACAGTCATCACCATCTTTATCAGAGCAGCTAAGACTTTCTAGAGACCCCCAAGAAGGGCCCTGTTGACATTCCACCACAGAAGGAGGAGTAGAAAAAGTCAGTAGACTCTTCTCTGAAATCTACTCATTCCCACTCTTGCCTTTCAAATCTATAAAATTCTGTGCAAGCTATGTGTGGTCTCATGGACTTAGGAGGTGACAGAATGTGTAGAGTGAGGAGAGGTAACGGCAAAAGGAGAGTTATCTATGTTGGATCATCAAGCATGTTAGGTGATGAAGCTGTTTTGAGTTTCATCAATATTCCTACAGGCTTAATTTAGGAAGACAAATGGACTATTGTTTCCCCAAGTAAGCCCTTTAAGTGTCGTTGGTGCTCCTCCCCACCTTAGGTGAGCAGATATCTGTTTACATTTCCTAGATGGCATTGTATCTGTGCCCAGTTCTTGAGACTTGACCATTTCTCCTTCTTTATGGTGAGCTCATTCTCAAGAGGACCTTTAGTGTCACTTACAAGTAGTATTCTGATAAGCCTGTTCCACTAAAAAAAAAATAACATGAATGAAGAAAATGTACAGAAAATTAGAAGCTGCTTTGGTTCAGTATTTCTTCACCATACCTCATCCCCCCCCCCTTTTGGAATGGGAAGGTGTATTCTGTACCATTGCATGTTTGAAATATTTTATATATATATATATACACACACACACAATATATATATATATATACTCATACACACACACACACACACATATATATATAACTTTAATATTAAATTAAATGTGATATCTTAATATTTAATATATATTAATATTCACCTGTACTCCTGGTGAAGTCTGAATGTGAAACATCCCCTACAGGCTCATGTCTTTGAATATTTGGTCTCCAGCTGGTGGCACAGTTCGACAACATTTTTAGAAAGTTTAGGCAACACCTTTAGAAGATAGAGATTTTCTGGAGAACCACTTGAGGATTTTGTTTGTTTTGTTTTTAAATAATATTTTTATTAATTAGTTTTAAATGTTATATAATATATTAAGGTCATATTCACTCTCTCTCCCCTACTCCTCCCTTATCCACTCTCTCTAGCCACACCTTGATATCCATCCAACTTTGAGGATTTGGTAGTAGGACCTGCCCTGGAATGTGGTCCACTTACCAGGGTCACATCATTAAAGAAACTGACTTCTTCCAGCAGCTATCAAATGACAATAGCTCCTCCGATAGTGTTGAGATATCATGCCTACCTCTGCAACCTCAATGTTAGGACTTTGTCTAGCTTGAGCTTGCATAGATCTTGTCCATACTGTCACAACTGCAGTGAGTCCATATCGCCACTGCCATGCTGTCCCCAGACATCACTGCTTGTTGAATTTATCTACTAACTCTGGCTCTTACAATCTCTCTCCACCCCCACATCCATGAAAATCCTTGATCCTTAGAGGGAAAGAAGTAACACGTGTTCCCTTTAAAGCTGAACACACATAGTCTCTTAATTCTCTGCGCATTAACTGGTTGAGAGTTTCTGGATTATTTGTTATCCAGTGCAAGATAACGCTTCTCTGATAAGTTAAGAGATGTACCTATGTATTGGTACAGTAATGTCATTAGAAGTCATTTTAACACAATGCTATTGGTTTCTTCCCAGAAGCCCTTGACCTATGCATCTAAGGATAATCTTTGTGAGTGAGGTAACCCAGTTACAAAAAGACAAACATCACATGTTTTCTCTCATTTGTATCTTCATAGATGTATATTTCATTTTGAATAATCATAGAAATCAGGAAAATATTAAGGGAGTATAGGAGTGCTTCAAGAAAGAGGAGATAGAACTCAGTAGTATAATGGGCTGAAGGGGAATAATGAAACGGGAAGTGTTAAATTGTGGTAGGGGTAGGAAGGCAGGGTAGAAGAGGAAATATGGAGAGGCCCTTATGAAAAAGGCCTTATGAAAACCTTATGAAAAGCCATATGGAAACTTACTAATGCATTAGTAAGTAATACAGTTAAATATAACTATATTAAATAAGATTTATAATATATATGTAAAGTTTTAATGGAGCCACCCTATAATGTGGGGGGAGGGACAATATCCAGGCACGAGCTGCAGAAGATTAAAAACTCTATTACCTCTTTTTGAGTCATTGGCCACTGGGGTCTCATAGACCCTTCAAGCATTCCAGGCTGTTGTCAACACCTTGGTTACTCTCCAGAATTTGAGGGAAAGACCCTGATGCTGAAGACATTGAATGAATCATAGAACACACAGAAATCAAGCTGGTACTCACCGTGGAGTTTTCATCCCAACTGGCTAGCTTTCATGGGGTTTCAAGGTGCTGTGCATACTACCTGAGGAGAACAGTAATGGTCCACTGGATGTGTTCCCTGTTAGCCATAGTAATGACTGCCTGACTAGATGTGTCCACTCACACAATCATAGCATAAATATTATGGGAGTAGCTAACCATTTTCTTTTTAAATTTTTTTGAGATTATAATGTAATTGTATTTTCCCTATTCTCTTTCCCTAACCCTTCTTGCTGTCCTTCAAATTCATGGCCGCTTTTTTTTTATTAATTGTTGTAACTTTAATTTTTTTCAAACCCTATTTTTAATGATGGTTCTTCAATGCGTTAACTTCCCTTGTAGCCCACCACTCACTGGAGGTAGCAGTAAAGAAAGGATATGGGGGAAATGGACCTCTTTAGAAAGGTTCTTTGGAGCAACTCCCATCTGGTGTTGTCTGGAAATCAGCAATTGAGTTCACAGGTTATCAGGCGGCAGCAGCACCAGCAGTCCAGTTCGGTAGAGTTGGGTTAGCAACAGTGGTGACATGACCTAGCAGAGACAGCCAGGCCTCAGCCTCAGTTCAAGTCAACAGGAGGAACCAGCAGGAATAATAGGAGAAGTTCTCAACTGTGCCTCTCTCAGGGAAGCAAAGATCTGCAAAAACGCAAGACCAACAAGCATTGTACATCTAGCTGTACCAGCAAGCCAAGTTCTGTCTCTATCACTCTGTGGAGTCCTATTTATATCTTCCAAATATCGCATGTCCTCCATGTGCCCTGTCTCAGCATGGGTTTTGCCTCAGCATGTGCATCCAATCAGCCTTGGAAGTGGCCTCAAACTGCACCACACCACCAGAAGTTTTTTGGTGTGTTTCTCTCTATGGAGTCCCAACAAATACAGCTCAACTATGCAATGTAAGGCAGGTCAATACATGTGTGTTGTCAGCAAAGAATCCTTCGTCACGTGTCCTTTCATATGCTTGTTTTAGCAGAACATCCTCTCTCCTGTGTCTGCTTCAGCAAAATGTTCCTTCACAAATCTGTTTTAGTTTTTCACACCTGTATCAACTTTAATGAAATGTTCCTTCATGTGTTTGCCCAGCAAAACACCATCTGACTTTCCAAAGAACCCTTATGTTTCCACTTCAAATTGTTACACAAATGTATGTATATATACATATATCCTAAATATAACCTGTTACTTGTATGTATGTTTTCAGGGTTGATTGTGTGGTATTGGATAAGCAGTTGGTGTGTTCTTTCCTGGGAAGATTATTTCTCCTGCTCTTAGCATTCCATAGTTGCCTATAGCATTTTGGGTAGGGTTGAGATCTCCTGAGCTTTTCCCTGTCCAGTTGGTGTGTTTATTGGTGTTGTCCTTGCTCAGCTCATGTTTAAGCAGTTATGTTGGTGAGACTTTATTAATGTAGCTTCTGACATTATTAGGAAACACAACCTCACAACAAACTCCCTAATTTTCTTGTTTTTACAATCTTTCTACCCTTCTTCAGTAATGTTCCCTGAGTCCTAGTAGTGGAAGTGTTTTTATAGTTGTATCCATTGTGACTGGGATCAACAGCTCTGTATTCTGACTAACCACTTTCTGATAGGATCTGAAGTCCACTCCATGAGATGTAACCCATATCTGGCTCTGTTTATGGGGCAAGAACTTGAGGTTTTATAGCTTGATCCCACTTCCTGGTCACTGGCTACTTCTGTACTATTTCAGCAATATAACCAGCTGCTTCCTAGTCCAGCCGTCATGCCTTTCTTGCCATGATATTGGCTTACAGTTTACAGTTCCCCCTCTAACTGTAAGCCAATTTATTATTATCATTATCATTATTATTATTATTAAATACACTTCCTCTTTAAGTTGTTCTTGTTAAGTATTTTGTCATAATAATGAGAAAAATAACTGTATTTGTCAATGTTAACTACCAGCTTGACAGGATCTAGAATTACCTGGAAGACGGGCTTCAGAGCATACCTGTGGGAGATCATATTTTTGGCTTGAGGTAGGAAGACCCACTATTGTACATTACACCATTCTCTGACTGCTATTCTGGAATGTATGAGTAGAGAGAGGGAGCTGAGCACGAGTAAGCACTCATTGCTCTCTGTTTCTTGACTGTGGATGTAATGTGAGGAGATGCTGCTGCCCTGACTTTCTCACTATGGTAGGCTATTCCTTGTGCTATGAGCCAGACTAAACCCTTTCTCCTTTAAGTTGTATTTGTCAGGTATTTTATCACAGAAATAGGAAAAGTAACTAAGATAGTAACTATTACAACTGAAGAAAAACACACTTGTAAGCCATCACTTTAAACATTGAACTTCAGTATTGTAATTTTCAAAATGATCAAATAAGGAGTGGCAGACATGTCAATGTTCTTTTTCAGTCTCTGTTATAAGAAGTATAATTTACGAGTGGTTCCAACAGATACCTTTCTAGATCCTTCTCCAAGATCATAGTGGAGCCTCACATCCCATAGGCTGCTGCAAGCCAACAACCAAGAACAGAAAGGATACTTATAAAGACATAACTCTTGTAAATAGGGCTTCTTAACAGGTGATGTTCACACTGGCTCAAGAGCTTGCCAGACTGAACAGAACTGTGGTGCAATCTAAGAATTTTCTCACATATTCTTTCCTCATTTTGCATCTTTTTTCCAGACATCAAACTTGAATCATACTCTGAAGACTCTCCTCCATGTCTGATCCTTCTTTTAGTTCTGCCTTACATAGTCATTCCTTACAGCCAGCCAGTCAAGCAGCTACTTCTCAGAGGAAACAACTTACCCATTATGCAAAACAAAACATAATTTGCCAGGAGATGGGGTGCACATTTATAATCCCAGCACTTGGAAGGCAGAGACAGGTGGATCTCTGTGAGTTCTCGGCCAGCCTGGTCTACACAGTGCAGTCTGGGTCAGCCAGTGCTTACATAGTAAGACCCAGTCTCAAACAAACAAACTTGTCTAAAATCACAAAATTAGTTGTTAACAAGATTAAATTAGAACCTTTACTTGATAGCATTCCTGTTGTAGTCAGGAATACTTGGTGACTTTTTCCAAAGGTAACCATAAGTAGTACTGTTAACAAAAATAAGAACATAAGGAAAATAAGTTAAAATACTGTATAAAACGATTATGGATTTTAGAAGATGATATAACTTTGTTTTTAATGTCACTGTTGTTAAGACAAGCCGTGTAGTGCTGATTCATGCCAAACATGTCCTTTGCAGCTGAAAATAGGCATTTAGATGCAGAATTAAATATAATTTCTACAAGTCAGAAATGGAAACTATTTATCTTTATGGCTATTGAATTAATGAAGACCAATCAATACCAAATTAGATTTGACAAAAGCAAATACTCATTTAGAACATCTAATCAAAATAGAAATGGAGAAGAATTGTTTACCCTGATACAGAACAGGAAAAACCTACGGCTGGAGGCTGGCACCAATGCCGCAACAGGTTAAGGCACCAGCCATCAAACCTGACTACCTACCTATGTTTGATCCCGAGTTCCCACTCACATGGTGGAAGGAGAAAACCAATTCCTGCAGGTTGCCTTCTGACCTCCACACTTGTGCAATGACATCTACACATGTATATATACATACAATATGGGTAAATAAAAATTTAACTTTAATAATAAAAAAATAACACAGCTAACACCAAATGTGTGAGAAAAGACTAAGTGCTTTCTTCCCAAGTCAACACCAAGATAAGAATGTTATTCTATTCTTTTTATTATTAATTTTTCTCTGTCATTTTGTACATGAGTATAATAATTGCAGTCATTTCATTCCTCTCTTATTGCATGCTCACCCCCATCTCCTCTCTCCTCAATGAGTCTTCCCACTGTGTGTGTCTTTTTGTTTTGCTTTTGTTTCATGACTCACTGAGTTTGACCAGGAATCCCCTTGTGGGCATGGATGTGGAGCATGGGCAACTGAACAGTTGCTTTGCCACTAAAGAAAATGACTCCTCCTACAGCATCATCAACTGCCAGTAGTTCTCAAGGAAAAAGCCCTATGAGGCCCCACTCTCATCCATGTTGGAATGTTAATGGATCCAGTCTTGTGCAGCCCCTGTGAAGGCCCCCAGAGCTCTTGTGAGTTTGTGAGTACAAAATCCATTCCCAAAAGAACATTTCGCATCCCTCATCTCTCTATCATCTAGCTCTAGTATTCTTTCAGCTGCCTTCTTCCATGATTTTCCTTGAGCCTTAGAAAGAATGATTATAGATGTTCCAAAAAGGGCTGAGCACTCAACAGTCACTAGTTCTGCATCTTAACCAACCACAACCATTAACCATCATTTACAGCAAAAACACACTTCTCTGACCAAGACTAAGGGCATCATTAGACTGTGGCTATAGACATACATAATTAGAAGATAGTTTGCACACAGATTCAATTATCAAAACAAGTAATAGGTTACCCCTAGGGCCTATAAGTTCTTTGAACCAGGTTAATAGTCCCAGACATGAACTCCCTCTATCTAAGATCCCTCATATCTGTAATGAAAATTGTGGTTTCCTTAAAACGCACAGAAATGGAATGTGCTTTTGTTTTCACTCTAGGTGTGAGAGTATGGGGCCCCTTTGGATTGTCCCTCAGCAATTGCCTATGGTTTCCCTCATGCTCTAGCAGGAACATGATTTTGCCAGCTGCACATAGTTTCTTTACTTGTGTGACATTTGGAATTGTGAGGACTTTCCAAGAGGCTCTATGGGTTGTTGGTTGTTGGTTATTTGTGCTTGGTTGTAGTTTGTTAAGTACGTCTACACAAGAAAAGACAAGAAGAAATTATATATTCCGATGGTGGAAATCAAATTAGCCCCAAGGAACTTGAGGATCCTGATCAGCAGGAAGTAGTTTAACGATAATATCACCCCCTTTCTCCTCTATACTTTTTTCTCTCTTATCTAGTGTTAGGGGTTGAAAGGGTAGATGAAAAGGGGTAGAGAAAGGTGGAAGAAAATAGGATTCAGAAAGTAGCCAAAGTGGCTACACAGATCCAATCAGAACTCAGCTGTTTTCCCCCATAAATCTCATGACACTATTGCACCAGGGAGTACATCTTGCCTGCTAAGTTAGTATTGCAGCATGTGAGATCCACAACTATTACCATTGGTGGTTTTTCTCTACTAGCTGCCTACATTAGCAACTTTCAGCAGTATCAAAGCTATCTAGTCAACTCTCAGCATGATTTCTCTTTGTGGAACATCCAAAGTATTTGATATCTTCAGAAATGGAGACCTACTCTAGGTCTGGCGAAGAGCCAAGAGCACAGACCATAGCCTATATTATTTTAGAGGCCTCTTAGTCTTCTTAGCCAAGAACTCATAGGGTGGTATTAAACACCTGGAATTGGGATTTTCAGCTAATAAACCATGTCTCTGTGATTAGCTAAACACCCATGCAGGATACTTCTATTCAGACTTCATAAAAATTTGATTAGTGTATAAAGTAGTGAGTTTCCCTATTGCTTCTTTATTCAGATACCTTTTTTAACTCCTCTACTCACTTCTTGACCCATCATCTTTCCCCCAGTTTAAGTCCTGACACTCCACTACTCAACACTCCTTTACTGTTAGATGACACATGTTCTCCTGGCCTTCTTAACATCCCTCCTCCCCATCCCACCATAGCCCCTATCTAGCTTCCAGATGTCTACAGGCATTCTAAGTTTAATGTAGAATTTTAAAAATTCAAAGCTATGATCTACACATGCAATGTTTGAATTTCTTAGTCTGTGTTACCTCACTTTATATAATAATTGTCAGTCCCATAAATTTTCCTGAAAATGGCATCATTTTTGTTTTTCTTTATAGTCAAATAAAATTCCACTCTGTATATATACATTTCATTACCCAATATAATCAGTTGATCATCATCTAGTTGATTCATATGTACTGTAAATATGAGCAGCAATAAATATGAATGTGAAAGTGTCTCCATAGTAGTATATATAGAGTATAATATTTGGTATATGCCCAGAAGTAAAATATTAGGGTAATATGATATTTCTAGTTTTAGATTTTTTGAGAAACTGCCAGACTAATTGTAATTGGTGACTGTACCAACTTATGTTCTTTCCCACAATGAATAAAAATTCCTCTTTCCTCACATTCGTGCCAGCATTTGCTGACATTTGTTTCTTTGATGCTGATTATTAATACTGGCATGAGATAAAATCTCAGAGTAGCTTTAGTCTATATTTCCCGGTTTGCTAACAATGTTAACTATTTTTTTAAAATCTTATTAGCCATTTATATCTGTTCAGCTCCACAAGCCATTTTTAATTGGGTTATTTGCTTGAAGTTTTTAGTTCTTTCTATGTTCTAGACACTAATTCCATGTCATATTTACAACTGGAAAAAATTTAATCTCATTCTGTGGACTGCACTCCACTCGAATGACGGTTTCCTTGGCTGTTCAGAAGGTTTTTAGTTTCATGAAGTCACATTTCTTGATTTGGGCTTTATTTCCCACATGACCAGTGTCCTACTTAGGAAGTCTTTATCTATGCCTATATATCGATGCTTATATTCTGGGTATCTTTATCAAAAATCAGATGGTTGTAGCCAGTGAGATTGCTCAGTGGGTAAAGGTACCTGCTGTTAAGTCTGAAAACCTAACTTTGCTTCCCAGAATCCACAGAGTAGAAGGAGAAAACAATTTCTCCCAAGACATGTTCAAATCTCGACACATGAATGGTGGCATGAATACATGCATTTGTTTGTTTGTTTGTTTGTTTGTTTAAAAATGTAAGTGTCTATTGTTACACTGACTTGCATCTAGGTCATCTGTTCTATTCTATTGATCGATATGTCTGTTTAGGTGCTGATACTTTATGTATGTAGTATAACCTGAAATCAGGTATAAAATCAGCAGTATTCTTTTTGTTTAAGATTGCTTGGTCTTTTGTTCTTCTAAATAAATGTTAAGCCTTCTTTCTGTGTCTATGAAGAATAACTCTGGCATTTTTCTTGGGATGGCATTAAATCAGTAGGCTGCTTTTGGATAAGATGATCATTTTCACAATATCAATTCTTCTGATCCATGAGCATGAGAAGGTCTCTCCATCTTCCAGTATCTTCCTATACTTATTTCTTCAGCATCTTAAAGTTTTTACTGTAGCATTCTTTCTTTTCCTTGGCTAGGTTTAGTACAAGGTACTTTTGTGTGGCTAGGCACCTGCACACTCACAAATAGATCGATGATAGATAGATAGATAGATAGATAGATAGATAGATAGATAGATAGAGAATCCAAGTCACCTATAAAACTTCTATAAAGAAGCATAGGAGAAAAAATTGCAACCTTATGTTAAACAAAAACACAATACATAAAAGAACAAATAATAACTAACCTAAATTCAACAAAGTTTAATGAATTTAATAAGAATTAAATTAAAGATAAAAATAACAAATATAAAGTGGATATGCCTGACATTTTCCATTTATATACTTGATAAAATATCTAGAAAACAAGCAACAGACAATTCTAATTCATTAGCTCCCAATATTTACTAGGGTATTTTTGGTTTTGGTTTTGGTTTTGAAACAACACTACTATGTTGTACATTCTCTATAGTATATATCCCCACAAGCCTTGTAAGTTAGGGAATGTTCCCTACCCTTTTATAAAATGGTAAACTCTCCTAGAGGTGGATCTTCTTATTTAGTCTTTGCAATAACTGGGAGAGATGATGTGTTAGTTACTTGTTTTGCAATAAAATAGGTAACAAGAAGCATTCAAAGATGAAGCATTTTAATCTTGCTTACTGTTTAAGGGGCTACATTCCATCAGGTGAGGAACAACAGCAGCAGAAGCACCATTAAATCACAGTCAGAGAGTCAGGGCTGTAAACCTTCAAGACCAGCCCACAGTAACAGACCTCCTACTGCAAAACAAAACTCTTGATCCCAAAACAGTGCCACCATCTGAGCACTAAGAGTTCAAACACAAAAGCCTGTGGAGAGTCATTCCACAGAGCAGAATTCAAGAAACCTGACAGGAAAGAGATTAAAACAAGATCTTGCTCCCTGTGCAGTTTTCCCTCCCAACTCAGCAGCAGCAGCTTGAACCAGAAGAAATCCCAAAATCATTCCCTGAAGTCACATCTCTCTTCTTGCTGTGGAACCTTTTCTCTCCCCTTAGTTCCCATATGTGTAGCTCAGGCTGGATCACATTCTTCTTTGCTCGAGAATTAATAAGAAGTCTTGCTCCATTCCACATTTTCAGATACTCATCAGAATGGTACCAAAACTTACAGATAGTATATTTGCCTCAGCCCTGAACCATAGCCAAGTCAGCAGCAGCAATAGTCTTAATGCCATTCCTAGATCTATGATCACTGAATACCAACTAGAGATTAGAGATAAGATAAATGTAACATTTACAAGACCAATTATCAACTACATCCAAAACTTCATATATAAGCTACAAAGTCAACTCACAACTCCGACATCCTAGCAACTTTCTTAGCGAGAAGATTTTTATGTGTATCCAACATCCTGTATAGGGCCAACACCTGGAGCAATGCTGACCAGAGATATCCAGTTACTGTAACAGAGAGTATGTCTCCATCCATTAGATGAATGGGACTAATCTCACACAAAATTTCTTGGATTAAAAAAAAGAAAAAAGAAAAAAAAAAAAAAAAAAACCTCTCCAATTATGGACCTACCTTACTTCTTTCAAAATCACTGAACTTGTAAACTTGTTAAGACTGTTATTTTATAGTTTTATAAACACACACACACACACACATTTCAATATAAACTTGGCTTCCAAAATTGTATGACTATTAAGGATGAATAGTTTCTCCAGAGTAGGAATAGAATTCAAACAGTTTGTTAGTTTGCTGTTATGGTGTTAGAGACTGAACTGAGGGACTCCCCAACACTAGACAAGCACCACACCTCAGAGTTAAACCGTAACCCTTAGAATTCAGATTTCTTAGCCATAAATACCAGGTTTTCATCATTAACACTTATACTGAAATTCATAATTAAATGCAGTGTTTGGATGGTAGTCGTGTCTAATACAGTTGCACATGTGTTTAAAGATTAAAAAAGATAGACCAGTGTCTCCATCACTAACCTGAAAACTGACAATTCCTCTGTTGCCCACTTCTCAATCTAGAAAAGCATAGCATCACTGGTTATTCCGCCACCTTACAGGTGCTATACAGAACAGTAGTGCACAAACCTACCAGCCATCTGTATCCATGGACTCCAAAGCTATGAAATCAATCAACCCCAAATTAAAAAGCATCTTCAATTATAGCTGTACTAAACATGTACAAACTTGTTCTTAGCATCATTCCTTAAGCATTATAATTATATGTGCAGATTATACACAAATATATAACCCTTTAAATAAAAGTACATAATATGTGTGTTTTAAATACACAGAAATTTTTGCCCAAAATACACTTTTGAAAAATTTTTTTAAAGCTTTACTAGTGGCCAAGATAGCAAAACTTAGAATAGAAGAAAGTCACACAATAAATGTTTTCTTCCCCTACTCCCAGAGTTTCTCACAAAAATAAAGTATTTAATAATTACTATTCTAGCACAAAACTTGACATAAGGCTCTGAAATAAAATTTTATTTCTAAAAGGAGCGCCTAGAATGTGATGCCACAGCGGGATAAAATGCTCAGAAACTATTACATTCTAGGTGATGCCTAAGCTACAGAAAATAATCTTTATATCTGAAAAACAGTTCTAAAAAATAAAGTTATCATTATAAGAAGGCTGGACAAATATCCCAACTAGGTAGCCTGCCTTTGGCTCTGAATAAAATTATACCATATATTACCTGGAAGTATAAATAACTCCATAGCAGGGCTCAGCCCCTTCTCCCACTACAAATGACTGCTATTACCCTCTCCTTCGTCACTGCCCCCCACACTCTTACATTTACATATGCACTCTTTTCCTATTCTAGAAGATCCAGGCAGACCGGGCAGCATTCCAAACAACCCTAAAACAAATTTCTAAATCCATTTTTCCCCAGTGGATTGGCATGACTATGTAAAACGAAGAAAAGAACCTTAGTTCGATAGAGAAGTACCTGGAGAGAACACAGTCATCCTATTTAGAAGATAGACACAGTATTTAAATGTGTGTGTGTGTGTGTGTGTGTGTGTGTGTGTGTGTGTGTGTGTGTGTGTTACATATCAACTGTGCCAATGCAATATTCTCAAAATATCTCTTATGAGACTAGAACTTTTGCTGGACCTCACAATCAGAGTTAATAATACACTGTGAGGTCACTTAAGATTGCTAGCCTACTGTGTACTCAGATTGTCAGTCTAACCTGCCTTTAGGAGAACAATGTAACAATCAACTTTACTTGCCTTGGATTTCCCATTAACAACTTCTACAACCTAAACTAATGCATAGCTGCAGTCATAAATAATGTACTCTTCTAGGCCCCTAACTCAAGTAATGCATGTGTATCATTTGCATAAAGCAGAAAATACTGAAATTGAAAGCAACTTTCTAAAATCTCTCATAAAGGTTGAAAGCAAAGATTTATAGTTTGGGGTTGATAAAAATGATGTTTGTTATCTGTTTTGGGATCGGTTAGGGTCAGCAACTTAATCTTTTGTAAAACTCCGTTAAAGATTTCAGTGATTTCCTTCACCATGAGATTTTTCCTATGCTGTTCAATAAATACAGAGCAAAGCCCTTTGTTAGGGACAGACAGACACATGCAGCTCATAAAACAGACAGGCAAACAGGGATGAACACACACAGACACAGAGACAACATCACAAGACAGCCTTCAGGCAGACGCAGATTCAGAATCATGCAGAGAGAGAGGGCATAAGTCACACAACGCATGAAGTAGAGAATTCACATCTGGGCTGGCTCTTGGTTAAATGACTCCAGGGGCAGTGTTTTTATTTCTTTCCTTAATATGACACCTATGAATTATTGTTGATTCACGATTAATTGCTAATACATATAATTCCCAGAAGCAACATTGATCCAGATGTTTGGGCAAGAAGAGTCACTGTAGTGTCTCCTCAGAAGTGGAAAGACAAGAGGTGAAATATACCAGAATTCTTTTTTTTTTTTTTTTTTTTTTTTATTTTATTTTATTTTTTTGCTTATTCACTTTATAACCCGTCCCAGTCACCTCCTCCCACAATCCTTCCCCATCTCTTCTTTTCTGAGTACCCCCTCTTCCTGTATCCCCCACCCTGCCACTTTAAGTCTCTGAGAGGCTAGGTGCTTCCTCTCCCATTGAGGCCAGATGAGGCACCCAGCTAGACCATACTCCATATACAGGCTGCATGTTTTGGGATGGCCCCCACTCCAGATGTTTGAGATCTACATGAAAATCAAGCTGCACATTTACAACATATGTGCAGGGAGGCCTAGGTCCAGCCCATGGAGGTAGATCTGTGTAGACTAGGTATGCTCCATGGTTGGTGATTCAGTCTCTGAGAGCTCCAAGGGTTCAGGTTGGTTTACTCTGTTGATCTTCCTGTGCAGTTCCTATCTCCTTAGGGCCCACAATCCTTCCCCCTATTCTTCTATAAGAGTCCTCAAGCTCCATCCACTGTTTGGCTCTGGATGTCTGTATCTGTCTGAGTCAGCTGCTGGTTAGAGCCTCTCAGAGGACAGCTTGCCCCTGTCTGTTCTCAGACTGGAGGTTTGGATCCTGGGAGCTCTGGTTGAATCTTCTGATACTCGTTCTAAAAAGGACAAAAGCACCCTCACTTTGGTCTTCCTCCTTCTTCTTGAGTTTCATGAGGTTTATGCGTTGCATCTTAGGTATTGTGTGTTTTGGGGCTAATATCCACTTATCAGTGAATGCATACCATGTGTGTTCTTTTGTGATTGGGTCATCTCACTCAGGATGATATTTTCTAGCTCCATCCATTTGTCTAAGAATTTCATGAGCTCATTGTTTTTAATAGCTGAGTAGTACTCCATTGTGTAAATGTACCACATTTTCTGTATCCATTCTTCTGTTGAAGGACATCTGGGTTCTTTCCAGCTTCTGGCTATTATGAATAAGGCCGCTATAAACATAGTGGAGCATGTGGCCCTGTTGCATGTTGAAATATCTTCTGGGTATATACCCAGGAGGGGTATAGCTGGGTCCTCAGGTAACACTATGTTCAATTTTCTGAGGTATCGCCAGACTGCTTTCCATAGTGGTTGTACCAGCTTGCAATCCCACCAACAATGGAGGAGTGTTCCTCTTTCTCCACATCCTCACCAACATCTGCTGTCACCTGTGTTTTGGATCTTAGCCAATCTGACTGGTGTGAGGTGGAATCTCAGTGTTGTTTTCATTTGCATTTCCCTGATGACTAGGGATGCTGAACACTTCTTTAGATGTTTCTCAATCATTCGAGTTTCCTCAGTTGAGAGTTCTTTGTTCTACTGGAAAACCTCAGTGGAAATGAATTTTCCTAACTTCAGAAATTTCTTAAGAGAAACAAGTAAGGATGAAAGGGAAGGAAAAGAGAAAGAATTTGACTACAAACTGAGGTGGAAAGGTATTTGCATAGGATCAGAAGCACAGTACACAAGACGCTCGCCTAACCTCAGGTTTTCAGTAGTTAGTGTACTTTGGAGATTTACAAGTGTAAATTCCATCTTTTGTATTCTGGTATGGTAAATGCAGGGGAGTTTAGAGAGTATTATAAAATTAATTTATAATTGAGGTATGTTCATAACATAAATTCTTCATAAGAAGAACAGATGAGGAACATTCTGGAATAAAAAAAGAATTAACAAAAAAGAATTTGAAGTTGTCTTTCCTGCTAGAGGATGTGCACTAACAATGCTTGATGGCTTCATGACTCAGTTATAGTTCATTGTTTATCTTATCCTCATTTCCTAGGCCGCATCACAATTACTGTTCTATTATTATAATTTCTATTTATTCTTTTGATGAAATTTAAATTACCTTCTAAAAGCTTAAGTCAAAAGGCTTACATTTATTTGTGACATAACGCACACCACTGACATCCTTCTGGTTAACCATTGTTATATTCCAGAGGCGTACCAAGAGTGTCTGTTTGTGACATCACTAATAAACCACCAGGGGAAGTTGAACCATAACCATGATTATCAAAGGTTTGGTCCTTGCCAGCAGCCTCAGTATGGCCTGGCAGATGTGAATTCTCAATTCTGCAGACACTGTGGTTGTTCATCTCTGTATAACATTATCACAAAACAGTGCATGTGTCTCCTGTTACAGCTTCCATGGATCTTCAAGGCACGGGTATTGTCTAGGGTTGGGAATTCCCATGTCAGATGACATCACTTCACAGATTACTGGTGGATGGGATAATCAAGTTGTTCATGGATGTAAGACTGAGGCCCTCAATTTCTAGCTTCCAGTTAGGGCTTTTTCTCGGATGGTGAAGGCTGCCACCATTCTCCCACATGAGCTTCTCTGTAGCATGAGAATTAGTTCTTCACTGCCTGAAAAGAATAGCTCTTCCTTTAAATCTCTTTAGCCTGTTAAGATGAAAACATTGCTAATATAAGGGTAAAGACCTCATCACTCTGGTCATATAACCTAACTTAGTCAAGTGTCTGACAGCCTCAATTCATAGGCCCTGCTCACACTTATGAGAAGGGGAATTCACCGGGTACATACAGCAGAGGGTGGGAATCTCCAGGGCTATTATGCTTTGAATGTGTCCGCCAAATGTTCATGTGATGGAAATTTAATTCCCAAATTCTTATGTACTTTAGAGGTGGCACCTTTGGCAGGTAATTAGGATTAGATGAGGTCATGGCCCCCAATGAGAGCATTAGAGGCTTCATAATAAGAGTGATACCCAAGCTAAAACATTTGCCGTGTGATGTTCCCAAACACGTTATAATTCCAGATGCTGAGCAAATGTTGGCATTGTACTCTTAAACTTCCCAACCCTCAGAACTGCAGACCAAATCAACTTCTATCCATTGTCAAATCCTGTCTTGAGTATTTCGTTATAGCAGCAAGAAATGGACTGAGACAGGGGCATTCTCCAAATTCTACTTGCTACACATGTCCATTTGCAGAAGCCAATACAAGATCCCAGATGGTTCTCACATCTCCCCCAACTCTTCAGTATAGACTGACGAATTTAGAACCATGAAATAATTTATGAGTTCAAACGGATGTTTGCTTAGTGCCCAAAACTAATTTCTCCCCACAAAGCTGGTTTACCTTGAAATTCGGGGAGACGTCCTGATCTGTATGGGAATCACACTTTTCCAATCCTGAGAGCTGAAAGACTGGGCCAATCAAAGGGTTAGTTATGCAGATCACTTTCCTGTCTTCCATAAGCATAACAGTTATAAATGGCCATGTATTTATTCAGCTACTGTTAAAGAAAAATCAGTCACCGATTTCCTTCAATAAATCATTTGGCTGTGTATTCAACAGAGTCACTGATAGACTGTGTAAAACATTGTTTCTATTGCTTTGAGTTTTCTAAGCTTCCAGTGATGGAAGCAAAGTAGTATCTGTATCATACCTCCTGTCATAACAAACATGCTCATTAAAATACAAAGAGCTTGACAATAATGAGCTATAAGTGTATGTGTGCACACAAGCACAGAATGGGATTTTGGAATAGCACATTGTATTAAGGCTTTGTAGTTATTAACAGACCTGGAGTGTCGGGAGCCAAGCCCAGGAGGCTGCCTGCTGTTCTGGGAGAGCCAGACTCAGGAAATTGCCTGCTGTTTTGGGAGGCCTAGTCAGTACCAGGTTGAAAAAAGATGTTCTCAGGTCTCAGGAGTTCCTGAGAACATCTGGCATTTCCTAGAGGCTGGTTGAGAAGGTGAGATGGCCCTGGGCAGGGACCCCGCCCCTTTCCTTGTCCCTCCTCCCTTGCCTGGAAAATATATCTGTAAGTCGTTTCTACATTAAAAGAAGACCTTGACAAAACTTCTTGCTTGGTCTCCGTTTTCTCTCCCCGCCCGTGTTATTTTCCAGGTGATGGCCCCGCCTTGAATCCCACAAATAACCAAGACCCGTGGGTCGGGTCACTGGAGAACATACACAAACTATCAAAGCATCACTTTAGAATACTTACTGAAATTGTAATGATCTCTTCTAACCTCAGATGTTTTCTAAATGTCTGCAATTCAAGAGGTGCAGTGCTGTCTAAACTGTATAATAAGAGCAACCACTGTCTGTTGCACCCAGTTCTAAGTGGACAGAGAGAGGTGTGAGCTCCTAGGGTTCCTGGTTTGCACCTGTCAGTTCCAGCCCAAGTGTCCTCCCGATAGATGGGGTCTTGGGTATTTATCTGTAGGACTGATACCACATCTTGAAATCTTCTCAGAGAGAAGTTCCCACAAGTCCTTTAGTAGAATTTATGAACCAAAAGGAAGCCACCTTTCAAAGGAGAATGAAAGACTTTGCTTTAGCTGCTGTCTGCAATGACTGCCTAAACCTTGTTGCTCTTCTGAAGTGCTTGTTGTCCACACCCTGGCTACCTAGCAGTACAGATGGAGAGGGCAGCTGGTCATAACCATCTCAGGATACCAGACACAGGGTGCTTTTATCACTAGACATCTCTTTGTATCCAAAGCAGAAGTTGCCTCACTGAGAATCATTGTGCAAAATCAAGAAAGGCCGAATTGCTATAGGTCATAACCAGAGACACCCGTGCGTCTCAGAGGACAACAGCTTTGCTCGGTTTTGGGGGACTGAGTAAGAGACCCTTCGAAGAGTCAGCACCTCTAGCATGACAAAGACCTGCTTGTCCTTGCAAATGCACTCTCAGAGGAGACTGGCAAGCTTCTTGCTGCAGGTTCCTGAGAACTCATGGCACTCCTTGTTGAAGAAACTAGGATCAGCCCAGTGACCTGTGTAGAACATACAAACTCATGCTTCAGATTTCAAATACTGTGTTCACTATTCTGTGACTCCCTCACCTTAAATCCATCCTAAACTTCTGTTTCTATATGTACATGTTTATAAAATCCTTTTGAGGTATTTAATGAATGATAAGTGTAGAGTGTCAGCAAAGTAGAATAATGTACTTCTGTAGAATTGACTATCAGTGCAGAAAAAAGATGACCCCAAATCATATTTTTAACCTTAGACTCAACTCTTTTTTTTTCTAATACTAATCTAGTACTAATCCTTGAATTTGGTTGCCTCTGTTTCACTAGCTCCCGGAATTTTCATTTTTGAGTGGCAGGGCTTCCTATTCCACTCTCCTTACTTCTTCCATGCCTTTGAAAGGTCAGTGGAAGGGTTCTACTTTGTTAAACTGTGGTGTCTATTGAAATATTTTAGCCTCCTGATATCAGCACTAGAGACAAAAAAAAATTCTGAGCATCCTGGAGATTCCTAAGCAAGGGGACTTGTGCCCATCAATAAAGCCCAAGTTGAAGTTGATGAGAAGGTTTTTCAGGGGATGTGCTCTGTCTTTATTTGATCTACATTCCTGCATAGCTAAGTGGTGAGAGACAAAGAAATTCTCAATGTAATTTCACGTGAGATTTGTTTTCATTTTCTCTTAGAAAAGCCAGGATTTTTTTTAGGAACATTTGACACCCCAGTAAAATCACTGTGTATACACATTAAGAGTCTCAGCTCACCAGAGAACTCATCTCTGAGAAAACTTGAGTGAATGGACCTTAGCCTGTGGGGGTGATGGAAAATCAATGGCGATGCTGGCCCTTCTTTTCTTTAACTCTGTCCTTAAGTAGAAGCATCTTTCACCCTAGTGTACTGCAGAGGAGCAAGCACTCTATTTCCAAGCCCAGTCTTTTAGCGCCACCTGGTGCTAACTACTCTAACCACTCTTTTAGCCAAACAAAAACTAAATTTCTTTCTTAAAAATCCTAAGTACAGCCCTAAAGAAGAATGTTGTCCTTACATAGACAAGACAGGGATGGTTAAAGAGAACATGAAAAAGGTCAGAGAAGGCCCCGAGAAAAAATAGAGAGAAAAAGAGAAAGATGAGAGTTGGTACAAGGATTGGTTTTCAACCTCTCCATGGTTGTCAACCCCACTTCCTCCCATCTTGGAACCATTAATTGGGTTATTTTTGCTTATTTCTTTTGGTCCCGGGCCTTAAATAGGCTGACTAACTTTGTGATACAACAGATAGATAATTTGGTAGCAAAACATCAGCATAAGTTAGCTATGGAGGACCACGAGACTCAAGATGAGGTTGTTACTCTATCCAGGGTGTTCCCAAAACCCATCTCCACCCAATCTAAAATAGGGGACTTCCACCCCTAGGCCAAGCAGAGAGGGGCCACCCAGAACCCCCTCTGACTGGCAATCTGAATTCTTGCTTAGGCTGCGAGGCTAAGCATTACAAGGGAATATAAATAAAAGTTAAAAATATCTCTCTGGGTTCCCTGAGGGACAAGCCTGACTGCATAGGAGTTGATGTCAAAAGTATCCCCTCTCCAGGAAAAAGACATCAAGGTGGGTATGGCCCTCATGCCTCACATGTACAATGACAGGAGGACCGGAGCCATTACAAGGTCCCCTTCAATTATTAGAGGTCAGGCCTCTATCCCCGCCTTCACAAGATTAGAATTGCCAAAGCCGTTCTATACTTAGAGAAGGGAGGAGATGTCAGGGGCAGCCCTGTATATACACTGAAGGCCTAAAATCAGTCATAGGCCTCAAATCAGCAATAGGCCTGACATACATACATGCTAACACAAAGTCTTGGGTCTCTGTGGAAAAACACTGAAACAGCAGGCTATAAGCTATTGTAAAACAGGCAGCTTCTGTGGAAATTTACCAGTCTGAGTAGTCATAGATCTTATAAATAGGCAGCCTCGGCGGACAGTATCAACTTAGATAAGGACAAGTGAATCATACGCAGAGTCATGGTGACGTGTCCCCTGGTCCTTCACCCAGCTGATACCCTGTTCTGAAAGATATCTGTACTCCCCCTGGACACCTATGCTCCGGTGTCATTCCCTTCCCCACATCCTGCCTTTTTGTGTTTATAACTCCTGTGTGAATAAGTAAATTACGATGTGATTTAAACAAAAAAATAAAAAAGAGTAGCCAGTGCTCTTAACCACTGAAAAAATAAATAAATAAAATAATAAAAAAAGTCCTAAGTATGCAAAAGTTAAGTATCATCATAGGTAACATTCAAATAAAGGACATTGCAGGGATTGTTGTCTATTCCGTGCATCATGGGACCTTGGCACACAGTAAATACTAGCATGACTAGGCGCTGTGTTAGTTTTTAATTGCCATGGTTATTTTCTAAGAATAAAAGAATTTGAAGAAGAGGAGCATAGGAAAAGTGACACCTAAGATAGAGTAGCTATCAAGATGTCAATGAGAGACTCAAGAGGTGGCTCAACAGTTATGAACACTGACTTCTCTTTCAAAGAACCTGGCTTTCTTATCCAGCACCCACATGGTGGCTCACAACCATCTGCCGCTCCAGTACAATGTCTTCTTCTGACCTCTACAGGTACTGTATGAACATGGTGCACAGACATGCATACAGGCTAAACAAAACACACACACCAAATATACATACATACATATATACATATGTATATGTATAGTTTTAAATTTTAAATGTTAATGAATTGGCTTTTAATAGAAAACATAATCATTAAATGGAATTTTTTTAAACTTCAGGAAAGAGAAACACTCCTTATTTGGCTAGCTATTTTTGGATTTAGCCTGAATGTTGAGTTTCTTTCCATGTTTCATAATATTCCTATTAAAAAGGAGAGTGTTTGTGCCTACTCCTCAACTACGGGAAATGACGGAAGCTTTGCCACTTTCCAATTTATTTAGGGTCCTTAAGGTCATTCTTAGAAGTAAAGAGCATAGAAAGATGGATGCCTGCTCATAACTCAGGGTAGATGCTAAGGTTGTGTCTTACAGTCGTGGTTTGGATGTGGACTGTCCTCTGAAAATTCCTATGTAGGAGGGTTGATCCCTAATACAGGGTTCAGAGGTAGGGCTTTGGGGATTTCCCAAATTTAGGGACTGCATTGTAAGAGCATTGACCCTAGTCACTAGCTGAATCCGGAGATGTAATCACAATTGGATGGGCTATCAGAAGGTGATGAAGGCTGTGGAAGGTGGAGCCTAACTGGAGGAAGTGGATCAGTGGGGTGTGTCTTGAAGGATGTGTCTCCTCCCTGGTCGCTTCCTGATTCCCAACAGCAACAACTAGCCTCCTCCTCTGCCATGCTCCCACTGCCCCACAATCTCCCTCACCACAGGACGATAGCATCAGGCTAACAAAGGAGTGCCCCATCTGGAACAGTAAACTGAATGCAGAGCAGTAGGAGTTTCCCACTGTGCCGATCCATTTAGTGATGGCGCAAGTGCAATGAAGACGCTTGAGAATGGATCTTGCTTACTGAAGTGCTGAATTAGTGAGGCTTACCCGTATTGCCCTCCAGCACCTAGCAGTAGAAAGCAGGGCTGGAGTCACAGCTGCCAAGGACCACCAGTACCTGTTCCCACCTGTTCCTAGGTGCTTCTCTGACAGGGATGGGTGAGTGCTTCTTTTGAGGTAGCTGGAGGTCTTGTAAATGCTTTGGGTGAAGAATATCATAGGTTTGTGATTTGGCCAACACTATTTCTGCCACTGATCCTATTGATTTGAGTCTATGATTTGGCAAATAATATGATTTGGTGATAATACAACAGAGGCAAACACCACCATCCCCATCTCACAACCGAGAAAACTAAGAACCAAGAATTATGAAACTTTTCCTCAACAGCCATGGAAAACCTTATGTTAAAAAAAATTAACATCTGTGACAGTTCTCAAAGCATTCCACAAATTCTTTGACTCCCTGCCCTTCAAAAAGTACAGCTTGACCAACCTCATAAGATTAATCTTGACCACAAAGCACAGGACATAAAAGCAAAAATAAAGTAAGTGAGACTATCTCAAATATAAGGCTTCTGCACAGCAAAGGAAGAAACTGGAAGGAAGGGAAACTACAGTTTGAGAGAAAATATTTGCAACCCATGTATTTAATAAGGTGTTAATGTTCAAAATATATAAGTAATTCTCCATCCACCCACTCCCGTGTGTGTGTGTGTGTGTGTGTGTGTGTGTGTGTGTGTGTGTCTGTGTCTGTGTGTATGTGTAATAGAAATGTAGGTAAGTGTGAGGTGTATGTGTGGTATGTAGTGTACGTGTGATATGTGTGGTTAGGTATGTATTTGGGTGTGTATGTAGTGTGATGCGTTTGTGGTATGTGTATGTGTGTGTGTTGTATATATGTGATGTGTGTGAAGTGTAGCATGTTTGTGGTTTATGTGGTATGTGTATGTCTGTGTGGTATAGAAATGTGTTATGTATGGTGTGGTATGGAAACTTGGTATGTGTGTGTGTTAGGTCAGGTCAAAAGAAAACTTCTATTTCCCACACTCCAAAACACAGTGCATACATATCCAGAAATGACAGTCTTGGTTCAGCTCAGGCTGAACTATAAACATACAGCCAGCTTCTCTCAGGAACCTAGGAGATGGGTTTCTTATTGCCAGAAAGGGCTACTTATGTCTTTCTGATTCTCAATAGCAACCTGCTAGATACTCTCTGGTTGTGTGGCAAAGCCCATGCTGGCCCCAGGCCCCTTTGGTCCCTATCACATCTACTTGTTATGCATTTCCAAGCACCTCTCACCTCCCTCCCTCATCCCCCACTATGCTAGTTCCCAGGCTATTAGAGTTCACAGCTTCCCTCCTCCCAGATACCCTACAGTTTTCTTTATAATGGCTAGGTCCCCCTACTCCTTCCCCACCCCATCCCTGCTATTCTTGATGTTCTCTTTCTTGTTGCTCTCTAGTTATTTTCACCTCTCTTGCAGATAACCCTGGCCATGTCCAGTATGCTTCTTTTATCTCTGCTCTAGATGCTTCCTGATATCTCTGGCTGATATCTCTCTTCTCTCTCTCTCTCTCTCTCTCTCTCTCTCTCGTCACAATAAAAACCCTTCCTCTGACCATGGAGTGGCCATTTCTGTGATTTCTTTACTGTACAATCATTTACATGTTGCATATGTGGGGTGTGTGTGTAGTGACGTATAGGATTGATGTGTGTGGTATATGTGTGTCTGTGAGTGTGAATGTGTGTGTGTGTGTCTACACTCTCAAATGTGCTGGAATTCACTTTCCATCTTGTTCACTGCTGTGTGTGCCCATGAGATGCTGGGGACTCTCTGCCCACCCCCAAGCTGCCATTTCACTGTAGTATTACAGACACATGCCTCTATATTACACTTGATATGGGGACCAAATCCCAGGCTCTTCTGCAAGCACTTTATCCATCAAACCATCTCTCCAATCCCCAGACTGTTTAAAAGGAACAAAGGACTTGAGCAGACTTTTCTCCAAAGAAGACACACAAATAGACAATATGTATGTTAAATACATTCAATGTTGGTAAGTATCAGGAAAATGAAAAACAAAAAGAAAAAACAAAAAAAAAACAAAAAAAAACAGGTGTAGGGAAGGACTGTAAGAATGAATTCCATTTACTTAAGACTTAAGGTCAACTATTGACAAGTGGGGCTTCATAAGACTAAAACCTTCAGGACAGCCAAAGAAACAACTGATTGGGGTGCAAGCTCTCAAAAAGGGAGAGAATCTTTGCCAGATATTCATCTAACAGATGAATAGCTATTCATCCAAAACATCTCATGTGGTAAAATCCCATCTTTTACTGCACCTTGATATCCTCACCTGAGTCATATCTGAACAGGGCTCACACCTGTCGTCTGGGTGTGGCAAGTCTAGAAAGTGTAAGCCTGGTACTTTCAAGAAGTCTTGTGAATGCTAGTGTACTTTACTCAGAAAAGTATAACTTGTCCGGACCCTGGTTCTTTTTCCCGGGGCGGACCCTTAGCTGGTCTGCTCCTGTGGAAACACCGGATCCTGAGACATCCTAGAGGGACCCACTGCACCCAGAGCAGAGGGTAAGACAACTTGCCCACTACCCCACACCCCAGAGGTACAAATGGGAGCCAGGTGGGGCTTAAGGAACTAGCAGGCACCCAAAGCCCGCCCCCCCCATACCACTTCCCTTCCACCCAGACCCTGGTTCTTTTGCCTGGGGCAGACCCTTAGCTGGTCTGCTCTGGTGGAAACACCTGATCCTGAGACAACCTAGAGGACCTACTGCATCCAGAGCAGAGGAGCCTGGTCCTTCTGACTGGGGCAGACCCTTAGCTGGTCTGCTCCTGTGGAAACACCTGATCCTGAGACAACCTAGAGGACCTACTGCATCCAGAGCAGAGGACACTTAGCTGGTCTGCACCTGTGGAAACATCTGATCCTGAGACATCCTATAAAACCTACTGTATCCAGAGCAGAGGGAGCTTAGGATCACAGGAACACAGAGACATCTGGAATCCGAGGAGATCTGACACAAGCAAGATAACTGGAAAGACAGACTCCAGTCAGACACAGTGAGCACAGGTAACACTAGAGTCAACCAGATGGCGAAAGGCAAGCGCAAGAACACAAGCAACAGAAACCAAAGTTACCTGGCATCATCAGAACCCAGTTCTCCCACGATAGCCCTGGATACCCCATCACACAGGAAGAACAGGATTCAGAATTAAAATCACTTCTCATGATGATGATGGAGGATTTTAAGAAGGACATAAGTAACTCCCTTAAAGAAATACAGGAGAACACAGGTAAACAGGTAAAGCCCTTAAAGAGGAAACACAAAAATCCTTTAAAGAATTGAAAGAGAACACAGGTAAACAGGTAGAAGCCCTTAAAGAGGAAACACGAAAATCCTTTAAAGAATTTCAAGAAAACACAAGCAAACAGGTGAAGGAATTGAACAAAACCATCCAGGATCTAAAACTGGAATTAGAAACAATAAAGAAATCTCAAAGGGAGACTACTCTGGAGATAGAAAACGTAGGAAGGAGGTCAGGAGTCATAGACGCAAGCATCACCAACAGAATACAAGAGATAGAAGAGAGAATCTCATGCACAGAAGATACCATGGAAAACCTTGACACAACAGTCAAAGAAAATGCAAAATGCAAAAAGCTCCTAACACAGAACATCCAGGAAATCCAAGATGCAATGAGAAGACCAAACCTAAGGATAATAGGTATAGATGAGAGGGAAGATTCCCAATCTAAAGGGCCAGTAAAGAGACAGGCGGATTTCTGAGTTCGAGGCCAGCCTGGTCTACAGAGTGAGTTCCAGGACAGCCAGGACTATACAGAGAAACCCTGTCTCGAACAAAAAAAAAAAAAAATTAAAAAAAAAAAATAAAGGGCCAGTAAATATCTTCAACAAAATTATAGAGGAAAATTTCCCCAACCTAAAGAACGAGACACCCATAAACATACAAGAAGCCTACAGAACACCAAACAGACTAGACCAGAAAAGAAATACCTCCCGTCACATAATAATCAAAACACCAAATGCACAAAACAAAGAAAAAATACTAAAACCAGTAAGGGAAAAACGTCAAGTAACATATAAAGGCAGACCTATAAGAATTACACCAGACTTTTCACCAGAGACTATAAAAGCCAGAAGAGCCTGGTCTGATATCATACAGACCCTAAGGGAACACAAATGCCAGCCCAGACTGCTATACCCAGCAAAACTCTCAATCACTATAAATGGAGAAACCAAGATATTCCATGACAAGACCAAATTTGCACAATATCTTCCCACAAAACCAGCACTTCAAAGGATAATTGACGGAAAACGCCAACACATGGAAGGAAACTACAACCTTGGAAAAGCATGGAAGTAATCTTCCAACAACCCCCCAAAAAAAAAGGTAGCTACACAAACATAATTCCACCTCTAATAACAAAAATAACAGGAAGCAACAATCATTTTTCCTTAATATCCCTTAACATCAATGGACTCAATTCTCCAATAAAAAGACGTAGACTATCAGACTGGATACATAAACAGGACCCAGAATTTTGTTGAATACAAGAAATGCACCTCAGTGACAAAGACAGACATTACCTCAGAGTAAAAGGCTGGAAAACAATTTTCCAAGCAAATGGTCCCAAGAAACAAGCTGGAGTAGCCATTCTAATATCAAATAAAATTGACTTTCAACCAAAAGTAATCCAAAAAGATAAGGAAGGAAACTTCATACTCATCAAAGGAAAAATCTACCAAGATGAACTCTCAATTCTGAACATCTACACTCCAAATGCAAGGGCACCCACAAACACAAAAGAGACTTTACTAAAGCTCAAAGCACACACTGCACCCCACACAATAATAGTGGGGGATTTTAACTCCCCGCTCTCTCCAATGGACAGATCGTGGAAACAGAAACTAAACAAAGACACATTGAAATTAACAGAAGTTATGAACCAAATGGATTTAACAGATATCTATAGAAACTTTCATCCTAAAGCAAAAGAATATACCTTTATCTCAGCACCTCATGGTGCCTTCTCCAAAATAGACCATATAATTGGTCACAAAACAGTCCTCAACAGATACAAAAAGATTGAAATAATCCCTTGCATCCTATCAAATCACCACGGAATAAGGCTGGTCTTTAATAATGACAGAACCAAGGGAAAACCCACATCCATGTGAAAACTGAACAATGCTCTACTCAATGATGACTTTGTCAAGGAAGAAATAAAGAAATTAAAGACTTTCTAGAATTTAATGAAAATGAGGAAACATCATACCAGAACTTGTGGGACTCCATGAAAGCAGTGATAAGAGGAAAACTCATAGCTCTAAGTGCCTACAAAAATAAATTGGAGAGAGCACACATTAACAACTTGACAGCACACCTGAAAGCTCTAGAACAAAAAGAAGCAAATACACCCAAGAGGAGTAGGCGTCAGGAAATAATCAAACTCAGGGCTGAAATCAACCGAGTAGAAACAGAAAGAACTATACAAAATATCAACAAAACCAGGAGTTGGTTCTTTGAGAAAATCAACAAGATAGATAAACCCTTAGTCAGATTAACCAGAGGGAACAGAGACAGTATCCAAATTAATAAAATCAGATCTGAAAAGGGAGACATGACAACAGAAACTGAGGGAATTCAAAAAATCATCAAATCCTACTACAAAGGCCTATACTCAACAAAACTGGAAAATCTGGATAAATGGACAATTTTCTAGACAGATACCAGGTACCAAAGTTAAATGAGGAGCAAATAAACCATCTAAACAGTCCCATAACCCCTAAAGAAATAGCAGCAGTCATTAAAAGTCTCCCCATCAAAAAAACCTCAGGACCAGATGGTTTTAGAGCAGAATTCTATCAGACCTTCAAGGAAGACCTAATACCAATTCTCTTCAAACTATTCCACAAAATAGAAACAGAATGAACACTACCCAATTCGTTCTATAAAGCTGCATTCACACTCATACCTAAACCTCACAAAGACCCAACAAAGAAAGAGAACTTCAGACCAATCTATCTTATGAATATTGATGCAAAAATACTCAATAAAATTCTAGCAAACTGAATCCAAGAACACATCAAAACAACCATCCATCATGATCAAGTGGGCTTTATCCCAGGAATGCAGGGATGGTTCAATATTCGGAAATCCATCAATGTAATCCACTATAGAAACAAACTCAAAGAAAAAAACCACATGATCATCTCACTAGATGCTGAGAAAGCATTTGACAAAATTCAACATCCCTTCATGGTAAAAGTCTTGGAAAGATCAGGAATTCAAGGCCCATACCTAAACATACTAAAAGCAATATACAGCAAACCAATAGCCAACATCAAACTAAATGGAGAGAAACTTGAAGCATTCCCACCAAGATCAGGGACTAGACAAGGCTGCCCACTCTCTCCCTACCTATTCAATATAGTTCTGGAAGTCCTAGCCAGAGCAATTAGACAACAAAAAGAAGTCAAAGGAATACAGATAGGAAAGGAAGAAGTCAAAATATCACTATTTGCAGATGATATGATAGTATATTTAAGTGACCCCAAAAACTCCACCAGAGAACTCCTAAACCTGATAAACAACTTTAACAAAGTGGCTGGGTATAAAATTAACTCAAACATTTGTGTAGCATTCCTCTACACAAAGGATAAACTGGCTGAGAAAGAAATCATGGAAATGACACCATTCACAATAGTCACAAATAATATAAAATACCTCGGTGTGAATCTAACCAAGCAAGTGAAAGATCTGTATGACAAGAACTTCAAGTCTCTGAAGAAAGAAATTGAAGAAGATCTCAGGAAATGGAAAGATCTCCCATGCTCATGGATCGATAGGATTAATATAGTAAAAATGGCCATCTTGCCAAAAGCAATCTACAGATTCAATGCAATCCCCATTAAAATACCAACTCAATTCTTTACAGAGCTAGAAAGAGAAATTCTCAAATTTATTTGGAACAACAAAAAAACCAGGATAGCGAAAACCATTCTCAACAATAAAAGAACTTCTGGAGGAATTGCCATCCCTGACCTCAAGCTGTACTACAGAGCAATAGTGATAAAAAACGGCCTGGTATTGGTACAGAGACAGGCAGGAAGATCAGTGGAATAGAGTTGAAGACCCAGAAATGAACCCACACAACTATGGTCATTTAATCTTTGACAAAGGAGCCTAAAACCATCCAGTGGAACAAGGACAGTATTTTCAACAAATGGTGCTGGTTCAACTGGAGGACAGCATGCAAAAGAATGCAAATCAATCCATTCTTGTACAAAGCTCAAGTCCAAGTGGATAAAGGACCTTCACATAAAACCAGACACACTGAAACTAATAGAAGTGAAGGTGGGGAAGACCCTCGAATACCTAGGCACAGGGGAAAAGTTCCTGAACAGAACATCAATGGCCTATGCTCTAAGATCAAGAATTGACAAATGGAACTTCATAAAATTGCAAAGTTTCTGTAAGGCAAAGGACACTGTCAATGGGACAAAACGGCAACCAACAGATTGGGAAAAGATCTTTACCAATCTCACATCCAATAGAGGACTAATATCCAATATATACAAAGAACTCAAGAAATTAGACTCTAGACAACCAAATAACCCTATTAAAAAATGGGGTATAGAGCTAAACAAAGAATTCTCAACTGAGGAAATGTGAATGTCCAAGAAGCACCTAAAGAAATTCTCAGCATCCTTGGTCATCAGGGAAATGCAAATCAAAACAACCCTGAGATTCCACCTCACACTAGTCAGAATGGCTAAAATCAAAAAATCAGGTGATAGCAGATGCTGGCGAGGATGTGGAGAAAGAGGAACACTCCTCCATTGTTGGTGAGATTGCAAGATGGTGCAACCACTATGGAAAACAGTCTGGCAGTTCCTCAGAAAATTGGACATATCACTACCTGAGGACCCAGCTATACCACTCCTGGGTATATATCCAGAAGATGCTCTAACACATAACAAGGACATATGCTCCACTATGTTCATAGCAGCTTTATTTATAATAGCCAGAAACTGGAAAGAACCCAGATGCCCTTCAACAGAGGAATGGATACAAAAAATGTGGTACATTTATACAATGGAATATTACTCAGCTATTAAAAACAATGAATTTGATAAATTCTTATATAAATGGATGGAACTAGAAAATATCAACCTGAGTGAAGTAACCCAATCACAAAAGAACATACATGGTATTCACTCACTGATTATTGGATTTTAGCCCAGAAGCCTGAAATACCCAAGATTCAACTCATAGACCACATAAAGCTCATGAAGAATGATGACCAAGTGGGGGTGGGAGGGCTTCAGTCCTTCTTAGAAGGAGTAACAAAATACTCAAGGGAGCAAATATGGAGACACAGTGCAGGACAGAAACTGAAGGAGGGACCGTCTACAGACCATTCCACCTGGATATCCATCCTATATGCAGTCACCAAAGGTAGAGGTTGATGTGGATGTCAGGATGTACATACTGACAGGTGCCTGATATAGCTGTCTCCTTAGAAGTCTGCAAGAGTCTGACATACTCAGAGGCAGATGCTCACAGCTAACCATTAAATTGATCATGGGGTTCCCAATGGAGAAGATAGAGTGAAGGCTGAAGGAGTTGAGAGGATTCGTGACACCATGAGGAAAGCAACAATACCAACCAACCAGAGCCCCCAGGGTCTAAACCACCAGCCTGGGAGCACTTACTGAGGGGCCCATGGCTCCAGCTATATATGCAAGGGAGCTATATATAAGTGGGAGAAGAGATCCTTGGTCCCATGAAGGCTGGACGTCGTGGGGGGGGGGATATTCGAGGGTGGGGAGGTGAGGTAAGGGGTAGGGTGGGTCGGGGTACACCAATGTGGAGGCAGGAGGAGGGGGAAGGGATAGTAAGTTCCTGGGAGGGAGGGGGGGAAATGGGGTAAGGAGAAAATATCTGAAATGTAAATAAAATTTCCAATAAAAAAAAAAAGTATAACTCGTGTATGTGCGTGTGTGTGTCTGTCTGTGTGTGTGTCTGTGTGTGTCTGTGTGTGTGTCTGTGTGTGTGTCTGTGTGTGTGTCTGTGTCTGTGTGTGTGTGTCTGTGTTTGTGTCTGTGTGTGTGTCTGTGTGTGTGTCTGTGTCTGTGTGTGTGTGTCTGTGTTTGTGTCTGTGTGTGTGTCTGTGTGTGTGTGTCTGTGTGTGTCTGTATGTTTGTGTCTGTGTGTGTGTCTGTGTGTGTCTGTGTGTCTGTCTGTATGTCTGTCTGTATGTCTGTGTGTGTGTGTCTGTCTGTGTGTGTCTGTATGTGTGTGTCTGTTTGTGTGTGTCTGTATGTGTGTGTCTGTTTGTGTGTGTCTGTATGTGTGTGTCTGTATGTGTGTGTCTGTATGTGTGTGTCTGTGTGTGTGTCTGTGTGTGTGTCTGTATGTGTGTGTCTGTGTGTGTGTGTCTGTGTGTGTGTCTGTGTGTGTATCAAGAGATATATATTAATAAGGAACATCACTACCTAGCCAGATCTCCCTCATTCTTTGCCAGGGACTAGGATTAAAAACCCAGACATAATTTTTCCTCATTATTTCTTCTTTGAGTACTCTCTGTTCAACTCCATAGCCCATTTTTTTGGAATGGGTAATTTTGTCTGGTTTTTTTTATTCTATTTTTTTAAAGTTCTTTATATATTTTGGGTTTTTTATTTGTTCATCTGTTTGCTATGTTCTTGTTTTTTCTGAATTTAAATTTTATAATTAAGCCAGTTTTTGTGCTTTCTTTTTTTTTTTTTAATTGAGGAATTTAATGAAAAATTGATTCCTGTTCCCATAAATGCCTCAACAGTCTAAGGTTTCCCAGACAGTCCACGTCCACTCTGGGCCACTGAGTCTTGTTGCAGGCTCTTCAGCTGAAGTTTGGGTTTGCTGCATTTCATGACATCCATCCTGAAGATCTGCTAGCAGGCTTCGCAAACAGCTGCCAATCTCAACTAAATTTCCTTCAATCATACTCCTTAGCTCTTGACTCGCCACCTCACATCTCAAGCACAGGCATATACGCCACTCCTTATTCTCTGTGAGTAAGGTATTCCACGCCAACCAGTGTTTTCCTTTGTTCCTTCAGGGAGACTTGGAGGAAAGGGCAAGTCATCCTGTGACATCTTTTTCTTTAGCCTTGACCTTGGAGATGACCAGCTTATTCTGCAGGGTACTCAGCAGCTGGAGATTGGTCTGGTTCCTCTGCTTCTCCTGTGCCTGTCCTGTTTGCTGCTTCATGGTTTCGAGTTCCTGATATGATATGTCAAGCTTCTCCAGAACTCTCTTCCAATGTCCCTTTACTTCTGCAGAAATCTTCGCCAGGCTCTGCAAACGCTTCTGTTACAGCTGCCATTGCTTCTGAGATAATTGAAGTTTCTCATGTAGTTGCTTCTTGGCCTCTAGTTGCTCAAAAACCTTCTGAAGCTCTGTGTCCTTCCTTTGAGCCTCATTAACTTGGGGTGACACCTGGGTCAGGGCATCTTGGGGTATCCACATGATCCAGGTATGTGGCCTTCAGTTCCTTCCAGTGTTCCTTAGCTTCAGTTGCTTTCTGTCAACTTAGGTCTTCAGAAACCAAAGCATCTGGGTTCTGGGCTGTATTACACTTCAGAGCCAAAGATTCTGTAAGAAGTTCACTACTTGAAGCTGGCTATAAAGCAGCTTGTCTTTCTTCTGGGAGTTCCTCACAAATTCCTCCATGATCTTGGCAGGCAGTTCTGCTTCTTCCTGCAAGCCTACAGGTTCTAGAATGCCTGCTACCTCAGCCAGGACCTCTCCGTGGCCGCCATGCTCTGTTGCCCCTCCGTGCTTTTTGGATTCCCCTGGCTCTTTCTGATTTTTAATGTGCATACTTCCGATCTGTCCCAGGGGTCTTGCTGGATTGTCTTTTCATTTTCACTCAATTCTAAAGAAGAAAATTCCTGTTCAGTTTCCTCTTTGACTCATGCATCATTCGGTAATGAGTTGTGTAGTCTCCATGAGTTTGTGTATTTATAAAGGTTTTTTTTTTTACTTATTTCAATGTTTCTGAATTTGTTAAAATTTGTTTTGTGTCCAACAATGTAGTATATTTTAAAGCAGTCCCTATGTGTTGCTAGGTAGAAAGCATATCCATTGATATTTGTGAGGAATATTCTGTACATAGCTGCTAAGTCCATCTGATGTATGATGTCATTTAATTCTGTTCCTGTGTTTGTGCTCAGATAACCTGTGTTCTGGAGAAAGTGGGATATTAAAATTATCTACTATTAATAGGTTGATGTCAATTAGTATCTTTAATTCCACTGGTACACTTTTTATAAGTTTGGGTACACCAGAATTTGGTGCATATATGTTTAGAATAAATATCTTCTTGGTTAACTGTTCCCTTGATTATAATGATGTGCCCCCCCCCCCATTTATCTCCTCTAATTAGTTTTCATTTGAAGTTCATTTTGTCAGACCTTACAATAGTGATATCTATTTGCTTCCTTGTCCCATTTGATTGGAGTACTTTTGCCCATCCTTTTACTCTAAGGTGGTACTACCTTTAAAGCTAAGATGTGTTTCTTATAGATAATGGATGATTGTGGTTCTTGCTCTGTTTAGCCAGTCTGTGTCTTTTGGCTGGAGAATTGAGGTCATTAATATTGAAAGTTATTATTGAAATGAAATGTGTATGCTGATTGTAGTCAGTCAGTGTATTGTTAATTTTTGGTGTCTTATGTTGTCAATAGTACTTTGCATTTCTGTAATTAGAGCTTCATTTGTTTTCTTTTTACAGTTTCTTTGCTATTCCTCTCTTTTCAACCCAAAATATTGCTTCCTCTATTTTCTTCATATTTGGTCTGTTCAATAGTTATTTTTAAGGTTGCTTTTATCATAAAACATTCTTTTTCTCCATCATTTATGGAAGAAGTTTGGCTGGGCTCATGGTATTTTAAAACTTGGAATGAATTGCTCCAGGCTCTTCTTGCTTTCAAAGTTTCCTTTGAGAAATTAGCTGTATTCTGATATGCTTTCCATTGTATGTGACTTATGTTTTTTCTCTTGCTACATTCTAAGTTCTTTCTTTGTTCTGTATTTAATGTTTTAACTATGATATGCTGTGGGCAGTTTCTTTTCTTGTCTTGTCTATTTATTGTTCTGTGTGCTTTCTGTATCTGGACTTAAGGAAGTTCTCCTCTATAATCTTTTGAGGATCTGTTCTATGCTATTGACCTGGGATTCTTCTCCCTAATATATTCCTATAATATGAAGGTTTGGTCTTTTCAGTCACAATGAACTGCTCCTGTGTAACACTATAGTGCCTATCTGTAGTTCTGGCTACTTGGAAGACTGAGTGGGGAGGATCATTTGATTCCATAAGCTCAAGACCAGCATCAACAGCATAATAAGATCCCATATCAACACAAAATAAACTATATCATATTTCTAGGACAGCTTTGTTCCAGTTAGTAAGTGTTACCTTTGAGTTTAATAACAGTTTACAATTTCCTTTAAACGCTCCTTTATTTTCCCACTTTCTACATGAGTCTCATTTGTTTCTGTAATTTGTTCTGTAACTTGGGAGCTACACATTGCCATCTCAACACCCAGAAGACAGAAGCAAAAAGGCCATGAATTCAAGTCCAGCATGGGCTACTTGAGACATCTGCGGCCAGCTTGAGCTACATAGCAAGACTGGGTTTGGAGTTGGGGAATGTTTGTTTGTTTGTGGTTTTTGAGAGAGGTCTTCACTGTGTAGCCCTAGCTGGCATGAAACTCACAAAAAACACCTGCCTCTGCTTCCTAAGTACTAGGATTAAAGGTATGACCCACCATGTCATGCTATTTTGTAACAAAACTTTTCCTGGAGAAATCCAACACACATCTATTCATCCCAGATAGAGAGTCCATTACAGACCAAAATAAAGACACTACCAAAGTTCATCTTGGTGAACCAGTGAGTTTTGTTGAAGTTACTTTCTGGACTATGGGTGAGGGGTTACTTACTGGAGCAAAAATGAATAAAATACAAAAAAAAAAAAAAAGGCACACAGGTTGGTGAATATTCCTTCCAGGTTGCTCCGTTGATCTAAACCTCTTCTAGGCAGCTTGGCTGGTTGTCTCTGCTTCCTCCAGGAAGATAGTCTGGTCTCCTCTTTTCAGCTTGGCCTGTCGAAGAGTGACTTAGCCATTTTGACTGCTTACTCTGGCATGGAGGGGCCTAGTGAATTTGGTCAGTTTCAGGAACTTCCTAAAGATACTGTAAGTAATTTTCTCTCAGGGCTTAAGAAGCTTTCCTTTCAGTGTAGAATGTTTCAGTTCAGAGGAAACTGCTATACAACATAGAGGAGGGGTTGAGAATGGTGAAGAAAGAAAAAGAAACAGACTCAGTGCTTGACCCAATGCAGAACATGAAGGGACAAGAAAAATGAAGGCCTGGCCACAGAGATCTCAGTGGCTGTGCATTTGTGGGTGCCCATTCTGTAGAGATCTAGGTGTATGTGATCTACCTCCCAGTCAAAGGCTACCCACTCTCTGCTACTGAAGTGTGGATCGAACTACTTTTGTGGTACTAACAGCCTTTTCTGCCACAAACCTCAGAGAAAGTTTCCTTACTTCTAAGAATTAATAAAAGAGTATACTCCCTTGACACTGACCTTAAGCCATAGTACCATGGCCCAGGCTAGTGTAAGCTTTGAATAGATTTTCTATCTTTTGCACAGATACTATTTAATTTCCCTTTCCCTTGATGTTGAGAATGGTACTCAAGGCTTTGTACATGCTGGGAAAGCAGTCTGTCACTGGTCTACATTCACAGCCTATGTTTAAACATCTGTTATATGCCAACACTGAACCCTGTTCTTAAGCATACTTAAAGACATTACCACTTTCTACCTAAGTATTCTTCCTGTAACTCTTGGAAAGAAAACTACACAACTGGTCAACAACAAAGCCTGGCCTGATTCCCAGTCGTGGGAAAGAAAAACCCTCTGAAGTCAGCAGTGTGCATGCTTCCTGCAAGAAGGAATGATGCCATGGCAAGCTCCCCAAGAAAGTTGAGGGGCCAGATCAATCCCTATGTCTTCCAGCTGTACTTACGGAATGACTTTGTCTCACCAGCAGTAGCTATCATAGCAGCAATAAATCAACACCACAGAACACTGAAAACCTATATCTTTTTAAAAAACTGATCGTTATCTACCTTATTACTGGAAACCAGTTGGACTCGATTTTCTTTATATTAAAATCAAGATGCTTATTTACACAAGGGCTATGACTAACAAAACCAAAAGTAATTCTTCATTTAAACAATAATTTGTGTATGTTCCTGTTGACTTTTAAACCCACTCATTTCTGGCCAGTAGGGCACAATTCATCAGCTTTGGATATAGGTTTGTCCTTTGGGTATTTTCTCTCTCTCTTTTTTTTTTTCTTCACTTCCACTAATGTGACAATCATTTGATGGCAGGAGGAAAGACAAAAACATAGCACCTCTAAGCTCCAAACATCGGGCTTTAAAGTTCTGGCTATGAGGCTAGGCTGGGGAACAATAGGAGTCCTGTTAAATAATAGAAAAGCATTAAAGAAGTGCGAGTTTTCAAAAAAGGGAAATGAATCAGACACGGTCCGTGGTCGTGAGTATGCCATACTGGGATACAAGAGACAAGGAAACAAAGCAGCCCTCACTCTGGAGAAAAAGCAAACCGTAACAGGGGAGAAAAGAAAGCTGAACAGGAGACTGAGGGAACAGAAATCAGCTAGAGAGTTGGACTAGCGCTGGAGGAAGCCAGGAGCCAGCAGAGGGGCAAGGCAAAGGCGAGGAGGGAGGTAACAGCCTGGAGGGCCCCTCCATGCTGACAGAGGGCTCTTCTTCACTCGGTTTCTCTGACAGACTCCTTTTCTCCAAGGGACACCTGAGAGGATAAAAAGTTTTCAGTCCCAGTGAACTCTAAATTTGAGAAGAACCCTCCTAATCAGTTTTTTAACTATTGAGGCAAGAGGAAACTCTTATAGTAAGATCAAACCTCTCCTTTTGATCCCCACCTCTTGCTGTCTCCTTCTGTCTCTCTTCCCTTCTCCCCATAGTTACTCTAAGCCCACTTCCTTAGACATCTATGGCTACATTCACAACAGTCTACCTAGGAACTGGAACACTCAATGCCTTGGAATCCAGAATCAATTCTATACACTCAGTCTAGAAAAATATTTTTGTTCTGTGTATTCTTCTTGGGGAGATATTTAAGACTAAACTAAGTCAGGCAAATGACTCTGTTGGTTAAACACTTATCATACAAGTGTAAGGACAAGACTTTGGATTCCCAGCAACCTACCTAGCTCTAATCCCAGTCCTCATGCAGGAGATCCTGAGCAAGGTGGTTACCTAGAATAGCCAACATCAAAGATGTCTGAGTTTAACTGAGAGAATGACTCAATGAATAAGATGGAGGGTAATCAAGGAAGACTTCCAATGTCTAGTTTGGATTTATACTTGCACATATATCTTCATGCAAACATGCCTACATGCACATGTTGAGAAACACATACAAAAAACCCCAGATTGGAACAATTCTGTGAGAAAGTCAAATGATTAAACCACTTTCAAACAGAAAAAGAAAGAAAGATAGATAGATAGATGATAGATAGATAGATAGATAGATAGATAGATAGATAGATAGATGATAGATGATAGATAGATAGATGATAGATAGATGAGATAGATAGATAGATAGATAGATAGATAGATAGATAGATGCATACATACATACATACAGATACATACATAGAGGAAACAAAAAGTGAAGGAAGGAAGGCAGTGGGTAGCCCTGGCCCTGAGTCTGCACAGCAAAGTCTGTGGTACATGTTGTGTCTGCTCCTCTACTTATGTCACAGACCAGTGCAGAAGAGAGGCGTTCCATTATTGTCATTTTTACACTTATTTTTTATGTGTGCAGGTGTCTCGCCTGCAAGTCTGTCTGTGCACCACATGCCTGCAGTGCCTGCAGAAGCCACAAGTGGATGTTGGATCCCCTAGAACCCAAAGTTCAAGACTGTTGTATGCTCCTGTGGGTGCTGGGAACTGAACCAACAAGTGCTCTTAACCCCTGAGTCGCCTCTTCCGCCTCATTATCCTCTTTTAAAGAGGACACCAAAGCTTCAGTGACTTCCTGAAAGTCATTGCACAACTATGCGATGTCTATTATCCATCTATTGTCTATCCACACAACCACAAATCAGGATTCAATGCCACCTCTGACAAAGAGGACAGAGGACTTGAACACAAGTTCCTCTCTATCTCTCAGTTTCTGATCTGTGAAGTCAGTATCTTGTGACATGTTTTGGGAGACAGCAGCTTTATAAGGACTGTTGGAGTATGAGCTTAAATTAGTGCAAATACTTGCTCAGGGCCCAAATATATTTTTACAGCATTTCTTTACCTACCTAAACAATTGAGTAATCAAGGTTAACATACTAGCATCATCTGGCAGACCAGTTTTCACAAAAGAAATACTAGTCCACCAGCAGGAGCCATGTGTGTTCCAAGCTGCCCCTAGACTTGACATAAAGGCATGATGCTCAGAGTTCTTAGGCTACCTTGTAGAGATCCAGGAGGAGAAGATGGGAGATTGCCCTAAAGAAGAGAAATTGGACCTGTATGTGGCTCAGTACAAGACTGAGGAGTCCCATCTAGGTGGCACCAGAGTAGAACATACTAAAATTCAAATAAGGAGCTATGAAGGTGGAGTCCCTTATTAGGAGGAGTCAAAGCCAAGACCCAGAGTACCATGGTCTCAGGACAAGACTTTTTAAAGAGATTCCAAAGTCTTGGTGAAAGCATTTCTCTTTGAATCAGTCTCAGAAGGAACTTAACACTCTTCCCCCAGTATGTGGCTATCATGGGACTCTTCTAGGTTTTAGGAGAGTCTGTGTTTGCTGTCCCATCATCTCAAACACTATAGTTACCAAGTAGGAGGTCAACAGCTACTACAACAAACTCTTTCCCTATCAGTGACAACAACGTGAATCTAGCACATAGACAAGCAAGCTCAATTCTTCCAGGAACTACTTGCAAATTCAGAGTTTCATGTTTGGAAATTATAAGCCAAGTCTTCTACACAAGCCTACCCCTAACATTTACAGTCTGGATGCAAATGTTATACAGGGGCTACAAGTTACCTCTTTCTCTCTTAGTCTTCACAACATACAAAAGACACTTTAATATGCATAGATGTATCACAGCTATACAGACAAGCTCTATATACTTGTCCCCTGGTCGTCCCACACAGAAAGCTTTGATTACCCTCTGATGACATAATCATCCCTCAAAATGAATCTAGAAAGAAGCTCATGCAGACCTCAATGACTCTGCAAGAAATCCCATGCTTCTGAAGCAAGGCATAATCTAGAACAGGGCATATGTAGCCTGCCAAGGGGCATATTCTTTGGCCTCCAGAACTCATGCCATGGGCCAGGCACATATGGAAAGGGGGCAGAGCTAGCTAGCCCGCTGTTTGCCCAGATCCAGAGTGATCTCATTCATCACATTATTTCCAAGCCCAAGCCCCTCAGCTTTCAGATTTGACTTCTTCAATCCCCTCAGCTCATTCCCCAACTGCTCTTTTGTTCTTATATATAAGAATTTTAGTTTTATTTCTAAGTCATCCCGAATCTGACCTTGAAGCCAATGTTACCCAAGAAAGAAGATATTATATCTTTTTCAAAGTCTGCAGAACCTGAATATTTATGATGTACCACATCAAGATGTCCTGGTGCAGGAATGTAATTCTTGTCACCTATGGCTACTGAAAAATTACTTTCTGGACACACTGGTGGCACCTTTTATCTTTTGAGGCTGACAGATAATGGAATTGCAACTTCCACACAGTAATCTCCTCATTTTATTGTGGTTTCTGGAAACAAAAAAAAAAAAAAAAATGGTAACAGAGTTAAATCCTATGGAAGACTGAGCAGACAAGAAAACAAAATATGCCTATACCACAGAAGTTCTGTCCTGGATGAGATCAGGGGTTCTTTATTTTCTTGACACTGTTCCCATTTGTGGAATAAGAATACCTACCTGTAAAGACGGAGAAGAGTGACCATGAGATTTACCCCAAATGTCAAATCTAGGACAGGAAAGCCCGCGTTCTTTGACATTACATGATATTGCAATATGAGGTCTTTTAAAAAATGGATGAAATCTTTCTTCTCTTTGAAATCCCCTTAACACTTTCCTCTTAATTTTCCTATAATGGTTGTGTTATTTTAAAAATTGATATTTGTTATTTAGCCACATTCCTGATTACACAACTTCTAAAATCTTCGGAGTTTCTGGAATGAATAGTGACTTTCCATATGAGATTGCTAATGGTCCCTACTTAGCTTCCTGATTAAGGTATGTTGGCAATGAAGCCTTGATAAGAAGTGTAAAAGTTTGCGCCCTGCCTTCTAATCTGTAAGAAGGAAGAAAGGGCAGAGACTGAATCAACTGCATTGTCCAGTGACTTAACTGTGCTCACACAATGTTGTTCAAAGAGCTTCCCAACGTGGCAGTCATCCATGCACGGGGCAGAGTGTGCATTAGCTACACAGACTGTTGTCTCCGCAACAGTTGGTATCTAGAGAGTCAGAGAACTGTTTGCTGGAGTTGGAAGGCAGGAGACTGATCACCTGTATCTCCTGTGTCATTGTCATTTGTGTTGCAGATCATTTTATTATTTTTATTACACTCTATTTTGTGGTTATGTGCACACACATATGTACAATAGCATATACATGAGGTCAGACAACAACTTGTGAGTCTCAGATTTCTCCGTCTACCATGTGAATCTCAGGGATGGGAATCAACTGGGCCTAGCAGCAGGTGTTATACCCACTGAGCCCTATGTTGGCCAAGAACTCTGTTCTTTCCCTCCTGTTGCTTTCCTTTACTTTGAATGCAAGAGTTTGTCATGTTTGCCTTTCTTTCTTTTTAATGGAATGTTTCACAAACTTGCATGATTTCCTAGCTCAGACACTAGATGCTAATCTTCGTGTCATTCTAAGTTTACTATACATGCTGCTCAAGTGAGAGCCTTACCTTGTATTTCTTATGACACCTAATATGTGAGGCCCGGCTTAAAATAAGAAATTAATAATATTAATTTGACTCAAATCTTCCCTGTTCTGACTTTTCCTTGAGTTTTTTTCTGATGGTACACATTTAGGAAGGCTGACTAGAGCTAGGATTGCTCTCTGGAAGCATTTACAAATCATAGTAAGCAACCTACAAGACAAAATGTCCCCACTAGTATTAGTGACACAACCATTATGAGGGTAACCAGTCACTCTCATATTGGATTTGAGATCCATTCCACAGGAGGGAATATATGCTTAGTACTATAAACTAATAATTAAAAATAAATAATAAATAAATAAATAAATATATATATATATAAATAAATAAATAAATAAATAAATAAATGGCTAAGGAGGTCACAGACCCTAGAGAGAACCTCACGACCTTTGTTTAGAGAAATTTACATGGCACAAACTACAATCCAAATACTTATTTTCATACCCATAGACAAATACTATTCTCATCTATAATTGGAGAAGCTTTTCTGATGTGAACAACAATGAATGCATAAGTCTCATGGCTGCTCAAGATAATTAGAATAAATGACAGATTAGTGTTCAGACCTAAACAGGACAGTTATACAGTTGTGATAAAGCTCATAGGACATTGCAAATGAGGTGGAAGATAAGAAGGAATGTAAATTCTACTTCCAGGGCATGACACAGCTTGATCTTTCAGCATCTTGGTTGTTTGCACTGGGCCTGCAGAAGACTGGGAGTGTCAGAGCCATTCATGAATTGGAGGTGCTCATTGGATCCTAGCTCTTCCAGCATATCTATTAGCAACTGACAGATTGGAGAGAGGGGGAAGAGGGTCACGACCTTCAGTTTTGTACCCAACACTAAGCTGACTAGGTTCCAATGGATAATTACAAACTTATGGCTGTGCATGCAGTCCTCGACACATCGGTTAGTTTCAGGAGCTAGAGAGATGACCCAGAAACATTTACTGCTATTTACTGAACCCAGGTTAAGCTCCCAAAATCCACATGGGGGTTCACAACCACCTGGAACTCTAGCTCCAGGGGGTCCAATATTTTCTTCTGGCCTCTGCAGGCTTATGCATGTATGTGGTGCCCATAACTCATAAGGCATACATACACATAAACAAACAAATATTTTTAAAAATCAGTGAATCTCAAGAAGGGGAAATAAATTAGACATTGGGGATAGATGAGGGGAGGGTACTGTATGGCAGAGGGGGTGGGGAAGGGAACAGGTGGGATGAGATGAGGGGAGGACGAAGCAAGAGACAACTGGATTGCGGGGGACATCTCTTGAAGTAGCTAGAAACCTAGGACAATGGAAATTCCCAGGAATCTATGAGGGTGACCCAAGCTAAGACTACTAGCAATAGGATATGAAACCTAAACTGGCCATTTCCTATAACCAGGCAAGACTTCCAGTGGAGGGATGGGGACATTAACCCAGTCACAAAACCTTAGACCTACAATTTGTCCTGCCTACAAGATGTGCAAGGGTAAAAGATGAAACAGAATTTTGAAGGAATGGCCAACCAATGGCATGACCAGCTTTAGATCCATGCCATGAGAGGGAGCCCTGACACTAGTAATGATAGTAATGACACTAGTAATGATGTCAGTAATTGTTGCTACACTTGCAGACAGGAGTCTAGCATAATTGTCATCAGAGAGGTTTCACCCAGCAACTGATGGAAACAGATGCAGAATCCCACAGCCAAACATTAAGTGGCACTTGAGAAATCCTGTGGAAGAGGAGGAGGAAGGATTGAAGGAGCCAGTGAGGTCAAGAACACAAGAAAACCTACAGAATCAACTAACCTGGGTCCATAAGGGCTCATAGAGACTGAACTTCGAACCAGAGAGCATGCATGGATGGACCTAGCCCCTCTACACATATGTAACAGTTATGCAGTTGGGTCTTCATATGAGACTCCTAAAGTGAGAACAGGGGACTGTCTCTGACTACATTGCATGCCTTTGGATCCCTTCCCCCTAACTGGGCTGCCTTGTCTAGCCTCAATAGAAGATCTGACAAGACTGGTAGATATCCATGGGAGGCCTCTCCTTTTTTGAAGAGAAGGGAAGAGAAGTAGAAGAGGAGAGAGCAGAGGTGAGAAGGAGGGACTGGGAGAGGGGAAGGAAGGGGAAGATGAGATCCAATGTAACATAAATAAATAATAAAAAAAATCAGTGAGTCTCAAAACAAAACCTAAAGCATGACTGTGAAGGGGTTGGGGAGAAGGTAACAGGGGTAAAGATAGACAAGAAGAAAGGAGTAGAACAAGCAAAATGCTCTCTACCATGTTTGAAATTGTCCAAGAATAAGTCTTATCCATTTTTAAAGGTGGGGAGGGATTATGGCAACTACTCAGGCTACATCTCCAAACATCCTCACACAGAACAATGAAGAAAGAATGAATAGGGCTGCCATACAAGAAAGAAGATGACAGCCAACTCTCAGGCACCAACAGTCTGAAATAATGCAATTCAGACCTCACAAAATTGGCTTTTATAACGCAAGTTCAAGTGGGCAAAATGGTGTTACAGCCAAACACAGAAATGACTATGTAAGAAACTGCTGCATATCCTAAGCAGCTGAGAAACTTTGAGCTGAACAAAACTGATGAGGAGAAAACTCCACAAACACACCACTCACAAGCCTTTGGTCTCCTGACTTGCCTGGGCTGCTGTGTTTCAGACTCAGTTTTGTGGCCATTTCAGCACTGTATCCCATGCCAACTGCAAAGACTTTTCTCCAAATAAAACCATAGATCAATTGCAATCAACAAAAGAAAAAATAAGAAGCAGTTCTGCAGTGTGTTCATTCTTGAGTTTCTAAAAGCTGAACTGCAATGTCAGTCTTCATCTGTCTCTAGGGAATTAAAACTTTCCTTTCCCCAACATCAAACCATTAGGAATAATTATAATACACAGAAGACCTAGACTCCCAACATGTCTCTTAGTAATGGGGCAGGTGCAGGGAGATTTTTTTACAAGACTCTCATATTATCTGGGGACTTTTAAACTTGTACCATGGCCTACACACCTCAGCATATTCTACCTCATGTTGACACTTGTTGATATAAATATATATGCCACATATGGCAAACACCCTAAAAGTAGCAGAGAGCAGGCACCCCAACAGTAAACCCATACTGATATCCTTTTATCCTAGGAAAGGGACAGAAAAAGCAAGAGAAGGTGAATCTGTCAACCAATACAATTCTGTTAGAAGCCATAGATGGCTACCGTCTTCATTGCCAAGCTATCAGTATGCACACCTAGTCAGGCTTGCATTTGGAAGGGCAGACCTTCTGTTCATCTTGGGGAAATTCACAAAAGCATTCAATAATGCAAGACATGACTGGATTTGCAGAATCATGACCGCAAAAGACCATTTTGAAGCTTCTGTGACTATTTTAGTTTACTCTCTGCACCACAGTACACTTGACTCCCTTGCAGGACAATCTCTAATACATCATCCAACCTATTCTCAAATGACCCAAGTCGTGGGCTTTGCTCGGGACCCTTGGGAGATTATTCTGAAAGCTGAATAGCCAGAGTATTTTTTTCCTGCTACCGAGCATCAATCTTTTCTTTTCTTAGTTTCATCCCTGTTGTCCTGTGGAGTAAACCCTGCCCTCAGCACTGTCTTTTACTTTAGTGTTTACCAATGCATTTCTGGCACGTACTTAACACACTGATTCAGCTTCCATGCACTCGAGCCGCAGAGATCAAGGAACATCAAAGAAATACAATGACAAATAAAGACTCTACCACCTGGCAGGCATAAACATAAATGAGATGTGAGCTCCAAATCTCAATAAAAGAAGGATCATCATCAATTCATCCTCTGCACGGAGCCCTGTGACAACAGCGGAATTACTCTGCAGTGAATGATGCCCTGCCTATGGGATATGTTCTCGCTGTCATTCATTTCTGCAATCTAATGAGTTCTCCCTCCCCCAAAATGACTTTATGAAACATCAAATTTATTTCACATGTATCTTTAATTTCATCTACTTCCCACTTTTGTGTTTTGTATCTTGTGTTACTGTAGAGAAGTTGGTGTCTGGTGTGTAAATTCTTATTACACAAACTGTTGAGAGCTAAGAGCTTGCCAGCACCTTGCCTCAGGTAGAAAAGTCAACATGAGCTCTCAGAGGAGTGCTTCCCCAGGCAGCACCGGCCCTGTTTTCACACTGATGGGTATGGGAAGATTTGGCTGTCTTCCTTCTACTCAGAATCTTTTTCTATGATCCAGAAAAGCTCCAATGATTAAATATTGCTATTAAGCCTATTGGCTCCAAACAAAAAAAAAATTGGTCATTTTATCTGCTATTCATAACCCAGTTCTTACTATAATGCCTAATCTAAAATGCCATTTCATCTCCATTAAATATGATTTAACAGGATTTTATAGCTGTGTATTTCCTTAATGGGAATGTCTTGTTTCAGATGAACAAACTAGAGTTAGGGGAAAAGCAAAGTTGGATCAATTTTAAGTTCAACAGATTTTTAATTACTTAAAAAAGTACAATCAGGAATAGGGATGTGTCTCAGTTAGTAGAGTATTTGTTAAGTATAGCAAACAGGAAGCCGTGGATGCTATTCCTAACATCACATGCCAGGAGTTGTGGTACAGGACTATAGTTCCCAAACCAGGGAAGTAGGGGCAGAAGGATCAGAAGTTCAAGGTCACCCCAGCTATATACTAATCATGTTGCCTATCCTTGGCTATATGAAAGCCGATCTCCAAACAACAAGAAGGAAAAAAGCCTTCATTGATCATCTATATGTTATAAGTCATGGAGATAAATACTCCATCCCTACCCTCAAGAAACTCTCAGACTAGTGGAAGCAATGGACAGGCAATTAGAAACCTATACTCATGATTAATCAGCACAGTTATCATCCAGTAGCCATGTAAGATTGGTTCCAGAAACCCCCATACATACCAAATCCAAGGATGTTCAAGCCCCTTATACAGAGCGGTACTCAAGGCCCTCATGCCAAATGCTTTCATATGACCTACAAAATCATTTCCATATTACTTATAATAGTTACTTCAATGAATATACTGTGTATGGAGTTGTTATACTATACTACTTAAGGAATATTGATAAAATATTTAAGTCTGAGCCAAGTGTGGTGGCATAACCCTGTAATCTTAGCACTCAGAAGGCTAAGGCAGAAGGATTGTGAGTTCAAGATCAGCATAGGCTACACACTGAGATCCTGATCCAAAAGAAAATGTCTGTGCATATTCACAGACACGACATTTTTTCAAATGTTTTGTATCTGTGACTGGTTGAATCATAAAATGTAGAACACATGGAAATGAAGGACCAGCTATACACAGCTAAGCACCAAATGCCTTCAGAAAGTGCCAGAAGGACTCCTAGCCCAGGTACATCTTTTTTGTCTTTCACTTTTGACACCCTCTAAGATGATCTCAAGTTATAGTCAGAGCAGCCTTCTTAAATGTGAAGAAGAGAAACCGTGCCTCTGATTTTAAATTTTCAGAAATTTTACACATTCAAATAAAATTTAAACTTCACTCTGCAGTGTATACATGCTACCTCTGCACCTCCTGTCACATGCAGCCACATTCATCTAATCCCAGCTCCGCCATCTTTCCTGCTCAGCCTTCCCACATGCTCATTCCCTCTGGTACTTCTGTCTGAAATGCTCTCTGTACCACATGCATGCCAACCTCTTCTGCTCCCTGCAGTTACCTGGATAGATCATTGTCACCAGATAGCTCATTACTTTACTCTCTCAAAAGCTGCCTAGCAGCCATATCTCTCTCTCTCTCTCTCTCTCTCTCTCTCTTTCTTCCCACCCTCATGTTCTGTGCCTACACCTTGGTCACTTTTGTTCCGTTTCCTTTCTCTCATGCTTTGTGTCTGTGTCTGTGTTTCTGTCTCTCTTCCTCCCCATCTTTCTCTTCCCCCATTCCTCATTCCTTCCCCATCATCTCTTCTAATTTTTGCTTTAAACTGATTTGTGTTTCCATTTTAATGCCTGTCTTTCCAGACGATGGGACAGTGGGACACAGAAGAGAACTCTGGGCCTCCTCACATAGGACATGATCTTCTGCTCTGTTATTACTAACCTCCAACGGTGTTCATAGATTCAGAGGTCAATCTACAGAAAAGCGTCTTTCTTGATGGCAAAAGCAACAGCTGCATGTGGCAACTAAGCACTTGAAATGTGGCCAGTGCAAATAATGAGCTCAACTTTTAACCTTAATTAACTTAGAGTTAGATGGCCTCTGCTTAAAACGCTGTGTGCATAGAGCTTGCTATAGTGGACAATACAAATAAATGTGATCTTAAATGTCAAATACTAAAATAACTAATTAAGTTTTCCTGTGTGTGTTGTTTGATCCATTTGAATCTTGACTCTAAGGACACTTTAGTTCATTTTTAATCCAAATTTTGACTGGTTTGTACAAACATAGAGGGAAGAAAATAGAAAAAAAGTAGCAGTACATGTCTATGATACGAGCACTTGGGAGACTTCAGCCAGGAGGATGAGGCAGAAGGATGAATTCAAGGCCAACCTGGGCTACATACCAAGTCTAGAGCCAGTCTAGGTTAAACAGTGAAACCTGTATCAATTTATTTTTGAGTTTTGTTTTGCTTTGTGTTTCATTTTTGTCTTTTTCTTGGGGGTGGGGCACGTGTTTGTTTACTTTTCCATATGATCAGATTGCTGAAATAGACTTCTCCAGAACCTTGTTGTTAGTATCATTTTGATTCTGGATTTACAAAATAAACTAAAAGCTAAGATCAATATCTACATGACCTACGAGGGGAGAAAAGGACACTCAGAAGTAAGTAAGTCTAGTTATGCCAGGGCCTAAATGATAATACTTTTAGGGTCACAGGTTTTTTAACCTTCATCTTTGAAAATATATGAGAGGATATATATGAAGAAAGGCAGAAATGCTGGAACTGAGGCTACTAGACAGAGAAGTGCATGAGCAGCCAAGAGCAAATGGTGACCTATAGGGTCACAGTCCAAGTGAGTCCCTCTTAACCAGTTTTCAGTTCAGTTTGGACACACCCTATTCAACTCTCCCATATATCTATGTTATCTAATGTTTATTGTAAAATGCATGTTTGGGATGCTGCCAAAGGTATTTTATGGAATTCTATCTCCAGCTACTGATAAGCGGAGAGAAATTCAAATATCATTCACAGGAAGCAGAAAATTGAATAATAGCAGAATAATTTTGAAGAGTTACCAATAAAACTTATTAGGGTTAAAAATAAATAAAAGTATCTTTTGAACAAGGGTCCCAGTGGAGTGAATTCTTTGCTAAAAATTGATTGCTCTGGACTTCCAGGAACACATGATTTCATTTCAATTGAACGATACTGCTTGCACTTGCCAACATCTTTGTAATGTCGTCATTGGCTTCAATGAAAAATTCATTTGGGATGATGAAAGCAAACTCTTGTCCCATGACAATATAACCAAGAACAAAGACAGGATTCAAAGTTCAAGCCCCAGACTTGCTCAAGCTACCTTGAAGCAGGAAGCTCCATCCAATCCACGTGGCCTTGGAACTCTCTATACAGCCTAAACAGACCTCAGTCTGAAACACAACAGCTCATATGTGCTTGCCTGAGAGGTTAACTCCAGGAAGCAAATGAAAAACTAGGATGGGAATATAACTTTTCATCAGAAATAACTGGGGATAATATCTTAAGTTCTTTCTAAACATGAAATGGTGGTGTTTAATTTTAGAATTACTTATCTGAAAGCTTAAGCTAAAATATAACTAGTTTCTCATTCCTACATTAAAAATAAGCGTGCCTATTGTATTTCCCTTTTTTTGTCACACATCGTTAATTCTGTGCCCTGTGGCCCCCATCTTGTTTGCTTTGTCCCTAAGTCTGACATTGTCCTTGTTTGAGGACAGTCATCACTAAAGTAATATATAAACCTATTTTTTAAGTTCTTTGGAAGGACTTCGAAGTACAATTGCCTAACATGTAATAGTTATCATCTTACTAAATTCATATACAGCACTGCAATATTCTACATCCCCTGGTAAGAAATCAAGACTGACTACTGAATGACACCTGAGTGCTACCAGCGTTCTTGTGTTTTGAATCTCTGGCCACAAAATCTAGTTCCTCTATTATTTTCTCTAAGCTTAAAGGTATTTCTGTTATCTCTGAAGTGTACAAGTGCCAACAAGAATCTCTGATTTTTCTCTGTCACTTTCAGAATTTCCTCTTGGTTTTTAGTTATTTACCATCTCACTCTGCAATTTCATACCTTTTAAAGAAAGTCTGGCTTGCCTTGTAGATTTTCAAATCAATCTTCAAGCTATCATCATCTATCTATCTATCTATCTATCTATCTATCTATCTATCTAAAGATTCAGGGTCTTGATATGTTGCCCAGGCTAATCTCTAACTCCGGAACTCAAGAGATCCTCCTGCATCAGCCTCTCATTTGAGTACCTGGGACTACAAGAAGTATGTACCACTATGCCATGCTCATGGGCCTTGTGTGTTGCTCTTATTGGTTGGTTAGTTGGTTGGCTGGCTGGCCTGCTGGCTTTTTTGAGCCAGGGTCTTTCATGTATCATACCTGGACCTACATCTACTGAGCCTCTACCCACACCTGTAGAAGTGCTGGAATTACATATATTTACGATATCCTGCCCATAAGCCTTTAAAAGTAAGTCTTGTTTTTCTTGTGTTTTGTGAAATTCTCATCTATATATCTTTGAATGTTTTTTGAGTGCTCACTAATAGCTCATCCTAGAATTCGTAATAAGAGTTCTTTCTATATTTTGCCTGTAAATTTATATTTTGTGCAAATGCTTACCCACAGAAATCTTCAATGATTATCTTAGACCATAGAAGCCATAGAAAGAGAAAGGGATTCTAAAGCAGATGGCAGATGGCAGATGGACAGGATGTTGTTGTGGCATTCCATTAAAGGTAAAACATTCCTCCTACACCCATTAGAGAAATCAGCTTCTGTTTTTTCTAGACAAACTCTGTGTCCTCTTTTCTGACCCTTACTTGGGTCCCAATGGGGAGCTCCTTCCTGAAAAAGATTTTGTTTTCTACCCAATTAAGCCCAGGCTTGGCTATGTGTATCTTCAGTCACATCAATATGGGCATCTTCCAACAGAAGGGTGTGTGTGTGTGTGTGTGTGTGTGTGTGTGTGTGTGTGTGTGTTGTCCAGGCTAATCTCTAACTCCAGAACTCAAGAGATCCTCCTGCATCAGCCTCTTATTTGAGTACCTGGGACTACAAGAAGTATGTACCACTATGCCATGCTCATGGGCCTTGTGTGTTGCTCTTATTGGTTGGTTGGTTGGTTGGTTGGTTGGTTGGTTGGTTGGTTGGTTAGTTGGTTGGTTGGCTGGTTAGTTGATTGGTTGGTTGGCTGGTTGGTTTTGTGTTGTGTGTGTATACCTGTGCATGTGTGCCTGTGTGTGTGCATGTGTATATGTATACCTTTGTGTTTGTGTATGTGTGTACCTGTGCGTGTGTGTGTGTGTGTGTGTGTGTGTGTGTGTGTATATATATATATATATAACTTTGTGTGTGTGTGTGTGTACCTGTGCATGCATATATTTGTGTGTGCATGTGAGTATGTGTTTATATATGGGTGTGCATGTATGTGCATGTGTGCATGTGTGTATATGTGTGCATGTGTGTATATGTGTGCATGTTTGCATGTGTGTGAATGTGTGTGCATGTGTGTATATGTGTACCTGTGTGTGTGTGTGTGTATGTGTTATCATTTCCATTAATCTGCCCCATACTCTATCTAGTCACGATCACATCTCATCTTCAAATCTTCAAGTGAATGTTGGAATCAAAGAAAAAGTTCTCAACCTGCTGCCCCTGGTTTTCATTTTACCATGGGTCCAATGTAGCAGCTAGACTCTTGGTACTATTTATCTATCCTTTTTATCTAAAATCAGAGTCCCAGGTTACTCACAGTCCTTCTATCACACTGGAAATAGTATAAGCCTGCATTCAAATGGTGTTGGTCAAATGACCTCATGTAAGTTGATCTCCTTCCACAAACTTCAATTTCCTCATCTGAAAAGTAGAGAGCCTAGTCCCGTGTCACACAGCTCTCGAGTGAGTTGAAAGAGATAAAGTAGGACAAGACTCCACCTCAGGGCTGCCAAGTGATGCGTGTGCTTGAATGTTAGCTATACTCTCTATTCACCATGCTTTCTTCTTCTTCTTTTTTTTTTTTTTTTTTTTTTTTTGGTTTTTCGAGACAGGGTTTCTCTGGTCCTGGCTGTCCTGGAACTCACTCTGTAGACCAGGCTGGCCTTGAACTCAGAAATCCGCCTGCCTCTGCCTCCCAAGTGCTGGGATTAAAGGCGTGCACCACCACCGCCCGGCCCACCATGCTTTCTTCTAAAGAACTTCCTCTCCTGTTTTTCTGGTAGCTGTTAGTCCGGCCCATCCTGCAATGGCATTACAGTGTCTTTGTAAAACAGATTATAAGACTGAATTCAAAGGGCTTCAAGGAATATTATCCTAACTAAAGTCTCAACAAGATTAAAGAAAAACATGATCCTAAAGTTATGTGGAATCCTGAGTTGGCCTCTTCATTTGACTCTTGAGATCATCATTCAGCTAAATTCTTTCCTTTAAGGATGACTGCCAACAGCCAAGAGAAAAGTGTGAACACAGTAAATAATGTGAGCCGCTAGTCAGCATGTTCTACACGCCGTTCTCCACGAATATTTACACTTTGACTGCCGACAAGATGGATCATCTTCAGCCAGGCAGAGAAAAAGTAATAACTCCTGATGATTATCCCAGAACCGACACTAGCTGGGTCCTAGATCCCTTCCCCAGGGTTTGCATCTCTCCCATGATAGAAGTTCTGAGTTAAAAGAGGAAGAAAGACACATGTGGTTATGTCATCTTTGCCTTCTAACTTTCTCTAAGTCCAAACCAAGAAGCAGAGCTGACAGTGCAGAACAGCAGCAGTGTAACCCGCTCCCAGCCTCACCCAGCCTGGCTCAAGCACCACCCTGTTCCAGAAAAGCCGCTAGCAGCTCTGAGTGTCCTGCTGCTCCCTCCCAATCACCCAACTCTGCTCTCATCTCTGCTTTCCTCCTTGGCAAGACTATGTACTGAATGGTTGATGCCTCCTGTAATAGGAGGAGGAGGAGGGGGGATGAGGAGGGGGAGGAGGAGGAGAGGGGGGAGGAGGAGAGGGGTAGGAGGATGGTGGTGGTTTAATCAACCCTGCTTGTGCAATGGAACTTATTCTAGAAAGCTCCGAGTGATAGACGTCGGCAGCTCTCTGAGGGCGGTGAGCACACAGGTGTGCTGGGAAGGTGGTACACTTAGAGCACATGGATGGTCTGCATCCCCAGCTCACTCCTGGCCCTGTGCATCTTCTTCCATTTGGCAGCTCCTGAATTGTATCTTTAATAGAGGTAAATAGAAAACTCTCTTGAGTTTTGTGAATCCTGCCAGAAAAATCATTAAATGCCCTTGGCCCAGGCCAGACAGCGCTGAAAATTACAGATATGTCTAGATTTATAGGTGTCAGCGATGAAGCATGAGTGAGTCAACTAGGAACTCCATTGGTGGCTGTTGATGACTTGGGGGACTGATGCCTCTAACTTGTGTGGTCTGATGCTAATATCATATAGATAATAATTAAACTGAATTATTGGACACTTTGATGCCATTCATGAATTGTTGTAAAAATGACACACTTTGTTTTTAGAAGGGATATCAGAAAATACCACATATCTGAAAACTTCCTAACCTGCCCCGAAAATGACTATCCTCTGTTATGTTTGATGTATCCCTGTACATGGTCTAAAACTTGATACATCCTAATTCAAAAACAGGCCCTATCTCTTCCCTTATCTCCCTCAGCCAGCACCAATGGATCCAAATTGGTATATTGTCTTCTGTTTGTTCATGTCTATGTCTCTGAGCAGCTAGAAAGCATGTGTCTGCATTTTCTATAAACTTCAAGTGCACATGCCTTCTCAAAATCACCCTCCATTTCTCTACCCAACATCAGTTTTCCCTGCTTTGAACAACACACCACTTTCTCCCTTGAGCTGTATGTTTGCACAGCATGATCATGTTTTGTCTGCATCACACTGTTCTCATGCCCTGTGTCCATCCCCTGGTTACCCTAAGCTTCCGCTTTCAAGAGGTTCACAGTCAAGTCTGAAAAGCATATTTGAATCAGCGCTGTGTTCCCACCTTGGGGTTATGGTGAGCATCTGGCGCTCACACAATGAATACATTCAGTCAGTTTTACTATTTGGAACCCACTGTCCTCAGAAGTCACGTTAATCCTAGAGCTGGACACTTGCAAAATTTTCTAAGTAAGGGAGACCTGTTCTATTCTGTTCTTTTCCATACATAAGGGCACAGAGAGAGTCAAACTTAGAATGATGTGTTATTTAACAAAAGAATACATTTTAAGAAATGTGTTAGGTGATGCTGCCATTGTGTGCACATCAGAGTGTACTTACACAAGTCTAGATGGTAATACCCTATTATTACACAACAGGGTTATACAGTATAACTTATTGTTCTTAGCTACAAATGAACTCAGCGTGTTATTAGGCTGAATACTAAAGTCAGTCATAACACAGTGGTAGGTACTTTTACATCTAAACATGTCCAAACTTAGAAAAGGTGCAGCAAAACTACTGAGAATAGGGTTCCTTGGCTGCATTATAATTGTATGAGCTTTCGTCATAGCATGTGTCCATTGTTGACAGAGCTGTCACTGCACTCCCTGTGATTATATTGGGCTGTGCTTCTCACTGCATTTCTTTACTTTTGCCCAGAACACTGCTTTACAGATCAGGCAACTTTTGAATCCAAATCAATCCCCAAAGAATAAAGAAATACCTTGTGTCTTCCCATCTAGAAAGATAGCTTTTGTTGAATATTGTTTTGTTGAATATTGATTTTCCCCAAAATCTTGAAAGCTTCTGAACTCAAAGAATTCTGAGAATGATTATGAAGTGCTGTTTTTTTAGCCTGCAGACTCCAGACCACTGTCTATCATCTGATGATCTGGAAGAAGTCAAAACTTTCCTTGCCAATATTTGTTCTTTATTCTTCCCCAAAGAAATTAAAACTAGGAAAGCATGGATGCTTTCAAACAATAAAACTCTGGACAAGTTCTGTTCACATCTATCAACCTTGAAGATTGATGGCCACCCCTGTATTTCCCCACACAGAGAGCTGTCACAGCTCCAGAGCGGTACTTCCTCCTAAACTAAACATCTGATGAGAAGTCCTAGAGGAGAAAAATGAGACAGAAGCCAAAAAGGACTGAGCACCAATCTCTATTAAACTGATTCAACTGAAAATAAAAATGGCAAGGCTCAACTGCTGCCCTTCACTATGCAGGAGACGCTTCCATTTTATTACTATAGTAAATTCACACCAGAAAGCGACAGGATATTGGCATTTCAATCAGGGAGCTTCAAATAGGCACATCAGCATGTGCGCACATTCAGGCACGCACACACTCACATGTACTTCCCCTGCCCAGCCCACTCAGCTTGCTGTACTGAAAGCTTTATGAAAGAAAACCTCGAGGATGTCCAGACATCACTGCAAAGATTCAAAGGATGGAATTGTACAGATCCTTATAAAAGAGCTGGGAGCCATTCCTTGACAATAGAAATGTGAAATATGTCCCTTTGCTCCTCAGGCTGCACAGAAGAAAACAAACAAACAAACAAACAAACTGCTTTCTGGGAAGATATACTCTCACAGAACACACGAGCCTCAAGCTAAATGCTCACTGTTCACCTTTCTTTCCTAAGAACTAAGGATCTGTGATGTTACCAGGGTAATGGCCACCCACCTGGTACCTTCAATCATGTGGGAACTTATAAAAACAGGGCTGTGTCACTTCAGTGACTGAAATAAAGAGACATTATCATATAAGTATGCGCAGAGTAGGGGTATAGGAAACAGGGCCATATTTCAAATGGTCAGGAAGTGACAAATTTTATGAGTCACATCTACTGCAGGGCACTGTATTATATTTTTCCAGGTATAGACATTGCATGAGGGTAAATTGTTCTCTGCACATTTGTATTTATACTCCATCAGCTTTCTTGCCACGGGAAAATAATGGCTCTGTCTACATATGTCAGATGAGCTTTATAATGGAAGTTGTAGCCTGTTCCTAAGTAAATTATTAAATCACCAGCTCTTTAATGAAATGAGATTGTCTGTAGTGACATTCCAGATAAAATGACTGCCCTAGAACAGAAGGATTAATTTAGCTACATGCTCCAGCAGATGATTAAAAGGGCAGAAAGACAGTGTGGTGGTTTGAATAAGAATGGCCTCCATAGGCTCATATGTTTAAATACTTGGTCCCCAATAAGTGAGACTCTTTGGGAAGGATTACGGGTGTGGCTTTGTTAGAGGAGTTGTGTTAGTAGGTGTGGGCTTTGAGGTTTCAAACTTTCATACCATTCTGGTATCTCTCTCTCCTTCAAGGTTGTTGTCAACATGTGATGTTAATAGGATAATGGCTCTCAGCTATTGCTCCAGCACTGTATCTGCCACTATATGTGCCTTGCTCCCCCACGGTAATAGCCATGAATGCTCCCTCTGAAACTGTAAGCCAGCCCCAATTAGATGTTCCCTTTTATGTTGCCTTGGTCATGGTGTCTCTTCACAGCAAGAGAAAAGTAACTAAGACAATCAGCATTTATTAAGCAAAACAAGGTTGAGTCAGCACTTACTGTGCAGTTTCACTAAATCCTAGTTTCAACATTACAGAGGAGAACAATTATCCCAGAGGTAGAAATAAGCATCCAGAGAAGGTAGATCACTTAGTGAAGTTAAGAAGAAATAGATGGAGGTTTTGAAAATCTAGGTCCTATTAAAACATAAAGTCACTGAAACAGCATATGTATACTGGACAAAGTTGGTCTAGATAACATTGACCTAACTTTTGAAGTTAAACTTAAATACATATTCATTAAGTTGTTAAATACTTGGTGTGATTGCTGGGAACAAGAACTTGGATCTTCTGTAAGAGCAGTAAGACCTCTCAACTGCTGTGCCATCTCTCCAGATCAAATAAATAAATAAATAAATAAATAAATAAATAAATAATAAATAAAATTATTTAAAGAAAACATATCTTCCATCATGGTGGACCATGTCTTCTTCAGTGGCGCCAACCACAAGGGAACATGATTCAAAGATCAGTGGGGAAGGGGCTTCTGTGAAATGGGAAGTTTTCTGATCTAAGCTGTGTAAAATCTGTACTTTATGTTTAAGAAAGCCATAGTTTTCTCCCAGTATTTCTACTGTTTGCTAGATCATCTCAAATGCCCCTATTGCTACTATGTTTCCAACATCTTAGCCTGGTGGTCCCTTGAGAGTGGATGGTTCTTCTTAGATGAGAGCTGCTAGAATAAGCCTAGACTGGGTCATGGTCCTGCAGCCAAGGTGCCAAGCTGTCACACCATCCTAGAAGAAGGTGAGTCTCAGTTACAACCTAAAATGTAGCTTCTTTGTTTGAGGCTGGGGTTGGAGGGATAAGAGGCTCTCTGGAGGTCAGGAAACAGTCCCCAGTTCAAGCTAGGAACACGAGCAAGTATATTTGAGGGTTCTGAGTAAGTGTGATGAAACAGTATTCATTTATTCTGGGAGACACTGTTAAACTGGAGGCATCTGCTAGTAGAATGCAGCCTGAGCACTGTTTACTGAGGGGAGGAGAGAGAAGGACAAAGGTAGAGACCAGAATAGACTAGAGGCTGTCAACAGATATATGCTAATATTCATACATAGTGAGTAAACTTCCACCACTCTCTTATTAATACCTGAATTTATAATTTATTATTGTGTAAGTTTGTGACCAACACGACCACAACCAACCAATCATATAGTATATAATAGAGTTTATTAAGGGCATGGGGAAGGGAGTTAAGAGGGTAGTAGAGGCAGAGAAAAGGAAGGACGGGAGAGGGGAGAGGGGAGAGGGAGAGGGGAGAGGGGAGAGGGGAGAGGGGGAGAGGGAGAGGGGAGAGGGAGAGGGGAGAGGGGAGAGGGGAGGAGAGGGGAAGGAGAGAAGTAGAGGCCAGCCATACAGCCATGAGCATGTGGAGAGAGGGGGGAAGGGAAAGCAGGAGCAAGAGAAAGCAAGAGAGCAAGGAGGGTGCAAGCAGCCCCTTTTTTATTGGATATTTTATTTACATTTCAAATGTGATCCCTTTCCCCATCCCCCCACCTAAGAACCCCCTATCCCACCCCCCCTCCTGCTTCCTTTTTTTTTTTTAATTAGTAACTTTTTTTAAATGTTAATCAAAGGCTTTATAAATTTGGTAATGCTCAATAACAAGATGCCCATACAATCAGAAGTGTAACCCAATACCCAACCTAGATATTCCAACTATCTTTGACTGGTGGAGACACGTGAACATCTGCCTCCATGTTCTCCTCCCCCCTCCTCTCTCTCTCTCTCTCTCTCTCTCTCTCTCTCTCTCTCTCTCTCTCCCTAGCTCCTCCTCTTTCTCTCCTTACTCGGCCCACCTTAGCTCCTCCTACATATCACCCTTCCTGTTAAGATAAAACTTTTCTCTCAAAATACAATTAAAGCATAACTATACCAATTTGTATCAGTAATGTACAAGATAGACCTAATACCCAGTCCATCATTTTGTTGACTAACCAGAACCTCTGTCATCTCTCCTAACTAAAAGACTTAGTTCTGAACCTGGCTTTTTTCTTGGCTTTAGAATGAATGTCAGCTGAAAACCATCCTCTCAAGTCTTTTCTCTCAAAGTAAATAGCCGGGATTGGCTATGAGACTATAAGTCTTCAACCCCGTCAGAAATCCAGAATGACTGAATTAACTGAAATTATGGGAAGCACAAAGCATAGCTTCTAAAACTTAGCCAATTTATAGAGACTGCTGAACACCTGGACAGTCCCTATACTACAAAACGTTGGAGCATTCGATCTTCAGCCTTCTAGCCCAGCATACATAATGATGCAGAATTATTAAGGGCAAACAAGTGTCTTTTTTTGTTTGTTTGTTTTGTTTTTGAGACAGGGTTTCTCTGTGTAGCCCTGGCTGTCCTGGAACTCACTCTGTAGACCAGGCTGGCCTTGAACTCAGAAATCCACCTGCCTCTAGAAGTTTTTTTTCCCACTCCGGTCTGTGAGACGAACTCACTGTGCCCCAGAAAAGGCTGGATTCGAACTCGGAAAGTGGCCCACCTCAGACTCCTGAACGCGGTGACTACAGCAGTGCGCCACCGCTGGCCAGCTACAAGCAGCCCCTTTTATAGTGAGTCAAGCATACCGGCTGTTGCCAGGTAAATGTGGGTTGGAGCTTAGACAGAAGGCTAACAGCCACTCTTTTGCATTGTTTGTTCTCACAGAACATCACTTCCTAACTTGTGAAAAGAAACTCACTTGGTCGAGAAACACTACAATATTAAAATTGAATTTTTTCTTACAAAATGATCCATTCTGTAAGGGTATGAGAGGGTTTTCGTTTCTTGACGTGACTTTGTGTCTCGACTTTGGCTGGCTATTATGAAAACATGCTGCACAAAAGGTTAAACTAGCTCCTTCTAAGAAGCCAGAGGGATGAGAAGATGCTCATCATAGGGACAATGCAAACCCAATGCCAGTGCGACACCGCACATTCACCAGAGTGACTCACATTACAGCACTGAACATACCACATGCTTCTGGTACAGATGGTACTGCTATGTTACATGCCGGGAAATATCACAGTCACTCATGAAAACCACTGCATTCCTCCATACTTACTCAACGTAGGGGTGGGGAGCCTATGCCAACACAAAGAATTACATAAATGGTTTTAACAGCCCTTTGTCTTGTAACTTGAGCAAAGTTGGGGGAGGGGCGTTGTTTGAGGTGATAAGTAATAGTCAAATTGTGGTATATCCATTAAACTCAGCAAGAAAAAGGAAGCTATTAGCACACATAGCATTGATAAATTTCAAAATCAGCACGACCGCAAAAAATCACACGCTGTTCATTTATTTATATGACATCCTAGAATAAACACACTAGCATAGTGACAGCAAAAGGCTCTGTGATTGCCTGAGGAACAGCAGGAGTGGGATTCAGGAGCAATAGAAAGACAAGGCAGGAAGGCACAAAAAAAACAAAAAAAAACCTATGGATGGATATGCCCATTACCTTGATGGCAGTGACACCATACAGGTATGTATATGCATCAAAGCTCATCAGACTGTGCTCTGCTAAAAATGTGTGTCACTGTTTCCACAAAGAATGGAGTAGAATTGGGAGTGTTTGGTTTTAAAGATGTCATAGCAGTCGAATAAGCTAAAATAGAGACAAGCTAGAAGAACAAGATGAGGAAGGAAACAAAGGCACAAGAGAGTTTTACTAGAAAGAAAAACAGATAGGGGAAATAAAAAGAGCTGGGAGCCATTGAAAGTAATTCACAAGGTGCTAAGTGTTTTAGGTGCCAGTCATGCCATTGGCTGTGAAATGGTTTCCCTTGTGTCAACCTGCAGCAGTCTAAGCAAACATCAGATAACTGTGCATCTTCAAGTCTATTGTGTGACCCATCTCACAGATGAGGAGCTGAAGCACTGGAAGTCCAGCTCACATAACTAGAAACTGTGGTTGTATTTTGGCTGATCACAGCAAGCTATTAGAAAGAACAGATAGACTTCCTGTCTGTCATTCCTCCTCCATTTTTTTTCTAATACTCAACAAGTGATCTGTATTGGGTTTAAAAGTACTTTTCCTCCTCCCTTTGATAGTTGGGTTGACTTGAGTTTTCTAGAGACAAACTAAAATAAAGGAAGCAGCTGCCTAGAATCTTCATACCATCCTCATATCAACCTCCCTCTGCAGTCTGTGTTTTTAATGCTCTCCCACCTATTTTCATACCTGTATTAATTTTCTAATACATATTACATAACCTTTAACCAACTTGATAAAAGCCACTCAATGTGCTAACACGGGAATCTATTGCTGAACATGAAATACAGAATTTGCAAACCTTTAGGAGGAAAAAGCAGGAAACCACATTTCCTTGGTTTTAAAGACATCTGCTGCTGCTTAGTTACCAAGGCTGAATGATTAAGTGCCTGGTGCCAGAAACTCCAGAGATTCCAAGAAAGGTTTGTGTCCTCTTGCAGTTTATTGTGTCAACTACCAAAGAGCACTTTGCAAGAGGCACAAAAGAAGTGTGGGAAACAAAGATAAAGAATGAAACTCAGCAGGAAACAAGAAATAAAAAGACATAAAGAAGAATCGCTGGGGTCTTTCAAAGTAAAGACAAAGATGAATGACAATCAGGAGACTGGGGAGAAAAACGTGGTGAATCCTAAAGGCTGACCCCATTAGAGTGTGTTTATAAGAAACAAACTGAGCAGCAAGATACAGTTCCTAAATCCTCCTAGGTAAATTCATGCCATGACATCAAAATTTATGCAAGAGTGTCATAGTTATTTATGAGGTTTTTTTTTTTTCTTTAAAGAGTGGGGATTCAATTTTGGAAACAATAGAATAATACACATGAAAGGACATTGAAAAATCATCTGGTTGTTGACAGCAGAAGTATTTATGTGATCTGCTGTAGTTTCTTAGCCAAGGCCACACTCTTCCAGGACATTCCTCAGGAATAACTAAGCTGACAAGGGAGCATGACATGTCCATGTGTGCCAAATGTATGACTTCCTTGTTCTCTGCAAAGCACTTCATACATTAGCTAAGACATCATGAAATACACACTGCAGCCCAGGGCTCTGATCCTACTTCCCTTACCCGTCATGGAAGCTGACCAGCATCACTTTCTGAAAGCTGACTTTGCCTGCATTTGTTTCCTCTCCTTAGTTCTTGGTCCCAGTGTTCTCATACATTTGTCTGTTTCTTAATGGGTATAATTAACACAAAGAATACATCTGCATACACGCATCTGACGTGGGTCTTATGTCCAGATTATATAGGAAACCTTTAAAGTGTGGCTGCGGCTGAAGACATGGATCATTTGATAAAGTGCCTGTTGGACAAGCTTGAGGACATGAGTTCAAATCTATAGAAACCACATAAAAAGCCAAGTGTGGTAGTTCAAGGCAACAGTGGGTCAAATCCCTGGTGCTTACTGGGCAGTCAGCCTACTCCATTCATGACTGCCAAAGAGAAACTGTCTTAAAACATAAGATGGAGAATGATTGAGAAAGACATCAGACATTAACCTCCACCTCCACACACATGTACACAGATGGACGCATATGCCTGCACACATGCATGTTCATTCATTCAAACACACACACACACACACACACACACACACACACACATGAACACACACACGGCGAGGGGGGAGAAAGAGAGAGAAAGAGAGAGGGAAGGGAGGGAGAAGGAGAGGGAGAGGGAGAAGGAGAGGGAGAGGGAGAGGGAGAGGGAGAGGGAGAGGGAGAGGGAGAAAGAGGGAGAGGGAGAGGGAGAGGGAGAGGGAGAGGGAGAGGGAGAGGGAGAGGGAGAGGGAGAGGGAGAGGGAGAGGGAGAGGGAGAGGGGGAGAGGGAGAGGGAGAGGGAGAGGGAGAGGGAGAGGGAGAGGGAGAGGGAAAGGTCTTCTTTATTCAGGGGGTCATGTAACTGAATACGCAAGAGTCGTGAAACCTTCTGCAACAATAAAAGGTCTCTGAACATGGACCAATCAAATATTTCAAATGTGTAATGAATGAAGGGTATATGTGGGAGCATTTGCTCACACTGTATTGTTCACTTCATGTAGCCTGGATCTAAGCACACAGCAAGCACAGCAAGCACACTGTGCACTGCACACACCATCGTACCACACAGTGCCAACGACCCCAACCTCAAGCACCCAAGATCAGAGTCAAGACTTGCATGCTCCATGCTGAAGTGTTTTCACTGTAAACATCGTTCTCTGCTTTTATAGAGATACAATGAAAACAACAACCTTTAATGTTCCCTACAGTCATTTCTCTGTGTGTCAGTATCAATTAGTGGACCTTCAGATTGCATTGTATTAGGATATTTCATTTTAAAATAGCTGTTTGAGCCACAGGTACATTTCGTAAAAGTTGTTCTCCACTTGAAAACACTGAAGATGCTACATGCCCTGCAGTATCAAGTAATACAGCTAAGATTTAATCGTTCATGGAAAAATAATTCATCATGCCCAATGCATTAGTAACATCAAAGAATATAAAATAAATTTTTATATGATATATCAGTATGATGCTTGATTTTCATACCTATTTCCTGTTGTATGTTGTTTTTAAAAAACAAAATCCCAAACATTCAATTTACCAAATGAAGACTCAGAAGCCAGATGCTAGGGTGAAAACCTGCTAGCTCAGAGAGGCAGAGAAAGCACTCAGCAGATGTCTCAGAAAGAAAAGTCTCTTTCTCCTTCTCCATGCTGCTTAAATATCCTTCAACTCAAGACCCTCCTTTCTGTTTACTTATGTTCACTCCCCTGGTTACTTGCTCCACTTCTTGACCTACAGTTGACTTTATTTAGCTCTTGGATTAAAGGCTAGGGCTGAGGCACACAGGTACTTGTTTATCATAAACAGAAAGCTCTAGTATCTGAGCCATACCACAGCTAGAAACAGGTTTTTAACAGTTCACAATCTCAGGGTTCACAATGTGATCAAATATCCTGCAACAGTTGTATGACAATTTCTCAGTGAAAGGGGCCACATCAAGAGGCCACATCTTTTTAAATTCAGACTCCATTTTTTTTAGAGAACATGACCTAAGTTTAAATTCTGGTAAACTAACAGGCTGGTATTTAACATTAGTTTCCAAGTTATTCCCCCAACAAAACCCGAGCCTAGCTCCAGTCTCTAGGCTCACCCCAATAAGACCAGCATCTCCAGGTTATTCCCCCAACAAACCTACACCCCCTGATTACAAGCCCACCCCTTGCCTAATGACCACCAATGCAGAAGGGAGCAAAAATTAAATTTATATTATGACTCCCAACTACCACAGTAGCTTTCCAATTAGATGCTTACACACTTACCCCTACTTGCTGCTTACTATAAAGCCTTGCTCTGATAGATATTTGGGGTTCCTCTCTCCACTAAAACCATCCTGCATGCCATCAGTAAGCTGAGGGGCCTGAGCTAGCTCAAATAAAATAAAGACCCTGCTATAAGTCTGATTGGCTCCTGTCTGTTTCTTTGGAGATCTCTAAATTTCCCTGGGGTGTGTGTGTGTGTGTGTGGTGTGTGTGTGTACATGCACATGTGCATTCTTGTGAGTATTCAGGTGCAGTAATGTTAGGATGCATGTCTAAGGACAAGTTGAGCATCATTCCTCAGGTACTATACCTTTGGTTAGGAGAGCTGGAATAGCTGAGCTGGAGTTTACTCACCAAGTAAACTATTCTGGCTGACCAGAGAGCCCCAGAAATCCACTTGTCTCCACCTCCCAAGATCTGGAATTACAGACACACATTATTACATCTGGCATTTTTTTTCTAAATGTGGGTTATGGGGTTCTAATTCTTGTCTTTGTCCTTGCAATAAGGACTGACTAAGCTAGAGCTCAGATAGTTCAACCTTTAAAGGGTATATATTCATTGAAGGTGTGGAGCTGTCACTCAGTTGGTGGAATGAATGCTGGAAACCCTGTATCCAATCCCCAGCACCACACGAACTGGGCATGCCGATGCCCATCTGTAATCCTAGCACTCGGTAGTTAGAGACAGAAAAATCAGAAGTTCAAATTTATTCTCACCCTCCTACATTTCAGTTTTTATAAGACTTTGTCTTAAAAGACTAAATCTGTTACTCTTGAGTTTGAATGATTTATAGTGGTTTTCATCTCCATTGGTGGTTACCTCCTAATTCCTGTCTTGCTTAATTTTTTTTTTCGCTTTTTTAATGAGAAAGAGACAGGACAAGACTATTTGTTTTCTTTTTATTTCTTTTTTAAGATTTATTTTTACTTGCATGTATGTGTATGTATTTGTATGCTTGTATGCATGTAGGCCGTGTGTGCAAGTACTCTTGGAGGCCAGAAGAGGGCTTGAGACTCCCTGGAGTTGGTGTTACAGGTGATTGAGAGCCACCACCCACCTGTATGTAGATGCTCAAAACCAAATTAGCATCCTCCAGAAGAACTACAAGCATTCTTAACTGCTGGATCATCTCTTCAGACCCTGTCCTTCAGGGTTAATAATACAAGGGTTGAGTTGGATTTTTTTATTGCATTTATTTTCATATGGTGTGTGTATGTGTGCACACATGTGAGAGTACGTGTGTGTGCAACAGTACATGTGTGGAGGTCAGAAGACAATTTGTAGTTTATTCTCTCCTTCTATCACATGGGTTGTGGTGACTGACACAGTTCCTGGGGCTTTACCTACCGAACCAACTCACAGAAGAAGTTTGGGGTTTTCTATTTTACTCATTTCAATCACTATCTCTATTGCTTCCCGTACTGCCATTTTGTATCTAGTTAAGATACATACACCTTAACACATTTCATATTTGGTTTTATACATATTTTTATGGGATACAAAATTCTCTCTGAAGATATAAAATAATAACTTTGGGACTGTAGGGGATAACTTATTGACAGAGCATATATTCCTCATTTGCAAGGCTTGTGGCTCAGTACTCAGAACAAAAGAGGAAAATAAACTAAAACAGTAGCCTGTGTCCTCTTCCCTCACAGTAATGAGTTTTTCATATCACTTACAGTCTTAAAACTATGAGTTACTTAAATATTATTGTTGGCCAACTGACTGTTTCTACACTAATAAGAAGACCATAGGAACTGAGAACTTTTATTCCTACAGCGCACTGTACTAAAATGATGACTAATATTCCAAAAAACTTGTCAGAAAAAAAATCAGTTATCACGACAAAAGAAGAACGCTACTAGTGTCCAGTTCTTCAACATGTACTCTGAGCCAGAAGTTGATAATTCTTGAGCCACATTCCTGAACGCTCATAATCACTGAGGAGAGGTCAAAGGCTAAGAGGGAAATTGTCAATGGATGCCGGTTTTACAAACGTGTTCGCATTACTTAATCTCAAACTGATCCTAGAATCAGCTTTCATATTCTAATGTTCTTGGCTGCATTTGGGCGTCCAATGCCTTCAGCACTTGGAGAAACTGAGTCTCAGCCCTTGAACGGTGGGACTTAGCTCCTAGCACCCAACACGCCCCAGGCCGCCCAACCCAGATGCGTGGGAGGAGACCCAGCCCCTAGACGCCTGGCTGCAGGGGGAGCCGCACACGCCCCTTCGTCCCACGCCTAGCCTTTTCGTCCCGCCCCCGAACCGGAAGCACTTGCCTGAGTTTCCGGTAGCCCCGGGCTCTTGGTGTTCCCGGCGATGTCTTGGTTTCGAGCGGCTTCTGAGATCCTGATCCCCGGAGACCAGGACGTGTTTGACGAGGAAGCGGACGAGTCTCTGTTAGTGCAGCGGGAATGGCAGGGTCACATGCGGAAACGAGTCCAAGTAAATGGACGGGACCCGGGATGCGCGGGGAAAGGGACTCCCACGTGGGACACAGGGGCTCCCGCGAGCAGGGGCACGCAGAGGGAAGCCTGGGCGGAGGAGTCCGGCTCACTAACCGAGCGCGTCCCTACGGTGCCCGGGTCTTAGGATTTCCCGGTTGTTTATTGATAACTTTTAAAACAGGCGCTTTCTTTCTGAGCCCCAGCCGGGTTTGGAGCGGGGGCACTGATCGACTAAACGTGAACTTATTCAGTCCCTCAAGAGTTTGTAGTTCGGGGAGGAAAAGAGCCAAGGAGGGGAAATACACACCCACTAGCCTAATGGCCGGCAGAGAACGCAGATTCACATTTGTTCAGTGGGTGGAGAGTCCACAGTTAGGCGTGGTGTTACAAAGGCTTGGAAAAGGTGAACTGAAGAAGTCGCCAAGGGGAAGGTAGAGAAGGGAATACTGTTCCATCTTTAAATGCGTTATTCAGTCCGGACCTGTCTCACCATTCATTGAAACTTGCTTAATATCTGGGTAGAATCGGCGCTTTTTCTCTAGGTGAGAGAGAACTACTTGCTAAGATCTGTCTCCACATAGAGGTGGTTTCCAGAATATAACAATCTGCGTTCGATCCCTGGAACCCACATCGCGGAAGGACAGAATGAGTTTCTGGAAGTTACTTTCTGGCCTTCACACTCAAGCTATGGCATGCAAGTAAATAAATGCCTCCCTCAAGAAAAATAAGTAAATGTTTGTTACTTAAATATTTAAAAGATAAGAACTGCATCCACTCAATATATTAGCCATTAAATTACCCTTTTAAAGCTGCAGTTGTGTCTACCCTAGTTTAATGTTCCAGTAAGTTACTGTTTGTTGAGTCCAGCAACCATCATGTCATTACAAAAATACCTTAGGAATCAATAATAAGAGGACAAATCTCTACGCCACAGTTCAGATTAGATTTCTAAAATCAGACTTCCTCTTCACTGTTCCTAAAATAGTTTCCTCTTCCCTGGCCTTGCCAGCCTCCTTAACTACCCTGTTCTAGTCAGTTACCAAGAGATCAGACATGTCGTTTTTCCATTTCTGTGAAGACCTTGCTAATACAGTTTTTAAAAATTACGTAACAACTGACGTTTAGTGTTTGCACAATAACCCTAGCTTTCCAAAGTGACTAAAGCATGTGGCATGTAGGCATATGCCTGTCATAGCTTAGGAGGATGAGGCAGTAGGATGAGATTTAAAAAAAAAAATAAAACAGATGCGATAAGGAAATATAAACCAGTAACAAGATTTTAGGAAAAACATTCTGCTTTGGATTTATGTCTATCATATCATAATTCAGTTAACATAGTAAAAACCTAAATTTGTTTTCAAAGTTGATTCTATGCTTTTCCTGAAAAGATTTACTTGGTGTCAGTTACAACTGGTTTCTTATTTTTAGGAAGGTTACAGAGATGGGATAGATGCTGGCAAAGCAGTTACTCTTCAACAGGGCTTCAATCAAGGATATAAAGAGGGTGCAGACGTCATTATCAACTATGGACTACTCAGGGGAACACTGAGGTAATTTTAAATTTTAAGTGATGAATCATTTAGCCACGATTCTTTTTTTTTTTTTTTTTTTTTTTTTGGTTTTTCGAGACAGGGTTTCTCTGTAGTCCTGGCTGTCCTGGAACTCACTCTGTAGACCAAACTGGCCTGGAACTCAGAAATCCACCTGCCTCTGCCTCCCAAGTGCTGGGATTAAAGGCATGTGCCACCACTACCCAGCTTAGCCACGATTCTAATGGAAGTTTTTAATGAAGGTAATATGTAAAAATTAAACATTTTAAAGTATTTTTCCCGATGTTGGGTATATGACTCTTCAGAGCATAAAATACTGCTTTCAAAAGGTTTTCTAGAGTTGTTGTCAATTCATCCATTTTAATAGGTGTGCCTGATGCTTTTCCCTTTTTGCCATTTGGACTAGCACTAATCACTCATGATGGCAGTTTTTAGCTTCTAAATAAAGCTGTTTTACCTCCACTTGTAATAGAGTACCGCATGATAGGTCTGTCAGCTAAAAGTCCATGGGGAAAGCCGTAATTACTCAAAGAAAGAGGTCCTGTTTGTTTAAGTCCTGAACTTTAATACCTGTAGGATACCATAGCAAAAATGGCAGAAACTAGAGCCAAAGAGTCAAGTACACATGGTGACTAAGAATTGGACAAGCCTCTTTGATGGGAATACTTTTTAGACTATCCTCATAGAGAAACAAACTGCTGCAAAGAATCACATTTTTAAAAAAAAAGAGAGAAAAGAAAATAATTGTTTTAAATTTTATTGAGACTTTTAGAAAATTAAGTAGACTATATAATTTAGAACAAGAGGAAAATGGCGAAGTGTTGATTTTCACTTCATGTTTATGAGCTTAGACAGCTTGCTGCCCAGTGTTTCACGTCCATTGACACTTTACTTGTACGGTATTTTCAAACAGGGTTGTAACTCAGGGGTAGAGTGTGTGCTCAGCGTGCACACAGCCCTGGGTTCAGTACCCACCAAAAAGGAAAAAGAAAGAACCTTTCTTTTTATTATATGAAAAATAAGGGAGGAAGGTTGGTCTACTAGAAAAGTAACAGAAATAATATATTAGGAGTCCAATTCTTAACACTTTTCAAGAATATTAAAGCTCTGTTGGTATTTCTACTTTGTGACAAGGTTTAGAATGACTGATTTAGAAGCTATTTGATATCCTTAAAGAAAAAAGTACGGCTGGCGCTATAGGTCAGAGTTAGGGTGCTTAACTCAACTACTTGTTGCCTTAGGCTAAATATTGAGTACTGCCAAGAAAAAAAGACATTAACGAGGTCACATTGACAAACAGTCAGTAGCCCAGGATGAAGTCTCTAAAATACTCCTGAGAATGTTTTGTCTTTAATAATTTAACAAGTCAAGTTTTCGACTTTAAAAGGAAAGAAAAATAAGAAACTTTTTTTGGTCTTTCTATAAATAATATCTTATTGCACAGAAGTTAAATGGCCAGGAAAATGTAAAATAAAAAATAGATGGGGCTGGAGAGATGGCTCAGTGGTTAAGAGCACTGACTGCTCTTTCAGAGGTCCTGAGGTCAATTCCCAGCAACCACATGGTAACATGCATAAAATAAATAAATCTTTTTAAAAAAAAGATACACTGCTATGAAGGAAGGGATCTTATAAATAGTTTATAATATTAAGTCTTCTTGATTAATATATTTAAAATGTACTGTGTTTAAACTTCAGTATTATTTACATCATTACTTCCTTAATTTTGACATGCATTATCAATTAAGTATTTCTGCATGGTGTTGTCTAGAAGAAAGATGTAGTATTTAGTATTCTAAATGTCTATGACTAATTTTTTTTCTATTTAACTCTTATTCTTATTTTTGTTTAGTGCTTTGCTTTCCTGGTGTCGCCTTCATGGTAATAGTTCGACTTTGATCAGTAAAATAAATAATCTTCTGGATGCAGTTGGCCAGTGTGAAGAGTGTATGCTCAAACATCTGAAATCAGTTACATCCCAGCCACGAGTTACAGATTTATTGGACTCCATTGAGGATATGGACCTTCATGTAGCTCCAGCTGAGAGAAAGGCTGATGAAGTGAAAGGTGACAGTAATGCTGAGATTAACACAGATTCTGACAAGAGTCCAAATGGGATGGATTGTTCACATCCAGAATGTTGTAGAACACAAGAGCATGTGCATTTGGAAAAGCCAAGCCTCACCTGGATTCTGGAACAGACATCCAATTTAGTGAAACAGCTGGGAGTGTCTGTAGACATACTACAGCACCTGAGACAACTATAAAATGATCTCCCCCTTTCTGTGGAAGTAATGCGGGGAATATTAGAGCGTTTTGTTGTAGATAAGGTAACCACGGATTGAACACTTCCCCTGTAATTATCCTTTGTGGAAGTGCTAAGGGTCTTAAACTTTAACACTAGTAAATGGAATGATGTTTGTCTTTGTCGTTGGTAAATTGTTTAGTTCTAGATACACTCGGAAATCCTCATTGTCATTTTCAAATTTCTAATCAAAATCAGTCATTTTTAGACTAGCAAAAGCCAAACATTTTAGAACAAGAAAAAGAGAGTCTAATTCTGCTTTTTGTCAGAATCGGGTGATTTAGGACCTCTTCACCAACAGGCAAGCCAGGGTTGCCAGAAATAACCTGAAGGCTAGTGTAGATAAGTAGAAGCAGATTTATAGATAGCTATACATTAATGTCAAGAGACTGTAGAAACTGACACAATATTTATATCATTGAATGGATAATAAAGAACTAAAACTTACCTTATTTACATATTGGTTAAAGATGTTCAATTCCATGAAAAATAGAAAAAAAAATAGGTTGTGCTAAACTGTAAAGAAAAGGAACTACTTAGTTTTCTAGGTAATGAGGACTTGGCAATATTTTCTCAAAATGTAACAAACTATCACTGTCTGAACTGCAACTTTGCTTGTTATTTACATTGGGATTTTTAAAAAGGACAAAAAACATTATTACTTTGATATGCGATGTATAATCTAGCCTAGACAGAATCACAATCAGATTTTTGTTCTGTGACCCAGGATCAGGAAAGGAGTTTTTCATCACTTTTCCCCACCTGAAGTTAATATGAAATGTCTGACTTGAGAGCCACCCAGATAATTGTCCCTTGCTGACAGCTTCTGTCACTATCTAACCAGTATTTAGCTGTGCTAAAAGATGCATTCATTAGAGACTGGCTGAAGGACTTTGTAAGGGACTATAAAAATATATTCTGCTAGTTTCTTAAGTCCCTGTTTAAAATGCACAGAACATTAAGAAATTGGGGCAGCAAAATTTGAAATAGTGTTGTAGATACTAATACATGCTTCAAGTATGAAAGTAACATTTGATGGCTGGGTTTTTATTTTGAAACTTTGTGGTACTGGGGATTGAACCTAGGACTTCATGAACGATTTCCATATTGAAATCTCAAACCTACAGTCTTTCAAGTGTCAGTGTTGCTCTACTCTGTATTTTTCATAGATAATAACCATCTCTAACAGTGATGGCCACTCTAAGATTTGAGTGTGATAAATCTTGAAATTTTATCTAGACATACCCTGATAAGGTTCCCTACGTAGAAGATCCCTTGCCATCATTAGTTGCATGAAGTGCCCTTAAACTAAAAGTCATGGAAGGTGAAGTCAGGCATTAGCTGGGGAGCTGGAGAGGTGGCTCACTGGTTAAAAGCATAGGCTGCACACCCAGTATCCACCTAACAGCTACATTTGGTCCCAAGCATACATTAACCCCAGGGGCTGGGCACCTGGAGGATTGCAGGTACTTGCTGGCTTGCCCCAGAGAGAGTCTGTAAGATGCTGAGTGACCCTGCCCCAAGAGACATAATGGGGTTTAGGTTTCATGGGCTTGGTGTCAGAGGAGAACCATGAGGGGAAGAAGACAACATGGAGGATAGACAACTGCCCAGCTTTTATACTGCTTAAGTCCTACAAATATAAAAGTTATAGGTGTTTTTATCTAAACAATAAATGGTCTAAGGCAAGATAAAAACCCAGAGACATAATTTCTACAACACAGAGATTGCTAGGAGTACCTCTGATGCCCTGTATCGCACTGTGTGTGTCCATGCAAAAGGCTGTTAGGTTAGGGGGACACTGTCTAGCTTTTTCAAAAAGGTCTAGGCTAGATCCTGGACTGCAGATGGTATGATCAGCCAGAAACAGTAAAGGAAACATCTACTTGGCTATTGCTTTTTGCCTTGCTTTATGCTGTGAGCCAGCCAAGTCTCATGAAAAGGCCCTAGGTGAATATAAATGGGAAGGCAGGAGTGCCCTGCAGCTGTGACCAGAGTTTCATGGCCAAGAGATTGCATCTGAGGTAAGTTACTTCTGGCACTGACACATCTAGATCTTTTTAAGCAAATGGGGAAGAGGCAGCTTTCCTGACATTAAGTCATTAGAACTAATAAGACCATCAAATTGTGATTTGCAGAGTAAGGAAGCAGCTAAATTAATCTACAAGCATCTTTATTTGCAGCCATGTACCACTTGCTGGGGATGGATTTTGAGAAATGTGGCCCCGGGAAGTTCCATTGAATAAATATTAAAATATATAAGGTGTTTATGATGTTACAAAGAGATAGGACTTCATGGAACCATATGTCTGAACCTCATTTTTGGCCAAAATATAACTATGTGACACAAGACTGTCTGCCATACTGCTTACTAACTGCTTTCATGGTAAACCCAGATAAAGGCCAAATTGTGGTTCTCACCCTATTCAAAGTAAGGTTACAGCTTTTATGTTTTGTATTCTAGTCTAAAACCTAGTGGCAAATAGTTAAATGTATGTGTGGATGGAGTCTTTGATTTATTTTTTATTATACCCAAATTTGACCAGTAGATGAAATAAACATATGCTATTCATAAACTGCCAGTCAAGACTTTGCTGTCCAGAAATCTCAAATCTCCATTGTGAAGATGCTACACCCTCATAAATGCCTTTCACAACTAACAGACTTACAGAGTCAGATGCTCGTGCCTCGAGTGCTTGCTGTCCACTCACACTCTCTTCACATTGCTTCTTCCTAAGGTCACTGTTAGGCAAGGTCACAGCTGCCCCATTGCTGATAAGTTGTCAGTCCAGCCACTTGCCTGTCCACAGACAAAGTTAGCCACCTCTTCCCTTAAGTCCCTCTGCTTGCTTGCCTTTATTCTTGTCCTAGTTACTACTGTTCTTTAACATTCTGCCAATATTCTGCTTTTTGTCCATTTCTTAAGTCTCTGGAAGTTTTATTATTGGGCCCCTGTTGATTTTTTGACCCTTACCACATGATCTCACCTCCCATGTTACCCACTGTACTATGCTAGCATTTCAGCTTCCATCTTTATCCCAGGCTCCAGAGCTAAACTTACACCTGCCAGTTTCTCAAGTCTATTTCAGTGGCTTAACACAGCATGTCTAGATGAACAGCCTATTCCTTTCTCTTTCCTGACTCACTTTGCAGTTTGTGTTTTGACTCTCTTAAAGTCATCTGGTCTCATCCAAAGCTAGAAATCATTACATCTTCCACTGGATTGTTTGTTTGTTTGTTTTGCCATTGTACTCTAGATCCAATTATTTTTATATCTTCAAAATGTTTTGAACTTGGCCTGTCACTCAAATAGATTTTTCTTATTTTTTTTAATTTGGTTGTTTTTTGTTTTCTGCATGCTTTTTCTTTGTTTTGTTTGAGGTAGGGTTTCCCTGTTTCTGGATGTGTTCCTGGATGGCCTCTGGGGCCTAGGCTGGCCTTGAACTCCTGATCATTCTGCCTCTAACTTCCAAATGCCAGGATTCAGGCTTTACACCTGGCCTCATCAGATATTAATTAACCTTCATACTAGCCTCTCACTGTCATGACTTCTAGTCTAGCCCTACTTCTGTCATTTGTTGGACTTGTCTTTGCCTTCCTGAGACAGTTTATTAGATAAAACCTTATCTGGTTCCCATTTTCCTACGTATTGTAAGCATGAGTTTCAGTTCTGGGTCCAAGCAGTATTGTTAGCCAGATTTCCCTGCATGCATCTTCCCCCCATGCAGTTTACATTTATTTACAGACAAGACTACAGTCATTCTGCACATAAACTAGGCTATTCTCAACCTCTGATTTTACTTACCTTCAACTCCTGGCCAGAGCCCTTTATTCCCTGTCCAACATACCCTGAAAATACCTAATCAGCATTTTAAGTTTCAGGTTTTTCCCAGTTTTCCCTCTTCATCACCTGGAGTAACCCTCAACTTTAGAATATGTCAGGAAAGTGCTTTGCTTTATTCAGGGTTAAATGCCCAACACTTAGCATCCTACACCGTACAGAGATACACAGATTGCTGGGTGAGAGAAGAAAGTATGAGTGAATCTTCTAGCCTAACTGAAAATATGACTAGGGATGTGGGATTCCAGAATACCTGTTTAGGATGTTGCTGGGTCTGGAGAAATGGCTCACCAGTAAAGAACACTGCTTGCTCTTCCCAAGGCCCGGTGTCAGTTCCAAGTATTCACGTGACAGCTCACAACAATCTTTAACTCCAGTTACAGAGACTATGATGCCCACATCTGGCCTCTATAGGTACTGTATGCACCTGCTACACAGATAACGTGCACAATTTTTTTAAAGATAATTTTTCCATCTTAATAATAAAAATCCACATATCCAAAATAGTTCACCATCTTATACCGGGATCAATAGTAACATCAAGCAACAGCATTACCAATCCATAAAAATTCTACTAAGTTCAGACTGTAGCTCAGTAGTTGAGCATTTGCTTAGCGTATGTGAGGTCCTAGGTTTAATTCACTGTACCACCCAAAAGTTGTACTAATAAATAAACATTATACTATAATGTAAATTTAAAGCATAAGAATCTATTTCATCGTTTCAGGTATTAAATTTCAGAAATAATCTACACAAAACTGGATAGAAACAGTTTAGTAAATGCTTAGCCTTCAGCAGGATTCCTTGTATATGGTTTTAATAACTTAGTATGCACAGGCCCTATTCTAAAAGCTTTACATAGGTTATTTAACCCTTATTAAAACTCTCAGAGAGAGATACGTTAGCCTCACGCTAGAGATGAGAAAACTAAGGAACAGGCTGAGCAACTTAACCCAAAATCATAGCTTCAAAATGGCACAGCTGAAATGTAAAATAATTCTGGCCCCAGAATTTGTGTTTTAAATAGATGCTCACTAAATAATTACATGGTAGCAGTGGCAACGTTTAATAGTGGAGCTAGGAGCTCTCTCTTCCCCTTGTTTTCTTAAGTCTTCCCAGAGAGCAGTTGTACTAGGGATCTCAAGGGGAACAACCCTGATATGATAAATATGTTATTAAAGGATTCATCGTATCAGATTACACAATAGGGGCGTGGCAGGCCAGCAATGCCTTTTCTACATATTGGAGAGGCTGAGAAACTGGTAGCTGCTCATCCTTAAAAAGAGGTGCCCCAGCAGTCCAGGTGCAGCGCTGCAGACCTGGAAGATCCCCAGAGGGCTGCTGGCCTTTAGTTCACATTGGAAGCTGGGTTCTGATGCTAGGCCAGGGCGTTAGTGGCAACAGCAGCAACCAAACAGACACATTCACCAACAAGAAGGGAAGGCAGGCAAGCAAGCAATGCTGCTTTTCCTTCGGGCTTATTTATATTCTCTCTCCAATTAATTCTTGGGAATGCCCTCATAGACCTGCCCAGAGGCACATCTCTTACTTGACTCTAGATCCAGTGAAGTTGACAGAATTAACCATCACAACAAACACTATTACAATAAATATTGTTTTGATAATATGAATGATAACCAGAAATTAAAAGGAATAAAAATTTCTCAGAAATGTGCTACACATTTAAAAAAAGAAAAAAACAAACAAACAAACAAACAAAAACCCAAAAAACACCATTCCCGACTTGAAGGAGAAAATCTTGATCACCTCTGAAGTGATGTGGCAAATTGTGTTTAGCATATGTAGGAACTAAATTCTCAAAGTCCGGTTGATGTCACCCATTTTGCAATAATGAGTCTTGCTTTTTATATATTCCTACTCAGTTCTAAATGGGGCTGTTAGAGGCTGAAGCCATGGCTCCATAGTTAAAAGCATTTAAGTTCAGTTTTCAGAACCCATGTGGGTTGGCTCACAACTTCCTATAACTCTGGCTCTAAGGAATCCAATACCCTTTTCTGGCCCCTGTGGGCACATGCACAGAGATGGTACCTATAGAGAAAAGCAGACTACACACAAATGCATAAAAACAATTGTTTCTAAAAGGGGATGTTTGTACAATGTGTCACGCTTTTTCCAAAAAGAACCAAGACTTTCAACCTCTGGCATACTCCATTTTCTTGTTCTATATTATGTGTGTTTGTATACAATTCACTATCAAAGAGTGAGGCCAGGGCCTTTGGATTGTTTTCAAGAAGCTGTTGAATTAGTTGACAGCCACTGGGTGGTGCTGGTTCACCCTGCTGTGTTCCATTCCTTAGCCTGTGCCCTCTCTCTCTCACAGGAGCTAGTGATTATCCCTGAAGTTCTGCTGTACGGTTGAATCTTTATAAGATTAGGCATGTAGGGAAGGGTTAGGAGGGCTGTATTAACAAACAAAAAACTAGGATGTCTGCTTACTTCTAAGCTGAGAGTTTTTCTAAATCAAAATTAACATGGTCCTGGTATCAAAATTATCCCGTAGCCAGCCTATGTCAAGACCCTTTCCAAAAAAAATTCCTTTTATTCTCCCAAACTGAGGCCTAAAGGAACATCTAGACTCCAAAGCATAGAGCCCTCAAAGAGAGAATACGAAGGTATGGTTTTATGTGCATGAAGAGTCAGAGTGAGACCAAAGTTTTCAAACACATCTAAGCCATCTCTTATTCTCTAGCTCTGGGTCCTACTTCTCTCTTACCCACACCAACAACTTTTTATGACTTAAGGTAGTAGTAGACAACTTTTTCACCCACTTTAGTAATTCTCAACAAATCCACAACCAGATATCCTCACATAAAGTACATGTCATTCAAGTAACTAAGCTGCTCACTCAGGAATTGCCCAGTCAGCATTATGGATATAATTTTTCTGGTGTTTATTTTTTAATCACATTGTTCTCAGCAGTCTCTTCTCACATTTATTAGGGGTGTGGGGTGCTGTGGCCTGAGTGTGAAGGTCAGAGGACAATTTACTGGGGTCAGCTTTCTTCTCTCACCATATGTGTCTTGGAGATCAAACTCGGGTCCTCAGTCTTAGTGGCATGTGCCTTTACCAGCTGAGCCATCTTTCTAGACCCCAATACTCCTTCTTTAAAAGTGTATGATTCTGTATACATTTTTAAACAAATTTTGCAATAAAGTGAAAGACTGGTTTGACAACAGTATTGACAGCTCTTACCTTCAAAGCAAAACTATACTGATATGATATTGAAAAATACATTTTTTGTTATTCAGAGATACTTCAATATACTTATCACACATCAAGATGCTAAATGATGTATTATTGGGGTGCCTATATCAGGGTCATTTGATGTTTGGAAACTGGCACAAAGTCCATCACAAGTCACATATTTGTCAACTAGAAGAACATTTCTATGTTATGGAACAAAAGGGATCCTTCATAAAGTTGGCAACAGCAAAGGTAGGGTGGTGTGTTTTTCTTAGAGGCTCTGAGGCCTCTGTCTCTCCAAGGTGAACATGACATATTTTGGCCATGTCACAGGCTGCTTTGTCTCAAGTGTGCAACCAAGGAATAACTCAAGAAAGTTGGGCAAAAGAAAATTCTGATGATAGAGTCTACTGTTTGTAGTTTTTAACAAAATCTCAAACATTTGCTTTTACCAATAAAGACTCAGGAGCCAGATGCTGAGGTCAAATCCACTAGTTCAGAGAGGCAGAGAAAGCAACCAGCTGACCTTCCTCCTCAGAAAACATACCAAAAAGAAAGAAAAGCTCTCTACACCTTCTCAAAAAACCCTCAAACTGAATGTCCCACTCTTCTACTTCCTGTACATCTCAATATCTTAATTCCTGATTCCCTCTTACTCTGTATGGTTTTGTCCCATATTTTTTTCCATGTCAACTGCTTACTTGCTCTACTCTTGACCTATCCTATTTACAGTAAGCAGAAAGCTCTTGGATTAAAGGTGTGTGTTAGGACTGAACCATACCACAACTAGAAACAGGTTTTGCCAATAAATAGCACAATCTTGAGGTTCACAGTACAAATAGCAGCAATGTACACTGGTGGCAAGAATGACTAGAGAAGGTAACAAATGAAAATTGTAGAACTCAACAAAGTTTTTTTTTTAATTTGGTATGGAAGGATATGTATCAAACCAGAAGTAATAATACGTTTGCTGAGAAATCCTAACTCTAGGAATCGGGTTGAAGGGAGTAATTGAGAGATGTAAAATATTAGCACAAATATAATTCATTGCTGTGTTTCCTATAATGGAGAAACATGAGAAACACACTAAGAGACCAACAATTTAAAAATTACTAGGCTGGAACAGTAGGATTACAAGTTTGGGACCAGAGTCTGAGCTGGTGCCCTAAGCAGACCTTAGGCACTAACTCTACACCCAGTCCCACAACATCCAGAAGAAGCTTGACTCCCAGGCACTGTAACACACCCAGGATCGTAGGTGAGGAGGCCCCAATATCTGCCTCAAACCCCCAAAACACCAACACCAAGAGTAAATGGTACCATCGGGATCCAGGGTTGCAGGAACCATTGCCCTGCCAGTGGCACAGGTTCCCTGCGGTCTGAGCCAGTGCCCTGAGCAGATCTTGGGCACTAGCTCCACACCCAATCCCATAACATCCAGAAGAAGCTGACTCCCAGGCATTCTTACACAACCAGGATCACAGGATCTCAGGAGCTTGGTCACATCAGGATTACAGGATCCCAGAGGCAGCTTGACTCCCAGGAGCTATTACACACCCAGGATCTCAGGATCACAAAATCCCAGGATCACAGGATCACAGACTCTGAGGAGTTGTGACACAACCTGGATCACAGGAGGGACAGGCTCCAGTCAGAGACAGTGAGAGTAGTTAGCACTAGAGATAACCAGATGGCAAGAGGCAAAGGTTAAGAACATCAGCAAGAGAAACCAAGGTTATTGCCATCATCAGAACTCAATTCTCCCACTATAACAAGTCCTGGATACACCATCAAACTGGAAAAGCAAGATTCAGATCTAAAATCACTCTTCATGATGATGATAGAGGACTTAAAGAAGGACATAAGTAACTCCCTTAAAGAAATACAGGACAACACAGGTAAACAGGTAGACGCCCTTGAAGAGAAAACACAAAAATCTCTTAAAGAAGTACAGGAAAATACAACCAAGCAGGAAAAGGAATTGAACGATATCATCCAGGATCTAAAAATGGAAATAGAAACAATAAAGAAATCACAAAGGGAGACAACCCTGGTGATAGGAAACCTAGGGAAGAGATCAAGAGTCATAGATACAAGCATCAAAAACAGAATACAAGAGATAGAAGAGAGAATCTCAGGCACAGAAGATACCATAGAAAACATTGACACAACAGTCAAAGAAAATGCAAAAAGCAAAAAGCTCCTAACCCAAAACATCCAGGAAATCCAGGACACAATGAAAAGACCAAACCTAAGGATAATAGGTATAGAAGAGAGCAAAGGTTCCCAACTTAAAGAGCCAGTAAATATCTTCAACAAAATTATAGAACAAAACTTCCCTAACCTAAAAAAAAGAGATGCCCATGAACATACAAAAAGCCTACAGAACTCCAAATAGACTAGACCCAAAAAGAAATTCCTCCAATCACATAATAATCAAAACATCAAATGGTCAAAACAAAGAAAGAATATTAAAAGCAGTGAGGGAAAAAGATCTAGTAACATATAAAGGCAGACCTATCAGAATTACACCAGACTTCTCACCAAAGACTATAAAAGCCAGAAGACCCTGGGCAGATGTCATATAGACCCTAAGAGAACACAAATGCCAGCCCAGGCTCCTATACTCAGGAAAACTCTCAATTACCATAGATGGAGAAATCAAGATATTCTATGACAAAATGAAATTTACACAATATCTTTCCACAATTCCAACTCTACAAAGGCTAATAGGTGGAAAACTCCAACAAAAGGAGGGAAAATACACCTTAGAAAAAGCAAGAAAGTAATATATCAATAAACCCAAATGAAGATAGCCACACAAGCATAATTCCACCTCTAACAACAAAAATAACAGGAAACAACAATCACTTTTCCTTAGTATCTCTTAACATCAATGGACTCAATTCCCCCAATAAAAATATGTAGACTAACTGACTGGATACATAAACAGGACCCAGCATTTTGCTGCATACAGGAAACACACCTCAGTGACAAAGACAGACACTACCTCAGAGTAAAAGGCTGGAAAAAATTTTCAACCAAAGTAATCAAAAAAGATAAGGAAGGACACTTCGTACTCATCAAAGGAAAAATCTACCTAGATGAACTCTCAATTCTGAACATCTATGCTCCAAGTGCAAGGGCACCCACACCCATAAAAGAAACTTTACTAAAGCTCAAAGCACACATTGCAGTTCACACAATAATAGTGAGAGACTTCAACAGCCCACTCTCATCAATGGACAGATCATGGAAACAGAAACTAAACAGAGACACTGAAACTAACAGAAGTTATGAACCAAATGGATTTAAGAGGTATTTATAGAACATTTCATCCTAAAACAAAAGAATATACCTTCTTCTCAACACTTCATGGTACCTTCTCCAAAATTAACCATATAATTGGTCACAAAACAGGCCTCAACAGAGACAAGATTAAAATGATCCCATGTATCCTATTAGATCACCAAGGACTAAGGCTGGTCTTCAATAACAACAAAAACAACAGAAAGCCCGCATACACGTGGAAGCTGAACTCTACTCATACACATGGAAGCAAGCTCTACTCAATGATTACTTGGTCAAGGAAGAAAAAAAGAAAAAAGTAAAGACTTCTTAGAATTTAATGAAAATTAAGACACATCATATCAAAACTTATGGGACACAATGAAAGCAGTACTTAGAGGAAAACTCATAGCTCTAAGTGCCTACAAAAAGAAACTGGAGAGAGCATACACTAGCAGCTTAACAGCATACCTGAAAGCTCTAAAACAAAAAGAAGCAAATTGACCCAAAAGGAGTAGATGGCAAGAAATAATCAAACTCAAAGGAGCCAAAACCATGCAGTGGAAAAAAGACAACATTTTCAACAAATGGTGCTGGTTCAACTGGCAGTCAACATGTTGAAGAAAGCAAATTGATCCATTCTTATCTCCCTGTACAGAGCTCAAGTCCAAGTGGATCAAGGACCTCCACATAAAGCCAGATACACTGAAACTAACAGAGGAGAAAGTGGGGAAAAGCCTCGAACACATGGGCACAGGGGAAAAGTTCCTGAACAGAACACCAATAGCTTATGCCCTGAGATCAAGAATTGACAAATGGGACCTCATAAAAGTGCAAAGCTTCTGTAAGGCAAAGAACACTGTCAATAGGAAAAAATGACAATCAACAGATTGGGAAAAGATCTTTACCAATCCTACATCTGATAGAGGGCTAATATCCAATATATACAAAGAATTCAAGAAGTTAGACTCCAGAGAATCAAATAACCCTATTAAAAAATGGGGTACAGAGATAAACAATGAATTCTCAACTGAGGAAACTCTAATGGCTGAGAAGCACCTAAAGAAATGCTCAACATCCTTAGTCATCAGGGAAATGCAAATCAAAACAACCCTGAGATTCCACCTCACACCAGTCAGAATGGCTAAGATCAAAAACTCAGGTGATAGTAGATGCTGATGAGAATGTGGAGAAAGAGGAACACTCCTCCATTGTTGGTGGGATTGCAAGATGGTGCAACCACTCTGCAAATCAGTCTGACAGTTCCTCAGAAAACTGGACATAGTATTACCTGAGGACCCTGCTATACCAATCCTGGGCACATACCCAGAAGATGATCCAACATATAACAAGGACACATGCTCCTCTATGTTCATAGCAGCATTATATATAATAGCCAGAAGCTGGAAAGAACCCAGATATCCGTCAACAGAGGAAATGTGGTACATTTACACAATGGTGTACTACTTGGCTATTTAAAACAATGAATTCATGAAATTGTTAGGCAAGTGAATGGAACTAGAAAATATCCTGAGTGAGGTAATCCAATCACAAAAGAACACACATGGTATACAGTCACTGATAAGTGGATATTAGCCCAAATGCTTGGAATACTCAAGATACAACTCACAGACCACATGAAGCTCAAGAAGAAGGAAGACCAAAGTGTTGATGCTTCAGTCCTTCTTAGAAATGGGAACAAAATACTCATGAGAGCAAATATGGAGACAAAGTGTGGAGTAGAGACTGAAGGAAAGGCCATCCAAAGGCTTCCCCACCTGGGGATCCATCCCATATACAGTCACCAAACCTAGACAACATTGTGGATGCCAAGAAGTCCATGCTGACAGGTGTCTGATATAGCTGTCTCCTGAGAGGCTCTGCCAGAGCCTGATAAATACAGAGGTGGATGCTCATAGCCAACTATTGGACTGAGCATGAGGTTCCCAAGGGGATCCCCAATGGAGGAGTTAGAGAAAGAACTAAAGGAGCTCAAGGGGTTTGCTACCCCATAGGAAGAACAATAATATCAACCAACCTGACCCCACCCCCCAGAGCTACCAGGGACTAAACCATCAATCAAGGAGTACACATGGAGGGATCCATGGCTCCAGCTGCATGTAGCAGAGGATGGCCTTGTCAGGCATCAATTGGAGGAGAGGCCCTTGGTCCTGTGAAGACTCAGATGCCCCAGTGTAGGGGAATTTGAGGGTGGGGAGGCAGGAGTGGGTGGGTGGATGGAGGAACACTGTCATAGGAGCCAGAGAGGGGGATGAGATAGGGTTTTTTTTGGGGGGGGGGGTACCTGGAAAAAGGAATAACATTTGAAATGTAAATAAAGAAAATATTCAATAAAAAAGGAATTTAAAAAAAATAAAAAACAAGTTTAGGGCCAGCTTAGGACAGATATGAAAAAAAAAAACTGTCTCAAAAAAAAGTGTTGTTATTACCTACACCAGATTAAATGCTACAAATACAGATTGCAAGTTATCATTACAGCAATAATAGAAACAAAATGTTTGGAATATACATTTAAGTACAAGTCACTATAAAATGTTACATAGGAACATAGATGTTTTATTCCCAATGCTTTGTGTGTGTGTTTTTTGTGACTAAATCTAGATCATTCTCAAATATGGTAGTTCTGTGTTGCTATAGTGAGATTGTAGGGCTTGGTTTATCAGAATGAATTTTAACGCACTGCTTGTATCATAAGGAAAGAAAGTCCAGTATTATAGTTCATGCCTGTACACCAAAACTCAAGAACAGGAGGCAACAGGTCTTGAGTTCAAGGCTACTCTAGAATGATCTGAAAGAAAAGCAAACATATGTCAAAACACTGAATCAGGAAATGTTCTTGTGGAAGTAAAATATACAACTGGAATTCAGGAAGAGGGTTTTTTTTCTTTTTCTTTTTTTTTCAATTATATCAAAATCTTCACTTTATGTCTCAAAATTTAATGGTGTTATTGTTTGGGTCATAAATGTCTCCTAAATGTAAAAACCATTTGGACTTCAACATCTAAGTGCCATTGAGAACTGATAGAATCTTTAGAAAATGGGACATAGTGGGAGGAATCTAGGTTCCTGGAAGCATTTGCTTGCAGGAAATATGCAGACATCAAAATCACTTTCTCTGACTTGCTGCTCCCTGGACTCCACTGTGATAGGCAGCTAGGATCCAACCTTATTTTCCCAGCCATAATATGAACAACTTTGCTCTGTCACTCACTTATTCCACCCCATAATATTCTTCCCTGCTTCAGACCAAAATAAAACAAAAATCTACTGACCATGGGTTGAAACCTCCAATTCTAAACCACAATAAAGGTGATTTTGGAGTGGTGGCACATTTCTGTAATCCTAGCACTTGCAAAGTAGAAGCAGGAGGGAAGTTCAGGAGTTCAAGATCAAGCCAGTGAGATGCTTCACCTGGCAAAAGTGATTGTCCTGAATCTTAGTTAAAATATCTACTCTTATTTCGTCTTATATTTACATATCCCAATCAGTCATTGAGGGAAGTTAGGGCAAGGACTGAAGATAGGAACTTCAAGGCAGACACTGAAGCAGAGGCTGTGGAGAAATGCTGCTAATTGGTTTGTTCTCTGTGGCTTCTGCGTACCCTTCTTTCTTATACTATCTAGGACCCATGCCCAGGGATGGAACTGCCCACAGTGGGCTAGGCTCACTTATATCAGTCAATAATTAAGAAAAGTCCCTAAGACTTCCCTATAGGCAATCTAATGGAAGCATTTGGGAAGTTCTTCTTCCCAAATAACTCTGACTTTGTGACAAATTGAAAAGAAAACTAGCCAGGACATCCTGGAAACCTGATAGCCTAAATTTGATCCCAGGAACTCCTCTTGGAAAGAAAGAACTGACCTCTACAAGTTGTCCTTTGACTTACGTATGTATACTGTGGTACACACACACACACACACATACACAAATAGGCTATCCACAACAATTCCAAATAATAAAATAACTCCTAGATATATCACTGTCCCCGATTTCAAGCTATAGGAATAAAACAAAAAGCTAGGTATTGGCATAATAACAGACATGTTAATAAATGGAATAAAATTGAAGACCCAGACATAAGTCCATACACCTATAGATACCTACTTTTTTTAAAAAAAAAATACTTTTTAAAAGAGAAAAGACCACATCTTCAATAAACAGTACAGGTGAAATTGGATGGCTACATGTAAAAGAATGATATTAGATCTGTATTTATCACCTTGCATAAAACTCAACTCTAGATGAATTAAGGACTTCAACATAAAATAAGATACACTGAATCTGATAGGAAAGAAAGTGGACAATAGTCTTAAACTCATTGGCACAGGAAAAAACTTTCTGAACAAAACAACACAGGTACTAAGAACAGTTAACCAATAGAACCTCATACAATGAAAATCTTCCGGATAGCAAAGGAGATGGTCATTCAAGCAAATAGAAGCCTACAGGATGGGAAAAGATCCTTACCAACTATATATCTGATAGAGGCTTAGTATCTACAATATATAAAGAACTATAAATACTGATCATCAAAAGAACAAACAAATCAATCTAAAAATAAGGTTCAGAGCTAAGCATTGAGTTCTCAAAAGATAAAACACAAATGGCTGAAAAACAAAGAAATATTCAACATTCTTATCTATCAGGAGAATGCAAATCAAAACCATGAGATTTCATTTTGCACAAGTCAGAATGGCTAAGATTAATAAAGCAAATGGCAGTTCATGCTGGTGAGGATGTGGAGTAAGGGAAACTTATCCATTGCTTGTGGGACTGCAAACCTGTTCAGAAAACTATGGAATCAGTGTAGCAGTTTCTCAGGAAGTTAAAAATAGATCTACTTCAAGGTCCTCCTATCCCACTCTTAGGCATATACCTCAAAGACTCTACATCCTACTACAGAGACACTTGTTTATCAATGTTCATTGCTGCTCTTTTTATAATAGCCAGAAATCGGAAACAGCCTAGATGTCCATAAACTGATTAATGGATAATGAAAATGTGGTACCATACAATGGAATTTTCAGCCATTAAGAAAAATGAAACTATGAAATTCACAGGTAAATGGATAGAGCTAGAAAAAGTAATCCTGAGTGAGGTGATCCAGACCTAACAAGATAATGAGTGTATGTTTTCTTTTATATATGGGTTTTAGCTTTAAGTCTTCAATATGTTTGCAGTAATCCAAATAGCCACAGAGATTAGGTACCTGGTAAGGAACTGGGAGGAGCAATGGATCTCCTGAGGAAGGGGAAATGGAATATAGTTATGAAGAGGCAAAGGGAAAACTGGAGTAGAAGGATTAAATAGGAGAATGGAAGAGAACAGTAAAGGGGAAATATGAGAGGGACAGCCAACACTAAGATCATTAAAAAAAAAAAAAAACATGGAAATGTACTACTGTAGAGGCTTCCTAAACCATATACATATGTGAAGGGGATCTGGATGAAGTCTCCAAATAATAGGAGGGAATGTGGAGGTCTCTGATAACACCAGAGCTAGCAGAGAAACAATCTATGAGAAGGAGGAAGGAAATCTAGTTCAGCACGGCTTAATTAGCTGATGTTGCTTCAAACTGTTAAAATATGTCCTCAAGTAGTCTATTGTACACATATTTAAGCACAGCACAATTTGGAAAAAAAAAAAGTTTCCTGGTGTAATACAATTTTCTGTGCACAAGGAGGCATAATTACATCACAACTCAAAGTACACCTCACTTCTTCCATGAAGATGGGTTCTAGAGATAAGTTATACTTGCATTATCTTAAAGTCAGTTTTAAAGGATCTGGCATAGTCTCAGTCATATAGATAGCATATGGTTATATGGGCTGTCACCTCCTGTCCTTGTAATATAAGCTAAGGGGAGCCCCTGACCATACAGATAATGAAAAGGTCACCTAGACTATTAGCCACCTCTAGTACGGGCTTTAGGGGCTTGATATGGCCTGGCCTTACAGATAATGCAGATTCACAGATTATTAATTCCTCCATTCCCAGCCTTTTCAGTGTTAAAACAGGTTATACATCTTTTCCCTTATAAAAACAACCCTGTATTGGTCTATTGCTTATATATTTTGATTTTTTATGTCATTTTGTGGAGACTCTGTGTGTGTGTGCGCGTGTGTGTGTGTGTGTGTGTGTGTGTATGTGTGTGTTTATGTTTATTTTAATTGCTTTTCAAAGAAAAAGAGAAAAAAGAACATAAAGTTGTGTGAAGAAGGAATTGGGAAAATCGGAGAAGAATTTAGGGAGGAAAAAAACATGATCAAAATATATTGTATAATTTTTTTCAATAAAAAGGAAACAAATCATAACATTCACAAAAAAATGTTGTATTTTGATCCTAGTTCCCAGTGGATAGCCTCAGCCTTGTATTTTGATCCTAGTTCCACCCTTCTGGGAGGGCTGCAGAGGAGGATTGACTCTGTACACAGATGACATCTTGTGAACCTTCTATCCAATTAAAACCTGTAAAATAAAGGCTAAAGCCAGTGATTGGGCAGTAGAAGGGGAGGCAGAGAAAAGGCTTAGGGGAGAAGAGAGTGAGAGGAATTCGATATAAAAGGAGGTAGAAGGAGAAGCAGAGTAGGAGCAGGAGGAAGCAGAGCAGAAGGAAGTCGGCTGTAGAAGGAAGCTGACGACAGAGGAGCCAGAGCTCGGAGGACAAGCACGAGGCCTGGGATAACCGCAAGTTATAAGGGATCTCATAGCTGGGATTAGAGTAGTGTAGCAGTAAATCTGCCCAATCCAGGCGTGCAATTTATACCAATAATTATTGAGTTGTGTCTTCCTTTACTGGTCTCACTCAGGTAGGAGATCTTACAACGACAAATTTGGGGCTTAAATAATTCCCTCTACTACAAAAAAACATCCAAAATATTTTATAATCTTCAATTAGATTTATCATTTGTCAGTTTTAAAGTAGTATGGTTTATTTAATTCTCTTTACAGCATTAAACAATTACTAATCTCAAATCTGTATTTTAAAAGATGTAAATCAGAAGACTTGATTTTTAAATACAGAGTCTAACCAGATTATTGATAAGACTTTAATTGTACTGAGCAGACACATAAATAGCTTGGCTTTAAAGTGACTGTTTTCCCCTTTAGTTTAGGTTTGAGAAGATGAGAACTTTGAGAAAAGTAAATTTTTGCATGTTATGGCTTGTTGGGTTTATATATTCTGTAATCTCCACCATGAAAAGAAAAATATCTTTGACATTATATGCATGATATATTTATTTTACATATCTTACAACATTAATAAAAACCTTAATCCATCATTTGTGTACTTAGAAAGCTACAGCAATTAGTCAAATAATGATTTTGTGATACATGACTAGAGATATTTTGATTAAAATAGAGCATTTTATGTTAACTAAGAGTTTTTATCAATGACTATTATACAAATTAATTAATATTTTTCCCTTTCAAATCTGTTTTAGAAAAAAAATCTTTATCAATACCCATTTATGTGATATTAAATTTTATAGCTCAACAAAACGTTTAAGATTTTAATAAATTTGTTTTACATAATAAAATAGTATCCTAAGGTTTTGTAAAAACACTTAATTGACTCAGATGGAAATCATTACAGAAAACCATAACCAATAAAAATGCAGAGTTATGGAGCCCAGTCCCAATGTATACATCTGTGTGTGCAATTTTAAAATGACATGCTACTTCCTTGCCTGGGGCCATGGCCTGCGCTCCTGGCTTAGCTTCAAGATGAGTAGCAACCAACCCACAAGCAGCAAAATCCAGGAGCTGCTGTCCACACTCCACGAGCCCCTTTTGGCTAGTTTCATCAAGCTGTCAGCTGTCACCCTGGCTGCTCTCTTTCTCTGCCCACCTTAGCTCCAAGGAATGAAAACACTAGACAGCTTGATTATTTTAGAATTTGTCAGATAGTACAATTGGTAGGCATAGAATCTCCTACCCTAGTGACTGACATATACAAAGGCGGATGCTCGAAGCCAACCATTTGGACTGAGGACGGAGTCCCCAGTGGAGGAGTTGGAGAAAGAACTGAAGGAGCTGAGGGGGTTTGCAGTCCCAAGTGGGGAGCTACAGTATCAATCGACCAGATCCCCCGGAGCTCCCAGAGACTGGACCACCAACCAAAGAGTACACATGGAGGGACCCATGGTTCTGGCCGCCTATGTGGCAGAGGATGACCTTGTTGGAGATAAGTGGGAGGAGTGGCCTTTGGGCCTGAAGCGGTTCGATGCCCCACTGTAAGGAAATGCCAGGGTGGGAAGACTGGAGGAGGGGAGAGAGTACCTTCATAGAGGAGGGAGTGGGGGGATAGAATAGGGGGTTCCCAAGGGGAGAACTGGAAAGGAGATAACATTTGAAATGTAAATAAAGAAAATATCCAATAAAAGAGAAAAAGAAAAAAAAAAAGAAAGAATCTCCTACCTAATCTTATTAGCTATCAACTGGCTCCCACAACTTCCTTGGCCCCTGCCTGAGGTGGAGGTAGCAAGTCCTAGGCCTTACATGACTGTTGCTTTCTTCTCCTTCCAATGGCTGCAAAAGCCTCCTCTTTTCCTGCATCTCTTCTCTTCCTCCTGGGACCCAGAAGTCCTACCTTTACCCTTCACCAGCAACTGGCTCTTGCCTTCTTTATTGACCAAATCAAAAACCAATTAGGAAACCAGCACCTCCCCCTACATACAGCTACAAAACTCACTCTTCACACCTAAGTCTCAGTAAACACTATAGAAGAGAGGGAAAAAAAAAATTGTAAGAGCCAGAGGATCAAGGAGTTTGCTATAAGATTGTGTCTCCTAGTAATATCAGAAGCTACACCCATAAAGTCTTACTTACCTCTATGATTGCCCCAAAATAAAGTGAACAAGGATGGTACCAACGAACATGCCAAACTGGATGAAGAAAAGCTCAAGACATCTCAACACTACACAAAAAACAATAGGCAAGTGAAGGAAACTGGGAATGGGAGAGGTGGCCTTCCTAAAGGAAGAACACAGAAATTGGTTGTCCAGTGTCAATCGGTCAGTCTTGAAAATATAATAGAGAAAGCATTACACAGACTGAACAGTTTATATATAGGAATATTTGTATATACACACATGCATGTAATTCCAATTATGTGCATAATACATGAAAAAAGGCCATGAATTTGAAGGAGAGTAAGAAGGGGTGCATGGGAATATTTGAGGGGAGGAAAGGAAGAAGTGTAATTAAATTTATAATCTTAAAATAAAACAGAAGATATCACTTTAAGGAACCTTAAGAAGTTTAGAGTCCCCAAGTATATGAGTCAGCCTGGTCCTTAGTTTTATGTCTACTTAAAACACAGTTTTATGTATACACAAAGTAGAGTCAGTCATTTAGGAAGAAGGATTCTCAACTTAAAAAAAAAAAAAAAAAAAAAACCCTGCCTCCGTAAGATTGGCCTGAAGGCAAGTCTGCTGTGTATTTTCTAGACAATTATTGAGATGGGAGGATTCAGCCCACTGCGGGAAGTGACAACCCTGGGCAGGTGGTCCTAAGAAAGCAGGTTTGGTAAGCCATGGGCAAGCAAGCCAGTTTTTACATCTAGGTTCCTTCCCAGAGTTCCTGCCTTCACTTCCCCTGATGATGGACTCTAGCCTGCAAGCCAAATTAACCTTTTCCTCCCAAAGTTGCTTTTGGTCATGATCTTTTAACAGCAATAAAAACCTAACTAAGACACACAGTATGTATCAGGCCTTTTAATATATCCCCAATATACTTGCAGTTTCACATTCACACACATTTTTAAGCTAAGTATTTCAAGACAATAATAATAATAATTCATGGTACAGAAAAAAAAATCAATGAATAAAAAATTTAAGTGGCCACAAGTTTGTTACTCAGTTATTGTGGGATGGGGGCATTCTGAGGGAAGACTGAGTTTTGTTCCATGTGGTCTCAGCATTGAGTGACACTCACTGACACAGACACAAATCTGAACATATGTGACCCGATTCTATTTAATTTGGCTATGCCAAGTGAAAACACAGGTAGAAAGATTATATCCCTGGCTGTGAGAAAGGCTTGGTGATGAATGATTGAAGGGTGAAAATTGTCATGTAGACTTGAAGTAACATCTTTTTCTATTTCTAGGAGCTAAATAGTTGAAGAGAAGATGTCTTCTATGGATTAAAATGTTTTTCGTGATGCCACTATAAGCCCAAATTTTTAACTTTTTATTTATAACAAGACTAAATTACAATTTGTACTGCCCAAATACTTATGGATGTGCACTGAAGCATGAGCAACCTACCAGGGCCTACAACCTTCAATAAAACTGATTCTTCTTCCCCTAGAAGACATCAACTGTCCATAGCTCCTTGTCTAGGGAAACCTCTCCTCCTTCCATGTTGGAATGTTGACTGCATTGATATTTTTTCAGTGTGTGTGTAGGTAACACCTGCTGCTATTAGATCACTACAAGGATGAGTGTAGTGATTCAACCATGTCCAGAAGACAATTTTGCTCTAGTCCTCCCTGGCTTCTGAGTCGTACAATCTTTCATCCTCCTCTTCAGTGTGGTACCTTAGTTTGAGTAGAGTATTGATATAGATGTCCTATTTGTGACTGAGCACTCCACAGACGCTTATTCAGTGTACTATGGCCAGTACTGAGTTTCTTCATTAATTGCTTTTATGTACAATGAAACTTCTATAGTGGGCTCTGAGACTGCAGCAATCTATAGGTACAGAGATCCTAATTTGGAGGGTGGTTTGCTATGCCTAGCAGAAATCGTAGTAAGTTCACTCCTGGAGCCTATGGACTCTCCAGTTATGGGTTCTGGGAAAAAATGTATATACCAGGTAAATATTTCCTCATGTGGAACAGGCCTGAAATCCAACCAATAAGCAATTGATTATTCCTGTTGTATTTGTGCCACTACTGAATCCAGGTGTACTTCTTGCCATCTGGGTTATTGCTGTAACTGAGAGTCACAGCTGGCTAAGACTGTAGTTGAAGCCCAAGGCCCCAGCTGCATAGCACAATCTGGTACTATGAAGGCTTGCCAGCAAAAGAGAATACTCCATGATCATTCCCATCAATGAGTATGGTGTCTCCAGAAATAGGTTCTTACCATCAAGTTTTGATGGGCAATCAAGAGTAAAAGCCATAGCTTATATTGTTTTGGAAGTCTCCGAGACATCCATGACAAGTAACTTAAGGGAGGTTATCCCACACCAGGCACTAGGCTTTTTATTTGGCAACCTATGGTTTCTTGGTGTATTATTCCACAGAGTAACACTAACTAAATACTTTTAATTAATATTGCAGTGGTTTGAATAAGTTGCCTCCATAGCCTCATATATTTGGATGTTTAGTCGTCCAAGAGTGGTACTATTTGAAAAGGATTAGAAAGTGTGGCCTGGTTGGAGTAAGTATGTCATTGAGGAAGACAATGCCTTGGGGTACATAGCTCTACTGCGTCTTTGGCTGCTGTTTTGGAAGCAAGAGAATGGCTTAGGACATTTGAAGAATCACCTCTGTATTAGTCAGGGTTCTCTAGAGAGACAGAATTTATAGAATGAATGAATATATATGTATATAGGTGATAACTCTAGTGAAAAGTGAATTATTGTTGGGGCTCCATGTTGGGGACCATAACTGTCAATGAAAAAAAAAAAAAAACAGTTCTCACCTCAAAAAGTAAAGTAAGGTATTCTCAGGGTCTGAGAACTCAGATTCAAGTTACCCTAAATTCTATGTTCCAATGTGGCAGCAGTTTTATAATAACAGAAAAAGAAAGTCAGAAATCAAGACACTTTTTAAGTAGTGTTGGAAACATCAAGCATTTGGGCTGCAGCAAATAGGGAAATCTGTATAGGCCTTGGATGCTGTGTGTCAGCATTTTTAGTCTTTTGGTTGGTGAAAATTGGGGGGAGGGGGAGTCTATTTATACATTGCAAAATTTTTACCTAATGTTCACAAAGATGTCAGCTCACATACAATAGAGGGAGATAAATGGCTACTGGTGGCCCAAAATGATTTGACTATGAATTTGCATCATTGTAGAATCTCCACATCAATGAAATTCTAGTTGGTCAGTAACCCTGCATAGTCACAGCTTTTTTAATTAACAAACCTTAATAATGATTTGAATTGAAATAGAATTTCATCACTTTCACAGTGAATTATTTGCAAGTGAATGGAGCTACTGCTGCTGACCTGTGAACTAAATTGTCTATTTCCAGACAACACAGACAGGAGTTGCTTCAACCTTTCTAAATAGGTCCACTCCCCCCATCCTTTCTTTCCCACTACCTCTGGTGAGTGGTGGGCTAAAAGGGAGGTTAAAGTGTTTAAGAACCATCATTAAAAATAAGATTTGAAAAAAATTAAAGTTACACCTACAGATGGGAAAAAAAAATCTTTGCAAGGTGTACACCTGACATAGGATGATCCGTACCCAGAATATACAAAGAAAGACAGAGAGAGAAAGAGGTAGGGAGGGAGGAGGAGGAGGGAGGGAGGGAGGGAGGGAGGGAGGGAGGGAGGGAGGGAGGGAGGGAGGCAGAGAAACAGAGAGAGAGAGGAGAGAGAGAGAGAGAGAGAGAGAGAGAGAGAGAGAAGAAAAAATGAGTGAATTATGAAATGGGCTAGATTCTAAACAGAAAATTCCAGTAGAAAAATAAAAAGCATTAAGAAATATCTCATAAGGTGTTCATCATCATTAGCAATTAGGGAAAGACAAATTGAAACAACGTTGCAATTTCATCTCACCTCAGTCAGAACGACTAAGAGCAACAAAACAACTGATAACAAATGCTGCCCATGTTGTGGAGAAAACAAAAACAAAAATTCTTCAACCACTGCTGGCAGGAATCTAAACTGCTACAGCCACTCTGGAAATTAATATGGAGAATTCCCAGAAATTATTTTTCCCTTAATGTGTTAATTTATTTATTTTACACCCCAATTACTGACTCCTTTCCATTCCCCTCACACAGTGCCTCCCCCTTTTCCTCTGAAAGGGTGCCTTGCCAGTATCCCCAAATCCTGGAGCATGAAGTGTGTGCAAAGTTTGGTGCATCCTCTCTTGATGAGGCCAGACAAGGCAGCCCAGTTAGGGGAACGGATTCTACAGACAGACAACAGCTTAGGGACAGCTCCACTGCAGTTGTTGGAGGACCCACATAAAGGCCAAGCTGTACATCTGCTACATAGGGGTGTGGGGGGGGCGTGTCTCCAATCCATACATATATGCTCTTTGGTTGGTCTCTGAGAGCTCCAAAGAGTCCAGGTTAGTTGGCTATGTTGGACTTCCTGTGGAGTTCCTAGCTCCTAGCCCCTTCTGGACCCTCAGTCCTTCCCCTAGTTCTTCCATGAGAGTCCCCAAGCTCCATCCAGTATTTGATTGTAAGTCTCTGCTTCTGAGTCCGTCAGTTCCAGTCCTTTTCAGAGGACAGTTATGCTGGGTTCCTGTCTGCAAGCATAACAGTATTAACAGTATCAGGATCGGAGTTTGTCCACTGGAGGGGTCTCAAGTTTGGGCCAGAGTTCTTATCAACAGTGGGATCCGGAGACGCTGCTCAAGGCTTCAAGGTATGTGGGGCAAGGGCTCTTTCCTGCGGAGCTGTCTTACCAAAGCCAATTTTTAATGTTGCTGTGGACTCGCTAGCTCTGGAAGTCGATGTTACTAATTCCTTCTTCGAATGTGTCAGAAGCTGGAAAGCTGGGGAAAGTTTGCAAAACTGGGACAGTGAAAGCTGTGCTGAGCGAGAATCCCACACAGGCTGCTTTTCTAATTTTGAGAGTCCCGTCTCATGGGAGACTTCCGCCTCCGTATCATTATGACTATCTACTTAGTGGTTTCTTACTGATCGCATCACTAACTTGTGGACAATTTACTCCCATGCCTCCTTCTAATTTTTAGGGAGAAAAAAAAAGACTCAAAAATTTACTTTTAAAATTTAGACATTGTTTAACTGAATTTCTGTTTTTAAAAATACCTTTTTAAGGGAGCTAATGAAAGATAAAAAGCATAAAATAAAAATGAAACTCGGGGGAGGCTCCGCGCCCGCGGGACTCCCACTGGGCGCAGGTTAATTTCAAATCGGGAGCTGGACTGCTCCGGGACAGCCACACTCCCGCAGCAGCCAGCCCGCCGGCCACCCAGCCCCGGCCCCGGTGTCTCCCCCCCCCCCACCCCCACCCCCGGCACCCACCTCTGCGCGGCGGGGCTAAGGGAGTCTCCCTGAGACGCGCTGGCTCCCTGAGACGTGCAGCCAGGATTCAGGGCTACCCTGGACCGTCAGCCCTGGAGGAGGATTGACAGGATAGTAAAAGACTTTAATCGATTGGACTACTTAAACCACTGGAATTTGGGAGGAACTTCAGAGTTTTCATTTTTAAAGATACACTAAATGTATGAGGAATTAACAAAATGGAGAACCAAAAGGAAAACCTCTTTTCTGAGCCACATAAAAGGGGACTGATGAAAAGCCCCTGCAAGAGTCCTCGAAGGCCAACGTGGTATTGACTGAGATCTAGCCTGACTTGGGCCCTTTAACCACACCAACCAAGCCCAAGGAAGTCTCCCAAGGAGAGCCATGGACACCCACAGCCAACCTGAAAATGCTTATCAGCTCCGTGAGCCCAGAGATCTGAAGTCGAGATCAGAAAAGGGGCCTGTCTGACAACCGAAGTGGATTACCTGAAGCTAGAGACTGTTTGCAGGAACATTTATCTGGAGATGAATTTGAGAAATCCCAGCCGAGTCAGAAGGAGAAGAGCTTGGTGATGCTATGCCACACATTCTTAGTGAGGTACCCCAACCCTGCTGTGAATAACGACATCTGCCTGGACAAGGTGGCTGAGGAGCTTAATGTTGAACGTCGGCGGATTTATGACATTTTGAATGTACTAGAGAGCCTGCACACGGTGAGCCGCCTTGCCAAAAACAGGTACACTTGGCATGGCCGACACAATCTCACCAAAACCCTCGGGACCCTGAAGAGTGTCGGGGAAGAGAACAAGTATGCTGAGCAGATCATGATGATCAAAAGGAACGAATATGAGCAAGAGTGTGATTTTATTAAGAGCTGTGGCATAGAAGACCACGTGATCAAGTCAAACGCTGGCCAGAATGGGCATTCAGACATGTGTTTCGTAGAACTCCCTGGAGTGGAATTCTGGGAAGTTTCTGTAAACAGCTGCAAAGACAAGTCCTTACAAGTGATGAGCCAGAAGCTTGTGATGCTCTTCTTGGTGTCAACACCTCAGATAGTAAGCCTGGAAATTGCTGCCAAGATTTTAATTGGGGAGGACTACCTGGAAGATCTGGATAAAAGCAAGTTAATCAGGAGGCTATATGATATTGCTAATGTTCTGAGTAGCTTGGATCTTATCAAGAAAGTCCATGTTACAGAAGAAAGAGGTTGAAAGCCAGCTTTTAAGTGGACAGGCCCAGAAATCAGCCCAAACAACAGTGAATCCAGCCCAGTCATGCCTCTTATCGCCTCCTTAGAGGCCGAACTCTGCAAAAGAGAACTGTGCCAAAAAAAAAAAAAAAACCTTTTTACACGGGGTGGCGGGGTGGGTGGGTGGGGAAACCCAGCTTTACTCGACACCCATCCCTTATCAAATTGGTAAAGAGCATAGAAAGTGATCGGAGGAAGATCAGTTCCGCTCCCAGCAGCCCTGGTCAAGAGGAGCAAAGCTGAGAGTTCTCAAAATTCTCCACCCGTCCCAAACAAAATGGCTCAGCTCACTGCTATTTGCAAGATGCAGTTGGGAGAGCAGTCAAGTGAACCCAGGAAGAAGTCTAAGTAAACCTAGCTAGATCTGGGCACTACAAACCACTGGCTCCCCTGGATCCTGCAGTGAACACTGAGCTGGAGCTGCTTGCACCATCCCTTATCCAGCCCCCGAGGGTGGTCCCCCTGATCCCTAGTCCATTGTCATCTGCAGAGCCTGTGATCCTACCTCAGGCCCCTTCGGGCCCATCCTATGCCATCTACTTGCAACCTACCCAAGCCTAAATGTTGACACCACCACATGGCCTGAGCAGAACAGTCTGCCCCACCCAGTCCTCTAATGCTACTGGATCCAAAGACCCTACAGACACACCCATAGAGAAGACCACCACAGGTGCCACAAAGTCCAATGCCTCCTGCAGACCTAGAAGCTTGCAGGAAGCACCAGAAAGGCAAGGCGCTAAGAATCGAAGCAAGGAGACGACTGGAAAACGAGGCACAAAAAGGACGATCGCCACAGAGGACAGCTCTTCCAGTTCAGTAAAGAAAGCTAAAGAGGACCTAAAAGCGCTAGAGAATGTCCCCGCCCCACTACCCTGTTCCCATCAGGATACCTAATCCCTCTTACCCAGTGCTCATCCCTGGGGTCAGACTCTGTATTGTCTAACGCAGAAAACTCAGGTACACTCTCCCCAAACCACAGGATCCAAGGCTCCCCAATTGCAGGTGTGATCCCAGTGGCATCCTCTGAACTCACTGCTGTGAATTTTCCCCCATTCCATGTGACACCTCTGAAACTTATGGTCTCCCCGACGTCTAGTCTATGGCAGCTGTACCTGTTGGGAACAGCCAGGCTCTCAACTCCAGCCACTCTGCTCCCGCCCAGAAACTTTACCTGTAGCACTTGGGACACATCTCCCCCAGCATGCCAGCCCAGGGTCTGGAGCTGGCACAGTCCCTGTGTCCCCACGTGTAGAAGCAGCTAGCGTCATACCAGATAACTTGAGCTCTCGGCCAGGGAGGGCCACCAACCATGACTCGCCAGACCTGGGCCAGAGCCAACTAAATGGATAACCAGTTGCTGGGACAGGGGCACAACAGCCTGTTCCTGTGACACCCAAAGGCTCCCAGTTGGTGGCTGAAAGTTTCTTCCGTACTCTGGGTGGACCGACCAAGCCTACCAACTCGTCTACATAGATTTCGATGGTGCTGACAAAACTCCTTTGGAACCCTCTTTGTCCCACAGCCCAAACTGGAAGTTTCAACTGAGGATGTCCACTTTTCTAAAGAGCTATTTAATGAGACAATATACACATACAGATTGCAAGAACACCACCTTTAAAAATACTGTAAATATTTGGGGTTTTACTCAATATCACAGCAGATATTTGTCATACTTATACACGCATGCGCGCGCGCACACACGCACACACACATGCACACAATTTGTACAAGGCCAAATTCAGTCTTCAGTACTATAAAATAAAATGTTGAACTAAGGTACATTATCTTCTGGGGGGGGGATTCATCTGCAAAGTAACCTTATTAAAGTTTACTTCCCTTTCAGCAAACGTTTGACTTACCTAACACAGCACCTGCTCAAACTTTTTGCACAAAGGAAATGCTGTGTGATGTAAATGTATTTTTACATAGGAGGCAATAGCTATATTTTTTTGTAATTTCTTTAATCTTTTGCTGTTCAGTCTGTCTTTTTGTAGAATTTAGAACTCTCCTCAATCAAGTCTATGGAAAAATTATTTATAAAATGTATTTGTAATCATAAGTGGTTGAAATTAAAATCTTCTAAAAAATGAAACCCAATGTGCGGAACTTTTTGTAGAAAACTTAAATGTGTAGAAATGCAAAAAAAAAAAAAAAACCCAAAATATTATAACATGCTCAGTAGCACAAATGGCTTTTATTATAAAATACCTTACACTGTCATTTTAGGTGGGACAATTAACTTACAAATGGATGACTTTTGAAAACTGATGACAGTAGATAAAAATTCCTGCTATGAAACTTTCTATGCGACTATTTTGGTGGTAATATGAGTACATGTATTTTAGAATCTTACATCTAAAAGTGAAGCTATTCATTATTTGTTTTGGAAGGGCATTCTTAAACAGGTAAAACGCTGGCTCTTTCAGACTAAATATGTGATCTCTGACTTCTTTCATGTTAATGTGAAGACAGGGCTTCTGTGTTTAAATGTACATTACTCTTAGCTACTGCTAACAGAGGGTTATTCGTTTTGATCACTTACTCTGCGTCAAGCCTTTATGTTTTCCATAATTAAAGGCAATTTTCTTAAGTGCCCAACATCTCCATTACCAAATAGGCTCCTGTTTCCCAGGAGGCCTATCAAAGGAAACTCCCAGGAAAGCACAGCACCCAACCAACTGTGACCAGTCAGCCTGCTCTGGAAGTGAAGCTGTATTTCAGGAAGCAACACTTAGAGGCAAGCCCAAGGACAAGGTCGCTAACCACCACAGTGTCACCATGGAAAGTCCCTCACCAAACCTTATGACTCAGACAGAGAAAACACCTACTGAAAGATGGATGTGTTCTGATTTGTGGTTTGTGATTGTAAAAAAAAAACAAACAGAAATTCAGAGTAAAACCCAATGTGATTTCTATACAGTCCCCTGAGCAAGGAAATCATATATTTATATAGATCAGTGCTTATTGAATATATACTAAAGATATAAGTATTTTATATATCAAATATTTACTAAGCCTCTGAATTAACACCAGGCTAATATAGTTAAGATAACCAACTTAACTCAAATGTTCATCATTTTAATTACTAGAGATACTCTTAAAGATTTTTATAAATTTTAATTGGGGGGTCTAGGTGGGCAGTGTGCATGTGAGTACAGGTGCCCTCAGAGGCCAAAGCATCAATCAGCTCCCCTGGAGCTCGTTACAGGCAATTGGGAGTTGCCTAACTCAGATGCTGAAAAATCAAACTCAGGTTCTTAGCAAAAGCTGGACATATCTTAATCATCTCTTCAGTTCTGGAGATACTTTTAAACAAATTATCATTATTAACACTAATTTTAGAGATTTCCTGAAATGAAGTAAAATGTAAAAAGAAAAAAGAATGGTAGGTATTGAACACTTGAAAATACATCAAGCACAGGTATTAACAAGGACTATATACTTCTCATAGGACCATAGGAAATTGTCTCTATTTTACAGACAATGGTCAGAATGAATCTTTATCCCACTCCAAAACAGCTATCTTAAACCCTGCAGTCTCTCAAAGCTGTCTACCTGGAGGGGGGGCTATTTCCCACAGAGGATGGCAGCACTCTGTTGCCAGCTATCTTCACTACCCTTTCTTATTTTTGCAGTCATTCCATGCTTTTGCTGTGACTTCCCAAACTCACACACTTGTCTGTGTGGTATACACAATAGACATACATTTCCCCACAGCTGTAAAAGGCTAGGAGTCCAAGATCAAGATACTGGTTGGCTGCTGCAGAAGCCTTTGCCCCAACTTGAAGATGCTCTTTTGTCAGTATGCATGTGTCTGGTCATCAGGCTTGGTGGCAAGTGCCTTTAGATCCAAGTTTGATCCAAAGGACCCACATAATGGAAAGTGAGAACCAACTCTCACAAGTTGTCCTTTAATCTCCACTAGAGCACTATGGCACATCTAAGTACGCACGCGTGCGCGCGAGCACACACACACACACACACACACACACAAATAAAATTCTTTTTATAATGACATCATTCATAATTGATTAAGAACTAGCCTCGATACCTCATTTGAGCCAGCAAAAACACCTCAGCTCCAGTATAATTACATTTTGGGACAGCATTAGAACTTCAACAAATAAATTTAGTGAGATGAAATTAATAGAAATTTAGGGACAAAATTCAGACCACAACACCAATCTAATAAATCACTTTGCTTGAAACTTTATTTCTGGGTTACTTTTAGGATACATAAATCATGGCACAAAACAGGAAGGAAGGAAGGAAGGATATTATCTAACACATTGTACAAAATGTGCTATTTATAAAAAAAAAATTGGTCTGCTGACATTAAATTCTCTTAATTTTTAAAAAGAATTTTAATGGCCTTTTTGTTGTTGTTTTTTTAACTTTTAGTTCTTATTTGTGTACGTGTGCATGAGTGTTTGCACATGTGTGTATGGGTGTGCCTGCCTGTACACTGGTGGAGGCCAGAGAGAGTGGGATCCCTCAGAACTAGAGTTACAGATGTCTGCAGGATGCTCCACTTCTTATACAGGGGCTGGGATCTCAATTCTAGTCCTTGTGGTTGCACAGCAAGCATTCTTAGCCATAGACCCGTCACCTCAATCCTCTAGATTGTTTATTGGTTTTAGTTTTTTAGTTTTTAGACAACATCTCATATAGCCCAGGCTGGCCTCTACTTCCTGTGTACCAGAGGCTGGCCTTGAACTCCTGATCTTCCCTCTCCAACTTCCTGAATACTAGGCTTAGACTAGTATCCTTTTATACAGCAGATTTTAGGTTTGCAGCAAAATTGAACAGTAGGTACAAAATATTCTCTTCTCACATACATTCTGTATGCAGAGACTCCCCATTTATCAATATCCTCAAGTGAGCATTTGACTACATTTTTTTGAACCTACATGGCCACTTCATTACATTAGGGCTCGCACTTGGTGGTATACATTCTGTGGGTTTGAATGTAAGGGAATGTAGTCCCCTATTGCATCATCCAGAATACTTTCACAGCCCTAAAATAACCATATTTATTCCTTCACCCTCACCTGGCAATCAAAACCTATTTGCTGTCTTCGCAGTTTTACCTTTTCTGGAGTGTCATGTATTTGGGACAATCAGGTATACAGCCTTTTATCAAGTGCCCTCTCCCATCTCTTCATGGCCGTGTTCCTTTCTATTCAGCCCTGGCAGGGTCATGCTGTTGGTGCATCACAGGTGTTTTCTATGTGTATCTACTGAAGAGCACCTTGGTGTCCTCAGGTCTTGACAATTATGCATAATATAAATGCCTATGTTCATGTTTTGCTTTTGTTTTGTTTTTGCCACATTTAGGTAATTTCCAAGAAATACAACTGCTAGATCAGGTATTTTGTTTTGTAAGAAATTACCAAACTGTTTCCCCAAGTCAGTCACAATTTTACAGTTCCACCAGCAGGGATGACCTTTGCCTACAGTTCCATGCCCTCCAGCATGTGGGCCGTCCTAACTGGTGAATGTAGGTATCTCCCTTTAATTTACATGGGGGTGAGGATATTTTTCCTAGATATAAGATTCTACATACCTTTCCTAGATTCAAAATCCATATAAAGCTCATCCCCCCACCTTTGGGCTTCATGTAATGCCTTCAGGTAAGTCAGTGACCATTGTTACCTTTCTTGCTACCTGCTTGCTCTCTCTTTAAAGGTCTCTCTTTAATCTTGGTTCTCAATAGTACACTCATGATGAACCTGTGGCTCTCTTTGTTCTTACCTCATTATGAACTTGCCAATATCTTGTACGTTTTAGCCAATTTGAAAACATCTTGGCCATTATTGCTTCAAATGTCCTACCTTCTCCCTCTTTTCCTTTCTAGAACTAATTACACATATGTTAGGACTTTTGTTGCCACCTATGTCTAGTAATTTGAGTTATATTCTGGACATAGTGAATAACACTATATTGTGGAAATTCCAAACTTTGTTATGTATTCTCAAGAATATGAACTTTGTTTTAGTGGTAAACAGCTGACATGGTGGAACTGAACCCCAAACTCCTTCTACTCTCTATTCAGGTTTTAGCCTTATGTGGGTGGCTTACTCTGCTTTGCCTGTATTATGTAGAGCTGAGATTTTCAAACAGAATTTATCCTGCTTCCCACCTAGGACTCCCTACTTTCTGAAATATGGTTCTTCATGGTTCAGTTGAGGTTATCTCCAAATAAGTCTTAACAGTTAACCCGTAAGAGCACAGTTTCTGAATTTCACATTCGCTTCGCAAGTTGAACACTATGGTCAGTCAATGAAAAATAACATCACCTCTACTTTCTTCTGGGGTTGACTCCTGTTCATTTCTTGCTCAATTTGCTTGTTTTCAATGCTTTTGTCTAGTTCTTTTTTACATTTTTGTCTGAGTGTTATGTGCTCCTTCTGAAACCTCTTCATTGCTATCATACTTCATCATTTATTTAAACTAAATTCATTTTGAAAACTTTTTATTTTTTTAAGAATTATTTATTTATTTTATGTATATGAGTACACTGTCTCTGTCTTCAGACACACCAGAAGAGGGCATCAGATCCCATTACAGATGGTTGCGAGCCACCATGTGGTTGATGGGAAATGAACTTAGGACCTCTGGAAGAGCAGTCTCTCTCCAGACCATCTCTCCTTTAAGAGCCATCTCTCCAGCACCTTCTTGTTGGTTCTTTGTGGATTTCACATCATGTACTCCACTTCCACTCATTTCCCCCTCCATTCGTATCTGGGCTCTGCCCTTGCAACCTTCCCCCTCAAAAGAAAAGAACACATAAAATGGAGTTTTAAAAAGAAAAAGAAAAAAAATCTCATCGTGCAAGCTATCGTGCCACAGTGTGTCTGTCCCACAGTATACCCCCTCGTCCACACTTCTTTACTTGCAAATGTTCATTCCAATAACTCATTGGTCTGTTTTAAGGCCTCTGGCTTCCGCTACACTATCAATACTGGATCCTCACAGGGACTCCTCTCAGATATCCTGTTGTTGCTCTGTGTCTTGGAGACCCTGTAGCTTTGGATCTGCAGGACCAGCCCCTTTACTCCCTCCAGCAGTTCATAGATGGGGTTGATGTTGGGGTGGGCCAACTCAAAGCTTTGGGTCTGGGCCTGCGTGGTAGTAACCCAGAACATGGACATCTGCTTGACCTTTGGTAGTAATTTGAGCCTCAGAAACCAACACAGACCTCAGCTGGAGCACGACCAAGGACACAGACAAGGGCCAGAACATAACCTCACCATGACCTCAGCATTTCTGCCTGTTCCTCATCACCATCTAGTCTCCAGTCCCACCTTTCTCCAAGGTGTGCGAAGCCCTCAGCTTCACTTTCTCTTTCATCTCTCTACCACTTACTCCATCTTTCCCATCTGTCCATCACACATTTGTCCACTGTAGTGGCTCCTGCTGCAGGTGCTTGGGTGTCTTTTTTCCGGCTGCTCCAGGAGCTGGGACTGGGACAGGTGCTTGGGTGTCTCAATTCATCATTTTAAAAGATAAATCTACTTCAAATGTAGATGTCTGTTGTTATTTATTATTTATTTATATCAATTCTGTTGCTTCCCATTCACATAAGCTTTAATTTTCTTTCTCTTTTTTTTTTTTTTTTTCATACACAAAGCCCTTGAAAAGAGCCTGCTCGCCGGGCGGTAGTGGCGCACGCCTTTAATCCCAGCACTTGGGAGGCAGAGGCAGGCGGATCTCTGAGTTCGAGGCCAGCCTGGTCTACCAAGTGAGTTCCAGGACAGCCCGGGCTACACAGAGAAACCCTGTCTCGAAAAAACCAAAAAAAAAAAAAAGAAAAAAGAAAGAAAGAAAGAAAAGAGCCTGCTCACATGTTAGTGAGCCCTATCCAGCTTTCCTGGTCCAAAAAACTCACGAGAAGCTAGAGAGCAAAGTCAGATAGAACCTGATTTTGTGCAGATTAGAACTGCTTATAACTCCAGTTTCAAGGAATCCAACGTCCTCTTATATCCTGTGAGCACCCTCACTCATGTGTACATATCCCTACACACACACACACAGACACACACACACAAACAAACAATTAAAACTAAAATAATTAAGATTGCTGGAGTAGAAGTTGGGGATTAATATAATAAAAACATGTATGAAATTATCTAATAATTCAGAAAATATTATATTAAAAATAAAATAAGAGACTGGAGAGATGGCTTAGAGGTTAAAGGCTCTTGCAGAGAGCTTGGGTTAGATTCCCAGCATCCACCTGACAGCTCACAACTATTTGTAACTCTAGCTCCAGGGATCCCATGCCTTCTTATGATCCCTGCATGTAGTACACAATCATACATGCAGACAAAAATTCACACAGCTGTAAATGAAAATGTATCTAATTAAATAAGCAAATTCAAAAGATTGAAATAACTTCCTATGTCCTATCTAACCAAAACACAATAAGACCTAAAATTGACAGCAAACAACTCTCTTAAATACACAGAGTCATGGACATTAAAGAACTCCTCACTGAATTATGAATGGGTTAAAGAAAAAATCAAGAAAGAGAGAGAGAGAGAGAGAGAGGAGGGAAGGATGGAAGGAAGGAAGGAAGGAAGGAAAGAAGGAAGGGAGACAGAAAGATCCATTGATTCATGGAGATAAATGAAAATACAGCCCAACAGAAGCTCTGGTGCACTGAAAACAGCACTATGAGGGAAGTTTATAGCTCTATGTGCCCACATTGAAAAGTCAGAAAGAGAAAAAAATAAATGAGGTAATGATTCAACTCCAGAATTTAGAAAAACAAGAGCAAAACAAATGCAGTAGACAGCAAGAAATTAAAATCATGGCAGAAATTAATAAAATAGAAACAAAACAATACAAAGGGTCAATGAATCTAAGAGCTGGTGAGAAGATAAACAAGACTTTTGCCCCGGCTAACCAAGATAGGGATCCAAACTCACGGAACCAGAAGTGAACAGAGAAACATTACAACTTCCAAAGAAATTCAAACTATTTATATAAGGGAATATTTTAAAAACCTATATTCCATTAAGGTGGGAAATCTAAAAGAAATAATGGATTTCTAGATTCAGCCAAACTACCAAAATTAAACCAAGAAGAAATCATCAACCTAAACAGACCCATAACAAATAAAGAGGCTGAAATAGTAGTGAAAAGTCTCCCAGGATTAAAAAGAAAAAAAAAAGCCAGGTCCAGATAGAGTCAACAACAGAATTCACTAGATATTCAAAGGTTTGTGTCAGTTCTCAACCTCTTCCAAAATAGAAACAGGAGAGTACTCCGAAATTCCTCCATAAAGCCAGTATCATTCTAATACTGAAAATAGGTAAAGAAAGGGGGAAAAAACTACAGGCCAATATCCCTGGTAAATGCAGACTCAAAAACGCTCAAACAAAATGATTGCAAATGAATACGGACATGAAAGTCAATAATAAAGGTGAACCATATAAACAGACTTAAATACAAAAATTACATCTCAATAGATGCAGAGAAAAGAAACCTTTGACAAAATTCCAAAATGTCTTTGATAAAAGACCCAGAGAAAGTAGGACTACATAGTTCATCATAATACATGTTATATGTGAGAAACCCGCAGACAACATCATACTAAATGGAGAAAAACTTGAAGCATCTCTCTGAAGTCAGGAGGGAAATGAGATATCCACTAGTTCCATTCTTTTCCAACATTCTGCTCAAGCAGTAGCTGGGGCACCAAGGATATTAAAATAATGTGAATGGGAAAAGAATAAGGCAAAGTATTCCTATTTGCAGATGACATGATATCATAGGTTTTACTTGTCCTGAATTGCCCTTTAGTTCTATTCCTGTGGCTGAGTGAGTAGAAATATAAGCTATTTTTTCAAGGTTGCAGACATTTCTGGGAACATGTCCAGGCATCCCATTCAATTATTCTCTTGTTATTAATGAAGATTTTATACAGTTCTTTTGGAAGTTTGCACAGTAAGTTTCTGAATCAAATGAATTTGAATTCAAATATAGTGGTATTATTTGAAAAAAGAAAGAATTGTCACAGTGAGACATGTCTTAGAGACAATGAGACCACTACAGAGGAACCAGAAGAGCCACAGAGTCAACTCAGTTCAACAACCGCTTATGTGACAAGCCATGCTTGCCTGAGCGAAACCCAATAGACAGTTCATAGCTGTTTTAAAACTAGCTTTACTGGGTCTGGTAGTGTAATTCAGTTTGTAGAGGGCCTGACCAGCCTTCATGAACCCTGGGTTCCATCCCTAGAACCACAAAAATCAGGTGTGGTACTCCATATCTATAATTCTAGCACCTCAGAAGTAAAGGAAAGAGGATCAGAAATTCCAAGGTCATCTTCAGCAAGTCCACCCTGGCATATAGGAGCCTCTGCCTCGGTAAAGAAAAAGAAAGAAAAAAATATCAGTTTTATTAAGATATATAGGTCCAGTGTCCCTAGTCAGAACCTAAAATCTGAAATGCTCCAATTTTTTTTTTTTTTTGAGTACTGAGGTACATCATAGATGAAAACTGCACTTGACCTCATGACAAGTTCCAGTTAAAGCCCAGGCACATGAAAAACACAGTTTCAAATGACCTCTGACCATGGGTACAAAGCATAGGCAATCACACGCCACTGAATTTGTCATCATCAGAAGAATGTTTCTTTTAGAGTTTGCAAAGGGCAGCAGTACTTACTGTGGTACTAACTGAAGCAATCTATGAGTCACTCACAATAGTTATTCACCACAAGGCATCGGATTTTCCTTCTCCCTTCTGGTTGTCTTGTGCATCTCCCACATATATTTGCGTCAGATATTGTTTACAACACTGTATTGACACTGCTGTTGGCCTAACCATCTGCCCACACTGGCCTCCTTCCTGAGGATATGCTCTTAACTTTGTGTCTGGGCTCTTAGATCACCTAGATTACAATACATACTCAATACATATCTACTGCATAAATAAATGACTGTGCTGGAGGAGTAACACCACCAGATTAAATAAACAAGTTATGCCTATAAAAACTTAAAGGGAAAGGTTTTGGAAGCATATATGAGTCTATGCTATTAAAACTGACTTTCTTTTTTAGTTTATGCTTCCAGTGGCAATTTCTTTTCAGACTTTCAAAAGATATCTCTGTAAAAAGCCATTCTCTAATGGAGTTCTTGGCCAAAAAGTTCCCCTAGGAACCTTCAAACAACCCAGGATATTGCCAGAGCTGTTGTTTGTTCGCCACAAACTGATGGAAAGGCCCTATTGCTGAAGATACATACACATACACACATCAGTGAACACAGAAGAGTCAAGTAAGTTCCTATCTAGAGTCTTGACATCCATGGACTAGAGTTCATGGTACTGGAAGGCACCCATGTGCTACTAAAGGAGAATGATAACATCAACACAGCTACAAACCCTTCCTTCTACTATGGTGACCTACCTGAAAGATACGTGTAGGCTTAGATTTTTCTCTAAACCTACTTTATTTAGTGTTCTGAAATGCTTTAACCTCCCTTCTAGCCCACTGACCAGAGGTAGGAGGGAGAGAAGGTTAATAGGAAAAGGGCATTGAGGACCTGTTTCATAGTAGTTCTTTGGGGAGATTCTTCATTGTCAGGATACCAATAGTCCAGTTCAATAGCAAACACCAAACATGAATCAGTAGCAGTGGCACGATCCAGCAAAACTCATGAGGCTCGGCCAAATCAGCACGAGTCAATGGAAGCCTCCAGAACCAGCTGGAATAGCATGACAAATGGTTTTTTTGGTGTGTTTCTCTCTGTGAAGTGAAGACCAGCGAAGACCAGCAAAGCATAGCATGGTACTGCAGTGCAAGAGTGACCTCTCACTGTTTATGGGGTTTCATTTATACTTTTTCCAAATATCATATGCCCTCTGAAGCATCTGCTCCAGCAAAACTTTACATGGCCTCTCACGTGTCTGCTTCAGCAAAACATCCTCTTACAAGACAACGTCTAGAAAGACATCATGTGATACAACTGAGTTTCCAAAGAAACCAGGACTTTCCGCTTCAAATAAGTTGGTTGCAATAGTGGTATCAAGTTTGTCAGAGTAACCAACCAATACCTGATTTGAGTTAAGGCCCACTCCAAGAGATGGAACCTGTACCCAATGCTTCTTTGGTGGCTAAGAACCTGAAACTAGATAGGGCAGAGACCTAGGGAAAAAAACAAATACTATTGTTCTGATAAAGGGATGTCACAATTAAATGATGCCTTATGACATTCTGCTACACTCATATATCAGTGCTTTGCTCAGCCATCATCAGAAAAGGCTCCTCTTGCTACAGAAAGTAACAAATACAGTGACCCACAGCCAGACAATATGCAATGAATAAAAGATCTTGGAACACTTAGCCTTAAAAAAGATGTCTCCATCAAATCCCTGCTCTCAGGGATCAGGGAACTCTATGGAAGAGGAGGCAGAAAGAGTGTAAGACCTAGAGAGGATGCAGGACACTAAGGAATCAAGGCTTTTAGAGACAACAGGGATGGACATGTATGAACTCAGAGAGACTGAGGCAGCATGCATGGAGCCTGCACAGGTGGCGCCAGATGGGGTCCTAGAGCTGAAACAAGTAGGCATTTCATCCCTAATCCAGAAGCTGTCTCTAATTGATAGCTACTTACAAATGAAAAAATAGTTTTCTCCAAGGGAGTCTTAATGGGGAATCATAGCACTCTTAAGGGTAGGCCCCATTCCCAGCAGTATATGGCCAACTGAAAGCAGAAAACCAACCCAATGCCATCTTTATGAGTTTGAAGGTTCTTTGTCAAGGTTTCTGTTTTGTTTTGTTTCCCTTACAGATCCTTTGCATATATATGATAGTTTCTGGTTTTGTGCTTTTATGGTGTTCCTGTGTGTATAAATGTATGTGTCTCTCTGTCTATCTATATGTGTTTCTTGTGCTGTTTCTTTAGCTCATTTTCTTCTTTGTTTTTTTTTTTTTTTTTTGTCCAATTTTAATTTGCTTGTTTTTTTTTTATCTTATTTTATTTTATTATTATTCCTTAGATGTCTATTTGTTTTCCAATAAGACAGAGAGGGCATGGAACCAGATAGGAGGAAAGGTGGGGAGGAACTGGGAGGAATAGGGAAAGAGGAAACAGTAACCAATATATTTTATGAGAAAAATCTATGTTCAATAGAAGAAAACTACATAAATATATTCATATCACTAAAACATAAGCCATCCACTATCATTCAACAGAATGGAAATGCAAATGTTATCTCCTTTAATGGAACTATTTTTGATATTTGGCTTCTTTGAAGTGAAAAGGCTCCTCAGACAGGTAAAAGAGAATATTTAGTTTAAATACTCTCTCTGTACTTATTCATGGTGAATAATCAAACATAATAATTTTCCTCTCAGAATCCTGTCACTTATTAGAAGGAAAGACAGAAATGTGTGCCTGGGAGCTTGTTTAATTGATCCCAAGATTGCTTCTGGAGAAGAAACTCCTAGAAGCAGCTCACCTTGGCCCCTTACACTCCATGTTTCCTTGCAGAGGTGGCCTTCCTGAGCTGCTGTCAATACTGACATGTTGCCATTGCTGGAGCAGCTTGTTGGCTGCGCAGCGTTCTTTTACCCACTGGAGTCCAGAGCAAAAGCAGCTGAGTAATGTTTTTGTTTCAAGCGTCAAGTAAGAACAACTTTTTGAAGTATGAAGAGATAGAATGAAATGCTTTCAGGAAGGAAGATGATCCAGTGTCAGGGTGTGGCCAATGAATGGGGCCTAAATCGGATCCTTTTCCTTCTGAAGGGTAGTTCATTGCATCCCTCCACACTTTGAAAAGTTTTCCTCTAAAGACCTAAACGTTTCCATCCAGGACTAGTAAAACAACTGGTTTCCAGTCACTCTCCCAGTAAAGAGACTGTGACCTATCAACCCATTTACTTGGGATTGAACCCAAGGCCTTGTGTTGGCTGGACAATTGCTCTGTCACCAAGATGCAGCCCCAGAACCAGCATGCTCCGTGGAGGAAATCCAGTGTATAGGTAGAAAAGGAGAAAAAAGAAGACAAAACTTTTTTCTTAAAACTAAATATTGGTAGAAACAGTAAATGAATTTGCAAATGCTGTCAAGTAAAACAGCAACGAAGGGAAGAAGGAATTAGCTGATTGGTTACTTTAAATGCATCAGACAGAAAAGAAAGATGTTTTTTCAAGTCTTCCTACCACTAGAAGGAATATATTGTGTGGTTGTGTAGCATGGAGAAGCTTACTTAGAGGCAGACCATGCTGCATTTAGAGTTTCACTCTGCTCCTTGCTAAGCTTCTCAGAATCTTGGTTTCTTCATCTGTAGATGGAGTGACTATAAAAGTTCCAACTTTGCACCGTTGTTTTAAAAATAAAATGTATCACGAATATGACAATGCTTGAATGACATTCACCGAATATTGAGCATGGTTATTGTTTTTAGTTATTCTGCCATGTAAGCCATAGTCATTTAAGCTCCTTATATTTTTTCTTCCTTAGGAGTTACAAGCTGTAAATGAAGAGGCAAAACCCCATAAAACGAACTTTCTTTAGGGCAAGAACTGTATTTCATTTATTGCTGTATTCCCAATGACTACCATAATATTTGATACATATGCAAACATTTGTTGGTGAAATAAAACAATCACTAGCACAAAACATAATTTTAACTGCAAGTGGCATGCATTGAATCATATCATCCCCAGTTTCGTATGCTGAATTCTTCACCTCTGATATTTCATAATGTGATCCTCTGTGGTAATACTGTTGATATAATTAAGGTAAAGTCATACTGAAATAGAATGGGCCCTTACTCCAATACAGTAGACATGACCACCATGAGAGGATGATGACTAGTGCTGAGGTACTTCCTCTGCAGTCCAAGGAACACCACAGATTTCCATAAATCTAGAATCTAGAAGAGAGATTTTGTTCAGTGTCAGAAGGACACAACTTAGTAACTCAGTGGATAAGAATGAACACTTGCCACAAAGCCTGATGATCTGAGTTAATGCCTCAAACCCATCTTTATTTGTTTGTTTGTTTATTGGTTTTTCACAGAGACACGATTTCTCTGTGTAGTCCTGGCTGTCCTGGAACTCACTCTGTAGATCAGGCTGGCCTTGAACTCAGAAATCTGCCTGCCTCTGCCTCCCAAGTGCTGGGATCAAAGATGTGTGCCACCACTGCCTGGCCCTCAAACCCATCTTGTGGAAGGAAAGAAACAATTCCCACAAATTTGCCTCTGCCATCCACCTTACGCCATGGCACGTGTGTACTCACAATCACACACACATAAATGTAAAAAATAAAACAAATAAAAAACCCTTAATGACAGTGATCTCATACTTGTAGCTTCTAGAACTATTAAATGATAAATTTCTGTTATTTAAGCCATTCAGTTTGTGGTATTTTATTATTACAGCCTAGCAGTTTGATAAGGCAAATTAGTAACATTATTTCTAAATGCTGTAATTCTATGATGGGTTCAGTGCTCTGAAGAGAACCTTCAGTTGATATTATTTTATATAAGCACAAGGGTAAATGATAAAACAAAGGTAAATGAAAAAACAAAATTGTTTCTTGTGTGCAACTCTTCTCAGTTAATTTCATTTTGTTTTGTTGAGACAAGGTCTTGCTATGTAATCTAGGCTTGAATTGTGGTCCTCCCACCTCTTCCTCTAAGATGGTTGGATTATGAGCATGTATCATCATCCTATTCTGCAGTTAAGCACAGGAACAGGTCAAGTGCCTGGCCCCAAGGCAAGAGGATATCAGGAACATAGCCAATTTCAGAGCCAAGGTCTCTTCCATTTATCTAGACTTGGGAAGAACTGCTCTTCCTGCCAAGAGTAGTGTATTGCTAAATAGATACAGTAAACAAGCAGAGATGGTAACAGACATTTATTGATTTTTCTGTAATCACTATTTAACACGCTTACAAGACTAATAATAAACTTCTTTGTGTGTGAGTTAATTAGGTTTCTCATAGCTGTGAAAAGACAAGAGTGACTTAAAGGGCCACCATCTGTGGGAGCAAAACCTACACCTGGCTGGGGGCAGCTTGCGTGGAGGTCTCTGGCCAGTATTGCTTTCACCTGTCCACAAGCATGGGGACTATCTTTTCCAATCTCTTTAAGGGCCTTTTTGGCAAAAAAGAAATGCTCATGGTGGGCCTGGGTGCTTCAGGGAAGACAATTCTATACAAACTGGTCGAAATTGTGACCACCATTCTCACCACTGGTTTCAATATAGAGACAGTTGAATACAAGGATATCAGCTTCAAAGTGTGGGGTGTGAGCAGCCAGGACAAGATCCAGCTCTTGTAGCACCACTACTTCTAGAACACCCAAGCCTTGATCTTCGTAGTGGTTACCAATGACAGAGAGCATGTGAACGAGGCCCGTGAAGACGTCGTGAGGATGCTAGCTGAAGATGAGTTCCGGGATGCATTCTCTTGATGTTTGCTAACAAGCAGGACCTCCGCAATGCCATGAACCCAGCTAAAATCACAGGCGAGTTGGGGCTGTACTCTCTACGCCACAGGAACTGGTACATTCAGGCTACCTGTGCCACCAGCGGGGATGGGCTCTATGAAGGACTAGACTGGCTATCTAATCAACTCTGGAACCAGAAGTGAACCAGACCTCTCCCTCCTCCTCACTTCCTCTTCTCTGGCCTCCACTTTCCTCTCATGTGGCAAACGTGCGACTCTGCGGTCTTGAGTTCCAGAAGCTGTCTCCATGGGTTGGTCACACTGTGCTATGTATGTGCAGACATAGTCTGCAGCCAGGTTTTTATTTAATGTAAATAGTTTCTGTTTCCACTGAGGCAGTTTCTGGTGTTCCTATGAAATATTGCTAAGCTTTTTTATTGCAAAAAGAGAATTAACTCACTGTCAGTACAGAGTAGGGATTTGGGTGTAGGGGAACCTGGCCTTCCAAAGACTTTGGGCTGTAGACTGGTGTTGGTATCTATTTGGTGATTAGCTTTTAACCCAAACTCAGTACATTTTTAAAAAATAGTTAAAAAATACGGGACAAGAACACTTGACCACACAGAACGGAGACTATGCCTAATGTAGGCTTTCCAGTTAATGGCCTGAACGCTAGTCTATCAGATCTACCTGTTTCCCTATGGGAACAAGAAAGAAGCTGACAAACCACCAAGCGCTGCATGGTCACAGTAGAGGCCCCGTGACTCGCCTGTCTTTGGGTCACCTGCATTCCATAGCAATGTGCTTGTATTTGTGTTCACATGGTCACCTAGGAGTGGGCTGGGAGCCATTGTGGGATGCAGCACCAAGCATGTACTTAGTGTGTGGCCTGGCCAGATGGCAGCCTGCATCTTACGCTGGCAGGAGGCCTGGGTCTCACCAGCAGGAGTGCACGCAAGGTGGGAGGGTCGGTCCATTACAGACCCACATCCTAGAGCACCCCCATGCGTAAAGTAGCTTCCTCCCTCAGCCTGCAAGGGTCCCATTTGCCATCAAGAGACAACCTCTACTTTTTTTCTTTTGTATTTTGATAAACACTGAAGAGTCTGGAGCTGTTAAATTTATTGTGGGGAAATCTCAGAACTGGTTTATTTGGTGTCCTGGAACTGCTCACTGCTTTCAATGTACAATTAGTAATCAATTGTTTTGTATACTTATTTTCAGTTTTCATTTCGACAAGCACTGTAATTATAGATATTAGAATAAAGCCTCTTAACTATGAAAAAACCAACTGAAAGAAGAAAAGAAGATTTGATTCACAGCTAAGGAATACATAAAGTCAGTCTATCATGGCAGGGAAGACAAGACAGTGTGTGTGTGTATGTGTGTGTATGCTGAGAATGAGAGAGAAAAAGAGAGAGAGAAAAGGAGACAGAGAGAGAGAGAGAGAAGCAAGCTGATCACCAGCATCCATCTTCCTCTGCTTCTTTACTGTAGATTCAATGAAGAGATGTCTCACTTTTTCACCTCGTCTTTCCTGCCATAATAGACTTCATGTATTCCTTAACAGTGAGTTAACACAGCCTGACATAGTGGTCTCCTTATAGAAAATCAGGCCCTGGCATGCATTCCAGACCTCAGCAGCTTTCCAGAATTGAATTACAAACCTTCGTGATCTTCTAACTCTTCAATTTTGCATGCCTGTAAAACTACATAGATGACACTGTTCAATTCTACTACCAGCTGCAGATATAGTCTGGTCTCCCTCCATAACCTCTGTGGGTCTTGGCAACCAGACATGGGAAAACACACCTTCTTAACTGGTTGGGGTTTCTTGTTTGTTAGTTGATTTTTTTTTTAAAGCAGAAAACACTTTCCATGGCATTCTCTATTCAGTTTCTTCCATTTCAAATAGATTTGTACTTTCATAAGCTGGAACCCTGATGAATGAGGTCTTGACCCCAAGAGTAGCCTTCTTATTAGCCCAGTGCAAAGCTGGAGGTTTCTCTTACACAATTCAGCTGCTTTTCCCCATCTGTTTTTCTGTAACCTCAAACTCTCTCATTCTCTTTTTATTACCAAACCGGACAGTTTCCATTTTTCCTGTTTCAGCTTCTGATTATAAACTTTAATAAGTACAGTAAGTAATGACCATGCTAGAGGCTGAGCTGCCTGAAATTTCCTCCGCTTGGGAAATAGGAGAACATTTGTGACAAGAAAGTAGAGAAGAGCAAGGAGGGAGGCAAAACTCAAGCAGCAGTGGAGGCACAGTGATGGGGAAGAGGAAGACTGGGGAGGGACAACCAAGACTAAAGACGTGTGAAGTCATGTGGACAACTAGTGCCTAATAAAATTTAAACTGTAATTAAAACAAGAGTTTTAATGAATATAGGCTGCATGAGTGATACTGCTGCCCTCAGAAGCCATGTTATTAAATTAAAATCCCAGTGCTTGGTACCATAGCTTCTGTGAGTTGTTAGTTAGGAACGTTCTGAGGCCACCAAAATAACACAGGCTATTGTCATTACTCTTTGTTGTCCACCATAGCTAGATGGTAAGACCTTATGATGACATATATTTTGGGATTAAGGCATAGACAAATGCAGTTGGAACCCTATTGGCTAACTTCCATAGTGTTATGAAAATCCAGGAGAAATAAAGGAGAAAAATCAGTAGTCTTACTCAGCTGAGAACCCTGTAAGCTACAATGCCAACCTGTCAGGCAAGATGTATGCACTGGTGCCATAGTGATGACTATGGAGTTCATAGGCACCAGTGGGGAAATTACTACTATTACTTGCAAATATGCCTGTTGTCTTCACACACAAAAAGACTTTATATGTCTAACATGAGCAGGTTTTAATTGAACAAGAAAATTCTTCCATAACTAGATCAGCCTAGGGCTCAAGAGTTCAGTATCAGGAAAATGGCTTTGGAAAAACAGCCAGAAAGAATGAAAAGAAATACTGGATTTCCTACAAGTTGTCAGATAAGGGTTAATTTAATTTTAAAATATGTAAGGACAGAACTTATGTATTTATATTATGCCTCGGTCAGTAATAAAAACCTTGTGATCACTTGTCTGAAACCACAAAGGAGTCATTATCTCATCTCACAGGGATTATCGGAAAAGGGCAGGAGATATGGAAGAACGGGTGACACAAAGGACTTTGATTTTCTCATATGTTCACTTAACATTTTTAGCTGATAAAAGTGCATACCAACATCCAGAGGCCCTTTATCGGTATATCTGTTGATAAGGAAGCCTTCCCAAAACACAACTCCAGCAGATTTTCTTGTCTAGTGGGACAGATCTTTACCACACCCTTACCATTAAACCAATCTCATGCCAGGAAAATATGTTCTCATTCTGAAATCCCTTGGCATAGACCATGGGGTATTCAGACCTAGCATCAATACCTGAATCAGAAGGGGAATGCATTCCTAAGAAACTTGGGATTACTGGGTGTGCAGTGTGGTCACCACTGACATTGAATCTCAAAGAAAAAACACTGTTTCAGGATTGTTGTATTAATAGGTGTGCCATTTCTAGATATTGCATGTACATATGTTTGGGGTTGTTTATGCAAAAAATTAACATTTGGGTCAGGAGTGAAGCAGACTGACTTCCATCATGAGGTGTGACTCTCTTCCAATTACTAGAATAAGAGAAGTGCTGACCTTCCTCAAGGAAGAGGAAACACCTCTTTCTAGACCTGGAGCTGAAAGCTAAATCAATCTCTCCCTCTCCCCAACCTCCTCTCCCCTCTCCCTTCTCCCCTCTCCCCAATCCCTAATCCCCAATCCCCTCTCCCCTCCCTTTCTCCTCTTTAAAGTTTAGCAATTCTTTGATAATTTAATACATGGATATAATGAATTTTGTTTTCATCTCCAGTTAACCTCTCACCCTTCTTGTTGGAGTAATGTTTTTGTACACTGTGTGAAGATGTGTCTTTGTCCTTCCTTTCCAGTCTAAGGCACCTTCTGATTGGTTAAGATAAAAAGCCTATAGCAAGAGGCAGAATAGTAAAGTAGGACTTCCAGAGAGAGAGAGCAACTCTGGGAAAGAAGAGTGGCAGGAGATTCAGCCAGCTGGACATGGAAGCAGCAGCAGGCTGGGAAAGGAAGGAGAGGTAATTAACCAGCCATGTGGCAGAACTTAGATTAGTATAAATGGGATAATTGAGTTATGAGCTAGTATGAAACAATGCCTGGCTATAAGGCCAAAAGCTTATAAGTAAATATAGTGTCATTATTTGGGAACTGGGGCAGGCATAGAAAGATTCCTCCTGCTGTGGCCCATCTTTTCCACAATTTTTCCCTCTTCTCGACTTTGGTCTTCCATTAAAATATTGGCTCTTACTGGTACAAAGGCTACTAGTTCAAGAACTTAAACATAAAGCTGGCTAATACTAGAACATGGGGGTAGAAGTAGGAAAAACATTTCAAGGACAGCCCCTACTCCATGAGACCCTTTATCAAAAACACCAAACCCAAAGACTTGAATTTATTCCATACTTACACTTGGACATAGTAGACTAGAACTTCATTCCATGACTTCAGTTAGCTTCCTGAAGGTCTCAGTTATTACCATACAAATCTCTTTCTCTCCTTCTCCTCCTCCCCCACATGTATAACCATACAAAACTGGAGAAACCTAATAATTTCTAATAATTATTAATAATTTCTCTCAAAGTAAGCCATGTCTTGAGTTCTTATAGATAAGTGATATATGCTTTCTATATTATTCTTTTTTGCATTCAGAAATTAATAGAATTCATTATTTTTATTGTTATTTTAGAATAGATTGGGCACAGCACAGGTAGAGAGGCTCTGTTGCCCTACTTGGTGTTGGCAGGAAAAGGGATGGCTGGAATTTAGTTTTACTTCATTTTTGTTGATTCATTCATAACCACCATGCTCTTTTTAATGGAAAATTGATAGAATGCTAGAAGTCATGGCAAAATTGTTTGAAAACTTTTCTTATCTACACCATTTCATAAATCTAAAATTTTAAAACTTCATTATAGCCGGGCGGTGGTGGCGCACGCCTTTAATCCCAGCATTTGGGAGGCAGAGGCAGGCGGATTTCTGAGTTCGAGGCCAGCCTGGTCTACAGAGTGAGTTCCAGGACAGCCCGGGCTACATAGAGAAACCCTGTCTCGAAAAACCAAAAAAAAAAAAACAAAAAAAAAAAAAACTTCATTATAGTATCGACTTATTGCTTTTTTTTCCTTTGTGAGTTCTTCCTCTATCCCCTTGCCCACCATTAGCCCCCAAAGAGGAAGTTTTATCACAAGTCAGAAGTAGAAGGGTGGGAGATAAAGATTATATTTTTAAATATGCATTTCAAAACCACAGAGACATTTGGATTTAGATTTTAACTCCCATTTTACAAATGTTTGGCAAGTAGAAGAGTACCAGTGCACTAAACACGCACTTATTGCTAAAATCCCCTTCATGGCTGGAAGTCTCACGAAAACACACAGGGGCATAGGACCCTGAGTTTCTTCTCTTTCACAGTGATTAGTCTGAGGCTCCTTGAAAAACAGAAGGGAAAAATGAAACTGGTTCTTCCATGCTGCTCAAATCAACTCCACACTGCTGAGTTTGCTGAGATGGAATGCAGCAGATGGTGGGATACAGTCTACATCTTAGCTGTTAAGACTCACGCATACACTTGAGGGTGTGCCCAAGATTTTCTATCTAGATTTAGGAACAAAACAAAACCAAAAAAAAAAAAAAAAAAAAAAAAAAAAAAAAAACCCAAACAAACAACAACCACCAAAAAAAAAAAAAACCCAAAACAAAACAAACAAAAAAACCTCATATCACATGTAAAATGCCAAAATAGCACTAAAATAATCAAAGTATCCAACATTTTGCATAATTATAGGATATAATTCCATTGTCATCTTTATAGAACTGAAGATACACGCTGCAGAATGATTTACATAAAATTGCCTATTGCCAACATCTGTCCATACTATTGAAGGTAGTCTCGTCTACTTTAACTGCCTATTGTAAACAGAAACTACATGTAAATTGGCTTCACAGAAACATCTAGATTAGAGTTTGATCATGAACTGGTTAATCTAGCCACATTGACACATAAAATTAGCCATCACGTCCATTTTTGAGGGGTGGGTGATGGAATTTGTCTGAGTAGGAACTCAAGGCAGGAACTCAAGCAAAGGCCTTGGGATAATGATGCTTAATGGCTTGTTTCCCAGGGATTGCTCAGCTTTCTTATACAACTCTAGATGCCCTGCCCAGGGGTGACACTAAGTACAATGAGTTAGTCCCACCCACATGAGTCATTACTCAATAAAACACCCTACAGGTTGCCCAAAAGACAATTTGGTGGGGGCATTTTCTCAATTGAGGGTTCCTCTCCCTGGATGACTAACTTCTGTCAAATTAAGGAAAAAAAAAAAACCAACAACAAGACAAAAGCCAGAACAGGTGGTTTGTTGTTTTATAATTTAAGTTAGTTGGTATCATGCCATGGAGATAGGTAAGCTTAAGTAGGGGAAAAGGATGGATATCACTTGTACATCTAGTTGGCCTCATTGATGTGGCTACACTTATAAGAACAGAAAGAACAGAGTTCTGACAACTTGAGACCTTACCCTTGTGGACCACACATTTTCAGACTGTCTATACAGTTAGAGAGAAAGACTATTCAGTGATTGCCAATGCAACTGCACATAAGAGTTACAGAAAGTCAGACTCCTTAATTTCCACCAATTAAAATATGTTGGATAAACTAGAAGACATTTGCTCCCTCAGATTCTGAGGAATGAGTAGGTTTGGGAAGTTCTGGTTCCAATAAAATCTGAGATAGTACAGAGCAGTAGATAGAGCCAATAACTGCCCCCCAGCCTCATAAGTCTCAGATAAATTTCTCTTACCAGGCTTGGCTGCCTTCTTAGTGGTTGTATGATAATGCAGAATGAAGAGGTGAGACAAAAAGAAAATTTTTTCTTGCAAATTTCTTTTTTTTTTTTTTTAGCAAATTCTGTTGTATAATTTTAAGATTTAATGCAATAACATCTGTAGAATCCTTAGAACCATAGCTTGACTGCGGTAAGAATAAAAAATATGAACACAAATTTTCATTGTCTTGTTCTAGAAGTTACTTTGTTCTGGGTTAAATCGGGTAAAATTTCATCAGATATTAACATTTTCTGTGTAGAAAAATAGTATAAAGGTAGTAATATTCCTTCATGTTATGGAATCTTTGATTACATAGATGAAGATTTTTTGTGTTGTTTAATATGCTCTGATTTGAATTTTTGAGATGATTATGAGTGTATGTGTACAGGTTCTCATGCAGTCCAGAATGGCCTAGGACTCGCTGTCCAAGGATGGCCTTGAAATCCTGATCTGTTTCCAACTCCCCAGTGATGGAATTACAGGCACTCACTGCCATAACTAGTGTCCCGTTTTTGATATGAGAAATGTTAATATAAAATTTTGGATCTATAGTTGTGCAGTATTTTGTATTTTTAATATATAGTTACAGTACATAAGGTATTTTACATTATCCTTTTATCATTGTATTAATTATTGAGAAACCGTAATCTGATTGTAATCTTCCAAATGAAATATTACCCTTAAATGAGATAATAGATACACTTGATTCTGTTGAATTCCCTGAAAAATTTTTCACTTTTAATACTACACAGGCTTTATGCTTGTTATAAATAAAATTATGCATTTTATCACTGGAAATGAAGAACCTAAATTAATGTTTTAAAGTGCTCGTTGATACATTTGATGTAGTATGAAAATGACCTTTGGACAGCATCTGTATCAAAATTGAGATCCACTTTAACTTTGTTCAATTTTATATTATTTTCCAGGGGTATTATCACGTCTTAGCATCAGTTCCTAGTTGCTCTTGTGTGGGTATGGATATACATGTCAACAGAATCCTTTCATATCTTCATGCAGAGTTCTAATTTAATTTAAATGACCCTTGTTAAAATAAGCTATTTTATAAACAGATTGGTTTTTCCCAGAGAAGTGCAGAAATAAGGACAGAGCGAAAGAGAAAGTACATCTACAATCTGGATGGAACAATCAGACAGTGACTTAAACCAGATCAGAGAAGCAGAAGAATCAAATGCTGTTAGAGAGGAAACAGCTGTTTAAGCTCAGAGTCAAGGAAGGGGGACAAGGTCACAGCTTAATGAATGTATTTCAGACTCTGTACCTTAGCAAAGAAGGAAAGTCCCAAAATGTTCCTAATATGTAGGCAGTTTGAGTCTTGGGAGTCAAGTAAGATAAATATTAATAAGTAAGACACTTGAATAAAATGTGTTGCTTCTTTTTTGTAACCTATTACATAGTTTATTGTAAGAACTCCTCAAAAATTAAAGATGCAAGTTATTGAATATAATGAAGCTAACTTACTGACCATATTCAGTGTTTAGGCCTTCTTTCTTTTTACATTAAGAGGCCATTCTCCAATCTGTGTTTTGGATTTCAGTTCCCCCTGCCTCTTGTGGAGACCCTCACACATCAGTTATTCATATTAGAATAATATTAGAATGGCTATGGATAGTGAGATGTATTAATACAGTGTTTTAAATTTTTCTCTCAAGTAAAGCAGAAAGGAGAAAAGGTTTTAAAATTGTGCTCAACGAAGTGACACTGCATCTGCTTGAATGCAGTAATACAAACCTATGGTGTATCTAACTTCAGCTCCTCCTGCCCTCTCCAGAACTCAAATCCAGCACACAACTACCATTAGATAACACCACTCACTTCAGACTAAAGAAACCCTTCTCCCCTAACCTATGCCCATCCTTCTTCACCTCCTTAGTAAAGTACACCTTTATGCAATGGAAACATAGCTCAAGGAGTACAGTTTTTTGCTGGCTAGACATGAAACTCAGGGTTCCAGCCCCAGCAAAAACCAGACATGATGGTGCAGTCTCTATCACCAGCACCTGGGAGATGGAGTTAGGAGAGTCTGAAGTTCAAGGTCATCCTCAGTTACATGACCAAGACAAAACCACATCCACAAAGTACACTTTTACCCTATGTCTCACCAAAAGCTAAACATCCACTTCCAATTCTCTTCCCCTCCAGATGCCCAGCAAATAATTCTTATTTGGCATATGAAGCGTATATGGTTTCATCATTTGGGAAATGATCTCTTTTGGATGGTTACTGGCACTGTTACAAAGATCTTTCTCCTTACTTCTGCAAGAGTTCACTGTCCACTCTCCGCTTGCTATACTGCCCAACGCCCCCATTAATCGGTCCTCCATTTACAAACAGCTTAAAACTTAATGTATCTAGACATTCTACTTCCAAAAATAATAGACACACAAAAGACAGCCATGGCTTGACTGTCTCCTTCTGCAGCCTCATCTTTCTCAAGAGCCCTGGTAGAACTTTTAAGACAGGTAAGTGGTACTCAGCTTTGTCCATGAATGACTGATTCCTGTTCTGCGTGGACTCCCTTTATTTGGATCCGGATTTACCTACCATCTTCTTTTTTGTACTGGAAAAAGATCTTAAGTTTAAAACTCTAACCTGCAATTGGTTAAAGTCATTAAGTCTTCCCTCCATTCATACTTCCAAACGGAAGTATTTGGTTTCGTGATTGCCAACTTGACTGAGTGGACATTCTTTCCTTTAAGGAGTCATGCCAACCAAGCCGTTGGTTCTTAATTTGGGGCCAAAGGAAATGAAAATTTAAAGTCCAGGGAAGACTGTAGCAGCTAACAGACGCTAGGCAAACTATCTCAAACTTGTGGGCAGATTTAAAGAAAACCGATTCAGTTTACTAATTTTAAGACTTTAAATCAGTGTGTCTCGGAGCCGTCGCCTTATCTCGGTGCCATATCTAGTGTCGAAAGGGAACACTCCTCCAAAAGGAACCCGAAGCCCATATGCAGAGGCCAGTTCTCCACTCGGTCAGCTACCGAGACCCTGCAACCAGGACAGGCCACTAATCCACTTCCCAGGACTTGATCTGCGACAAGCAACGATGCAGGCTACACGCTGGAAAACGCTTGCCAGAGAACCTAGCAGCCCCCACAAGCAAGATGGCGGCCTCCCCCTCCCCTTCTTTCTCCAGGAACCTCTCAATGTCCTGGGAAGGCGCAAACACCGCGACACAGGAACCCCGTCCCGGCCTTGGGAGGTGATTGCGCCTCGTGAAGCCGGTGGCTCGTTGTAGGTCCGCCAAGAGACTGTACTACTGGGCCTCTCCGCGGCCGGAGAGCCTTTGTTCGCGGCCGCCAAGGAGTATTCGACCCCGCAGACAGGAAGTGCCGGCTGGCGCCCCGCCCAGCTCGCCCGCGCCCCGGAAGTGATCTGCGGCGGCTGCTGCAGAGCGGCCGGGAGGAGGGTGGGTCTCCCTAGAGCGGAGCGCCGGAGTCCTCCTCCTCCTCCTCCGCTGCCGCCCAGGCCGCCGCCACCCTCCCGACTCCTCCTGCCGCGCCCCGCGCGGAACTCCGAGCGCAGCCCCGAGCGCGGTCCGATCGGCGCAGCCGAGGCCCAAGAGCCCGCGGGGCGAGCGGCTCGCGGTGCAGGTGAGCGCTCGCCGGCCGGGGAGGCCGGGCCGCGGCGGGGGTGTGTCCGACGGGCCAGGCCCGCGGCCGCCGAGATTGCACGTCCCGCCTGCCGCCTGGGCTGAGACCGGACTGCGCCCCGACAACGGGCGGCGTCTCAGGAAGGTCACCTGCATAGCGCCGGTGGCTACCAGGGCTGTGCCCGGGCGGTGCCCGTGACCTGGGACCGCCGCCGCAGTCCCTACGGCGCACTCCACCCCTGACCTCCCTCGCTTTCAGTCCACTCCTTGCCGGTACAGAGCGGCTGCTTTTCGAGCTTCTCTGCCAGTCTTTGGTGCCAGTTAAAGAAATGGCTTTTTCTGACGAAAGTCTTTGGACGCTTCGCGTCCAGCTGAATGCTCATAGGCTCTTCTTGTACAGGTTTAGCCTCTAGAAGAGGAAGGGAATGTAGGTATTGTGTGATGTGGTTATCTTCCGCGTTTGGTTCTTGAAAGATGTCAAGGAATAGAAAATACGATTTGTGTGCTTTAGCTGGGCTTATGTATGTTTGAGTGGGCGGGCGTGGTGTTGCTGAAATGGTTGTGTTGTTGGGGGACTTAGGAGGAATTAAAGAATTAACTGGCCTTTGCTTGGAAACTAGAATGTCCAGACTTGTGAGAGCTCACCCGAGTGTCTTTGAGCTACTGTGAGAACTCTGGTGCCACGCCCTACCTGTCAAGCCGGAAAGCACTCAATTTACAGTTTGGGTATGTGTGCTGGGAGAACCTTTATTTCTGTAAATTCTTTTTCTCTACATAAATTACAGCTTTAGTCACCTTTCCAAAATTGGGTAATGAATGTATTACTCACAGCGTAGAAGGCATTCCTTTTGGCTTATGCTTGTTAATGTCTAAGAGTATCCTATTAGCCTATGCTGTTTGTATCTGTTGATACAATATTCTTGTAAATGACTCTTGTGACCCTTAAGATGTATCTACAGCTCTTTTTTTTTTTTTTCAGAGGAGGAGCCTTTTTAATCTTCCTCTCTGTTACCATGTAAAGTGCTCAGAGTTCCCCACATTTCTTCACTGAATGAATGAATGTGAATGTGTACAGTTGATGGAATAGTCACTTTCCAGAAGCAGTTGATTTTGGCTGAGGGTGTAGTTCAATGCCTGTGGTTGCCTACCAAGCAAAGGATGCTAGATTCTGTCTCTAGCAAGACCCCTAAACAGTTTTGTTCAGAGCACAGTTTTGTTCCTTTGAGATTCTTGGAACATAAAATTTTTGCTTTGTCTTTTTTGTTCTCCAGAAGATCAAGGAACAACTCAGGAAGAATTTTATTTTCACAGCTCTAACCTGGGAAAGGTTAAACATATTTAGGGATTGTGATTAGACAACAATATAATCATCTATATTTTATTGTTTCGTGTTTACTTCTAGAGTATGTCCAGAGTTAGAAGGAAAAGATTTCCTGACAAAAGATATCGAGTATATGGTTGGAGTTGATAACTGTACCCAATCTTAATAAAAAAGAGGAAGTTTTGAGTTGATGCTGCTTAGAAATAAGGTGAAAAGCACGATTTTTCAGAGTGGCAAATTTTTTGTCATGGATACATGAAATCTTCCGACACCCCTATGTGACCTTGGCATCTTTGATCAGCAGGCACTTTCATGTTTGGATCCACATGCTTCTCTCTCTGCTGAGTGTGCAAGTGAAACATTTATTTTGAAGTAGTATTTCATTGCAACTCTTTTTTCCCCAGGGCATTCAGGGTGTGGTAAACTAATCATAGGAAAGAATTATAGGAAAGAATGCTCACCATTTTTTAAGGAAATGTTTTGGCCTATAGTTGGTTGCATTATTCTCAGTTTAGGCTGCACATATCTGTCTTCATATAGTGGTCCTGCACTGGCTTTCTAAGCAGCGTTTCTACAGGGCACAAATAAATGTACCAATATCACTTCTTGTGTATGGATCCACAAAACTAATAGGTTGTTGTATTCTTTTATAAATGAAAAGAACAATCATTTTACAAATACTGGAAGCTGTGAGTGTTAACTAGGGAAGAGACTATGATCTTGAAGGGGTAGGAGAGAGTTTCCATTGTTTTATAAAGTACTGTAATTTTTAAGTTAAGGAGTTTTGTAACATTACTATAGAGAGGTTAGGTTTCCCTTAATTCAGCAACCATCTTGGTAGTAATAGTTCTTATATATTGATTGCCCATCAAGCACTGTGGTGAGGATGGTAATGATACCAGTACTCTTCTATTATTTCTTATCTCCACAATAGCTCTGCAAGATGGGTGGTCTTCCCCAACACTAAGTGAAGTTATTTGGCCAGAGGCCCATCTCACAAGCTAGCATGTAGTAGAGCTAGGATTTAAAAGTACAGTAACAATTTCCAAGAGCACTGAAAATTGCAGCTAATCCTAAGAGTCAAGGGGAAAGTGATTCTGACTGATCTGAGCTTCCAGAAAAGATACTATGCTTGTCACTCTTAGTCCAGAAGTCTGGCTTGGAGTCTCCAGTGACTATCCAAGAGGCTTCAAGTGGGAGCTGCAGACATCTTTATTTCCAGGGTGCTTGCAAACACAATGTAACTGTACCCCTACATACAGTCTGTTGTGTGCCAAGATGAAAACTGGTCAAACATTGTTCTTGTAGGTGTTCTAGTAGAATACTAGGAACCCAGAAAAAGATCTTTGATGGCTTTTTACTTCTTCAGCACCTGTTTGAGCTGGCCCTGTTTGAAATTATATTTGTTTCCTTCTGTCTTCCTCTAGTGTAGGTGGGATCAATGTAGGACAGTAGGAAGAATGTTTTAAAAAACAAAGAGAATTGCAGAACTTTGTTCTTACAGATATGGCTGCCTTTTCTCCTGCAAGTGTGTATTTTTAAAAAATACTACTTTTTATGGGCTTAAAAAGTAATGGATGGAGGACATGTCCATCAATCGGTTAAAAAGATAGGAAGTGAGATGCTATCGTTCCAAATAGCAAAGCTCCTTTTCTAGCCCCCACAAGGAACAGTATTCCTTGTTTATTTTTTAAAGCTGAGTAAATTTTCAAATGGAATTTTCATCATTGATTTAATCATACATGAAACTGAAGGTTTATTTCCTCAACATCATGAGAGTAATTTGTATAAGCCATTAATTTTATTTATGTATTTTGAGTGGTAGGGATTTTGAGACAGGTGTTTCTCTGTGTAATCCTTGCTGCCCTGGAACTCATTCTGTAGACCAGGATGGAAGAGACACAATACTTGACATATATAATTTCCTTAACTCTGAGTTCCAGTTCTATTGTTTTACTCACATTTGAAACTGAGAGTCAGGGTTTCACAATATGATTATGGACAGTCCAGCCAAAGATTATGAAATGACCTTGATTTCAGATGCTATGTAAAATGGATGAAATCCCACAAAGATTCTGATGGTGGTCATCTGAGCCATAAGATCTCTTGTCAATTTTCAGCACAATCAAATAGCTATGGTGGTACCCATTGAATATGGAGGCTAGTCAGTGACTTGTGAGTGCTGTCTAGGATTGTTCTGATTACTAAGACCCTACTTAGCCATAGTTGGCCTCCTGGTAATCTTTTCCTCATATTTAAAACATCCATCATACTCCACTGATTGAAATCCTCTATGGCCATATTGAACATTATCCTTAATCTGGTACATAGAACCTTCCAGAAGGACTACTTAGATAAATTCATTCACTGGTCCTATCCCTTTCGAGAGCACAGTTCCAGCAATGCTGTGACCCAGAATCCTGATGTTTACTTGGGTGATCCCATTCTCCCTTCCTGCAATTCTGACCAGTCTTCTCCCCAGTCTAGTAAACTGCTTGTCCTTCAGGCTTCCATTGGGTTATACTTTTTCCAAGAATTACGTCTATGTTGTGCAGCTGGGTTTTTTGGGTTTTTGTTTTTGTTTTTGTTTTTGTTTTTTTTTTTCCTGGACATATATCTTAAAAGAAAGAAAAATCTTCAAGACTAAGCAAAATTGTAAGGTGGACATACCTATAATTCTGATAATTATAATAGCTAAGACAGGATGACTGTAAGTTGAAATAAATACTGAGACTCTGCCTTATGATGGGGGTTGAGGGGAGACTTCTGTGATTCTGTGACTGCTATCCCTGTACTTATTACACTGTGGAGAGTGATTTTGTCAGCCTATTTCAAGTTCTTTTGTACTCTCCTGTGGACTGAGTTCTGGGTGTTTGGTACTCAGTGTAGTTTTCCTTTGGATTTCCCTTATTATAAGTGAGTTGAACATTTTCAAAATATGCTTAAGAACCATTTTATTATTGTTATTAGCCTGATTTTCTACATGTCTTTTTGGTATTTTTCCTTCATCTTTTCAACTTTTCTTTATTTAAGAACATTACCTTTTAGTATTGGCATATGTTAATGTTGGTGCTGTTTATGTTGGTTTTGCCATGAAAAGTCTTCGTTTGCTTAATTAAATAGTCATCTTAAACTTATTTCATCTGGAGTTCTAACCATACAAAGCTTTTCTATGCCCTTAGATTGTAGAGAAATTCATACTCATTATACAGTTTTATTTCTCATGTTTAGTTCCACCTGGAGCATATTTCTGTATATGGTGTGATAAATGAAACTAATTTACCACTTTCAATTATTAATATTGTTATCCAGTACCCTTTTTGAAAACCTATATTTGCTCATTTACATATGCATATGCTCTATAGAAATGGGTGTGTTCTATTCTGTTGACTTTTCTGGCCAGTGCTGTGCCAGTACCATCACCCTAGTTGTAGAGGTCTTTATTACACTGAGGTGTGGTCTACAGCAGCTTCTCCTCACTGTTTCTCTTGCTCTTCTGCTGTATTTTTCCCCCTTGTGAATTTTAGCATTGGTTTGCCTGACTCTGTTGGTTTTCTTATTGGAATTGGATTATATTTATGGGTTTACTTAGGAACAGTTGACATCTTAATGGCATTGAGACATTTTAACATTAATAAAGAGCAAGCAATGTCTTTATTTTCTTCTTTATTTTTGTGTCTTTGAGAACTAACTTTTTAATATAACTTTTGTATGGTTCTTTAAGTTTAGTCATATTTTATCTTTTTTTAGATATATCTTCACACTGGTTATTATTTGTACAAGTAATTACTGTTGATTTCTGCTCATTTTCCTGGTACCGTGCCTAATTCTAAGTTACTCTACACTGCTTTCTCTTACACTATCCAGATACCGTCACGTCACATGTAAATACAGCTTCTTCCTTCTTCTTGATGTTGATGTGTGTTACCTTGTCTGGTTACTTTAGCTAGTTTCTCTAGATCAATATTAAGTTGGTATACAGATGCTTACATTGTAACTGGATATTAATTTAGTTATGGATGTGCCTTTTAAAGATTGCAGTTCTCTACTCTCTTTAAGAGAGACTTAGCTAGAGACATATGTTGAGATGTCGTCAAGGTTGGGTTTCTGTGGGGAGCAACAGAATACAATGGTGAGCAAGGCTAGGATTGCTTGGTGGTTTCCCAGTTCACAACTGGATCCTGTTTTCTTCTAGCTTCTCTCTGACATTTTTCTAGACTTTGTGTTATCTTTTCTCAACCTCCTAAGCTGAAGCTCCCTTTATCCTGCTGTGGCTCTGGCTTGCATCATTGGATCTCTAGGGCATATAGCAAAGTTGATAATCCAATGTGTATTCAGGGATAACCTAGAGTAACAACTATGGGGTAGTTCTAGACAGGATTATCCAAGGACCTGTATCCTCTGGCTTTGAGGGTAACCTTTCTTCAGTTTTATGCAGGCCCAGTCCTCTGCCTGGAATGATGTCTAAATATAACAATAGGCAATACACACCAATACTCAGTCTTTCAAGGCCTGAAGAGAGTTATTTCATTGCTGCATACTTCATACAGGAAACATGCTCCTAGTGTTGCTATGTAGTTAAGGATGACCTTCTGATCCTGCCACCACCTCACAAACATGGGGAGTATAGGTGTACACCACTATGTCTCACCAGAGTAACTTTGTTTGTTCATTGGGATTGACCCTAGGACCTTGTGTATGCTGGGCAGGTGCTCTGTCACTGAGGTACATAGATTCTTACAATTTCAAGATTATGTAAGTCCATGTATGTGTGTTCAGTCCATATCCCATTTTAGTTAAATCTTTCCTCTCTCAGGGGTGCTGGGTGGTAGGTAGTTATTTTCTTGGATCTTAGTCTGTAGAGCTTATCTCTAGATATACCTACACATGTTGCTGTTCTAGTACAGAGTTTGGAGTAAATTTTTTTTTCTCTTTTTCTTTTTTTTTATCTTCCTCTCCACTGCTTTCTAGCCAGAGAAATCTGTCTCTCTTTACTTTTCCTTCTCATTTTCTTTCTTCTTCCTTATTTTCTTCATTTTTCCTTTCTTTTTCTTTTTATTTCCTTTTTTCTTTTTTGAAGTGGATGACCCTTTTGTTTTTCAAGAACATCTGGCCTGGAATGTGTGGTCCCCTGCCTCTGCTATGTTAGAATTGCAGGCATGCTTCACCTCTCTTGGCTCCACTCATCTTTTTTGCCTAAGGCATTCAGTCTGTGAAAGAAAATCTGTCTTCTGAGGCTTTAGGTTTCTGGGACATTAGCCCTGATTGCTTAGTGCTTAGATAATTGCTGCCTTTCCCACAGCCCTACTAGTCTCTCAGATCTCCCTGATTCTCTATGGACTACAATTAGGATAAGTCACTCTATCCCTTACCTTATATTTTATTACTTGCTACTTTTATTATTTGTTGTTTTCCTAGTCCCAAATAAATGAAAAACTGGTCTCTTCTTATTCTTGCTTTTTTTCAGTTCAGAAAACTCAGCCCTGTATTTTTTTTTTTTAAGGCCTATATTTGTCTTGTTAAAGTTGCTTGAAATGTGTATATTTATTGGTCATTAGCTTTGCTTTTTTTGTGACTTGTCCTTTCATGTTCTTTTCTCCCTCTTTCTGCAATGAAAGGGCTATTTCCTTTTAAAAAAAAATTATTGAGATGTAGTTCAAGTGCCATGAACTCATTCTTTTTTAAAATTTGATATTAGTATAGTCAAAGAGCTGTGTTACCTTTACCACTCACTCATTCTACAACATTGCCCCTTAAGAAGAAAGCAGTTCTGATTTGCTAGCTATCTTTGCAGCTCTATCCTGCCTTTCAGCTGTACTTCATATCTCTACAGATTTGCCTATTCGCAATGTTCTAGGATTCCATAGATGGTCATTGTATCTTTGATTTTCAGGGTTCACTGCATTGTAGCATATATATTTCATTTTTATATATGTGGTTGAATAATCCATTGTGTGACTATGCCATGCTTTATCTATTCATTAATTGATTGATATTTGAGTGCTCGTGCTTGGGGGCTTATGTTAATATCTTAACACTGAAATGTATCTGCTGACGTAACATTAACATTTTGATGCATGGCCAAAGTAACCCCTAAGGTACCTGTTTGTTTTGTTGAAGATTTGGAAGAACTAGCAGTGTGTCTTTCCAATTTTATTCCATCTGTATAAACACTTTATTGTCCAACTTTTTGCTCGTAGACTTTGTAATAGATATAATTTCTATATTCTGTCATCTGCTAGGGTGCTTTGTCTAAGCAGTTCTGTGTGTATAAAATATATTTAGCATATTGCATTCTTATTTGTCTTAGCATAAGGTCAAATGCTGAGAATGCTTTATTATAAAATGATAAATTTGACATTTGAACTTTTAAGTAAATTTCCTTTTTAGTTCACTAACAAGATTTATGTCTTACATTAGCATTTTTTGATGAGTTTCATACTATTGAAATTTTAATTTATATTAATATGTGTATGTGTCTGTATATGTGGTACCGGGTTCATTGTAGGTCCCGGGTTCTTTCTCTCAAAGGTGATCTTTAATGAAGCATCTCTCTGAGACAGTCCTTGCTTGTTCATATCGCTTTATTGGGGGTGGATGTGGACACATACACTTTATTTGGGGTAAACCAGGGATTATATACTTTTGGGGGGAAGGGAGTAAGAATATGCAGGAAGAGAAGGTCATTGGCTGAAGGCTAAGGCTATCTACATACTTCTTTTTTTTTTTTTTTTTTTTGGTTTTTTGAGACAGGGTTTCTCTGTGTAGCCCAGGCTGGCCTGGAACTCACTCTGTAGACCAGGCTGGCCTCGAACTCAGAAATCCGCCTGCCTCTGCCTCCCAAGTGCTGGGATTAAAGGCGTGCGCCACCACCGCCCGGCATCTTATCTACATACTTCTTTAGCATGGAGAAGATGCTACGGGACTGAGTGGCTGCGGTCCTCTCAGTTGGTGGTCTCAGAGTAGGCATTAGAGGCTGGGAGGGTACAGCTCTACTACTGTCTCAGATCTCTGAGATTTTGGGAGTTGAGCATACCCACTTCACTAGTTCTTATGCCCATCTGGTAGTGTGGTCCTACGTGTCCTACATGTGTACTTATTTGCCATGTATGTGTGGGTGTCCAAATAGGTCAAAGAGGGTTTAGATCCCCTGGAACTTGAGTTACAGGGATTTATGAGCTGCTTGCCACAAGTGTTGAGAACTGAACTTGTGTTCTTTGGAAAAACAACCAGCCCTCTTAACTACTAAGCCATCTCTCTGGTACCACTATTAAAACTTTAAATTGCTAAAATACATTTTTAGAATTTGTGGAATAGCAGGTAGCAAGACAAAATGTCCAAGGTGGGAGGAGTTAAAGTACTCATAGGGAATACTGGCTATATCTCTAAAGTGAACAGTGTAGTGTTGATTACAAAACTGCAGAGCCCAAATTATGACTAGAGTAACCAAAAATGGTACTGTTTCATGTTGTATACATCTTAGTATGAAATATGACTAAATGTGTAAACATGAAACTTGTCTTGGTTGGGTTTTATTGCTGTGAAGAGACATCATGACCACAGTAACTCTTACAAAGGAAAACATCTCCTTGGGGCTTGTTTACGTTTCAGAGATTTACTCCATTATCATCATAGTAGGAAGTATATCTGCCTCTGTGCTGCCATGATGCTAGAGAGTTAGCAGAGTTGTGCTTCTTGATTCACAGGCATCAGAAGGAGACTTGTGTAGCACTGGGCATGGTTTGAGCATACTTCAGAGTACACCTCCACAGTGACATACTTCCTCCAACAAAGCCACACCCACTCCAGGGCCACACCTCCTAATAGTGCAGTTCCTGATGGTGAAGCATTCAAACACATGAGTCTATGGGGGCTATAACTGTTGAGACCACCATAAAACTTAACTAAATTTGTATATATGTTATTTGACTTTTTTTTTCTTTTTGAGACAGTACTAGGATTATAAGTGTAACCACACTACTATGTCCTATCTGTATCTTCTATTTGTTCCATATAAAGATCCAGTGGTGGCTAAGTAAAGATGCTTGCTGCCAAGTCTGACAACCTGAGTTTCATTCACAGAACCCACATACAGAAAGAAGAGAACCAGTTTCCACAAGTTGTCCTCTGACCGCTACTCACAGTGGCATACTTTCATCCACACTCACACATCTCACACACACATACATAGGTAGGTAGGTAGGTAGGTAGGTAGGTAGGTAGGTGAGTGAGTGAGAGAGAGAGAGAGAGAGAGAGAGAGACAGAGAGACAGAGAGACAGAGAGAGATAGGATGATAGGTAGATGATGTAGGTAGATAGGTAGGTAAAGACGGATGGATGGATGGATGGATGGATGGATGGATGGATGGATGACAAATTAAATAGAGATCAAGTGAGAAGCCAGGTGTTGTCACATATGTTTGTAACCTCATCACTCAAGATGTTGAGGCAAAAGGACTGAAAGCCAATTGGCAACCAGCCAGAGCGCTGGTGTGCCCCTGTCTCCAAAACTTAAAAAGTAAAATTAAAATAAATTGAACAAATGAGAGTTGCATTTGGAATGTTTTATTTTGAAGCTTTTACACCTGCAGAAATGTTAGAAGTAGTGTTGGATACATGCAGACCCACACCTGTATTCATCATCTACTGATTATCACTTTTTAAATTTATTCATTCATCTGTCTATCTATTCAGTGTGGTGCAGGGTATTGAACCCAGGGCCTCATGCCTGCTGGGAGGTATATTACCTGCCAGCCCTGATTTCTGTTTTGCTACATTTACTTTTCTTTCAGAAGTTAAAGGTTTTCTTGTTTATTTGTTGAGTAATTCATTGATTGACTGTTTAAAAGTAAATGGAGAAATTAATCTCTGTGCTCTTTTGCTTGCGTCTTTTGAGCATAAAGGCAGTTTTCTATATAACTACCATATTCTAAAGCCTAAGAAAGTAATAACTCCATAATCTTTCTAATATCTAGTTCAAATTAATATTTCTCAGTTGTCTCTTAATGTTTTTAATAGGTATTTTTCCCTTGTTTCAGGATCCAGTCAGAGTTCATGATTTCTCTCCCGGTTATGTCTTTAGTCCTTTATGTTTTTCAATGAACTGTATTCCTGATCCATCAACTTTTATGAGATCTAACTTGCATGGCATAACATTTATCCACTTAAGGCTTATATGATTTTTTATAACTCCTAAATTGTGAAACCATTGCCATAACATAATATTAAAACATTTTGAAACATACTTTTCAAACTTCAGTAAGATTCTCCTTTACGTGTGTGCTTTGTCCGTGTATATGCATGGGCATGAGACCATGTAGGAGGCTCTCAAGTGTTAGCCTCTTCAGTGTCTCTAATTGGCCTGGGAGCCCCAGTGATCCTCCTGTCTCCACCTTCATGCTCTGGAATTGCAGGTGCCCACCAGAATGCTTGGCATTTGTACATTTCTTGGGATCAGACTCTTGTCCTCATACTTGGGAGGCAAGTGCTTTACCAACCGAGGCTCCTACCTTTAGCCTGAATCTTGGTAAGATTCTATATGCCCAAGTTATCACTATTCCGATTCTCTAGGACTAGGCAACTGTTATTTTATATTCTTCTCTAGGAATTTTCCCTTTGCTCTTCCTGAACAGAATATAAATTCTGAATCATATAATATATTGTCTTTTGTGCTGTTTTTTTAAACTTGACATATTTAATGACTTGTTTATTTTGTAGCATGTATTAATAGTTTTTCCATTTTTATTGATAAGCCGTATTCCATCCTATAGATATATTACATTTTGCTCATCCATTCACTGATGGATGGGTATCTGGATTATTTCTCTGAATTTTTTCTAAT